>CM029016.1:76202756-76873517 GCA_016801055.1 Panax notoginseng | reverse complement strand
TTTTTTAATATGTTAAGCAAATCAGAGAAGCTGATATCTCGCTTGTTCATATGAAAAAATCACAACAATTGTGAAAAGGAGTCTGTGAGTGAGTGCAAGATCAAATCTTGGCTTAAACTCTCCATCCATGACAAAACTTGTTGTCCAAATTGATCAATCAAATTGATTATGTTAAGGACTTTTATCTGTAACTGTAGAGTCATTGGTCATTCTAGATCGGAAAGCTCCTTAGATATCTGATATCTATTAGTCCTACTTTCCTTACCATCAACCTACTTGAAGTGCAGGAAAATAGGAAAGCAATCCATAGTTTCATGCTGACAACTGAAGCTCGTACCATGGAGCGAGCCTGATGCATTAAGTCAACTGGCATCATCTTATCAATTTCTAAAAATAGCAATCTCTTCCTCAGAGGCATTGTCTACAACCATTGCAGGGATAGGCGTATTAAGACATAAGATAGCTTTTCAGCCGTGAAAACTATTCTCAATTTTCTTACACAATCCATTTAATTCGGTCCAGTTAATAACATTCTATTATACTTCGATGATAGTAATTTAGATATTGTTAATGTAAGACCCCAACTTTTATAAATAAAGATGAATTTTCTATAAATATCATTTTTGAATATTATGGAGTTAATTTGATATAATGTTATAGTTGTGGGTAATATTTATAAATTTTGCAAAGTACGCAAGTTGTTATATAATATTCGATTGGTCGGGGAATATTCGTTTTAACAGGGAATATTCGTACAACGGCACAATCATTGGTGGACCCCACAACGGAATTATTGTCGGATTGAGAAAACGACAAAAATATTTTATTAAAAATAACGGCGGAAGTTTTACCATTGATACTGTTGAACTACTCGGTAGTAAAAGTACAGTAATACGTGTGGTTGCATAGTAGCACACGGTATTGATTATTAATGCTTATGTGAGAAGTCACTCAGTTTGATTCAATTATTGTCAGTTAATAATATGAATTATTTAGCGATAATGACGTTTTGTTTTATTCGTATTATTAACGTAATAAAACAGAAACATCTTTTTATATAAAACAGAATACTTTATTAAAGTTATTCTATAAATAGAATATATTATATTTTATTTAAAAGATTTTTTTTTAAATATGGACCGTCAGATTAAAGTAATCAATCGGGACGTTCATGGATTAGTTACTATGCATTCCATTTTTCTATAAATAGCAGCTCATTCCTTCATTATTTCTTACGAATTCACTGAACTCTAGAGAGAGAAACTATAGAGAGAGAGAAGAAAAGTATTTGCTACTTAACTACTTCCTTATTTCAGTTCTTCTTTAAAACGGTAAGGGGTGTTATTCTTTCTTATTCATGAAGAGAACTTTTGTTATTCCATTTCTTATTATTCTGTTGAATAACCTGTATACGCGGTCTACCCTATACTTGGTGACATTCTTCTATTATTCTGTTGGAACATCCTGTCTGTGTGTTTTACACCGGACCTGGTTCCGTCTTGTTATTATTCTGTTGGAACATCCTGTCTGTGTGTTTTACACCGGACCTGGTTCCATTATTTATTATTCTGTCGGAATATCCTGTCTGTGCGTTTACGCCGGACCTGGTTCCATTATTTATTATTCTGTCGGAATATCCTGTCTGTGCGTTTACGCCGGACCTGGTTCCATTATTTATTATTCTGTTGGAATAACCTGTCTGTGCGGTCTATCGCATGCATGGTGATTTCTTTTGTTATTCCATTCTTTATTATACTCAGTTGGTTAAGTTTTGACTTCTATACTCCATGAAATTAGTGGAATATCCTTGATAATTGCGTTTCATCCAGTATCTTTTCATGAAAATATTATTCTAAGCATTCTTGAATTTTACTCCACAAAGCAATATCATGTTGACAATTTGGACGTTGTTAATTCTTGGATAAATTAATTCTTGAACTTGTTTTTATTGAATTCTTATATCATTGTCATCATCCTCATGTTTATAAAATGTTAAAAGTCATCTGTGGCCTGTAGTGCATAGATGGACTTGGTATGATTATGACCAGGGATTATTCGGTATAATCATGACCGTAATGTTACAAATGATGTGGTAAAAGTCCTCATTGGCCCGTAGTGCATTGATGGGCAGTTGTTGGTATGATCATGACCATTAATGAGTACACAAATATTCTTAGCTCGTAGTGCATGGATAATTTTGGTCGTGATACTAAAGAATATCCTTGGCCGTAGTGTAGGGGTGATTCGATGATGTGGATTATTTTATTAAGCTGAGTCCCAGCGATAACAGTGTTGAAAAACCTTTTAAATCATAGAAGATAGTAGATTTTATTCTCTACTTGACTCTTTTAATGGATTGCTTGTTCCACTGCAGTTAAACATGATGTTCGTTATATTTTATCAGTTTAACACTGTTGAAGGCTAATGATAATTTATTCTGCATTATCTTAGTCAAAATATTTCTTACTGGGCTAGTTGAGCTCACCCTTTCTTTCACTGTTCTCTTCAGGAAATGAGAATATAGCTGGGACAAGTCGGGGAACGGAGTGATGGACCAAATGATAGTATTAGTAGTCCTCGCTATTCTGTTAAATAGTGTGACAATAATTGTAATGAGGACTCCTTTTGAGTTTGTATAGTCTCTAGTAGACAATAATTGTATTCAAACTCACAGTTATGTTTTGTCGTATTGTACACGACAGTTGTATTAGTAAGTTGTATTTGTATTCTGTACATGTATCTGACGACCCAAGATGGGTGATGTATACCTAATTTTGGGGGCGTCACAGTTGGTATCAGAGCTTAGGGATATGATCCTGGCTAAGATGTGAGAATAGAACTAGGAGGGGAGAGACGGGGAATTCCTTCGCTAGTATGACCTACCTAAGTTTATTTGCATGTATTTAATTGGTCGGTCAGAATATAATAGTAATATATGACATATCAATTAACTTTTGTGGCAGTATCTGAAAATGGCATATGAGAATGTTGAGAATAGCACTGGAGCACAGGCGACTGTTGATTCACCATATATTAATAATCAGGATAATGTGCATCAGGAAGGTGACAATCCTCATGCAAACAACAACACTGACCAGATGATGAATGATGGAATGTTCAGAAGCTTTATGCAGTTCATGCAATAGCAGGCAAGAGCGCCTCGTGTCCAAAATATAGGTGGAAACACTGAAAACTCTCGGACGGTCACCGCTAAACAGTTCAAGGAGCTGGGACCACCGGAGTTTAAGGGAGAGCCAAAACCACTTATAGCGGAAACATGGATAAAGCAGATCACCAAGATATTTGATGTCTTGGGATGCTCCGAGGAGCAAAAGGTTCCCTTTGCCGCCTTTATGTTGCGAGGAGAGGCAGATTACTGGTGGGAATCGATTAAGCGTACTCAACCTGCCGCACTGAAGATGTCTTGGGAGAAGTTCCAAGAGCTATTCAATGACAAATACTTTCCCAAAAGTGTTCGTCACATGAAGGAGGTGGAGTTCATCAAATTGGAGCAGAATAATATGACCGTGTCGCAGTATGAGGCTAAATTTGCTGAGTTGTCCCGGTTTGCGTCCCACTTGGTGGATAATGAAGAGCGAATGACGCGAATGTTTTTGCGAGGTTTGAAACCTGAGATACGTCAACATCTTATTTCTCATAAACTGTGTTTGTATTCAGATGTTGTGAATAGGGCTCAGTTAGTGGAGCGCGATAATGAGTCAACGCAACCAAAAGAGAGCAGACGACAAAATGATAATACCAGTGAGAGCAGTCATCGAAGCGGTGACAACAAGCGTGGAGGGAATCAACAGGCCAGAAATGGTAACCACTTCGGTGGTAATCAGGGCCAAAACAATAAGAATGGTCATTTCAAGAAGAGGAGATTCAACAATGATGGAAAGACGTCAGCACCAGCACCCGTTGTTAAGGAAGGAGAACGACCACCTATCATATGTTTCAAATGCGGAGGGGAGGGGCACATCAGTCCAAACTGCGCGATGCCGTCTAAAGCATGTTATAATTGTGGAAGAGAAGGTCATTTAGCTCAATTTTGTCGTTTACCAAAAACAAGTTCAGCCAGGATAGAGACACCAAAGGCCGTCCCAGAAAAGTCAAAACCGGTAGTGCAAGGGAGAACGTTTGTTGTGACCTCCCAGAAAGTAAGGAACCCGAATGAGGTCATCACGGGCAAGCTTATCATAAACTCTAACGAAGTCTATACTTTATTTGATACCGGTGGTACCCATTCTTTTATTTCTCCTACTTGCTCTCATCGATTAAATTTGACTCCGGAGAAATTAGACTTTGACTTATCTGTTGAAACTCCATTGGGAGAAACCTTCATTACATCCACGATTTATAAGTCTTGTTTGGTTCAAGTTGGTAACCACACATTACATGTCGATCTTATTTCATTAAAAATACTTGCATTTGACGTGATTCTAGGGATTGATTGGTTAACTACTCATCATGCAAAAATTGATTGTTTTCGTAAGGTTGTTAGCTTTCATATTCCTAATCGACCTATTATGCGAATTCAAGCAACCAAACCATTAAAATCAATCGCTGTCATCTCAAGCCATAAAGCTATTCGTTTATTAAAAAACGGATGTCAAGCTTTCTTAGCTCATGTCACGGATCTAAACAAAAATACGTCAGTTTTGAATGATATTTCTATTGTTAATAAATTCCCTGACGTATTCCCTGAAGAACTTCCTGGCCTACCCCCAGAGCGTGAAATTGAATTTTGTATCGACCTTGAACCCGGTACAAAACCCATTTCCAAAGCCCCATATCGAATGGCTCCTATTGAACTTCAAGAGTTAAAGATCCAACTGCAGGAATTGTTAGACATTGGCTTTATTCGTCCTAGTATTTCTCCTTGGGGTGCTCCTGTTCTATTCGTGAAGAAGAAAGATGGAAGTATGCGACTTTGTATTGATTATCGGGAGTTGAATCATGTCACCATCAAAAACAGGTACCCATTGCCACGTATTGATGACCTGTTTGACAAATTGCAAGGAGCACAATTCTTTTCAAAGATCGATCTTCGTTCTGGATATCATCAGCTGAAGGTTAGAACTGAGGATATTCCAAAGACGGCTTTCAAAACTCGGTACGGGCATTATGAATTCCTAGTCATGTCCTTTGGATTGACTAATGCTCCTGCTGCCTTCGTGGATATGATGAACCAGGTATTCAAGGAATATTTAGATCACTTTGTGGTCGTCTTTATTGATGACATCCTTATTTATTCCAAAAGTCGTGAAGATCATGAGCAACACTTGAGGCTGGTACTCCAAAAGCTTCGTGAATACAAGCTTTATGCCAAGTTAAAGAAATGCGAGTTCTGGCTGGAAGAGGTAGCATTCCTTGGGCACGTAGTATCAAGTCGTGGAATATCTGTTGACCCGACAAAGATTGAATCTATTCAAAGCTGGGAGCAACCTAAATCAGTGACCGAAGTACGTAGCTTTCTTGGTTTAGCTGGTTATTATCGGAGATTCGTGGAAGGATTTTCTCGAATCGCTACTCCATTAACTCAGCTAACTCGGAAAGATACAAAGTTCGGTTGGAGCGAAGAATGTGAGAAGAGTTTTCAAGAACTCAAGAGGAGACTCATTTCAGCACCTGTTCTAACAATACCATCTGGCTCGGAGGGATTTGTCATCTACAGTGATGCTTCGAGCAAAGGGTTGGGATGCGTTCTCATGCAACATGGAAAAGTCATAGCCTATGCATCAAGACAACTCAAGGAATATGAGAGGAATTATCCTACTCATGATCTAGAGTTGGCAACTGTTGTCTTTGCACTTAAAATTTGGAGGCATTACTTGTATGGGGAGAAGGTGGAGATCTTTACGGATCATAAAAGCCTCAAATATTTCTTCACTCAAAAGGAACTCAACATGCGACAACAACGTTAGCTTGAACTGTTGAAAGATTATGATCATACCATTCAATACCATCCTGGAAAAGCGAACGTGGTAGCTGACGCATTGAGTAGAAGATCATATGCAAGTACGAGTGCGATATTGTCAACACAAAGGCCCATTTTGTGTGACTTGCAAAGGATGGAGATAGAGTTAAAGACTCCAGGGACCCATGTGATGATGGCGAATATACGAGTAGAACCAACTTTAATCGATAAAGTTAAAGCTGCTCAAGCTACAGACCTGGAGCTGATGCGTATGAGGAAGAAAGTGCAAGAAGGTGCTATGCCGGAAGCAAAAATCGATGAAGAAGGAATACTTCGAGTCAACTCCAGACTTTGTGTTCCTAACAACCCTGATTTAAAGTATGAAATCATGATGGAGGCGCACAACACACCGTTTGCAATCCATCCTGGAAGTACCAAAATGTATCATGATCTTCGTCATACATTTTGGTGGAGCAATATGAAGAGAGAGATAGCGCTGTTTATCTCAAGGTGTCTAACTTGTCAACGAGTCAAAGCGGAGCATCAAGTACCAAAAGGTCCATTGCAACCACTTGAAATTCCAGAATGGAAGTGGGAGCACATTACCATGGATTTCGTTACCGGTCTTCCTAAGGTTTCTCAAGGTATAGATGCGATTTGGGTCATTGTTGATAGATTGACCAAGTCTGTTCATTTCTTACTGATACGAGAAACTTATACACTTGAACGTCTTTCTCGTATGTACATAAACGAGATTGTAAGACTGCATGGTATGTCAGTATCCATAGTTTCTGATCGAGACTCAAGATTCACTTCACGATGTTGTGTTAGTTTACAAAAAGCTATGAGCACAGATTTACGATTTAGTTCGGCATATCATCCTCAGACGGACGGACAATCAGAGAGGACTATTCAAATTCTTGAAGATCTATTAAGACTCTGTGTCCTTGATTTCAAGGGAAGTTGGGACAAGTTCTTACCATTGGTGGAGTTTTCCTACAACAACAGTTATCAAGCAAGTATTGGCATGGCTCCATTCGAAGCATTGTATGGAAGAAAATGTCGTTCTCCAGTATGCTGGGATGAGGTGGGTGAAGCAACGTTGTTGGGACCGGAGTTGGTACGTATGACTACAGAAAAGATTCAAACGATCCGACAACGTATAAAAACCTCACAAGATCGACAAAAGAGTTATGCTAATCTTCATCGAAAGGACGTGGAATTTGATATAGGAGATCATGTGTTCTTACGTGTTGCTCCATGAAAAGGAGTTACGAGATTTAGAAAGAGATAAAAGCTCAATCCTCGATTCATCGGTCCATTTTTAATCCTCGATCGAGTAGGAACTGTGGCTTATAGACTCGCTTTACCGCCAAGTATGTCTCGTGTTCATAACATTTTTCACATATCCATATTAAGTAAATATGTGGAAGACCCGAACCACATTATTGAGTTAGAACCGGACGAAAAAACGGAAGATTTGACGTATGAAGAAGTTCCTGTTCAAATCTTGGATAAGAAGGAACATATTCTACGCTCCAAGGTTATACCTCAAGTCAAAGTTTTGTGGAGAAACCACGATGTTGAGAAAATGACTTGAGAGTTAGAATCTGAAATGAAATCAAGGTATCCTTACCTCTTCGACATACCAGGTATGTACCCTAATTTCGAGGGCGAAATTTCATAAGAAGGGGTTGTAAGACCCCAACGTTTATAAATAAAGATGAATTTTCCATAAATATCATTCTTGAATTTTATGAAGTTAATTTGATATAATATTATAGTTGTGGGTAATATTTATAAATTTTGCAAAGTACGCAAGTTGTTATATAATATTCGATTGGTCGGAGAATATTCGTTTTAACAGGGAATATTCGTACAACGGCACAATAATTGGTGGACCCCACAACGGAATTATTGTCGGATTGAGAAAACGACAAAAATATTTTATTAAAAATAATGGCAGAAGTTTTACCATTGATACTGTTGAACTACTCGGTAGTAAAAGTACAGTAATACGTGTGGTTGCATAGTAGCACACGGTATTGATTATTAATGCTTATGTGAGAAGTCACTCAGTTTGATTCAATTATTGTCAGTTAATAATATGAATTATTTAGCGATAATGAAATTTTGTTTTATTCGTATTATTAACGTAATAAAACAGAAACATCTTTTTATATAAAACAGAATATTTTATTAAAGTTATTCTATAACTAGAATATATTATATTTTATTTAAAAGATTTTTCTTTAAATATGGACCGTCAGATTAAAGTAAATCAATCTGGACCGTTCATGGATTAGTTACTATGCAGTCCATTCTTCTATAAATAGCAGCTCATTCCTTCATTATTTCTTACGAATTCACTGAACTCTAGAGAGAGAAACTATAGACAGAAACTATAGAGAGAGAAGAAAAGTATTCTGCTACTTAACTACTTCTTTATTTCAGTTCTTCTTTAAAACGGCAAGGGTTGTTATTCTTTCTTATTCATGAAGAGAACATATTTTATTCCATTTCTTATTATTCTGTTGGAATAACCTGTATACGCGGTCTACCCTATACTTGGTGACATTCTTCTATTATTCTGTTGGAACATCTTGTCTGTGTGTTTTACACCGGACCTGGTTCCGTTTTTATTATTATTCTGTTGGAACATCCTGTCTGTGTGTTTTACACCGGACCTAGTTCCGTCTTGTTATTATTCTGTTGGAACATCCTGTCTGTGTGTTTTACACCGGACTTGGTTCCATTATTTATTATTCTGTCGGAATATCCTGTCTGTGCGTTTACGCCGGACCTGGTTCCATTATTTATTATTCTGTTAGAATAACCTGTCTGTGCGGTCTATCGCATGCCGGTGATTTCTTTTGTTATTCCATTCTTTATTATACTCAGTTGGTTAAGTTTTAACTTCTATACTCTATGAAATTAGTGGAATATCCTTGATAATTGCGTTTCATCCAGTATCTTTTCATGAAAATATTCTTCTAAGCATTCTTGAATTTTACTCCACAAAGCAGTATCATGTTGACAATTTGGACGTTGTTAATTCTTGGATAATTTAATTCTTGAACTTGTTTTATTGAATTCTTATATCATTGTCATCATCCTCATGTTTATAAAATGTTGAAAGTCATCTGTGGCCTGTAGTGCATAGATGGACTTGGTATGATTATGACCAGGGATTATTCGGTATAATCATGACCGTAATGTTACAAATGATGTGGTAAAAGTCCTCATTGGCCCGTAGTGCATTGATGGACAGTTGTTGGCATGATCATGACCATTAATGAGTACAAATATTCTTGGCCCGTAGTGCATGGATAATTGTGGTCATGATACGAATATCCTTGGCCGTAGTGCAGGGGTGATTCGATGATGTGAATTATTTTATTAAGCTGAGTCCCAGCGATAACAGTGTTGAAAAACCTTTTAAATCATAGAAGATAGTAGATTTTATTCTCTACTTGACTCTTTTAATGGATTGCTTGTTCCGCTGCAGTTAAACTTGATGTTCGTTATATTTTATCAGTTTAACACTGTTGAAGGCTAATGATAATTTATTCTGCATTATCTTAGTCAAAATATTTCTTACTGGGCTAGTTGAGCTCACCCTTTCTTTCACTGTTCTCTTCAGGAAATGAGAATATAGCTGGGACGAGTCGGGGAACGGAGTGATGGACCATATGATAGTATTAGTAGTCCTCACTATTCTGTTAAATAGTGTGACAATAATTATATTGAGGACTCCTTTTGAGTTTGTATAGTCTCTAGTAGACAATAATTGTATTCAAACTCACAGTTATGTTTTGTCGTATTGTACACGACAGTTGTATTAGTAAGTTGTATTTGTATTCTGTACCATGTATCTGACGACCCAAGATGGGTGATGTATACCAAATTTTGGGGGCTTCACAGTTGGTATCAGAGCTTAGGGATATGATCCCTGGCTAAGATGTGAGAATAGAACTAGGAGGGGAGAGACAGGGAATTCCTTCGCTAGTATGACCTACCTAAGTTTATTTGCATGGTATTTAATTGGTCGGTCAGAATATAATGATAATATATGACATATCAATTAACTTTTGTGGCAGTATCTGAAAATGGCATCTGAGAATGTTGAGAATAGCACTGGAGCACAGGCGACTGTTGATTCACCACATATCAATAATCAGGATAATGTGCATCAGGAAGGTGACAATCCTCATGCAAACAACAACACTGACCAGATGATGAATGATGAAATGTTCAGAAGCTTTATGCAGTTCATGCAACTGCAGGCGAGAGCGCCTCCTGTCCAAAATATAGGTGGAAACACTGAAAACTCTCGGACGGTCACCGCTAAACAGTTCAAGGAGCTGGGACCACCGGAATTTAAGGGAGAGCCAAAACCACTTATAGCGGAAACATGGATAAAGCAGATCACCAAGATATTTGATGTCTTGGGATGCTCTGAGGAGCAAAAGGTTCCCTTTGCTGCCTTTATGTTGCGAGGAGAGGCAGATTACTGGTGGGAATCGATTAAGCGTACTCAACCTGCCGCACTGAAGATGTCTTGGGAGAAGTTCCAAGAGCTATTCAATGACAAATACTTTCCCAAAAGTGTTCGTCACATGAAGGAGGTGGAGTTCATCAAATTAGAGCAAAATAATATGACCGTGTCGCAGTATGAGGCTAAATTTGCTGAGTTGTCCCGGTTTGCATCCCACTTGGTGGATAATGAAGAGCGAATGACGCGAATGTTTTTGCGAGATTTGAAACCTGAGATACGTCAACATCTTATTTCTCATAAACTGTGTTTGTATTCAGATGTTGTGAATAGGGCTCAGTTAGTGGAGCGCGATAATGAGTCAACGCAACCAAAAGAGAGCAGACGGCAAAATGATAATACCAGTGAGAGCAGTCATCGAAGCGGTGACAACAAGCGTGGAGGGAATCAACAGGCCAGAAATGGTAACCACTTTGGTGGTAATCAGGGCCAAAACAATAAGAATGGTCATTTCAAGAAGAGGAGATTCAACAATGATGGAAAGACGTCAGTACCAGCACCCGTTGTTAAGGAAGGAGAACGACCACCTATCATATGTTTCAAATGCGGAGGGGAGGGGCACATCAGTCCAAACTACGCGATGCCGTCTAAAGCATGTTATAATTGTGGAAGAGAAGGTCATTTAGCTCGATTTTGTCGTTTACCAAAAATAAGTTCAGCCAGGATGGAGACACCAAAGGCCGTCCCAGAAAAGTTAAAACCGGTAGTGCAAGGGAGAGCGTTTGTTGTGACCTCCCAGAAAGTAAGGAACCCGAATGAGGACATCACGGGTAAGCTTATCATAAACTCTAACGAAGTCTATACTTTATTTGATACCGGCTCTACCTATTCTTTTATTTCTCCTACTTGCGCTTATCGATTAAATTTGACTCCGGATAAATTAGACTTTGACTTATCTTTTGAAACTCCATTGGGAGAAACCTTCATTACATCCACAATTTATAAGTCTTGTTTGGTTCAAGTTGGTAACCACACATTACCTGTCGATCTTATTTTATTAACAATACTTGCATTTGACGTGATTCTAGGGATTGATTGGTTAACTACTCATCATGCAAAAATTGATTGTTTTCGTAAGGTTGTTAGCTTTCATATTCCTAATCGACCTATTATGCGAATTCAAGCAACCAAACCATTAAAATCAATCGCTGTAATCTCAAGCCATAAAGCTATTCGTTTATTAAAAAATAGATGTCAAGCTTTCTTAGCTCATGTCACGGATCTAAACAAAAATACGTCAGTTTTGAATGATATTTCTATTGTTAATAAATTCCCTGACGTATTCCCTGAAGAACTTCCTGGCCTACCCCTAGAGCGTGAAATTGAATTTTGTATCGACCTTGAACTCGGTACAAAACCCATTTCCAAAGCCCCATATCGAATGGCTCCTATTGAACTTCAAGAGTTAAAGATCCAACTGCAGGAATTGTTAGACATTGGCTTTATTCGTCCTAGTACTTCTCATTGGGGTGTTCCTGTTCTATTCGTGAAGAAGAAAGATGGAAGTATGCGACTTTGTATTTGTTATCGGGAGTTGAATCATGTCACCATCAAAAATATGTACCCATTGCCACGTATTGATGACCTGTTTGACCAATTGCAAGGAGCACAATTCTTTTCAAAGATCAATCTTCGTTCTGGATATCATCAGCTGAAGGTTAGAACTGAGGATATTCTAAAGACGGCTTTCAGAACTCGGTACGGGCATTATGAATTCCTAGTCATGTCCTTTGGATTGACTAATGCTCCTGCTGCCTTCATGGATATGATGAACCGGGTATTCAAGGAATATTTAGATCACTTTGTGGTCGTCTTTATTGATGACATCCTTATTTATTCCAAAAGCTATGAAGATCATGAGCAACACTTGAGGCTGGTACTCCAAAAGCTTCGTGAATACAAGCTTTATGCCAAGTTGAAGAAATGCGAGTTCTGGCTGGAGGAGGTAGCATTCCTTGGGAACGTAGTATCAAGTCGTGGAATATCTGTTGACCCGACAAAGATTGAAGCTATTCAAAGCTGGGAGCAACCTAAATCAGTGACCGAAGTACGCAGCTTTCTTGGTTTAGCTGGTTATTATCGGAGATTCGTGGAAGGATTTTCTCGAATCGCTACTGAATTAACTTAGCTGACTCGGAAAGATACAAAGTTCGGTTGGAGCGAAGAATGTGAGAAGAGTTTTCAAGAACTCAAGAGGAGACTCATTTCAGCACATGTTCTAACAATACCATCTGGCTCGGAGGGATTTGTCATCTATAGTGATGCTTCGAGCAAAGGGTTGGGATGCGTTCTCATGCAACATGGAAAAGTCATAGCCTATGCATCAAGACAACTCAAGGAATATGAGAGGAATTATCCTACTCATGATCTAGAGTTGGCAGCTGTTGTCTTTGCACTTAAAATTTGGAGGCATTACTTGTATGGGGAGAAGATGGAGATCTTTACGGATCATAAAAGCCTCAAATATTTCTTCACTCAAAAGGAACTCAACATGCGACAACGACGTTGGCTTGAACTGTTGAAAGATTATGATCATAACATTCAATACCATCCTTGAAAAGCGAACGTGGTAGCTGACGCATTGAGTAGAAGATCATATGCAAGTACGAGTGCGATATTTTTAACACAAAGGCCCATTTTGTGTGACTTGCAAAGGATGGAGATAGAGTTAAAGACTCCAGGGGCCCATGTGATGATGGCGAATATATGAGTAGAACCACCTTTAATCGATAAAGTTAAAACTGCTCAAGCTACAGACCTGGAGCTGATGCGTATGAGGAAGAAAGTGCAAGAAGGTGCTATGCCGGAAGCAAGAATCGATGAAGAAGGAATACTTCGAGTCAACTCCAGACTTTGTGTTCCTAACAACCCTGATATAAAGTATGAAATCATGATGGAGGCGCACAACACACCGTTTGCAATCCATCCTGGAAGTACAAAAATGTAACATGATCTTCGTCATACATTTTGGTGGAGCAATATGAAGAGAGAGATAGCGCTGTTTATCTCGAGGTGTCTAACTTGTCAACGAGTCAAAGCGGAGCATCAAGTACCAAAAGGTCCATTGCAACCACTTGAAATTCCAGAATGGAAGTGGGAGCACATTACCATGGATTTCGTTACCGGTCTTCCTAAGGTTTCTCAAGGTATAGATGCGATTTGGGTCATTGTTGATAGATTGACCAAGTCTGCTCATTTCTTACTGATATGAGAAACTTATACACTTGAACGTCTTGCTCGTATGTACATAAATGAGATTGTAAGACTGTATGGTATGCCAGTATCCATAGTTTCTGATCGAGACCCAAGATTCACTTCACGATTTTGGGTTAGTTTATAAAAAGCTATGGGCACAAATTTACGATTTAGTTCGGCATATCATCCTCAGACGCACGGACAATCAGAGAGGACTATTCAAATTCTTGAAGATCTATTAAGACTCTGTGTTCTTGATTTCAAGGAAAGTTGGGACAAGTTCTTACCATTGGTGGAGTTTTCCTACAACAACAGTTATCAAGCAAGTATTGGAATGGCTCCATTCGAAGCATTGTATAGAAGAAAATGTCGTTCTCCAGTATGCTGGGATGAGGTGGGTGAAGCAACGTTGTTAGGACCGGAGTTAGTACGTATGACTACAGAAAAGATTTAAACGATCTGACAACGTATAAAAACCTCACAAGATCGACAAAAGAGTTATGCTAATCTTCATCGAAAGGACATATAATTTGATATAGGAGATCATGTGTTCTTACGTGTGCTCCATGAAAAGGAGTTACGAGATTTAGAAAGAGAGGAAAGCTCAATTCTCGATTCATCGGTCAATTTTTAATCCTCGATCGAGTAGGAACTGTGGCTTATAGACTCGCTTTACCGCCAAGTATGTCTCGTGTTCATAACGTTTTTCACATATCCATGTTACGTAAATATGTGGAAGACCCGAACCACATTATTGAGTTAGAACCGGACGAAATAGCGGAAGATTTGACGTATGAAGAAGTTCAAGTTCAAATCTTGGATAAGAAGGAACATATTCTACGCTCTAAGGTTATACCTCAAGTCAAAGTTTTGTGGAGAAACCACGATGTTGAGGAAATGACTTTGGAGTTAGAATCTGAAATGTAATCAAGGTATCCTTACCTCTTTGACATCCCAGGTATGTACCCTAATTTCTAGGGCGAAATTTCGTAAGAAGGGGAGGTTGTAAGACCCCAACGTTTATAAATAAAGATGAATTTTTTATAAATATCATTCTTGAATATTGTGAAGTTAATTTGATATAATGTTATAGTTGTGGGTAATATTTATAAATTTTACAAAGTACGCAAGTTGTTATATAATATTCGATTGGTCGGAGAATATTCGTTTTAACAGGAAATATTCGTACAACGGCACAATAATTGGTGGACCCCATAACGGAATTATTGTCGGATTGAGAAAACGACAAAAATATTTTATTAAAAATAACGGCGGAAGTTTTACCATTGATATTGTTGAACTACTCGGTAGTAAAAGTACAGTAATACGTGTGGTTGCATAGTAGCACACGGTATTGATTATTAATGCTTATGTGAGAAGTCACTCAGTTTGATTCAATTATTGTCAGTTAATAATATGAATTATTTAGCGATAATGAAGTTTTGTTTTATTCGTATTATTAACGTAATAAAATAGAAACATCTTTTTATATAAAACAGAATACTTTATTAAAGTTATTCTATAAATAGAATATATTATATTTTATTTAAAAGATTTTTCTTTAAATATGGACCGTCAGATTAAAGTAAATCAATCTGGACCGTTCATGGATTAGTTACTATGCAGTCCATTCTTCTATAAATAGCAGCTCATTCCTTCATTATTTCTTACGAATTCACTGAACTCTAAAGAGAGAAACTATAGAGAGAAACTATAGAGGGAGAAGAAAAGTATTCTGCTACTTAACAACTTCTTTATTTAAGTTCTTCTTTAAAACGGCAAGGGTTGTTATTCTTTCTTATTCATGAAGAGAACATATTTTATTCCATTTCTTATTATTCTGTTGGAATAACCTGTATACGCGGTCTACCCTATACTTGGTGACATTCTTCTATTATTCTGTTGGAACATCCTGTCTGTGTGTTTTACACCGGACCTGGTTCCGTTTTTGTTATTATTCTGTTGGAACATCCTGTCTGTGTGTTTTACACCGGACCTGGTTCCGTCTTGTTATTATTCTGTTGGAACATCATGTCTGTGTGTTTTACACCGGACCTGGTTCCATTATTTATTATTCTGTCAGAATATCCTGTCAGTGCATTTACGCCGGACCTGGTTCCATTATTTATTATTCTGTCGGAATATCATGTCTGTGCGTTTACGCCGGACCTGGTTCCGTTATTTATTATTCTGTTAGAATAACCTGTCTGTGCGGTCTATCGAATGTCGGGTGATTTATTTTGTTATTCAATTCTTTATTATACTTGGTTGGTTAAGTTTTAACTTCTATACTCCATGAAATTAGTGGAATATCCTTGATAATTGCGTTTCATCCAGTATCTTTTCATGAAAATATCATTCTAAGCATTCTTGAATTTTACTCCACAAAGCAGTATCATGTTGACAATTTGGACGTTGTTAATTCTTGGATAAATTAATTCTTGAACTTATTTTATTGAATTCTTATATCATTGTCATCATCCTCATGTTTATAAAATGTTGAAAGTCATCTGTGGCCTGTAGTGCATAGATGGACTTGGTATGATTATGACCAGGGATTATTCAGTATAATCATGGCCGTAATGTTATAAATGATGTGGTAAAAGTCCTCATTGGCCCGTAGTGCATTGATGGATAGTTGCTGGTATGATCATGACCATTAATGAGTACACAAATATTCTTGGCCCGTAGTGCATGGATAATTGTGGTCATGATACTAGAGAATATCCTTGACCGTAGTGCAGGGGTGATTCGATGATGTGAATTATTTTATTAAGCTGAGTCCCAGCGATAACAGTGTTAAAAAACCTTTTAAATCATAGAAGATAGTAGATTTTATTCTCTACTTGACTCTTTTAATGGATTGCTTGTTCCGCTGCAGTTAAACTTGATGTTCGTTATATTTTATCAGTTTAACACTGTTGAAGGCTAATGATAATTTATTCTGCATTATCTTAGTCAAAATATTTCTTACTGGGCTAGTTGAGCTCACCCTTTCTTTCACTGTTCTCTTCAGAAAATGAGAATATAGCTGGGACGAGTCGGGGAACGGAGTGATGGACCATATAATAGTATTAGTAGTCCTCACTATTCTGTTAAATAGTGTGACAATAATTATATTGAGGACTCCTTTTGACTTTGTATAGTCTCTAGTAGACAATAATTGTATTCAAATTCACAATTATATTTTGTCGTATTGTACACGACAGTTGTATTAGTAAGTTATATTTGTATTCTGTATCATGTATCTGACGACCCAAGATGGGTGATGTATACAAAATTTTGGGGGCGTCACAGTAAAATTTTGTAAATGAATTTAAAATTAACAACATTTATTCATTCTTTTATTAATTACCAAAATAATTTAGGTCTTATTTTAAATTGGTATTTCCCACTATTTTCATTAAACTATTATACCCTCAATATATATAGTTTGGCAATATCTAATTAAAGATATGCTAGTGAGAATAAGGATCCCATTTCAAATGTATATAACCTTGTGTGTGCACAACAAACTATATATAAATAAATAGGTAGACAACTCTTGTCAATTACATCAACTATGTAACTCCTTGTATTTTGCCTCTTAAATCATAATGGTCAACTGTGTGCACATCCGAACTAAAATGATTTAAGTTAAGTCAGACCCAGCATTTCCATATAAGTGAAGAGAAAACTACAACCCTTGTGTGTGTACAACAAAGCAGTAATGTTCAATTCCTTATAAACATCATATGTAATAAAAATATCTTAAATATTTAATACTTGCCTTGTGTGTGCACAACAAACTCATATTAAATATTCAATACTCTATTGTTTCTATTATGCTAGAAGGCGACGTTCGATATTCCAAATATCTTTGAACGTTACAACTTAATATAAAATATTTGAGGGGCTTGTTATTAATTTGTCTCATCTTGTTTAGCGCGCATGCACACACACACACACACACACACACACACACACACACACACACACACACACACACACATATATATATATATATATATATATATATATATATATAGTATACGCATGCACATATAGAATACTATATTCTATATGGATTGATTATGAACTTTATTCTAGTTTGGTTCACTAGAGCCACCAAATGAACCAAAAGGTCAAACCTAGGGGTGTAAGAATTAATATTTAAATATAATTATTACATTTAAACCCGGGCTTCATTACAAATGGGTCTTCACGCGCTCCTTGCTCCTTGATCTCCAATTCTTCAAAATTAATTTTAACTATTCCTATTACAAAACTATTTAAAATAAATAGAAACCTTGATCAGCAGTCAAGGGGAATTACATAGGAGGATGATAAAATTTACATTAAGAAAAATTAGAGAAGACGAGATACGCAGACCCCATTTAATAAAACTCATACATTCATGCATCCAACTAAAATAAAATTCAATCACATTGGTCAATAGTTCATAATCAATCCCATTTATTATCATGCAGATCATCATATGCATTAATTAATAACATTCATCTCATGAATAATAAACATTCATATATATATATATATATTGATATCATTTAATGAGCAAATTTAGTTAGTATAAAATCTAATTTTGAATCAAAATAAACTCCTTTATTTTACTCAAAATTTAAATCAAAATAAACCTCTTTTATTTTAATTTATCCAATTTTGAATAAAATAAACTATTTTATTTTAATCAAAATCTTTAATCAAAATAAACTCATTTATTTTAATTAATTATGGAATCCAATTCCAAGTAAAAAAAAATTCCTTTATTAAAGGAAACACGAATTCTCTTTTCTATTCACAAATAAACTCTTTTATTTTGAATAATATGAAATCTTATTTCATATATAAATAAACTCATTTATTTAAGGAAACATGGATTCACTTTCCTGTTCACAAATAAACTCTTTTATTTTGAATAAACTCCTTTATTTACGGAAATATGAAATCCAATTTTAACCCCAATTAGTTATCATGGAATCCAATTCTAACTCTAATTAGTTAGCATGAACTCCGATTTTAAAATTAAAATAAACTTTTTATTTTTAAAATAAACTTTTATTTTATTATAAAATAATAAGATATATATATATATATATATATATATATATATATATATATATATATATATATATATATATATATGATTTCATGATCCTTGGACAAGTTGAAATCTATGGTGATTCAGTATGTCACGTGTTATATAAAAAAATGAATTAAACCGAGAAGAATCAGGACGAGCGTATTGAAAAGTAAAACCAGCCACGAATTTCACGAATTGATCATCACGGCTTTTTCTCATATTTTTTTTAAAATAAATTTTATACAACAAATTATGCCTAATTAAATTATTCTAAACATATATCAATATACATATCAAATCTGAACAATTAATAATTTGCATAAATGTTTAGCTCTGATACCACTGCTAGGTTTGTAATATTCATGAACGCAATCAAATTGCACAAAATAAGCAGAAACGGATAAACAAGAGTTTTAAAATTTTACAAACCATATACCCGGATCACCCTTTATGCACAATTATTAATTAAACGAAAAGATAAAGAACAAGAATCATACCCTTGAAGATTCGAGCTTCCTCAGGTACAAGTTTACCTCCAAATCCTTTCGCGTTCAACTTGAATCCATCGGGTTTGGTTCCTTCCTTTGATCAACGTTAGCCACCCAAGTGTTTGGCCTCTAAAGGTGATCCACCAAGGAAGAAGAAAGATTTAAAAAGATGGGTGTTTGACAAAACTCTACTTTTTCTATCTCTTATAGAAAAAGAGCGTACTCTCCAACTATTGAAATTACGTATATTGTGAAAAAGTCAACAATAACCCTCACCCATAATAAGACTCCTCTTATTTATAGATGTGGGCAACCCTCCTTAACAATTAAAGAATTGTGTTTTATTTTAATTAATTAAATTCCTTTAATTAATTAGGCTCCCAATCATATTAGGAATAAATGAGAGTACTTTTATTAATTAATTCTCAAACTCCTTTAGGAATTAAATAACAATAATAGTAATAATAATAATAAGACTCCTCTTATTAATTTATATTTTATATTTCTAAAATATTAAATAATAAATATTAAGCTATTTAATTTATTCTATCACCATAGATTAAATTAAATATACTTAACTTATTATTACGATTATGCCATTTGCTTCTTAAATAATTATTCTTCCTTTTTTGGTATGACCCTTTAGGTTCTCCATATTAAACCGGTTGTGAATAAATCAATTATAACAATTCTAATCTTATTTAAATAAATAAATTAAACAATTTATTTATTTAAATAAATAATATTTATTTTACAATAGGGATAAGCCTCCCTAGCGATTAACGACTTTCCAGATAATATAAATTTCAACATTAATCATAAAAGAACCTTTGAGTATATAGTTACCGCACAATTCAATCCTTCCACCATACAATGTCCCAGTTAAATATAATACATGGAATTACTGTCAAGTCTTATTTTATTTAATTATATGTATTTCGACTTTTAAATGCACAACTCTAAATAATGCAAATTAGAAACTCCTTTCTAATTTTATTCTTCCTTGGCCAAGGACTACTGGGTTGTCATTTATTGAATCACTTATGACATTTTTCTTCTTTTACTAGAAGCGGTAGATTCTTTATTGATCATACATTATCTCCATGTACAACTTATTATACCCAAGCATACCCTAAGGGTCTTAAGAAATAAGTCAAAGTATAACTCATCATACACAAGATACTATGATGATCTCAAGTCCAATGATCACTTGTACTACTATTACTACAGAAATTCTTATTGACATGCAAGTAAACCTCCATTAGGTATTCCTTAGCGAGCCATGTTCACTGCACTTATTTTCTAATAAGCATCTACATACTTGCTTTAGTGTCTCTACACAAATGATCATGTGATCAATCATCCTCATCTAATGAGCAAGTAATGTATGTACCAATCTATCCGGATTCACTAATCCCCAATTTAGTAATCCAATGATTGGGAACTATTTTAGTTTTAAGCTTTCTAAGAATTTAGATCCCATTAGAATAATCATCATCATTATTCTAAGAGCATTGCTTAAAACTATGGGTTTATCACATATTATAAAACAGCATCATGTAGATAATTTAAAAGCCTTTAATAAATAAATACTTTTTATTAATAAATGAATAAGATTGTTATAAAGTATATGCTTTATCATCAAATATGAGTGGCTTGTGTGCATACTGTGACACCCCTAAATCCAGGTACTTCATTTCCACCGAATTTAGTGCTCACTATCAAAATAATTACATCTAACTATGTGACACCCCTAAATTCGGGCACCTCAAACCCATAGATTTGGTGTTCACTGTCCAATTAAATCATAACTAACTACCCATAAACAAAGGATATAATAAAACTCAAAAGTTTAAACAATCAATCTCCCATTAAAGGTTTACATAATCTAAAATAAATCCCAGGTCATCCAACCTTTATTACAATCATCAGCGGAAAATTAAAACATGATCATAAATAAATCTATTACATAAGCTTCATAAATAAAAGGTAAATTATACGTCGTCTAATCAAGCATCGTGCCCTTGCCCTTGCTTGTAGAAAGCTCTTCAAACTTCTTAACTTCATCTGTATTATTTTATGCAAGAGTGAGCAAACAATTGCCCACAAGAAGGATAATATACAATAATGTTTAATGAATGACAATTAACTGAACTTTCAATGGTAAAGTATTCTTACCGGAATAATAAACTTTAATTCAACAGTTATGAGTTCAAAGGAATAATGAACGTTTAAGTTAACAATAGATATCAACATCAAAGAATACACTGAGGGTCACAAGACCACGAACTATACTCTAAGTTTTTAAGTATTTCTACTTTAACCTTTAACAGTCTAAAAGACTATAATCATCATCTATGTCCTAAGTTAACAGGTGTTTCTACTGTAACCTTTGACAGTCTAAACGACTATATGGACCATCATCCCGTACTCTAGGTGATCAGCCCTTTGTACTATGCATTGCGCAAACATTTTAACGCTATTGCGTAGCTCTAAAATAATCCCCTAATATAGGGTTGTTCATCTCAGCTTAGATTATCAGGTTCCGAACCAAAGGAAGTTTGGTTGGGAATTAACTTCAAAGGAATTCTAGATCTTTAGAATGCTCATCAATCAAGTACTGGTTGAATTAGATAGAAACCAATAACTATTCAAGAGTTTGATTATAATATCTTTATGAACAAGGTATATCGATAAATCAATAAGAGCTAGAGTATTAACAATTTCTAAATTGAACAAATGTTATCATCGACAACATGCTTTCAAAATTGTGTGAGTATGTAAGCAAACCAAATGAAGTTTGGTTTGGGTTGACTTCAAGGGAAATTTAGAGTTTAGAACATTCATCAACTAAGGATTAGTTGAATGGGTAAAGAATCGCTAGGCAACTTAGAGTTCAGTAAAATAATGTAAGATAGTACAATGACATTGGAGAACAAAGATCAAACAACAGTAATTAGTAGCTGAATAAACACATTTTTTACAACAAAATTACAGACTTTGAATAACCAAAGTAATCTCATTTGGAATAAAGGAATAAAGATTAATTAACTTCTTCAGCAGAAAATGAGGGTTAAAGAACTTATATAACAATAAATTGCTGTGACAACCCGAGAATTTAGAAAATTTAGAAAATTATAATTAATTGATTTAAATTTCAAAATTAGAACCTAGACACAAAATAAGTGTATGCGTTTGATATTTTTAAGAAGAAATTTTGAGGATTTCAAAATTCTGTGAAGGATTTAAGTGTTATTCATGATTAAGGGAATAAGCGTTTATGTTCTGTGTATATGTGTGCATGATGTGGTTAAGGGTCAAAGGTTAAGGGTTGACCAGATAAATTATATCTGTAACAAACCCTAGGTATACATTAAGAACGTCAACGTTCGGTTAGAAAACCCTAGCGATTGATATGAAACCCTAGAAATAGGTTCTGGAAACCCGAATTTTAGTTCCGGGAATTCAAAACCCTAATTCGGTATATGAAATCCCAAATTGGAAACTTAATGGCGTAAGTGTAAATAATTATAAGATTAATTAGAGTTAATATAAACAAATTGGTTAGAAAACCCTAATTTCACATTTTTAAAGCCCTAATTTTTGGATTAGAAACCCTAATCTAATTACGAAAATCTAATTTCTAAATTAGAAAATTATTTTTCTATTAGAAACCCTAATTTTTGGGTTATAAACCCTAATATAAGATGTTGACCCCGATTGCTTAATTATCGAGTTTAATTAGGAAATACTAATCCTAATTAGCAAGATTTAAATTATGATTAAGAAATTTTAATATAATTAGAAAATTCTAGTTATAATTTAAAAATATTAATTTTCTACTTTGAAAATCGAAATTCAAAAATGTTAGAAATTAAAAATTTGCAAAGTTGAGGGTTAAACCCTAAACCCTAAAATGGTCCAAACCCTAAACCCTAAGAGTTTGGCTAATTGACAAAATTGCCATTAAAATTAAATGAAAAAGACTAAAATGCCATTTAGTGCATTATTGAATGTAACTTGCAAATCTTTGTATATTTGGGGTTGGTGAACTACTAAGGTTAACATTGTGACACATAATCTCAGCAACTCAGCTGGCAAACATCAGATCTAGGACTTTATATCATAATATATATAGATTAAAGAGAGAGAAAAAGGCAACTTTACTCTCATTTTTTCCCAAGCTCCTCTCCCTAAAAATTCGAAAGTGTAGAGTGAGATAGAGATATAAGATAAGCCAAAACCAGTTCATTTCTAGCCTAGATCAGATCACTATGACCATAATCAAAAATCAAAGCTCAAAAGGTATATGAACCCTAAATTTTGAAATCTCTTGATTTTATGTTTGATGTTGTAATTGATTGGTTAGATATGTTTAATAGGGTGTCTATAAGTGATCTGCGTTGATATGTTATGGATCTATGACACTTAGATGCACGAATCAAGCATTTTTTTCAAATATGGAAATAGTTCAAAAAGTTACCTGACAGTCGAATGTCACGCCCTCTAGATCCTTGTGTGTTCATGTTTTTTGATGTTTTATTGTTTGCATCTATAGCCTGATATATGGTATTTAATCTGCAAGTGGTAGCATAGCCATTTGATGTCTAGAATTGAAGATATTTAAGGTCAAACATCGTTGACCAAGGTTGACCGGATGAATTATGGGAAAACCCAAAATGTTTAAAACCGAGTCTGATAAGTTTTGTAGCGATTAGATCTGTCAGTCGTGTTTGCTTGTTTATGATGTGTTGTATTCATGTTGTAGCTTGTATGATGGACTACAGATCTGGGTCCTTAGATCTCTTATAACCTCATCATATCGATCGTGAAAGGTGGTCAAAGTGGACCACCCGATCTACTTTTTACTTTTCTGGAAAACCCAGAAAAAATAAGAACATCACTGTCTGACATACTTTGACCCTATGATTCTTGGTGATCCTGTTGATTATAAATTGATCTATTGATTTATTAATGTTCCTTGACATACGGATTACATATTTGAGCCATTATAGCATATGAAACATGAACAAAATACTTAGATAATCGAGCTTCAATATAGCCACTCAAACTGCCTGGGTTTCTGGAAAACCCAGGTGACATCTGACAACGACTTTGATTGCTCAGATCGTCATGTTATGTTGTGTTTTGACCTAGATAATGGTTGATTATTGTAGTGTTACAATTCAGCTACATGATAAATACTTAACCTGAACCAGAAACATTTTGGATTGGAAGATAGGAGCGGCCAAACAAGCCACCTTGTACACTGTTTGATAGTGTTCTTGAGCACCAAGAACACCTAAGACGACAGACAAGTGTTGCTAGGCTATAGCGACCGTTGTATTTATTTTATTTTCTGAATATTCCTAAAATTATTTAAAAATAGAAAAAAATAGTTTTTAATTATTAAAAATACAAAATAAATTCTGAAAAATTATTTTAAATTCTGAAAAAATAGTTTTTAATTATTTTGAGTATATTTCATAAATATTTAATATTTTTGGAATATAAATTGCATTTAATTTATTTAATTATAATATTAAATAAATTATTTAAAAATGATTTTAAATACATGAAAAATCATGAAAAATAATATTATGATATAAGAAAATATTTAAAGATATTTTTAGTGACTTTTAATATTTTGTGATGAATTTTATTAATTAATTAATATTAATGATAGTTAATTTATTTAATAAATATATTAAATAAATTATGAAAAAATAGAATTAATGATTTATAAATCATATAAAAATGATTTAAGGATTATAAAAATATTTTAAGTTATAAATATAAATTTTGATATTTTGTCATGAAAATATTAATATTATAATATTAATAATAATTATTGGATAATGGATTTACGTGTTTAAAAATCATATAAATATGATTTTAAGGTATTAAAAATACTTTGATATATTATAAATATATTATAATACTATGTTGAGTATTTCATTAATATTTGATAATAAATAAATATTAATGATAAAAGAATTATGTGGTATTTAATTTATTTAAATACATTTTTAATGATTGAAAATTCACGATAAATAGTAATAATTATTTAAAAACTATTATGAGCTTACGAAAAATATTTCGGCTGTTATTAAAATTATTTAAGTTAATTGTTAAGTGTTTAGGCAGAGTTTAATTGAACTTAGACTCGATAAAAGTCCGACTAGACCGTCAGGATGTTAGAATTGTGTCGGGTTCAACTCAGACTGTAATAGTTTGACTTGATACCGAGTCTTATGTGTGTTATAGACTGATAGGATTATGTGTTATGTGTTATGTATTATATATATATATATATATATATATATATATATATATATATATAATAGTATTATATTGTGATGATATTATTCTAATATTGAAGATCTATATTACTAATATTAGGTCTTCGGATAAAGCGTTATAAATTGCGTTGCGGTAATCAACGGTTCAGGCAAGTTTATTTTTACTTAACTCTACTAAGAGTTGTTTCATTCGCATAAGCTTATGGTTAATCATTGCTGGTTGCCATGAATTGTACTTTCTACATATTGTATGTATAAGTCAGGTATGAAAGGCTGATCACCTTCATTACCCGTTGGTTCAGATATATTTGTTCATATTTAATACTTGTTTAGTCAAAAGTTTGTTCCTGCTAGTTCATAATTATATCGATGAATTATAGCCAGCTTATTGTTCATACTCTTTCAATCATGATATATCGTTATATTATTGAATTTAAACTTGCTGAGTAATCCTTATGCTCACCCTTGCTATATCATGATAAAACATTGCAGATTAAGATGAACACGTCGGATACAACGAAAGGTTAAAGACAGTTCCATCGTTAGGATATGTGTGGAGCTAAATTGTATAAGTGTTGTATTTTAAGGTTATGTGTTAAGTAAGTTATGTAATGTGTATTAAGTTAAGGTTACTCGACCTTGGGGAATAGTGTGTAAGTTTAATGTATAAACAATTTATGTTTATATCTTCCGCAAATATAGTAATAATTGTATAGAATGATCGAACCGGATCCGAGGTGATTTGTGACCTGGATTTGGGGCTGTCACAGTTAGTATCAGAGCTGTTGGTTATGAAGCTTAGGTAGAAATACCTGAGACCAATAATCGCAGTGATTAGGATAAGAACTAACTCACATAGAGTTAGTTAGTCGGTAAGATTCAAAGACGAATCTCGGCGAGTTATAAGTTACAGAGTTCCCTAACTCTGATAATAAAGTTGAACAGTAGTGAGAAATAGATAGAATCTAAAAGACTAAAAGTATAGTGATAAGAGATCGTAAAACAAAATGATCAAGACATATAAATGAATCGTAACGTATACGATGAGATCACCCCGTGATCTGATAAGGTGATAGCAGGGATAAGAATCAATCTGATGATTGGAAAGTTTACAGCAAGATTGCTGTGTGAATTGGTACAGATTCAGGAAAGGACTATGAATACGGGTTGAATGAAATTCGTATTGAGAAGGGGGTTAGTGTTAGGTGGGGATTCAATTGAGGACTCATGTCAGCAGCTGAGTTGTATGATTCCTTGTATGCGCGGGGAATTGTACTTGGTGTAACAACTATTTAGTTCTGACAATGATAATCATTGAAATGTTTGTGTCGCGCTATTTACTATATGCATGTTAAGGGGGTGATTCCTTTCTCATGTGTATAACAGATAGATAGGTCATAGGTAGAGGATATAGGATTAAGTACAAGTTCTTAAAACTCATACTTATGTGGCATTCTTGACTTATAGTTATATGAAATATTTATGAACCCCTCAGCGAATGGACGCCAAAGGTCTGACTAGGACAAGTTCTTAAACTCATATGATTGTGGCAAGTAAATGAACTCATAAGTGTGGTTTGACGAACTGGGTATAGTTGTGTGTAAACGGAATATTAAGGATAATAAAAATAGATAGACTGTTAAGAAAATGGTTATTAGTGGAGACATAAGTTTTCCAAAACTCCTAGCTATGCTAGACTTCGAAATTTTGACATCAAGCTAAATACGCACTATGTGCTTTTGAAAAAAAAAGAGTAGACTCGTAATCATTTTTGAAACGGTTTAAAGTATAGTCTATGCTACTTATTTCAGCTAGACGCAAATGATTTGAAATATCAAAAGTTATTTTATATATCACTTATGTACCATGTAACCTGGTGCAAAGATGATAAAAAGTGATGGAGTTGTAAATACAGGAATACTTAGTGTTGAATGGATCCAAAATCGTTATTCCACTATTGTATGATTTATTATGACAAAGTCATACGATGACGGCATCCTTAAACGAACTGTTAATACAGTACGGCATCATGACATCATTTTCGAAAATATTTTCAAAAATTTTAATTTGCCAACGGGGTTTGGCTACACCTAAATAATTCGATTGAATTGAATTATGGATATGGGTCTATGCTATTCGATTCAGCTAAACTAATGTTTATGAAAACTCTAAGTGTTCATTGAAAGAAATTTTCCGAACCAAATTGTTTTGGTGCGGAATCTAATAAGACTGAGGTAGAATTTTTGTGCCTTTGGCAGTGACGAGAAATAGATAAAAGCAGTACTTGGTCAGTACAGGGCATATCGGGCTAATCACCCTTTATGTTCGTAAGTTAAGACGGTTAGCGGATGAATTTCCATATAACCTTTGCGAAAATGACAAACAATAGTCTGTAAAACCCCTCAGCACAATTTTAAAATTTTTCCTCTGGTGAGGAATGTATTGGGTAACATGTGATGATGAGAATGAACGGTGTATGGTGAATAGTGTATGGCGTAGGGAGTAAGTTAAATTTCGGGGATGAAATTTTTAGAAGAAGGGGTGAATGTGACAACCCGAGAATTTAGAAAATTTTTGAAATTTTAATTAATTGATTTAAGGTTCAAAATTAGAACCTAGACATAAAATAAGTGTATGTGTTTGATATTTTTAAGAAGAAATTTTGAGGATTTCAAAATTCTGTGAAGGATTTAAGTGAATTATTCAGGATTAAGGGAATAAGTGTTTATGTTCTGTGTATATGTGTGCATGATGTGGTTAAGGGTCAAGGGTTGACCAGATAAATTATATCTGTAACAAACCCTAGGTATATATTAAGAACGTCAACGTTCGGTTAGAAAACCCTAGCGATTAATATGAAACCCTAAAAATCGGTTATGGAAACCCTAATTTTAGTTTCGAGAATCCGAAACCCTAATTCGGTATATGAAACCCTAAATTGAGAACTTAATGGTGTAAGTGTAAATAATAATAAAATTAATTAGAGTTAATATAAACAAATTGGTTAAAAAACCCTAATTTCACATTTTTAAAGCCCTAATTTCTGGATTAGAAACCCTAATCTATAATTAGGGAAGACCTAAATGTTAATTTAATAATTTTAATGTTAATTAGGATATATTAATTCTAATTTTCAAGTTAAGTAATTAGAAACACTAATCTAATTATGAAAATCTAATTTCTAAATTAAAAAATTATTTTTCTATTAGAAACCCTAATTTTTGGGTTATAAACCCTAATATATGATGTTGACCCCGATTGCTTAATTATCGAGTTTAATTAGGAAATACTAATCCAAATTAGCAAGATTTAAATTATGATTAAGAAATTTTAATATAATTAGAAAATTCTAGTTATAATTTAGAAATATTAATTTTCTATTTTGAAAATCGAAATTCAGAAATGTTAGAAATTAAAAATTTGCAAAGTTGAGGGTTAAACTTTAAACCCTAAAATAGTCCAAACCCTAAACCCTAAGGGTTTGGCTAATCGACAAAATTGCCATTAAAATTAAATGAAAAAGACTAAAATGCCCTTTAGTGCATTATTGAATGTAACTTGCAAATCTTTGTATATTTGGGGTTGGTGAACTACTAAGGTTGACATTGTGACACATAATCTCAGCAACTCAACTGGCAAACATCAGATCTAGGACTTTATATCATAATATATATAGATTAAAGAGAGAGAAAAAGGCAATTTTACTCTCATTTTCTCCCAAGCTCTTCTCTCCCTAAAAATTCGAAAGTGTAGAGTGAGATAGAGAGATAAGATAAGCCAATACCAGTCCATTTCTAGCCTAGATCAGATCACTATGACCAGAATCAAAAATCAAAGCTCAAAAGGTATATGAACCCTAAATTTTGAAATCTCTTGATTTTTTGTTTGATGTTGTAATTGATTGGTTAGATATGTATAATAGGGTGTCTATAAGTGATCTAGGTTGATATGTCATGTATATATAACACTTAGATGCACGAATCAATCATTTTTTCAAATTTGGAAATAGTTCAAAAAGTGACCTGACAGTCGAATGTCAGGCCCTCTAGATCCTTGTGTGTTCATGTTTTTTGATGTTTTATTGTTTGCATCTATAGCCTGGTATATGGTATTTATTCTGCAAGTGGTAGCATAGCCATTTGATGTCTAGAATTGAAGATATTTAAGGTCAAGCATCGTTGACCAAGGTTGACCGGATGAATTTTGGGAAAACCCAGAATGTTCAAAACCGAGTCTGACAAGTTTTGTAGCGATTAGATCTGTCAGTCGTGTTAGCTTGTTTATGATGTGTTGTATTCATGTTGTAGCTTGTATGATGGACTACAGATCTGGGTCCTTAGATCTCTTATAACCTCATCATATCGATCGTGAAAGGTGGTCAAAGTGGACCACCCGATCTGCTTTTTACTTTTCTGGAAAACCTAGAAAAAATAAGAACATCACTGTCTGACATTCTTTGACCCTATGATTCTTGGTTATCCTGTTGATTATAAATTGATCTATTGATTTATTAATGTTCCTTGACATACGGATTACATATTTGAGCCATTATAGCATATGAAACATGAACAAAATACTTAGATAATCGAGCTTCAATATAGCCACTCAAACTGCCTGGGTTTCTGAAAAACCCAGGTGACATCTGACAACGACTTTGATTGCTCAGATCGTTATGTTATGTTGTGTTTTGACCTAGATAATGGTTGATTATTGTAGTGTTACAATTCAGCTACATGATAAATACTTAACCTGAACCAGAAACATTTTGGATTGGAAGATAGGAGTGGTCAAACAAGCCACCTTGTACACTGTTTGATAGTGCTCTTGAGCACCAAGAACACCTAAGACGATAGACAAGTGTTGCTAGGCTATAGCGACCGTTGTATTTATTTTATTTTCTGAATATTCTAGAAATTATTTAAAAATAGAAAAAAATAGTTTTTAATTATTAAAAATACAAAATAAATTTCAAAAAATTATTTTAAATTCTGAAAAAATAGTTTTTAATTATTTTGAGTATATTTCATAAATATTTAATATTTTTGGAATATAAATGGTATTTAATTTATTTAATTATAATATTAAATAAATTATTTAAAAATAATTTTAAATACATGAAAAATCTTGAAAAATAATACTATGATATAAGAAATTTTTTAAAGACATTTTTAGTGACTTTTAATATTTTGTGATTAATTTTATTAATTAATTAATATTAATGATAGTTAATTTATTTAATAAATATATTAAACAAATTATGAAAAAAATAGAATTAATGATTTATAAATCATATAAAAATGATTTAAGGATTATAAAAATATTTTAAGTTATAAAATAAAACTTTTGATATTTTATCAAGGAAATATTAATATTTTAATATTAATAATAATTATCGGATAATGGATTTAAGTGTTTAAAAATCATATAAATATGATTTTAAGGTATTAAAAATACTTTGATATATTATAAATATATTATAATATTATGTTGAGTATTTCATTAATATTTGATAATAAATAAATATTAATAATAAAAGAATTATGTGGTATTTAATTTATTTAAATACGTTTTAATGATTGAAAATTCACGAGAAATAGTAATAATTATTTAAAAATTATTACGAGCTTACGAAAAATATTTCGGCTGTTATTAAAATTATTTAAGTTAATTGTTAAGTGTTTAGACAGAGTTTAATTGAACTTAGACTCGATAAAAGTTCGACTAGACCGTCGGGATGTTAGAATTGTGTCGGGTTCAACTCAGACTGCAATAGTTTGACTTGATACCAAGTTTTATGTGTGTTATAGACTGATAGGGTTATGTGTTATGTGTTATGTGTTTAGGTTATTCTATGTATATATATATATATATATATATATATATATATATATATATATATAATATAATATATTGTGATGATATTATTCTAATATTGAAGATTTATATTACTAATATTAGGTCTTCAGATAAAGCGTTATAAATTGCGTTGCGATAATCAACGGTTCAGGCAAGTTTATTTTTACTTAACTCTACTAAGAGTTGTTTCATTCGGATAAGCTTATGGTTAATCATTGCTGGTTGTCATGAATTGTACTCTCTACATATTGTATGTATAAGTCTGGTATGAAAGGCTGATCACCTTCATTACCCGTTGGTTTAGATATATTTGTTCATGTTTAATACTTGTTCAGTCAAAAGTTTGTTCCTGCTAGTTCATAATTATATCGATGAATTATAGCCAGCTTATTGTTCATACTCTTTCAATCATGATATATTGTTATATTATTGAATTTAAACTTGCTGGGCAATCCTTATGCTCACCCTTGCTATATCATGATAAAACATTGCAGATTAAGACGAACGCGTCGGATACAAGGAAAGGTTAAAAATAGTTCCAGCGTTAGGATATATGTGCAACTAAATTGTATAGGTGTTGTATTTTAAGGTTATATGTTAAGTAAGTTATGTAATGTGTATTAAGTTAAGGTTACTCGACCTTGGGGAATAGTGTGTAAGTTTAATGTATAAACAATTTATGTTTATATCTTCCGCAAATATAGTAATAGTTGTATAGAATAATCGAACCGGATCTGAGGTGAATTGGGACCTGGATTTGGGCCTGTCACAATTGCTCAACAAGAGATTAGAAATAGAGAACTTGCAAAAGTATATCATGATAGTGAAAAGTAACCTTGTTGAGTAATAAAATAGCAAAGGTTAGGGAACTTGCCTCTTGCGTAAGCTATACAATTACAACTCACGAACTCCAATATCCTACACATACCATTAGGATTATCACATCAATTAGTTACATACACATTAATCTCATAGATTCACAATACCTATTAGATATACTGACATACCATAACATATACATTCCTAATTAAACTTGTTATTTCAATACAAGTCTTACATTACCATTTATATTTTAGAATTTCTAAGTGTTAACCTCACAACACTTATATAACATTCATTAAACTAAATTATAACATAACTCGTTCGTAACTTACTAATCATTTTTACAAAGTTGAAATTATCATTGACATGACACATTTCTGTTTTAACCTCCATGTTCCATGTTTATTGTAGTAACACATCATTAGACCAAGTTACATCGATATCCCAAGTCTGCAGCAGTAGCAGAAGCCATTATCCCAAATTAGGGTATGGCGCAGCTGCGCTATACACAAGCCTGGGACCGGCGCAGCTACGCCGGCGCAGCTGCGCCAGTGCACAGACAGAACCAGAAAGGCTACGAACAGTAGCTGACTTTAGCCCAACTAACACGAATTTCACCCACCAAACAGTAATATTAACACATACAATTGATATAGAACTATTACCAACCCGTTTCCTCACATATTCATCAACATAGAACAATTTAACAACCATTTTAACTAATTTAATTTCTTAAATTTCATGTTTTGTATAAAAACTTCAATTTTTGACATCCTTCACTAAAATTATCACTGTGATTGCAATTCTATACCGAATCACGTCGTTCAAACTACGTTTTCTTCATTTCTTAACGAACTAGCATAAACAAGCTTCAATTTGCAGTTTAACATATGAATTGATCATCAAAATTGGTACTTTCACAAGCCATATGAAAAAATATATATACTGTGATTACTTTTCCTTCCTTTTAACCGAAATTAACATACCAATTCATGCCTAACTACATACTCTAACATCATAATTATATGCAATCACCATAAAAAGGTTATATAACAACAATTTACAAAACTTGGAATTCACAGAATATAAGAATTTTGCCGTGAAACACACACACACACACACACACACACACACACACACACACACACACATATATATATATATATATATATATATATATTATTAAGGTTATGAATAATGCCTTCACTTAACTTGAACAACCTTGCTAAACACATAATTTTGCTTTGGAAAACTCAAGATTTCTCTCCCAACTCCCTCTCAATTCTCTGTATTCTCTCTCTGAACTTCTCAGTATGCTAAACCAAATATAACTCCAGACAACGCAAAGTTTTAAACGTCCAAAAACCGACGTTATAATAATTAGAATAATAAATTATCAGTTATAATATATATATTATTTATTATTTATTATTTAATTTATTTTATTTATATTATTTGAAAAAAATCCAAAAACCATAAGGCTCTGTTTGGCAAAACTCTTTAAAAATTAAAGACTTAATATATTTAAACCTTGTTTGGCATAACTAATTTAAACTCCTTTAAATTATTTTAATAAACAATTTCGATTATAATTTATAATCACACATTATTTATTTGAATTTCCATATCCAATATTAACCAAATAAATTAATTATACAAACTATATTTTTAAATAAATATTCTACTTAAACAATTATCACAAATATAATTTTATTTAAAAATTTAATATACCACTTTAAATTATTAAATTGAAACAACAATAAAACATCTCATGTTATTTTGCAACTCTCTAAACTATAAATTAATTTAATTTAGAATATTATCTAATAAATTTAATTCATAAATATTTACTAAAAACAGCCATATCAACGTCAGTTAAAATAGTTATTTAATTTAATAAATATACCATATTAAATAAATTAAAATATTTATTTAATTTAATAAATATTTTGAATTACAAATTATAAAATCTTGGATTGTTACAAACTATCCATAATAAAAGATAAAACATTAAATAACTTAAACAATAATCTTTCCCATTTATGGGTTACATCATCACATAAATAATCTCAGGTAATCTAACCATAAAATTATTACATCAGTTTGCGGAATACATTATAAAATAAGTCTTATAACATCATGCATTTAAATAAACTCTAACTAGTTCTTCAATACTTGAACATCTTGTCCTTTCCTTTGCTAGTAGATGACTCATCAACTTTCTCTACTTTAGCTGCAATGTTAATTGCAAGAGTGAGCAAACAATTGCTCACTGATATAAAGAGCAGTAATAACAACATGAGAATGAATAACGAATGCTGAACAATAATGAATTTGTTCTACGAATCAGAAATAGAAAATAAGTTCGAACTTTAATATCTGAGGGTTTACGACCACATACTATGTCCACGGTATTTAGGTATTATTACCTCAATCTTAACAGTCATTTAGACTATACAGACTCTTCTTAACATACTTAGGGGGATCAGCCCTTTGTACCATGTATTATGCACAAACATCTAAACGTTACACGTACAAAATCCCCTATGTTAGGGTTGTTCGTCTCAGTTTGAATTTAGAATTTCCGCACTAAAGAAAGTTTAGTTTGGAACTAGTTTATCAGTGTTTCTAAAATTTTAGAACACTATTCAAATTCCATCAATAAAGGTTTACTTACTACTTGAAGGTTTAATATAAGAATGCATAACTGAATAAGGCTATCAAAGTCAAAGATAGAATATCAACAATATAAATTTGAATATCATGATACACATTCCAAGTACTATATTCAAAGAATAAGAACAATCTTACTTGAATCAATGTATTAGAACAATATATGCTTTGAATAATAATTAGGAAAATGAAACTTGCTTGATGTAACGAATTAGGTTACGAGAGCTTGTACAACATACGTAAGATAAATTAGGCTTACTCAACCATACAAAGAATTTTAGAACTTTTACGATAATAATTTATGAATGGGAACTTGCATTCAATATGAAAAGAATGAAGTTAGAAAGCTTACTCAATGTAAAGAGTTAAGGTTTAGGAACTTGCACAATTATTATAAGAGTAGAGTTAAATAACTTGCCTTGTATTTAAGCTACACAAATTTAATATAATCTCCAATTACCCTACATACATCATTGAAATCGCAACAACCATTAGTTGTATGAATATTAGCTTTATGGGATTAACTCATCATTTAGGTCATAACCTTACTTAACATTTTAGGGTTACTAACCACATGATATGCTTTTGTTTTAACCTTGTTATTACACATTTGACACACTAACATAATCATTAAGCCAAATTATATTGAATGTCCAAAGTCTACAGAAGTAGCAGACTTCAATGTCTGTGACTGACTACTGGTGCGGTCGCGCTAGTATTACCTTAAGTTACCGTACGCCCGCGCGGATGCTGAACGCCCGCGCCCAGAGGCTGTGCGCCCGTACGACACACCACTTCCAGTTTTTATAGAACACGAAACTAGACTCTGCTATAAGCCAAAAATCCTAATTCCACATAAATTCACCAAACTTCAACATCTAAAACTTTGTAATAACATAGTTAAGCATGCTATACACCATTCTAACTACACAAACATCATATATACACAAATTTGAAAAATCCAAACCATATTTTCCAAGATTTCTTCAATTTTGGCACCTTTTAGCGAATTCGATCGCCACAAATTTGTGTCTTAATCAATTGACTTGATCTAAACTATGTTGTTTTCATTTTTTTTTATCATATTAACACATTCTAACATCAAATTACAAATTATACCACACATAGAGTATAAACCAATTTTTTATGTTCAAAACACTATTATGAACTTTTCTTCGTACAACCTAAATTACATGAATTTAATACTTTAAAACCACTTGAAAACAACACTTAACAGATTATAAACCCTTTATAATATAATTACCAATTATCTTATTAAATCATCCACCCATTATCAACCATTTTTCCCAAAAACTCAAGAATACCAACATAATTTTCATGGATTCTCTTACTACAATTATGTATAAGTATCAACCATATATGATGATTATCAGTTTATAATCCATATATACAAGTATATATATACCAATTCAATCCAAATTATGAGTTTTTAGAGAATAACCACAAAGAAATCAAAACATATAAGTTAGAAGAAATTTATACCTTAACCCTTGAATGTAAGCTAGCAAAATTGAGAGCAATCCCTTCCCCAAAACCCTTCTTCTCCAACTCAATATCACTGTGTTTTTATCTCTTCTCTCTCAACTCTGCTCTTTAGCTTTAGGAGAAAAATAAGACGCAAAAGAAAACTAATATAGCTTAACTCTCCCACGTATTCATCCGTTAAAGAAAACAAAAGACGTCAGTTGGAAAAACCAAAGGCCACAAGGCCTTGTTTGGCTACCCCTTAAACCCCCAACTAGATTATTTTAATAATATTTATATTATATAGTTTCATGTGTCACACTCTAGTTAATTAAATAACTTTAGCTTAATTAATTTAAATAACTTGTAATGGTAATTAAAATAATTTCTATTATAATTACTTTTATGAATAATAAATAATTATATATCTAATTTAATTAATAAATTAGACACATCACTTTATTTAATTTATTTATTTCCTTTAAATTAAATAATTCATTTAATTTAATTATTTTCTTACATATTAAGCAATTGATTTAATTTAATTATTTCCTTAAATTAAATCCATTAGATAAAATTATCATTACTCAATTTAATTAACATTAAACAATTTAGTTACTAAATTAATTAACCACACTTCATAAATTATTTATTTTTCTCAATAAATAAATTATTTAAAATAATTATTTAATTCAATAAATATGTAAATTAAATTATAAATTTCTCGATCGTTACACATTCTACTTTCACTAACATGCATGACTACTACATGATTTAAACTCTAACCTTGTGAGCATGATAACATGACTTGACTACATATGTTTAGAGCTTTGAAGTTGTCTTGTATGTGTTGAGTGGCATTGTTCAAGTCTACAATGGTTTCAAAAGCAAACTTGAACATATCTTCAAAATCTAGTTGCATCACATAGATATCTAGATTCAAAAGGATTTATAAATCATGTTATGTCTATAATATCCCTAGATATGATTTATATGTGCTATATTGCATCATTTATGATAAAATGATTTCAAAGACAACCTCGAACATATTTTTGAACTTAAGTTGCATTACATATGAGTATTTAGATTTTAAAGGCTTGAGATGCCATGTTATGTCTCATTATGTCTCTAAACATAAGTCTTATATGTTAAACATAATGGAAGTAAACCAAGAATGAGGTTAAAACATGTTTTAAAGTGTTAAACAATGCTAGCTATGAGTAAAAGATATGAATATGAATGAGCATATGTAGTACAGATTATGTGACATCTTTATGAGAACATAAGGCTAATTAATACACCTAGTGATTTTATAACCCTATTTGGTTTTAATTTCGTGAAAATCCTAAACTAAAGTCCCTAATATATAAGGTTAAACTTGAATTGGTCATATAAGTATGTAAAGACCTTTTGTGAGTATATATGAGAAGTGTAAGTGTCTAAGTGTGTTAAAGTTTGAACAAAAACCACAAGGCAGCAACTGAGTCTAGGCTTAGCTAGGGGATGGCGCAGCTGCGCCTGTCCTAAGCTTAGCCACGGCGCAGCTGCGCTGTGCAGCAGTCATAAGTGACTTCTGTTTTTGAATCTGATGTGTGAAGCATGCTTATATGATTACTTTAACTTATAATATATGACCAATATGCTATGTAATGTGTTAAGAAGCATGCTATGTGATAGAGATGAATGTTAATTTTGATTTTCGAATGTTAAAGACCAAAGGAATACTTTCAAGATATAAAGCAATGATACGTTGTTTGAATTTGTAATATGAATTGTGCTACTAAAATGTAGGATATGTGATGTAGTAGGTATGAAGTTACAACTAAGTTAGACATTTGTGTGTTCGTTTGAACTTACCTATATGACTGTTAAATGTGTCGAACACATAGCGAGTCAAAGTGTGTGATAGATATGTATGTATGTTGATGTAAAGTACGAGTGGTTAAGGTATACCTATACGTACCTAGATATTCCGAGAATATGATGAGAAAGTGAAATGTAGGTTTTACGAACCTAGTTAGGAATAATGTAACATTATTATTACATTGAGAGTGTATGAATATATGACCGATGGATATAAATCCATGAATATATAACTGTGTAGGAATACACGAAGTGCAGATAAGCTTTAAGCAGTTAGTCGTAGTTGATAAACTACGAATCAGGCAAGTCTTTCAGTTTCTATTTGTTATATAAATTCGATAACTGTTAGTTGAGTTATATTATGCCATGAGAATGTTGATGTATATATATGAATTACACATGAGATATGCATGAAAGTGTGAAAGTTGATCTTTGATGATATGCTTGTGATATAAACTTATATGCTTGTTATATGAGAAATAACATGCGTAGTAAATACTAATGGATTACAAATGCATGAACTAAATATTCTATTATATGCTATGTGCTGCATGAAAACTGTTAGAATTGCTGGGCTGTCGAGCTCACCCTTGCAAATAACCACTTTTGCAGGTTAAGGACTCATGGTAAAGATTACGTGCTACTTGATTGATAGAGTTCAATTGTATCGATAGAGATTGATTTATTTAAATATATGCTCTTGAACCATGTTTAGGTTCTAGGAAACGTATATGATAGTAGTTACGATGTGTAATACATAATGAGTTATAAAGTCGTACTATGTGGTATATAGAGGAATTCGAATCGAGATGTAAAAATTTATATAGTAATTCGAATAGAATGAATCATAGCATAAATTGATTCAAGGAATTGTAATGGATTCAAGTTAATATATCAATAAATGATTTATTCTTAAAGGAGATTAAAAAAGTTTAAGTTATTCCGCATTTTTATAATATCGAATATGATGTAAAACAGGAATGGTAAATGATCAAGATTTGAAACTTATAAAAGTTTGGGGTCATTATACAGATCCTGGAAATGGAAAGAATTTATATTCTAAATTGTAATAAACAAGGTGATATTCATTAAGTTGTGAATAAAGGATATAAATAGTTGACGATAGTAGTATCTTGGCGGACCGAATCCGAGGTTTGAAGGAACCTGGATTTGGGGGCGTCACAGTCTCAATAGATAAGTCAAAGTCTAATTTATCCGGAGTCAAGTTCAAACGTTGAGCACAAGAAAGAGAGATAAAAGAATGGGTAGAACCGATATCTAATAAGGTATAAACTTCGCAAGAGTTTATGATTAGCTTACCCGTGATCAACTCGTTCGGGTTCCTCGCGTTTTAGACAGTCACGACAAACACCCTTCCAGGAACCGCTGACTTTGACTTGTTCGGAACAGTCTTTGGAGTCACCATTCCCGCTAAACTTGGTTTCGCTACAAGACAATCTCTAGCTATATGACCTTCCTTTCCACAGTTATAACACACCTTGGATTGTTGTGGGCAGTTTGGGCTGATATGTCCCTCTTTCCCGCATTTGTAACAAACGACCGGTGATCGTTCTCCTCCTCTAGAAATAGTTGATGCTGGTGCTGACGTCTTCTCGTTATCATTGTTGTACCTTCTCTTTTTGAAATCTCCCCCCGACTCGCTTCTTCTATTATCATGGCCACGATTACCACCAGAGTGGTTACCGCTTTTGTCTGAATATTTTCCCCCCCGCTGGTTGTTATTGCTCCGATGACTGCTGCCACCAGTATGACCCTGGTTATGGTCCCTCGGTTGAACATACTCATTATCTCGCTCTAATAATTGAGCCTTGTTGACAACATATGAATATAGAGAAATTTTGTGAGAAATAAGATATTGCCGAATCTCGGGTTTCAGACCTCTCAGAAAACATCCTCGTCATACGTTTCTCATTCTCTACCAAATGAGGTGCAAACCTGGATAACTCCGTGAACTTCGCCTCATACTGGGACACAATCATGTTGTTTTGTTCCAGTCTAATAAACTCTACCTCCTTCATATAACGAATACTTTTTAGAAAGTACTTGTCATTAAATAGTTTCTGAAACGTTTCCCAAGACATACTGAGTGCGGTTGGATGGGTACGCTTTACAGACTCCCAGTAGTAGTCTGCCTCACCACGGAATATAAAGGTGGCGAATGGAACCTTTTGTTCCTCCGTGCAGCCCAAGACATCAAATATCTTGGTAATCTGTTTAACCCACGTTTCCGCCTTGATCGGATCTGGCTTTTCCATAAATTCTGGTGGTCCCAACTCTTTGAACTGCTTGGCTATGACAAGCCTTGCGTTGCTATCATTTCCACCCGTATTTTATACACGAGTCTCCCTCGTCTGATTTTGCATGAACTACAAAAAGCTTCTAAACATTCCATAATTCATCGTTTGTTCGGTAGTGTTGTTTACAGGAGGAATATTGCCTTCCTATTGCACATTCACTTGGTTGGTGATTAAAGGTGCCTCCACAGTCTCATTCACAGCATTGTTAACATTCTCGGCTGCCATTCTCAAATACTGCCATAAAACAAGGGTTAATTAAAGAAATTGACATACCACATAATACCCTTATATAATGACCGACCAACAAATAAGCTTAGGTAGGACACACTAGCGAAGGATTTACTCGTCTCTCCCCTCCTAGTTCTATTCCCCGATCTCCGCCAGAGACCATATCCCTAAGCTCTGATACCAACTATGACGCCCTAAAAATAGGTATACATCACCCATTCTGAGTCGCCAAATACATGATACAGAAACAAATACAACTTCATTAATATAATTGTCGTGCAAAATACGACACCACATATACTGTGAGTTTAAATACAAATATTATCTAATAGACAGTATTCAAACTCAAAAAGAGTCCTCGTTACAATTATTGATACACTATTTTGTAAAAATAGTGAGGACTGCTAAAATAACTTTCAAGAACCATCACTCCATACCCTGGCTAGTTCCTGTTATATTCTCACTTCTTGAGAAGAAAAATGTAACCTAAAGTTAAAGGGTGAGCTCAATTAGCCCAGTAAAGAATATAATGGACAACCAGCTTTAGATCAATATTCGCAGCGAAAATAACAATTCATTAGAAGAGTTATGTAGAGAATGAAATCTACTATAATCTATGAATTTAAAAGTCCATCATCAATATTTTATCCCTGTAACATCAATAAATATACATCTTGCATCAAATATTCATCTTTGCACTACGGGCCAAAGATATTCATTTGTATCACCAGTTGATCATGTTCATCTCAACACCTGTTCATCTTTGCACTACGGGCCAAAGATATTAATCAGGTAATCATTCATCTTTGCACTACAGGCCAAAGATATACAGTTATATCATCATTTAGGACTAAGGATGATGAAAAATATTTAAAAGAAACAAATCCAGTGAGATAAAAGGACAAAGATTAGGGATTCGTACTTTAGATAATCCAAGTTAAAAAATGCTACATAATAAACCATAGTGGAGAAAAGTTCAAGAATGAAGATCAAAACATGGATATAATCATAGATAGTAACCATAATAGACATCTTGGACAAAGAAGAGAAAATTTTATTTTTCAGTGAATAGTGCTGTATTCGTGAATAGTGTCGTATACGTGAATAGTGCCGTATACGTGAATAGTAATCCCAACACAAAAAGGTAGAAATTCTACAATAAAACTCAAATCAATATTTCGGCATAATGATATTGAAGAAAATAATATCATTTACGAAGAAAATAACATCCCTTACCTCAAAAGAACAGTACTTCAGGCTGAAATATCAAGTATAAGGCTGAAGGAAACTTGCACTGAATAGCAACTCTCAAAGTATCTAAATACTAACAAAAATACGCTCGATAATATAGAGAGAGAAAACTTGTGAATTCTGGTGTGGTTTTTAATTCTAATCTAAGCACCTATTTATAGGAAAATGCTTAGAAAGCCAAAGTAGACTAAATTAATAAATAATAATATTCTTATAATAAATCAAGCACGCCACTGACCAAATCAACCCACCACATTTGAATCATTAATTCAACACATTTTATCAACAAAGGACAAAAGTGGGTCCCACCCATAATTTTAATAAAAAAATTTAATTTTCTAAACTTCAATAATTTATAATAAATAACCTTTTTATCAGAAAAATATGAATTTTATGTCTATTTCATAGGAAATTAAATTCTCTGCAACTTTGTAGATTTAAGTTTTTCTAAATTCCAAACGAAAAATGACTAAAATCCATATACAGACGATTTTTAACACCTCTATTTTGACAAAAATACTGATAAAACACCTTAGCATTAATTCCTTCATTTATATCCATACAAAATAAATATTTCCCTATCAATCCACATAGAATAAATATTTTCTTATCATATAAATCAATAATTAATTATTCACAAATAATATTACAGAATCATAATTATGACAACCAGGTTGTTCCCAGGAAAGAGGGGGCTTTCCGATAAGGATTTCTCCTTACTAGCGCACAATTAGGTGACCAAATCTCTCCTTAGACAGAACTTCCTTAGACATTGCCAATAATGCTATTTAATAATATGAATTATTGATCTGATAATGGAAAATATTGTGCAGTGACAATTATTGAAACATCAATAATATAAAATATCAACCCAATAATTATTGAATCAATAAAAGAAAATTTTGAACAGTAACTACTGTAATAATTATTGAATAATGTCTTCTTACGTAAGAATGAATAATCTAACAATACTGTGCAGTACCGTATGCTACTGTGCAACAACACGTATTACTATATTTTAACAAACGGGTATTCCAATAGTGTTAACGATAACTACTACGTCATCATTTGTAAAAATTCAAACTTGTCATTTTTTATTCGATTGTTTCCCGTTATGGGGCCCACAAATGGCTGCGCCATCGTACGAATATTCCCCGACAGCAAGAATATTCCACGACCAAATGAATATTCCCTGACAACAATGAATATTTTATGACCACTTGCTTATTTTGTAAAATTTGCATATTTCACCCATAACCAAAGCATTATATCAAATTAACACCTTATTATTCAAAATAATAATTAGAGAAAATTCGATTTTATTTATAAAAAAGTTGGGGTCTTACACTTGGAGACTAAAGAACCTCGACAGAGTTTATTCTTGTCCATTTATTTTCTCTGATTTTGTAATCGATAAATGTTGTCTTTATTGCTACTTATATTTTGTTCAATAGCTATGAACTAAGTATTGGCTCTAAGGTTATAATGGAACCCTTTGTTAATTAAATTGACTGTCTTATCTCTTTAGTTGACACCATATGGTTTGGCTTAATATATTCATGCTTAATAATTCTCGCTAATACATTAGTGATGATTTTGATAATCTATATGATATTGAAAGAAAGATTGTAGATTTACACCTAAATATATTGGCATGTGATTATGGGTTTCATCTGCATAAGTTGTGCGCAGAATAGACATATATCTGTGCGCCACGTGTGACCTATTTGAGAACTTAGGCTTAAATCCTTGTTAGGTTAATTCGCATAGACATGTGTAGGATTATCACCTAGCTTGGACGTTCTTTTCTGTTCTATCCCCTATCGGGTGGATCTAGAAAGGATATGTTCGTACATACCTCGACAGAGGTGTATGAGCACTTGTGTGTTCTCGGTCGACAAACGGTCGTGACCATTTAAACCAAAGAGAGAAGGGTAGGAAGTTTGATGAAGCGTAGCACGCCAGGTGTTCGACAGAATGCCTGTGTGGGGTGAAATTATGACCTTAGCTTGTAATTCCTTAGATTATCATTCATTATCCATTTACTTGCTTTGTTAATTAGTTATAACTAGATTTACCACATTCCTATTAGTTTGCTGTTCGAATAAGACTTAAGCGATATAAAGTCGGTATTTGGTAAATATTAGTGATAGTTCCTCGTGGGTACGACACTCTCCTTATCATTGTATTACTTGTTAGACCGCGTATATTTGCGCGTGTTTAGTAATCGGTTTTTTGACTAACAAGTTTTTGGCGCCGTTGCCGGGGAACTATTATTCTAATATTGTCCAATATTGATTTAAATCAATATAGTCTTAGTTTGAACGTATTATTTGTTTGATCTTCCTTTTGTTTTTAAGTTTACAGGTTATGGACGATCAATGTTATCAATGACCTTACGAGAGGATGACACAACCAAGCTCGTAAGAAGGACTCGAGCAATTGTAAGTTCAAATTGCAAATGCCTTGAGGTTTTTTGACAATCTTGAGTGTCAGTCCACTCAGAATGCCTACTGTCAGGAACGAGCTGACATTGAATCGAGCTCCTATAATCCAAACTGTCAGGGTTATCCAAACTTTTGGGACTATAGTAAAGAGCAATATCATGATCCAAATTATGCCTATCAAGCTGAATATCAGTCTCCGCCGCAATACGAGTTGATGTCTTGACCCAATGAGAGCTTTTCTAAGTACTCAACATAAGAAGAAGAGAACAGGCTTGAAGAGCTTCTCACCAACTTTATTGAGAGAAATGACGTTCGGATGGCAAGCCAAGAAGCCGCATTGCAAAGTCTCAAAAATTAATTGGGACAACTCGTTAATGCCATCACAAATCCACTGCACGACAATCTACCGGTCATAATTGATCTCAACGATGAAGCAGTAGAGCACTGCAAGGTGGATACGCAAGAAGAAGGCGAGGACTGTCACAAAGTTGTTGAGGGAGATATCATGGTAAACTATCTAACCGGTGGAGTCTGAAGTTGGAGACAAAAGTATCAACAGTGGTTGTATAGTCAAGACTGATCAACAACCAGGAACCACGCTCACGACTGTGGAAACCCTGGAGGGCCCACTAGCGCATAAAGAACGCTTTTAAATTGATGAACAAGGTAAATTAGTGGATAATTCCAGTGGTGAAAGATTCTTCGTGCCGATGGTTGAATAAAATGAGGATGATCAGTCATCCATATCTGCCAAAAATTTAAAGGAACTGAAAATTAGGCGGCATGAAATGGTCATTTTTGCTTATGAGCCGGATTGAGCGACATCAGAATAGTTAAGCCGACGACTTTAAAACAAGCTCTTGGTGGGGAGGCAACCCAATCTCAGTATCAAATTCTATCTATTTTTCTTTATTTATGTCTACTTTATTTTGTGTCTTTTCTCTTTGCTGTGTAAACATTGCTGCCACTTATTGTAATGCACTGTCATATCTGATGTAAATATTTTTGTTGTTATAGGATGCAGGCAGCATGTTATTATGTTACTAGTGATTATCTTAGTTAGAAATCAGGCATATCAAGCATGTATTTATTTAGCTTGATATCTGCATAATAGATGTTGGCTAATCTAGGGCTTCTATGCAGGAAATCTCAGATACAAGGCTAGCGCCGCAGCGCCAACGTATACACTGAACTTTGCGCGGCAGCGCCATACTCCAATTCCAAATTTTCTCTCTCGCGCCGCATCGTCAAGTATTAAGAGGGGCCTCGCGCCGTAGCGCTATGAACAAGCCTTGTACACTACAAACTCGCACTGCAGCGCCATCAAGAAGCCTATCTCTCACGCCGCAGCGTCGGTAGCAAAATTTTGTTTTTAAAAATGCAAGGAAGCCAGCAGTTGTGCCCATTACTCCCATTTCTCTTGACAGTTTCGACAACACAAAAGAACTCAAGTAACCCAAAACCAAAATGTCGCTTTATTTCTCCACACCTAGCCTTCGATCAATTCTACCCACAAGAGAGTAATTCATACATACTTCCCACAAGACCCCAAGCCAGCGCACGCAGGAAGAGGAGATCAGAGTCAATCTAGGGTTTCCCACTTAAGGTATTTGGGGATTTCAGTCATTCATTTACAGTTTGTTTGATTTCAATATTTAGGTTGGTTTATCTCTGTTGATTAGGGTGATTTCCACTGACGAAAATCTGGATATAGCATTCACAAGAAAGGGCTATCTAGTTTGGTCTTAATAGCACATGCCGGGAGTTTGATAAATTGCTTGAGAGAACATTTTGATTATTTAGGCTGTTTTGGCATTGGTTATTGTTGGAGTTATTCTTACCTAAGTTTGAGGGAGCTTTGAATTGGGTCTCCTATTCATGTTCAAGCCCTTAACTGTGAAATCTGACATAGCTTCCAAAGGGCAATGCCTAAGCGTCGGGGGTACCTCGTTTGCAGTACCAACGGCATGGGACAACACCAAATTTGTGAACGAGGAGGCATGGAAAAGGTACAAAAGCTCTTTTGCCGCACAAAATTTGATTCTTGAGCGGGAGTGAGGCCCGGACAAAAAGGATGGCGAGTTGGTGGCCATGATTTCGTGACGCCAGTGGATCCACTTCACAAAACCACCCGAATCGGCCATCGTTTTTGTGGTTCATGAGTTCTACGCCAATGCTAATGCCGAATGTGACGCCCCCAAAACAGGTATACATCACCCATCTTGAGTCGTCAAATACATGGTACAAAATACAAATAAAAACTTAATTACACAACTGTCGTGTTAAATACGACAAAACATATGCTACGAGTTTTAATACAAATTATGTCATCTAGACAATATCCACACTCAATGGAGTCCTCATTACATTTATTATCACACTATTTTTTAGAATAGTGAGGACTACTATGACACCATCTCGGACCATCACTGTATTCCCCGACTAGTCCCGGCTACGTTCTCATTTTCTGAAGAGAATAATGAAAGCAAAAGGGTGAGCTCAACTAGTCTAGTAAGAAATATTATGACTAAGATAATGCAGAATAAATTATCATTAGTCCTCAACAATGTTAAACTGATAGAATATAATAGACAACAAGTTTAACTGCAGCGGAACAAGTAATCCATTAGAAGAGTCAAGTACATCATAAAATCTACTATCTTCAATGATTTAAAAAGTTTTTCATCAACTTTATCACTGAGACTCAACTTAATAAATAAAATCAAATCATCCCTGCACCACAGCCAAGGATATTTATGTAATCATCAATGGTCATGATTATACCGAATATTTTCTGGTTATAATCATACCAACAACTGTCCATCAATAAACTAAAGGCCAATGAGGACTTTCACCACATCATTCGTCACATTACTGTCACGATTATACCGAAAAATCCCTAATCATAATCATACCAAGTCCATCTATGCACGTAAGTCAAAGATGACTTTCATTACAATATAAGCACGAGGATGATGACAATGACATAATAATTCAATAAAACAAGTTCAAGTTAAATTTTAATGATTTTAAAATTTAATTTATCCAGAAATCAATAACGTCCAAATTGTCAAAATGATACTGCTTTGTGGAGTAAAATTCAAGAATGCTCAGAAGAATATTTCCATGAAAAGATACTAGATGAAGCGTAAATATCCAGGATATTCTATTAATTTCATATAGTATAGAAGCTAAAATTTTAACCAAATGAGTATAATAGAATATATGAAAGTGTAAATGGATTTTCACCTGCCATGCGGTAATCCACATAGACATATCATTTCAATAATTTGATAAGGAATGAATACGAATGATCATTCACTATGCATGCGGTAGTCCACACAGACAGGTTTTTCCAACAGAATAATAAAGAATGGAATAACAAAAGAATTCACCAGGCATGCGATAGATCGCACCGACAGGTTATTCTAACAGAATAATAAAGAATGGAACCAGGTTATGCATAATCCACACATATTGGATATTCCAACAGAATAATAAAGAAGGGAACCAGGTCATGCGTAATCCACACAGACAGGATATTCTAATAGAATAATAAAAAATGGAATAACAACAGAATTAACCAGGCATGCGATAGACCGCACATACATGTTATTCCAACAGAATAATAAAGAATGAAATAATAGAAGAATTTCACCATGTATGCGGTACTTCGCATAGACATGCTATTCCAACATAATAATAAAGAATGGAATAACAACCCTTACGAGTATTGAAAGAAAATAACTCCATGAATACGAAGGAATAATACCCCTTACCTTAGAAAAACTGGATACGGAAATAGTGAGGTAGTAGACTTTTCTTCTTCTTTCTCTCTATAATAATTGCTCTATAGCTTTTGTGAATTAGTGAGAATTGAAGGAAGAATGAGCTTCTATTTATAGAAAAATATAGTTTCGATAATTGCACGTTTTGTGGCTCAAAAAATTACAGTATAATACCTTCCTCTTTTTCTTCATTTTTAATTTAGTCCTGCAAGTATTATCAAACTTGCACTACCTCCCCTAATAGTAAATATTGTGAATTAATAGTAAATCATGTGAATCAACAGTTTTAGACATGTGAAAATACGAATTACAGTATAATACCTCCATCTATACCTCTATTTTTAACTTAGTCATGCAAGTATTATCAATCTTGTACCACCACTCCTAATAGTACAAGAATGTGAATCAATAGTACACACATGTGAACAATTAGTTATAATCATGTGAATTAATAGCAATTAATTTCTCATTTATCCGATTAATTACCCGATTGGTCAGTATAACTTCCAGACATCAATTAATATCGAAATAAATGTCGATTTCCACTAATACCATAATATTCAAAAATATATTTCGAGAAAATTATTCTTTATTCATAAAAGTTGGGGTCTTACAACCTCTCCTTCTAATGAAATTTCGTCCTCGAAATTAGGGTACGTACCTAGTATATCGAAGAGGTGAGGATATCTTGACTTCATCTCAGATTCTAACTCCTAGGTCATTTCTTCCATATCATGGTTTCTTCACAAAACTTTGACTTGAGGTATAACCTTGGAGCGTAGAATATGATCCTTCTTATCTAAGATTTTAACGGGTAACTCTTCATACGTTAAATCTTCCTCTATCTCGTCTGGTTCTAATTCAATAATGTGGTTCGGGTCTTTCACATATTTACGTAACATAGATATGTGAAAAACGTTATGAACACGAGACATACTTGGCAGTAAGGCGAGTCTATAGGCCACCATTCCTACTCGATCGAGGATTATAAATGGGCCATTGAATCGAGGATTGAGCTTTCCTCTCTTTCAAAATCTCGTAACTCCTTTCCATGGAGTAACACGTAACAACACATGATCTCTAATATTGAATTCCACATCCTTTCGATGAAGATCAGCATAACTCTTTTATCGATCTTGTGAGGTTTTCATATGTTGTCGGATCGTTTAAATCTTTTTTGTAGTCATACGTACCAAATCTGGTCCTAAAAACGTTGCTTCACCCACCTCATCCCAACATACTAAAGAACGACACTTTCTTCCATACAACGCCTCAAATAGAGCCATGTCAATACTTGTTTGATAACTATTATTGTAGGAAAACTCCACCAATGGTAAGAACTTTTCCCAACTTCCCCTGAAGTTAAAGACACAGAGTCTTAATAAATCTTCAAAAGTTTAAATAGTCCTTTCTGACTGTCCGTCTATTTGAGGATGATATGTCAAAATAAATCATAAATCCGTGCCCATAGCTTTTTACAAACTAACCCAAAATCTTGAAGTGAATCTTGGGTCTCAATCAGAAACTATGGATACTGGAATACCACGCAATCTTACAATCTCGTTTATGTACATACGAGTAAGACGTTCAAGTGTATAAGTTTCTCGTATCGGTAAGAAATGAGCAGACTTGGTCAATCTATCAATAATGACCGAAATCGCATCTATGCCTTGAGAAATCTTGGGAAGACCAGTAACGAAATCCATAGTAATGTGCTCCCAATTCCATTATGGAATTTCAACTGGTTGCAATGGACCTTTTGGCACTTGATGCTCTACCTTAACTCGTTGACAAGCTAGACACCTTGTGACAACCCGAGAATTTAGATAATTATTAAAATCCTAAAATGATGGATTAAAGGTTATAAGATGAACCTAGACAGAAAATAAGTGTATGGAATTGCCGTTTCTGTGAAGAAATTTTAAAGATTTCAAAGTTTTTAAGAAGAACCTATATGGTTTCTTAATTGAATGAGAATAAAGAAATATGGGTTACAAAATTTCAAAACCCTAGAAATGAATTAATATGTACTTGAAGGAATATCGAGAATAAGGTATTACGATACCTGTAAATTCAATATGAACTGAATAGTCTAAGAAATGTTATATAAGTACATATGAAAATTTTAGTAAGGAGATAAGATTTCACATGAAGAGATGTTATAAGGTTAAACGAAGATGAGTATATGTATAGAAATATATATACTTAGTAAGGTGCTATATATATTTTAGCAAGAGGAATGATGAATTAAGTTATTGATATAAGGATCAAGATAAAACTATGTTAGTAATTAACATAGCTTGAACGTTGGCCTTGAATGGCAAATAAGAATTTGAATAAGTATAAAGTCGTTAGTTAATACTATTAGCAATAAGAAAGGAGTAATTTAAAACTCAAAATTTGAGTTAGAGATAGAATTTTGAAGCATGGATTGCTCGGTTGCGTCCGGAACGTCAAGTTTAGTCAGAATGGACAGTAAACACAAAATGTGTAAAGGTTGACTTTTGGTCAAAGTCAATAGTTGACTTTTTATGGAGAAAAGTCAAAATCAGTGTGAGAAGTGAAAGATGTTATATGAATAATGATATAATATTTAATATTATACCAATGATGTAAAACTAAAATATGAGATGAGATCCAATATGTAGATATGAATATTGGTATCAAAGTAGTTAGTAAATTAAATTCATATTTGAATAAGTGATTGAATGTATTTAATTTATAAATAAATTGTTTGGAAACAATTTATGGAGAGGAGGAGAAAATTAAATTTAAGTATACAATATGAATTGTATAACTTGAATAAGTTATTTAAATTATGTATGAGAATTTAATAACCTAAATGGTTATTGTTATTTAGTGGTTCTAGTATTAAGAATATATACTAGTGACCTAATCTAAGAGAATTGTGAAGCATGTCATAATTTATTTCATGATTATGTGAGTAAGTGAATACGAATATTATGTGATGGCAAATAAAAGAAATTAGCATGATCCTAATTATATATTAGGAATGAAGAATTAAATAACTTAAGGGTTATGGGATGAGAGAATTATGGTATTTATAATATATACTAATTTTAAGAGATTTATTTTATACATCTCGGTTAATTAATTTTATAACCTAATTAATGTAAATCTAATTGGGTTAAGAAATTAAGTGTACTTGGGTAAGAATTTATATTTAACTTGAGTACATAGAAACTCTAATGAAATGAGTAGGGTAAGATGAAATTTAGTGTAATGGATCATATTAATTTTATGGCCCAAACATTTTAGCTAGGAAGTCCAAATATTTTATTTGGAAAAACCAAAGGAATTAAGTTTTAAGCTCAAGCGAGCCAATTGTTAAGGAACATGTGGGAGAGATAATATTAAAAACATTGGACTATGTAAATTTCATGGCCCAAGAAATTTAATATAAAGTCCAAAAGATTATTTATGGAAAGCCCAAATTATTATGGGTGGGACAAGTAATGGATGATGTTATTTGTTATGGCCCAAAGAATTAAAGTTAGTAGCCAAAAGAATTAAAAGAATGGCCCAACTTTTAGCCCAAGTGGGAGAGGGACATTTTGGACATTAAGTATGCTAGAAAAAGCAAAAAAAATCTAACCAATTTGGGCTAAAAGAAGGCCACATGGCCGGATAAGATAGAGAGAGAATGAGGGGGAATGGATGTTATCATAATACTTATCTACAACTAGCCCATGTGTCCTCATTTTATTTGGCCAACATTTTGTTCATTCTTCCAAGCAAGCTTTGGTGGTTTAATGAGAGAGAGAGAGAGAATTGGTGGAACACAATTTGGGCTAAGATAAGGCCACTTGGCCGGATGGTGAGTGGATGGATAAGGATGAAGTATGTTAGCACATGGTTAATTGAATTTGGCAAGATTGGTTTCATATCTCTTAGCCATGTGTCAATTTATTTATGGAGCCACATTATTAATAATCTCCCACATATCTATGAAATGATTAAGTAAGAGAGAGGAGAAGCAAGAGAGAATGTGGGGAGTAAATATAGATATACAAAATATATCTATACAATAATCTCCAACAAACAAATATCTAATCTATCTTTCATTTCTCTTTCATCCCTTCCATTTAGCCAACATAAGAACCAACTAGAGAGAGAGAGAAAGAAGTGGTTCGGCAGCCATGGGGGAGGGGAAGGGAAGTTTTTGATAAGTCATCAAAACTTTATTGCCATCCATGGAAGAAGAAGAAGGAGAGCATGTGAACAAAAAGGTATAAACCCCTTTTGTTTATATAATTTTTGATTATTGTAAATCAAACTTTGAATCTATATTTCTAAACTCAAAAACCTTAGATCTATGTGTTTATGAGTGTTTCATGTATAGATCTACCCATATTGGGTGTTGATTTAGTTGGAAATCGAAAATAAAGAAAAGTTATTTTTCTAGTTTTATAAGCTCTAAAATTTCTATGTACTTTGGATTTCCACCGTTTTTGATCTACACCTTCTTTTTGCGATCCGTCAAAGGGGTGTGTTAGATATGTAAGTTAACTACTAAACCCAAGTGGTAGAACTCAAAAATGTTGAGTACACAAGTTTTAATGACTGTTTTAGCAAAAACAGTTTTGTGTTTTTAAGGAAAAATGGACTGTTTTGGACAGTCAAAGAGTAGGGGCAGTTTAGTCATTTTTCGGACATCTAAAAATTCTGGAAAAATTTGGGAGAGTACTATGATAAGTTATCTAACATCTCCAAGTGGAATCACTGAAAAAGGAGTTGTAGATTTCCGTATGGAAAATGTTTAATAAAGCACGAAAAACTGCAAAAAGGCCATTTTGCTTCTGCCCAAAAATTTAAAATGGCAGTTTCAGCCACTTAATTTGTGAGAAAAATTCTGGCCTTTTGGGACATGAAAATATATGGTATCAAGTACCTTGTGTCCAAAAATGAGCTCATTCCGAGTTAAAATGAGCAAGTTATGACCATTTCAATTTCTGTGATTTTCCGACAAAAATGGCTATAACCGGAGTTCTATAACTCCGATGGCCACGAAATTTAAACTGGAGTGTCACGTTAAGACGTATAAGATTGTGCCAAGAGATGGGAATTTCTGGAGTTAAGCACGAGGTAGCTAATTTCTTAAGGAATTAACTAAAAATGATTTTTAAAAAATACCAAAGGAAGTTGGTAAATTTTGGAAAAATACTTTTTGTGTATGAAATATGTGTATACATGTTTGTACAAAGGATAGAAAAATAATAAGTTGATTTGGTATTTTCGTAATCGGATATGGAATCCAGCTTGCTGGATTAGAAAATCTGATGAATCCAGCTTGCTGGATTGAAAAGAAGTTTACTGAATTGAAAATATGTTGAATCCAACTTGCTGGATTGCAATCTAGTTGCTGGATTTGTAATCTAGTTTGCTGGATTGCAGTTTGACTTGCTGGATTAAAGGAATTACGTATCCAGTCTGCTGGATTGGTCATTAGGTTGAAGGATTATGAATCCAGCTAGCTGGATTGAAGTATTAGAGAAAACAGTTTGCTGAATTATAAACATTTTGCTGGATTATAGAAAAGAGTTTATAATATGAAAGATTAAGTGTTTAATCATAATGAGTATGATACAGTGATTGAAGAATTATCCAAGAATGATAATAATACCGATGTGTTAGGATGTTATCTAATATTTGATTAAGTGTTAGATAATCTATTGACAAAGTAATTGTATTATGATACAAAGTAGAATATGCTGATTGAAAGACCAATCTTATTATTACTGATAGGTCTTACCAAAAGAAGTTAACTTAAACTGCGTAGCAGTAGTCAACGAATCAGGCAAGTTTTCCTTAACTCAAACTTGAGGTATATGTTCAAAGCATGTTAATGAATAATTGTTGTTGATTATTCACGTCTATATTGATTATTGATTCGCACGTTGTGCATATTGTAAATGTTCATCAGGTATGAAAGGCTGATCACCTTCATTACCATTTGGTTCAGTTAATCTGTTCATGTTTATGCTTGACCATTCATTTTTATTGACTTGGTCGTTCAGCTAAGAAAATTTGTTCATGCTCTTTCACAATGTTTATATTGTTGAAAGTTAGCTAGCTTATTGTTCAATTCTTTCAATCATGATATATCTTTATTGAATTTAAACTTGCTGGGCAAATTTGATGCTCACCCTTGCTATATCATGATAAAATTTTCAGATTTAGATGAAAGCTTGAGTAAAGGCAGAAGTGAAGAAAAAGTGCAAGATTAAATTACATTGCAGTTAGATCTATTAAATTTTCTGACGAAAATAGTATTGTAAATCTTCTAAGATATTGAAGGTATGTATTAAGTTAAGGTTGTAGACCTTGGGAATGATGTGTAAAAGTTTAATGTATAAACAGTTTATGTTTATATCTTCCGCAATAGTTATAGAAATAGTATACCAGATCCTTGGTGATTAGGACCGGGATCTGGGGATGCTACACACCTTGAGATAAACCCCGCTATCTCTCTCTTCATATTGTTCCACCAAAATGTATGTCAAAGATCACGATACATTTTGGTACTTCCAGGATGGATTGCAAACGGTGTGTTGTGCGCCTCCATCATGATTTTATACTTCAAGTCAGAATCGTTAGGAACACAGAGTCTAGAGTTGACTCGAAGTATTCCTTCTTCATCGATTCTTGCTTCCGGAATAGCACCTTCTTGCACTTTCTTCCTCATACGCATCAGCTCCAGGTCTATAGCTTGAGCAGCTTTAACTTTATCGATTAAAGTCGGTTCTACTCGTACATTCGCCATCGTCACATGGGTCCCTGGAGTCTTTAACTCTATCTCCATCCTTCATAAGTCATACAAAATGGGTCTTTGCGTTGAAAATATTTCACTCATACCCGCATATGATCTTCTACTCAATGCGTCAGCTACTAAGTTCACTTTTCCAGGATGGTGTTGGATGGTATGATCATAATCTTTCAACAGCTCAAGCCATCGTCGTTGCCGCATGTTGAGTTCCTTCTGAGTGAAGAAATACTTTAGGCTTTTATGATCCGTATAGATTTCCACCTTCTCTCCATACAGGTAATGCCTCCAAATCTTAAGCACAAAAACGACTGTTGCCAACTCTAGATCATGAGTAGGATAATTTCTCTCATATTCTTTGAGTTGTCGTGAGGCATAGGCTATAACTTTTCCCTGTTGCATGAGAAAATATCCTAACCCTTTGCCTGAAGCATCACTGTAGATGACAATTCCCTCCGAGCCAGATGGTATTGTCAGAACAGGTCCTGAAATGAGTCTTCTCTTGAGTTCTTGAAAACTCTTCTCACATTTCTCGCTCCAACCGAACTTTGTATCTTTTCGAGTCAGCTGAGTTAATGGAGTAGCGATTCAAGAAAATCCTTCCACGAATCTCTGACAATAACCAGCTAAGCCGAGAAAGCTACGTACTTCGGTCACTGACTTTGGTTGCTCCCAGCTTTGAATTGCTTCAATCTTCGCTGGGTCAACAGATATTCCATGATTTGATATCACGTGCCCAAGGAATGCAACTTCCTCAAGCCAGAACTCACATTTCTTCAACTTGGCATAAATCTTATTTTCACGAAGCTTTTGAAGTATTAGCCTCAAGTGTTGCTCATGGTCTTTATGACTTTTGGAGTATATGAGGATGTCATCAATAAAGACGACCACAAAGTGATCCAAATATTCCTTGAATACTCAGTTCATCATGGCCATGAAGGCAGCAGGAGCATTAGTCAATACAAAAGACATGACTAGGAATTCATAATGCCCGTACCGAGTTCTGAAAGCAGTCTTTGGAATGTCATCAATTTTAATCTTTAACTGAAGATATCCGGAATGAAGATCAATCTTTAAAAAGAATTTGGCTTCTTGCAACTGGTCAAACAGGTCATCCATGCGAGGCAACGGGTACCTATTTTTGATGGTGACATGATTCAACTCCCGATAATCAATACAAAGTCGCATACTTCCATCTTTCTTCTTCACGAATAGAATAGGAGCACCCCAAAGAGACGTACTAGGACGAATGAAATCAATGTCTAACAATTCCTGTAATTGGATTTTTAACTCCTGAAGTTTAATAGGAGCCATTCGATATGGGGCTTTGGAAATGGGTTTTGTACTGGATTCAAGGTTGTTACAAAATTCAATTTCACGCTCTGGGGGTAGGCCATAAAGTTCTTCAGGGAATACGTTAGGAAATTTATTAACAATAGAAATATCATTCAAATCTGACGTATTTTTATTTAAATCAGTGGCATGGGCTAAGAAAGCTTGACATTCGTTTTTCAATAAACGAATAGCTTTATGGATTGATATGACAGTGATTGATTTTAGTGGTTTGGTTGCTTGAATTCGCATAATAGGTTGGTTAGGAATATGAAAGCTAACAACCTTACGAAAATAATCAATTTTAGGATGATGAGTAGTTAACCAATCAATCCTTAAAATCACATCAAATGCAAGTATTTTAAAATAAATAAGATCGACAGGTAACCTGCGGTTACCGATTTGAATCAAATAAGACTTATAAACAGTGGATGTAATGAAGGTTTCTCCCAACTGAGTTTCAACCGATAAGTCAAAGTCTAATTTCTCCAAAGTCAAATTTAAACATTGAGTGCAAGTAGGAGAAATAAAAGAATGGATAGAACCGGTATCAAATAAAGTATAAACTTTGCTAGAGCTTATGATTAGCTTACCCGTGATCACTTCGTTCGGATTCCTCACTTTTTGGGAGGTTACGACAAACGCTCTCCCTTGAACTACCGATTTTGTCTTGTCTAGGACACCCTTTGATACCTCCATCCTAGCTGGACTTGACTTTGGTCCTCGACAAAATCGGGCTAGGTGAGCTTCTTTTCCATAATTGTAACACGCTTTGGGCTGCATCACGCAATTTGGACTGATATGTCCCTCCCCTCTGCATTTGTAACATACAACCGGCGGTCGTTCTCCTTCCTTAACAACAGGTGCTGGTGCTGCCGTTTTTCCATCATTGTTGAATCTCCTCCTCTTGAAATGTCCACTCTTATTGTCATGGCCATGATTACCACCTAAGTGATTACCATTTTTGGCATGTTGATTCCCTCCACGCTTGTTGTCACCGCTTTGATGACTGGTACCATTGGTATTATCATTTTGCCGGCTGCTTTCTCTTGGTTGGGTCGACTAGTTATCTCACTCTAACAACTGAGCCCTATTTACAACATCTGAATACAAACACAGTTTGTGAGAAATTAAGTATTGGCGTATCTCAGGTTTTAAACCTCTTAGAAACATCCGTGTCATTCTCTCCTCGTTATCAACTAAGTGGGATGCAAACGGGACAACTCGGCAAACTTGGCTTCGTATTGCGACACGGTCATGTTGTTTTGCTCCGGTTTAATGAACTCTACCTCTTTCATGTGACGAATACTTTTGGGAAAGTACTTGTCGTTGAACAGTTCTTGGAACTTCTCCCAAGTCTTCTTCAGTGCGGCAGGTTGAGTACGCTTTACAGATTCCCACCAGTAATCTGCCTCTGCTCGCAACATAAAGGTGGCAAAGGGAACCTTTTGCTCCTCGGAGCATCCTAAGACATCAAATATCTTGGTGATCTGCTTTATCCACTTCTCCGCCTTAAATGGTTTTGGCTAACCAAAAAACTCCGGTGGTCCCAGCTCCTTGAACTGCTTGGCGGTGACCGTCCGAGAGTTGCCAGTGTTTCCACCTGCATTTTGGGCAGGAGTCTCTCTTGCCTGATGTTGTACGAATTACAGAAAGCTCCTAAACATTTCGTCGTTTGCCATTTGGTCGGTGTTGTTGTTTACCTTAGGATTATTGTCTTCCTGTTGCACATTATCCTCGGTATTGATCTGTGGTGACTCAACGGTCTCCTGTGCTCCATTTCTATTCTCAACATTCTCGGATGTCATTTTCAAATACTACCACAAAACAAGGGTTAATTAACATATCACATATTATCCCTATACTCTGACCGACCAATTAAATACCAAATAAACTTAGGTAGGTCATACTAGCAAAGGAATTTCCCGTCTCTCCCCTCCTAGTTCTTGTCTCACATCTCAGCCAGGGATCATATCCCGAAGCTTTGATACCAAATGTGACGCCCCCAAAATAGGTATACATCACCCATCTTGAGTCGCCAAATACATGGTACAAAATACAAATAAAAATTAATTATACAACTGTCGTGTAAAATACGACAAAACATATGATATGAGTTTTAATACAAATATTGTCATCTAGACAATATCCACACTCAATGGAGCCCTCATTACATTTATTATCACACTATTTTATAGAATAGTGAGGACTACTATGACACTATCTCAGACCATCACTCCATTCTCCGACTAGTCCTGACTACATTCTCATTTCCTGAAGAGAACAATGAAAGCAAAAGGGTGAGCTCAACTAGCCTAGTAAGAAATATTATGACTAAGATAATGCAGAATAAATTATCATTAGCCCTCAACAATGTTAGACTGATAAAATATAATAGACAGCAAGTTTAACTGCAGCGGAACAAGCAATCCATTAGAAGAGTCAAGTAGAGCATAAAATCTACTATATTCAATGATTTAAAAAGTTTTTCATCAACTTTATCGCTGAGACTCAGCTTAATAAATAAAATCAAATCATCCCTATACCACGGCCAAGGATATTCATGTAATCATCAATAGTCATGATTATACCAAATAATTCATGGTCATAATCATACCAACAACTGTCCATCAATGAACTATAGGCCAATGAGAACTTTCACCACATCATTCGTCACATTACGGTCATGATTATACCGAATAATCCCTGGTCATAATCCTACCAAGTCCATCTATGCACGTAAGCCAAAGATGGCTTTCATCACAATATAAGCATGAGGATGATGACAATAACATAATAATTCAGTAAAACAAGTTCAAGATAAATTTTTGTGATTTTATAATTTAATTTATCCAGAAATGAATAACGTCCAAATTGTCAACATGATACTGCTTTGTGGAGTAAAATTCAAGAATGCTCAGAAGAATATTTCCATGAAAAGATATTGGATGAAGTGCAAATATCCAGGATATTCTACTAATTTCATAGAGTATAGAAGCCAAAAATTTAACCAAATGAGTATAATAGAATATATGAAACTGTAAATGGATTGTCATCCGCTATGCAGTAATCCACGTAGACAGATTATTTCCACAATTTAATAAGGAATGAATACGAAGGATCATTCACCATGCATGCGGTAGTCCACACAGACAGGTTATTCCAACAGACTAATAAAGAATGGAATAACAAAAGAATTCACCAGGTATACGATAGACAACATCAACAGGTTATTCCAACAAAATAATAAAGAATGGAACTAAGTCATGCGTAATCCGCACAGACAGGATATTCCAACAGAATAATAAAGAAGGGAACCAGGTCATGCGTAATCCGCACAGACAGGATATTCCAATTGAATAATAAAGAATGAAATAACAACAGAATTCACCAAGCATGCGATAGACCGTACAGACATGTTATTCCAACAGAATAATAAAGAATAAAATAACAAAAGAATTTTACCATGTATGCGGTACTTCGCATAGACAGGCTATTCCAACATAATAATAAAGAATGGAATAACAACCCTTACGAGTATTGAAAGAAAATAGCTCTCTTCATGAATACGAAGGAATAATACCCCTTACCTTAGAAAAACTGGATACGAAAATAGTGAGGTAGCAGACTTCTCTTCTTCTTTCTCTCTATAATAATTGCTCTATAACTTTTGTGAATTGGTGAGAAATGAAGGAAGAATGAGCTTTTATTTATAGAAAAATATAGTTTCGATAATTGCACGTTTTGGGGCTCAAAATATTACAGTATAATACCTTCCTCTTTTTTTTCATTTTTAATTTAGTCCTGCAAGTATTATCAAACTTGCACTACCTCCCCTAATAGTAAATAATATGAATTAATAGTAAATCATGTGAATCAACAGTTTTAGACATGTAAAAATACGAATTACAGTATAGTACCTCCATCTATACCTTTATTTTTAACTTAGTCATGCAAGTATTATCAATCTTGCACCACCACCCCTAATAGTACAAGAATGTGAATCAATAGTATACACATGTGAACAATTAGTTATAATCATGTGAATTAATAGCAATTAATTTCTCATTTATCCGATTAATTACCCGATTGGTCAGTATAACTTCCAGACATCAATTAATATCGAAATAAATGTCGATTTCCACTAACACTAATAATTCCCACACAATGGAACTATCAATTTCATCTTTAATCAACACGAACTTATTCATCATTAATATCATAACTCACAATATTTAACAAACAGATCATTCTCAGGAAAGAGGGGGCTTTTCGATAAGGATTTATCCTTATTAGCGCGCAATTAGGTGACCAAACCTCTCATTGACAAAACTTTCTATACATTATCAATATTATAAATAATAATATGAATAAATTTATTGTCTCAATTATTGATGTAATAATATAAAATATTATACAGATGATACTGTGACAATAATTGAATCAATAATATGAGAGATACGATGCATCAATTACTGTAGCAATAATTGAGTATAACTAAGTGACTTCTCACATAAGCATCAATAATTAATATCGTGTGCTACTATGCAACCACACGTATTATTGTACTTTTACTATTGGGTAGTTCAACAGTTTTAACGGTAACACTTTCGCCGTTATTTTTATAAAAAGATAATTCTGTCATTTTCTAACTATGACAATACTTCCGTTGTGGGGTCCACCAATGATTGTGCCGTCATACGAATATTCCCTGTTAAAACGAATATTTCTCAATCAAACGAATATTATATAACCACTTGCTTACTTTGCAAAATTTGTAAATATTACCCACAACTATAATATTATATCAAATCCACACCATAATATTCAAAAATATATTTCGAGAAAATTATTCTTTATTCATAAAAGTTGGGGTCTTACACCGAAGGTCTTGCTGTTGTCCAAGTTAGGGGGCGGTCAGTAGCTTTTGGAAGCCAAGCTATTAACGCAATATTCGCGACGCCTGGTTTTGAGGGCAGGGACTATATGGAGCCGGGACTGCCCAGCTATGACCTCGAAGATATTATTAGGAGGATCTGCAAGCCCGGGACTGCATGGAAGAAAAATGAATTCATGGGTGAGAGGACTAGTTTCCTGCATGCTGCGCTCAGTCGCTATGGGAAGGCATGGTTCAGCTTAATTTGTGCTAACATGATTCCGACCCGTCACCTGAGCGACGTGACTAAGGATCACTACAAAAAAAGAGTCATTGACGACGGGCTCAATACTGACGGCACAATCCCCGTCGACAATAAAGTCATTATCGACGGCCTAGCCGTCGCCAATGCTCGCCGTAGCTAATGATACCTTTTTGGCGCCAGACATTCCCGGTGGAGGGAAAACCTCATTGGCGACGGTGTTTATTTTTGGGTCGACGGTGGTGCCATCGGTATTGATGTACTAGCGACGGGGTCAGTATCGACGGGGTCTGCCGTCCAGAATGACAATTAAAACCTCTTCGACAGCAACGACTCCTTTTATGAAATTTTCTTCTCTATTTCTCTTTCCCTCTCAATATCAGCCATTTTCGGTCCTTAATTTCCCCACGAATCTCAAATTGCATTTATTGATTCTCTAAAGTTGACCTATTTCACCCATTTCGGTTTATTGATTATGCTTTTGTTTTCTACTTCTCTTTCCCTCTAGCGATTCTGACTTTTCCTTGCCGTCTCCGTCTTCCTTCTTGCCGTCGCCCTCCGGCTAGTTCTTACCGTCGCCACCATCCTCTCTTCGCGCCATTGCAGTCCCTCTGTGTCTCTCTCGAGTGCAAGGTATGTTCCCAAATCCAATTTTCTCTCAAATGTAACCTAATAATCTATGTTTCTACAATTTCACTCTATTTTTCCCCAAATATCAGTTGTTGTGTATTACAAATTTATAGTTTGCAAGTTTTTCTGAAAATTTTAATGTGACATGAGATACCCAATTGTAGTGTATTACTTCATTCTTTTTGTTTGGTGCTGAACTGGGATTTTCATGGCTTAGTGACATATATCCAACTTGTGTTGATAAATTATTATGTTGAAGAATTTAGTTATTTCTTGAATCAAAGTTCAGGTATGCTCTGATTTTATATTAATTTAGAAATTTTCAGAGGGTATATGTGCTGACTTGCTTGGTATAATGGGTAGTAATTAATTTATTTTTAGGTATGCTCAATCTCTGTCCTATGAATATTTTAGTTAAATGGCCATATCTATCTTTGTGAAGAGTTAGAGAGAGAGAAAAAAAATATTTAATTTGTCTGTGGTGTTTATTGAAAAATAGAGTTAGCTATATATTTGGTGGATAGTCAATTGTAAAAGATATATATTTTTTGAATGGAAAATTTATATTGTATTGGGTTACTTGGGTAATCTAATATGTTTTCAAAACTGAAGGAATATCTCGTTTTGTGTATTATTTTCTGGCGTGTTCTTGGATTGTGATTCCCAAGTTCCATAGTCTTATGTGTTAGTTAGCACTTAGCTAAAATTTGATACTAGTAGTTTGTGAATATATAGGCATAAAATTTCCCAAATAATTTATACAAATGAGATTCCCCTGAAGGACAAATGGTTGTGTGAAAGGAAACACTTGATTAAGTGGTATTCTCTCACTACTAGTTTAGAGAAATGTATAACACTTTATAATTATTAATTTTACATGTATAAAGAGCATTTGAACATCAATCAAAGTTTGATACTAGCATTTGAAGATTGCTCATGACACTTTATAATTATTCCACGTGACTTGACACGTGCATATTTTCATATAGTTTAGGAAGCTTAGAAACCCGTTTAAGATTCACTTAGTAGGAGTGAATCTCAAATAGTCCCCGTTTCGGGATTGTTCTTGTATGTTTCGATCTCATTTAGGTCGGTGTTAACGACTTGAGCACGTCTTTAAATTTTTTGAATTTTCGGTCAGTATATATCTCTTGATGTTCTTCAGGTGCATATTTAGACTACGATGTGTTAGTCTATTTCGTGTACTGAAGACCTTGGGGAGGTGCTGCCGAAATTTCTGAAAATTTTAAGATGTGTTCAAGTTGTTGGCATCAGTGAGGCGACACATCCGGGAATGGGATAGAAGCCTGACCCGTTAGAGTGGGAGATGAAGTTAGGAAACGCATTAGCTTGCATATACATTAACTTGGAGACTTGATTGTGTTTGTCTGACTTTCCATATATATAGTAGACAGTTGTTCGATATATCTGTTGATTGAAGTTGGATGGAGCGTAGGGTAGCCACTAATAGGAGTGGGCTTAGCTCTGAGTATCGTAGTGGGGTTGAACAGTTTATCAACTTCGCGTTTGAGCAAGTCAGCGGCGATGAGATCAGATGTCCTTGTAAGAGGTGTGTGAATGAAGTGTGGAAGGAAAGGAGTGATGTCATGTGCGACTTATTTGCGTATGGGTTCAAGCAGGGTTATACGACATGGATCTATCATGGGGAAACCTGGTTGGATGAACATGAATCGGAACCAGAATCCAGAGGTGACGAAACCTTTGACTGTATTAACATGATAGTCGAAGTTGCTGGTTCATACTTCCAGTGGAATACAGGCAGGGATGGAAGTAGCGTAGAGCAAGATCCGAATGATGGGGCTAAGGGTTTCTATGAGTTATTGCATGACGCAGCAACGCCACTGTATGACGGGCACGAAAAGCACACCGTCTTATCTGCCGTGACTAAGTTTTTACACTTCAAGAACGAACATGACTGTAGCAAGAGAGGTTTTAATGAACTGTTAAGCATTGTGAAGGAGTGCTTACCTGCAGGCAATAAGCTACCGGAGTCGTACTATGATGTGAAGAAAATGGTTAAAAGGCTCAATCTAGGGTATGAGAAGATTGATGCTTGTGAGAATGACTGTATGTTGTATTACGGTGATGTCAATAAAGATAAGAGGTCATGTGATATTTGTGGTACAAGTAGATACTGTGAATAGCGCAAGAAAAGGGAAAAGACGTGCCGAGAAAGATCTTACGTTACTTTCCCATTGCCCCGAGGCTTCAGCGGTTGTTCATGTCAACACATACCGTCGAGGATATGAGGTGGCACTCTACACGGGATATAGTCGAAAGTCAACTGACGCACCCGGTAGATGGGCTTGAGTGGAAAATTTTTGATAACAAGCACCCCTCGTTTGCTGAAGAGGTTCGCAATGTTAGGATTGGACTTGCTACGGATGGGTTTAATCCGTTTAACGGGCCTTACACAAAGCCCTACTCAACTTGGCCGGTGATTATTGTCGTGTATAACCTCCCGCCTTCGATGTGCATGAAAGATCCCTACATGTTCATGCCGTTACTGATTCCGGGTGATAAGAGTCTGAGTAAAGACATCAATGTATACCTCAGGCCGTTAGTTGACGAGTTGAAGATGTTGTGGGAAAAAGGGGTTCAAACTTATGATGTATCTCTTAAGCAGAACTTTGACATGAGGGCAGCTTTACTGTGGACAATAAATGACTTCCCGGCGTTAGGAATGATCAGTGGATGGTCGACTCACGGGGGCTTGTCATGTCCCGTGTGCATGGGGTAAGCTAAAGCTATGCGGCTCAAACATGGGGGGAAAATGAGTTTCTTTGCAACATCCAGACAGTTTTTGCCGATTGAACATCGTTATCGACGGATGAGTAGACAATTCAATCGAAAAACAGAGAAACGTCAAGTACCTGGCCGTCTTTCTGGGTCAGCAGTGTTGAGTTGGATTAGTCGTTTGAAGTTTCCACCTCCAGGGAAGAATCACAGATTGGAGCGAGCTTATGGTTACGGCAAGGTTCACAACTGGACACACAGATCCATGTTCTTTGACCTACCTTATTGGGCTACACTCTGCATCCGTCATTGTTTCGATCCGATGCATACTGAGAAGAACGTATTTGATAACATTTTTTATACAGTCCTAGATGTCAGTGGTAGAACAAAGGATAACAACAAGTCGAGACTTGATTTGGTAGAAATGAACATTAGGGAAGATCTGTGGTTGTATCAGGAGGGTAGTAAGACGGTAACACCTAAAGCTAAATATACTTTGACCAGGGAACAGTTGATATTGATATGTAATTGGATTAGTGGACTGAAGCTCCCAGATGGATATTCTTCGAATATAGCAAGGTGTTGTAAAGTCGAAGAGCTGAAGTTTCGGGGTCTCAAAAGTCATGATTGTCACGTATTCATGCAGAAGTTGATCCCTGTGGCATTTATCGACTTGTTACCGAAACGTGTGGTTGAAGCATTGACAGAGCTTTCTAATTTCTTCAGAGATCTATGTTTGACGGAGCTTCAGCTCAAAGACATAGATAAAATGGAGATGCAGATAGTGGAAATAATGTGCAAGTTAGAAATGATCTTTCCTCCATCATTTTTTTGATTCAATGGAGCATTTGCCTATTCACTTGCTATACAAAGCTAAGTTTGGCAGTCCCGTGCAATATAAATGGATGTATCCATTCGAGAGGTAATGACATTAATATTTTTAATATGGTAAAATGGTCATTCTTTTTTGCTAATCTATATATCACATAGGTATATGCGACGTCTAAAGAAAAAGGTGAAGAATAGAGCCCGTGTAGAGGGGTCAATTGCTGAAAGGTATGTTATGGAGGAACTTGTTAATTTCTGCTCGTTGTATTTTGAGTCGGATGTTCAGACGAAGCACAATCAGTTACGTCGAAATCAGGCTGTTGCGCACGAGGAAAATGGGGAATTAAAGGCATTTAGTCATCCTGTACGCCCATTCGGCGGTAAAAAAAGGTGATTCTTGACTGATAGGGAGTATGCAGCTGCCATATTGTATGCACTTGTCAACATGAATGAAGTAGCGCCATACATTAAGTAAGTAGTCATAACTATATATGTTTGGTGTAACTGTGTTAATTTCCTTTACAAAAACATTGAGTAAATAACTGTGTTGCAGTCAATATGATGTTGAAGTACGTGAAGCGAATCCGAGTATATCGGATGGGGATTTGCAAAATTTGAGAAATGGAGAATTTATGCAATGGTTTAAAGACCATGTAAGTCTAACCTTTACAAGTTCAATGAATCTACCATCATAGATTTATTCTTATGGTGTAATTAACCTTAGAATATGTTGTGTTAATGTACATTAGGTCCTCACAGATGAGTTAGCTAACAATCGGCTAAAGATTATAGCCGACGGCCCTGAAAGATCTGTAGATACTTATACATGTTGCATTGTCAACAGTTACAGATTTAAGTGTTGTGATATTGGGGATGTCGCTTCTGCTGATTCTGGTGTTGTGGTGAAAGGTAGCTGCTACGATAACATTTGGGATGACTGGTATGGACGATTGCTAGAAGTTGTCGTTCTCAAATATTGGGGTCATAAAGAATTAGTTTGCTTCAATTGTCATTGGTTTGATGTTGAGAATGGAGTTAAAGTAGATAAAAAATCAGGACGAGTGACTGTTAACGTTAAGTCAAAACTAAGACAGATGACTGGTATGATCGAGCCGTTTATTTTAGCAAGTCAAGCAACACAGGTGTACTATGCGCGGAGTGTTAAGACTTCTGCAAGCCCATGGCATGCTGTTATAACCACCAAAACCCGTGGTTTTCAAGGTACAGCTCCTCGTCCAGACGATGAACCTTTACAAGTTGAGTCTACTAGTATCACACCTGTTGATGTGACAATTATTAGTGAGTCTAGTGAAGAAGAGGATGATGTTGTCGCTGTCGAAAGTGAAGACGATGTTGTAGAGGAGGTAGATATAATTGAAGAAATCGTTGAGGATGACGAAGATGGTGATGACAATGATAGTGAAGATCTACTGCTCGAAGATGACAATTCTGATATTGATGGCTTTGGTGATATAAATGAGTAGGAGTATGTACTCTTTATGTCCTTTTAGTTGTATTCAAATGTAATAGTTGTATCCTTTTAGTTGTATCTACATGTTGTATTCAAATGGCATAGTTGTTTCCTTTTAGTTATATCTGCATATGTGCATGACGATTCTGATATTTGTGTCTGTATCCTTTTAGTTGTATCCGCATATTATCTTCTTGATGATGATTTGACAGTATATATACAGATATGGCGCGTACACCACACGGTGATCATGGTGGACGTGCTGGTAGTTCAGGCCGTGGGGGCCGTGGAGGTAGTGTTGGTGATGATCAGGCTGGATCATCAGGTATAATTACAAGTTCTGTTGTTATACATCTTATTGTTTTTAATTTTATATAATATTGACATTATATTCGAGAATATAAATATTGTTGTATTTCACTACATAGGTGATCGACGTAGGCCTCCACGGGGACTAGCACGTGGATTGCTAGGGAATCCCCCCCAGGCGCCGCTTATATGTCGTGTCGGGACTACTAGGTAATATATAAATTATGTTTGTATTAATTATTTAGTTCTTTTATATATTATTTGCAATTTGGAAATTTAACGGCCTTCATTTTTAGTATCCTTGACGCGACGCCAAGGAACACGTTGCTTGGGATCGTCCGCAACCGATTCTCTAGCCCATGGATGAGGTGGGCGGAAGTGGATGACCGCACACGTGGGCTGATTATTGCTGAGTTTAGGGTAAGATTTCATTCATTCATATTTAGTTTAAATTTGTGCTTTTGAATATTTAGTTACCGCTTTGTTTTATGTTGTCTACTAATTAAGTAATTGCTGATATTCATATGTTGTATTGCAGAGATATTATCGCTTCATGGACGGGCAAGAAGCCCACGGCAGCACTGTTCTCGGGAAGTTTCTCGAGATGAATTGGCACAAGTGGGTCTATGATTGGAAGAAAAAGGTCCAGACCAAGATGGCGGATGGACAAACACTTAGAGATGTCCGGCCAGATTTCATTGGTGCTGCGGTAAGGGAGCAGATGTGCGATATTTGGGAGGGTGAAGCGTTCAAGAAGATGTCGGCACAGCGTACAGCTGCCCGACAGCAGAGTCGTCTCCCACACTGCACTGGGAGTCAGTCGTACGACCTCTACAGGGAGAAACTCGAGGTGAGTCTAAAGCACCGACCTTCTCGCCTCGAATTTTGGTGGCACGCTCACCAGAAGAAAGGTGACGGTGGTTATATCTCACCTGAGGCAGAGCACATTGCGGTAAGTAATTTAATTATTTTAGTTAGTATGTATTTGATGGCTTTGAAATCCTTTTGTATTCTTTTAGCAAAATACTTGCTTTTCACCTATTTCTGTGTTTTTTCAGACACGGTTCGAGGACCTTTCTGTGGTTCGGAGCAGCCAGAGAGGTGACACTCCAGTGGCTGATGCTGAGCGTGACGACGAGGAGATGGAGGACTGGCTGTAGGCTACAGGGGGGCATTCCCCGTGTCCCAGCCTACACTATAGTCCCTGCTGCGCGATCTCGACGTCGCCCACCCACCGGAGGTAGTGGTGCGAGTGGATCAGGCGCTGGCCCTTCATTATCCGATGACTTCTTCAGGCGGATCATTGAGGGGTGCATGTCGAGCAGTGTCGTGCAGTCATGCGCACCATCACGCGAGCAGATCTACCAGCTTGCTCAGGAGGTTGTCCACGGCTCCATAGATCCTATAGCTGCCGCTGACGATCTCATGGGTGTAGTCCGGGAGGAGGCCATCCGTGTATGTGCAGTTGTCTTGGCCAACATCTTTCCTCCACATATTCGACAAGTAAAACTTATTATTGATGTATTTCCTTATTTGTAATTATATTGCTTATATAAACTGTCAAATAACTAGTTAGCACCGCGTAGGCAATAGACACGCGTTACAACTGACGGGACTCGATTCCAACATACGGAGACCGAGTTTGAGCCCCGTACGCCTAACTGAGAAAACTTAGGAAATTAGTCAAAAAAGCGACCAAAACCCGCATCGGTCGTCCAGTTAACAAGCAAACACAGGCAATAGCACCGCATAGGTAATAGACATGCGTTACAACTGACGGGACTCGATTCCGACACACAGAGACCGAGTTCGAGCCCCGTACGCCAAACTTGAGAAAACTTAGGAAATTAGTCGAAAAAGAGACCAAAACCCGCATCGATCGTCCAGTTAACACGCAAACACAGGCAATAGCACCGCGCAGGCAATAGACACGCGTTACAACCGACGGGACTCGATTCCGACATACGGAGACTGAGTTCGAGCCCAGTTTGCAAAATTAACAAACACTTAGCCAAAAAGCCGAAAAAAAGGTCAAAACCCGCATCAGCCGTCCGAATGACACGCAAACACACACACAGCACCGCGTAGGCAATAGACACGCGTTACAACTGACGGGACTCGATTTCGACATACGGAGACCGAGTTCGAACCCCGTACGCCTAACTTGAGAAAACTTAGAAAATTAGTCGAAAAAGAGACCAAAACCCGCATCGGTCGTCCAGTTAACATGCAAACACAGGCAATAGCACCGCGTAGGCAATAGACAAGTGTTACAACTGACGGAACTCGATTCTGACACACGAAGATCGAGTTCGAGCCCCGTACGCCTAACTTGAGAAAAATTAGGAAATTAGTCAAAAAAGAGACCAAAACCCGCATCGGTCGTCCAGTTAACACGCAAACGTAGGCAATAGCACCGTGTAGGTAATAGACACGCGTTACAACTGATGGGACTCGATTCCGACATACGGAGACCGAGTTCGAGCCCAGTTTGCAAAACTAACCAACACTTAGCTAAAAAGCCGAAAAAGTTGTCAAAACCCGCATCGGCCGTTCGAATGACACGCAAACACACACATAGCACCGCATAGGCAATAGACACGCGTTACAACTGACGGAACTCGATTCCGACATACGGAGACCGAGTTCGAGCCCCGTACGCCTAACTTGAGAAAACTTAGGAAATTAGTCAAAAAAGAGACCAAAACCCGCATCGGTCATCCAGTTAACACGCAAACACAGGCAATAGCACCGCGTAGGCAATAGACACGCGTTACAACTGACGGGACTCGATTTCGACACACGGAGATCGTGTTCGAGCCCCGTACGTCTAACTTGAGAAAACTTAGGAAATTAGTCAAAAAAGAGACCAAAACCCGCATCGGTCGTCCAGTTAACACGCAAACACAGGCAATAGTACCGCATAGGCAATAGACACATGTTACAACTGACGGGACTCGATTCTGACATATGGAGACCGAGTTTGAGCCCCGTACGCCTAACTTGAGAAAACTTAGGAAATTAGTCGAAAAAGAGACCAAAACCCGCATCGGTCATCCAGTTAACACGCAAACACAGGCAATAGCACCGTGTAGGCAATAGACATGTGTTACAACTGACGGGACTCGATTCCGACACACGAAGACTGAGTTCGAGCCTCGTACGCCTAACTTGAGAAAACTTAGGAAATTAGTCGAAAAAGAGACTAAAACCCGCATCGGTCGTCCAGTTAACACGTAAACACATGCAATAGTACCGCGTAGGCAATAGACACGCGTTACAACTGACGGGACTCGATTTTGATATACGAAGACCGAGTTCGAGCCCAGTTTGCAAAACTAACCAACACTTAGCCAAAAAGCCGAAAAAGAGGTCAAAACCCGCATCGGCCGTCCGAATGACACGCAAACACACACATAGCACCGTGTAGGCAATAGACACGCGTTATAATTGACGAGACTCGATTCTGACATATGGAGACCGAGTTCGAGCCCCGTACGCCTAACTTGAAGAACACAAACTATAATAATGTAAATATGTTTTCATTTTGATTTTGTTATTAATATTTTAATTTTGTAGGGTCTTTATGATGAGACTCATGTAGGTGGAGGCACTGGTGATGACCGTCGAGCTGATGACGAGCAGCCTTCTCCAGTACAGGGTGATGACCGTCGAGTTGATGACGAGCAGCCTCCTCCAGTACATGGTGATGACCGCCGACTCGATAACATGGAGACAGGCGACGGGTTGTAGTTAGTTTAGTTTATATTATATTCTGAGTTTCATGTATGTATTTGTACAGTTTTTGAGTTGTACCAACGACCATTATATTTTTTATCTATATATTTAATTTGGGTTACTAGTTTATAAGAGGTATAGTTGTGATTTGATGGTTGTTATTAGTTTATAACAGGTGTATATTTGTAAATGAACAGGGAAATTTTGAAATTAAAAAAAAATTCAAAATTTATGTAGTCATTGCCGACGGGGGCCGTCGCCAATGAGTTATAGCGATAGACATAAGGTAATGGTCATTGCCGACGGCTACAATGTCAATGCCGACGGCCATGCCATCGGTAATGGTTTTCCTCCTCAAAAAACTGTAAGTCTTTCCCGATGGCATTGTCGTCACCATCGCCGTCGCCAATAACCTTATGTCGTCGCCAATGACCACAGTTGGTAATGACAATGATGTCAACGGTTGACGACGAGAGACAGGGGTGACGACCTATGGGGCGACGACAGGGTCGACGACAGTGCCTGTCGCCAATTACTTCACTACCAACGGCACTATGGTCATTGGCGACGGCGGGGCCCGTCGGCAATGACTGGTTTTCTTGTAGTGGATAGAGCGATCCTCTTATTCGCCATTGTCACAGACCTGAACATAGATATTGGAGTTCTCATCCATGAGTCGATCATGAAGGCGATCAAAAGCGCCACCTCATCGGGACTTCCACATCCATCTTTGATCACCAGGCTGTGCAAGAGGGCAGGTATCTATTGCGGGCCAGAAGAGATAGCTTTGCCGCCCATGTCCGTCATTGACCATCAGACCATCTCACGCTTCAATGCGTGGGACGGGCCTACTTTTTATGTTAGAGGCGAAGGATACAGGCCACCCACTGAGCCACCTCCTACTGCTGAGCCCGAGCCATCGCAACTGCCAGACGAAGGCCCAGCTTCACAGGGACTACTGGCAAATATTATGGCATCCCTCACCCTGCTGCATCAGAAACACGATGCCGAGGCTCAGAGGCAGTAGAGGCACATTGCAGCAGAGGCCCAGAGGCAGGACATAGCCATGCAGTATCAGGCTGAGCTGGTCAATATGATGCAGAGCATATACACCGTGTACAGTGGCGAGGATGCTGAGTTCACGCCATTCCAGTTCCCAGAGCCTCCTGTCTTCCCACCATACCCTCCACCATCACTACCCGCCAAAGCTGATGAGGATGATGCCGTTGCTGAGTGATCGAACTTCAGGGAAGCTCTCTTGTATAAGATTGATCTATGTTTAGTAATGAGGGCATTGCTCACCTTAAGTTTGGGGGTGTTAGGGCCTATTATCTTTTTATTTCTGTCTACTGCCATGTTAAGTTGCCATATTTAGTACATTGCTTATGTTTTTATCAGTATTGTCGTGCATTCGTTTTGAACTGCGGGATTATATTTTGGATTTTTATTATTATGGATGACATGAACTGTGTTTGGTTATTATTTATTAATGCTTTAATTATTATTAACATGCTTGTGGTTTATAGCCATCTTTTTGGGGCTTATACAGATTTTTATGCTTGTGCCATGCTACTGGTCTTATTACCCTATTTTGAGCTGTTATTAAGCAAGGGTGGTATATTTATCATTAATTTTTGATTGTGGCTAGTGACAAGCGCCAAGTAATTATGTCTATCTCTTAGAGTCGTGCCACGCATGTATGAGCTAGGGTTTGTTCAATCGATAAGTTTAGACTGTTATTGATCCGTCCTTCTTAGTAAGCATCGACCAACTGTGTTAACTAGTTATTTTTCGAATTTAGTTCGCGTGTTTATTGCTTTGAGAGTTTGTTCACACTTATAAACTTTCATTTTTACAAGGTAATAAAAGACTTAGACGTTTATACAGTTTTGGATCTTGGATTCAGGCATGTTGACATATAAAAAAATGAAATGAGAAAAAAAGGAAAAGAAGATTTAATATCGAAAGTTTTGTGGTGGGTCGAGATGGAGCGTAAAATGCACTCGCCCATAAACGCATGACCGATGTTGAGATGGAGCATAAAATGCACTCCCCGAATAATTTTCGGAGTTTGAAAAATCTAATTTGGCTTATGTTGATTACGTGGCCTTTACTGCTCGATTTATTAGATTCATAAGGGTGTTCTATACCTAGTGCCCTAAAGTCATCTTGTGAGACCCAAAATTTTATGAATAAAGATTTAAATTTCTTTAAATATTTTTTAATATTATGGTGTGGATTTTATGTTATAATTGTGGATAATATTTATAAATTTTGTAAAGTAAACAAGTTGTTATATAATAATCTATTGGTCGGAGAATATTCGTTTTAACAGGAAATATTCGTACGACGGCACAATCATTGGTGGACACCACAACGGAAGTATTGTCGTAGTAAGAAAATGAAAAAATTATCTTTCTATAAAAATAACGGCGAAAGCGTTACCGTTAAAACTGTTGAACTACCCGGTAGTAAAAGTACAGTAATACGCGTGGTTGCATAGTAGAACACGATATTGATTATTGATGCTTACGTAAGAAGTTACTCAGTTATACTCAATTATTGCTACAGTAATTGCTGCATCATATCTCTCATATTATTGATTCAATTATTGTCACACTATCATCTGTATAATATGTTATATTATTAAATTAATAATTGAGACGACAAAGTTATTCATATTATTATTTGCAATATTGACAATGTCTAGAAGTTCTGTTAAGGAGAGGTTAGATATTCTAATTGCGCGCCAATAGGGAGAAATCCTTATCGGAAAGCCCCCTATTTCCTGGGAACGACATGGTTGTTAAATATTGTGAGTTATAATATTAATGATGAATACGTTTGTGTTGATTAAAGATAAAATTGATAGTTCCATTGTGTTGGAATTATTAGTGTTAGTGGAAATCGACATTTATTTCGATGATAATTGATGTCTGGAAGTTATATTGATCAATCGGGTAATTCACTGGATAAATGAGCAATTAATTGCCATTAATTCACATGCTTATAACTATTTGTTCACATGTGTGTACTATTGATTTACATTTTTGTACTATTAGGAGTGGTGGTGAAAGATTGATACTACTTGCATTATTAAATTAGAAATAGAGGTATAGTTGAAGGTACTATACTATAATTAGTTTTTTCACATGATTATACTATTGAGTCACATGAATGAACTATTAATTCACATGATTTACTATTAGGGGAGGTGGCGCAAGTTTGATAATACTTGCAGGACTAAATTAAAATTAAAAATGAAGAATAAGAGGAAGGTATTATACTATAATATTTTGAGCCCCAAAATGTGCAATTATTGAAACTATATTTTTTTTATAAATAGAAGCTCATTCTTCCTTCGTTTCTCACCAATTCCAAAAGCTATAGAGCAATTATTATAGAGAGAAATTATAAAGAGAAAGAAGAAGAGAAGTCTGCTACCTCACTATTCCAATATCCAGTTTCTTCTAAGGTAAGGGGTATTATTCCTTCGTATTCATGAAGAGAGTTATTTTCTTTGAATACTCGTAAGGGTTGTTATTCCATTCTTTATTATTCTGTTGGAATAACCTGTCTGTGCGGTCTATCGCACGTCTGGTGAATTCTGTTGGTATTCCATTCTTTATTATTGTGTTGGAATAACCTGTCTATGCAAAGTACCGCATACATGGTGATATTCTTCTGTTATTCCATTCTTTATTATTATGTTGGAATAACCTGTCTATGCGAAGTACCGCATACATGGTGAAATTATTCTGTTATTCCATTCTTTATTATTCTGTTGGAATAACCTATCTGTGCGGTCTATCGCATGCCTGGTGAATTCTGTTGTTATTCCATTCTTTATTATTCTATTGAAATATCCTGTCTGTACGGATTACGCATGACCTGATACTATTCTTTATTATTCTGTTGGAATATTCTGTCTGTGCGGATTACGCATGATCTGGTTCCATTCTTTATTATTCTGTTGCAATAACCTGTCTGTTCGGTCTATCGCATGCATTGTTAATTCTTTTGTTATTCCATTCTTTATTATTTTATTGGAATAACCTGTCTATGTGGATTATTGCATGCATGGTGAATGATCATTCATATTCATTCTTTATTAAATTGTGGAAATGATCTGTCAACGTGGATTACCGCATAGCGGGTGAAAATCCATTTGCAGTTTCGTATATTCTATTATACTCATATGAGATATCATTTCTTTTGTACTCGTCATGGAATATCATATTCTTTGATATTTTTCTTTTACAAGTTACTATTTATGAATTACTATTCACTTAGTTACTATTCACTCTAGTATTATTCACTCGGGTATTCGGGGTACTTTTCGTGCCAAAGTACTATTCACGGGTTACTATTCACGGGTTACTATTCACCCAATTACTATTTACTTTAGTATGATTCACTAAGGTATTCGAAACACTTTTCGTGTAGGGATACTATTCACATGATACTATTCCCAAAGTACTATTCACAGGGTACTATTCAGCCAAAAAATATATTCTTTTCTGTCCAAATTATTTCAGGTACATGAATATTATTCTTGAATTTTACTCTACAAAGTAGTATCATGTTGACAATTTGGACGTTATTGATTTCTGGATAAATTAAATTATAAATCTTTAAAATTTATCCTTGAACTTGGTTTATTGAATTATTATGTCATTATCATCATCCTCATGCTTATATTGTGATGAAAGTCATCTTTGGCTTACATGCATAGATGGACTTGGTATGATTATGATCAGGGATTATTCGGTATAATCATGACCGTAATGTGACGAATGATGTGGTGAAAGTCCTCATTGGCCTGTAGTTCATTGATGGACAGTTGTTGGTATGATTATGACCATGGATTATTTGGTATAATCATGACCATTGATGATTACATGAATATCCTTGGTCGTGGTGCATGAATTATTCGATTTTATTTATTAAGCTGAGTCTCAACGATAAACTTGATGAAAAACTTATTAAATCATAGAAGATAGTAGATTTTATGCTCTACTTGACTCTTCTAATTGATTGCTTATTCTGCTGCATTTGTTGATCTAAAACTTGTTGTCTATTATATTCTATCAGTTGTTATACTATTGAAGGCTAAGGATAATTTATTCTGCATTATCTTAGTCATAATATTTCTTATTTGGCTAGTTGAGCTCACTCTTTCTTTCCCTGTTCTCTTCAGGAAATTAGAATATAGCTTGGACGAGTCGGGGAACGGATTGACGGTCCAGATGGTTGTTTTAGTAGTCCTCACTATTCTATAAAATAGTGTGACAATAAATGTAATGGGGACTCCATTGAGTGTGGATATTGTCTAGATGACAATATTCTTATTAAAAATCTTAGATTATGTTTTGTTGTATTTTACACGACTGTTGTATAATTAAGTTGAATTTGAATTTTGTACCATGTATTTGGCGACCCAAGATGGATGATGTATACCTGTTTTGGGGGCGTCATAGTTGGTATCAAAACTTAGGGATATGATCCCTGCCTGAGATGTCAGACAAGAACTAGGAGGGGAGAGACGGAGAATTCCTTCACTAGTATGACCTACCTAAGTTTATTTGGTATTTAATTGGTCGGTCAGAGTATAGGGATAATATGTGATATGTTAATTAACCATTGTTTTGTGACAGTATTTGAAAATGACATCCGAAAATGTTGAGATAAGCTATGAAGCACATGAGACCATTGAGTCACCAACGATCAATACCTAGGACAATGTGCAACAAGATAACAATAATCCTCAGGTAAACAATAACACCGATGAAATGGTGAACAATGAATGTTCAGAGGCTTTATGCAATTCATGCAACATCAGGCGAGAGAGACTCCTGTTCAAAATGTAGGTGGAAACACTGACAACTCTCGGATGGTCACCGCTAAGCAGTTCAAGGAGCTGGGACCGTCGGAGTTTTTGGAAAGCCTGAACAACTTAAGGCGGAGACGTGGTTAAAGCAGATCACCAAGATATTTGATGTCTTGGGATGCTCCGAGGAGCAAAAGGTTCCATTCGCCCCCTTTATGTTGCGTGAAGAGGCAGATTACTGGTGAGAATCTGTAAAAGTTACCCTGTCTGATGCACTCAAGATGTCTTGGGAGAAGTTCCAAGAGCTGTTCAACGACAAGTACTTTCTCGAAAGTATTCGTCACATGAAAGAGGTGGAGTTTATCAAGTTGGAGCAAAACAATATGACCGTGTCGCAATACGAGGCTAAATTTATGGAGTTATCCCGGTTTGCACCCCATTTGGTCTATAATGAGGAGCGAATGACGCGAATGTTTCTAAGAAATTTGAAACCAGAAATACGTCAATACCTCATTTCTCACAAATTGTGTTTGTATTCAGATGTAGTGAATAGAGCTCAGTTATTGGAGCGCGATAATGAGCCAGACCAACCAAAGGATAACGGGCAAAAACACGATAATAATCGTACCGGTGGCAATGGCCATCGGAACAATGATAACCATCGTGGGAAAAATTATCATGCCAAGAATGGCAACCACTTCGGTGGTAATCATGGCCAAGATAATAGAAGTGGAAATTTCAAGAATAGAAGGTCAATTAGCTCGATTTTGTCGTGCACCAAAGTCAAGTCCAGCTGGGACGGTGGCACCAAAGGTGGATTCGGACAAAACAAAGTCAGTGGTTTTAGGAAGAGCGTTTTTCATGACTTCTCAAAAAGCGAGTAACCCGAACGAAGTTAGCACGGGTTAGTTAATTATAAATTCTTGCGAAGTCTATATCTTATTAGATACCAGTTTTACCCATTCTTTTGTCTCTCTTGCTTGCGCTCAACGTTTAAATTTGACTTCGGAGAAATTAGACTTTGACTTATCGGTTAAAACTTTGTTAGTAGAAACCTTCGTTATCTCCACTATTTATAAATCTTGTTGATTCAAATCGACACTTTCACGCTACCTGTCAATCTTATCTCTTAAAAAATACTTACCTTTGATGCAATTTTAGAAATCGATTGGTTAACTACTCATCATGCATTTCATAAGGTTGTTAGCTTTCATATTCCTAACCAACCTGTTATGCGAATTTAAGCAACCAAACCACTAAAGTCAATCACTGTCATATCAAGCCATAAGTAAAGAGCCCCGAGCCTTTCGCTTGTGACTTCCTTGTGTGGAATGTACCGAAGCCAGACTTTCCATAGGCGACGTTGTGAATAACGGTGATAAGTTGATAGGTATCAATGTGACGTGCTATCCAAGTCTTGGATGAGAGTCACAGTTTTGAATGACATTTCTATTGTTAATAAATTTCCTGATGTATTCTTGAAGACTTCTTAGCCTACCCTAGAGCGTGAAATCGAATTTTGTATTGACCCCAGTACAAAACCCATTTCTAAAATCCTCAAATATTTTTCTTCACCCAAAATGAACGTATAATGTGCCAAAGACGTTGGCTCGAGCTGTTAAAGATTACGACTATACCATTCAATATCATTGTGGAAGAGTGAACATGGTAGCTGACGCATTGAGTAGAAGATCGTATGTGTTTATGAGTGTGATGTTGTTAACATAAAAACCCATTTCGTATAGCTTACAAATGATGAAGATAGAGTTAAAGACTCTAGGGACCTACGTGAAGGTAGTAAATATACGATTAGAATCGACTTTAATCGATAAAGTTAAAGGCCGCTCAAGCTACACACCCGGAGCTGATGAATGTGAAGAAGAAGGTTCAAGAGGGCGTTATTATAGAAGCAAGACTCGATGAATAGAGGAAATCTCAAACCTCGATTTAATTAGCCCATTTATAATCCTCGATCGAGTAGGAACTCTGGCCTATAAACTCGTTTTACCGCCAAGTATGTCGCGTGTTCATAACATTTTTCACGTATCGATGTTACGTAATTAAGTGGACGACCCGAACAACATTATTGAATTAGAACTAGACGAGATAGCAGAAGATTTAATGTATGATGAGATACGTGTTAAAATCTTGGATAAGAAGGATCATATTCGACACTTAAAGGTTATACCTCAAGAGTTGGAATATGAAATGAAGTCAAGGTATTCCCACCTCTTCGGCATACCAGGTACGTACCTAAATTTTAAGGGCAAAATTTTATAAGGAGGGGAGATTGTGAGACCCCAAATTTTATGAATAAAGATTTAAATTTCTTGAAATATTTTTTAATATTATAGTGTGGATTTGATGTTATAATTATGGGTAATATTTATAAATTTTGCTAAGTAAGCAAGTTGTTACATAATATTCGATTGGTCGGGGAATATTTATTTTAACATAGAATATTCATACGACGACACAATCATTGGTGGACCACAACGGAAGTATTGTCGTAGTAAGAAAATAACAGAATTATCTTTTTATAAAAATAACGGCGAAAGTGTTACCGTTAAAACTGTTAAACTACCTGGTAGTAAAAGTATAGTAATATGTGTGGTTGTATAGTAGCACACGGTATTGATTATTGATGCTTACGTAAGAAGTTACTCAGTTATACTCAATTATTGCTACAGTAATTGCTGCATCATATCTCTCATATTATTGATTCAATTATTGTCACAGTATCATCTGTATAATATGTTATATTATTCAATCAATAATTGAGACGACAAAGTTATTCATATTATTATTTGCAATATTGACAATGTCTAGAAGTTCTGTCAAGGAGAGGTTAGATAATCTAATTGCGCGGCAATAGGGAGAAATCCATATCGGAAAGCCCCCTATTTCCTGGGAACGACATGGTTGTTAAATATTGTGAGTTATAATATTAATGATGAATAAGTTCGTGTTGATTAAAGATGAAATTGATAGTTCCATTGTGTTGAAATTATTAGCGTTAGTGAAAATCAACATTTATTTCGTTGATAATTGATGTCTGGAAGTTATATTGGTCAATCGGGTAATTCATCGGATAAATAAGCAATTAATTGCTATTAATTCACATGCTTATAACTATTTGCTCACATTTGTGTACTAATGATTCACATTCTTGTACTATTAGGGGTGGTGGTGTAAGATCGATAATACTTATATGACTAAATTAGAAATGAAGATATAGTTGAAGGTACTATACTGTAATTAGTTTTTTCACATGATTATACTATTGAGTCACATGAATGAACTATTAATTCACATGATTTACTATTAGGAGAGGTGGTGCAAGTTTGATAATACTTGCAAGATTAAATTAAAAATGAAAAAAAAAAGAGAGGAAGGTATTATACTGTAATATTTTGAGCCCCAAAATGTGCAATTATTGAAACTATATTTTCTTATAAGTAGAAGCTCATTCTTATTTCATTTCTCACCAATTCACAAAAGCTATAGAGCAATTATTATTAGAGAAATTATAGAGAGAAAGAAGAAGAGAAGTCTGCTACCTCACTATTTCAGTATCCAGTTTCTTCAAAGGTAAGGGATATTATTCCTTCGTATTCATGAAGAGAGTTATTTTCTTTCAATACTCTTAAGGGTTTTTATTCCATTCTTTATTATTCTGTTAGAATAACCTGTCTGTTCGGTCTATCGCACGCCTGGTGAATTCTGTTGTTATTTCATTCTTTATTATTATGTTGGAATAACCTGTCTATGCGAAGTACCGCATACATGGTGAAATTCTTCAGTTATTCCATTCTTTATTATTATGTTGGAATAACCTGTCTATGCGAAGTACCGCATACGTCGTGAAATTCTTCTGTTATTCCATTCTTTATTATTATGTTGGAATAACCTGTCTGTGCGGTCTATCGCATGCCAGGTGAATTCTGTTGTTATTTCATTCTTTATTATCCTGTTGGAATATCATGTCTGTGCAGATTACGCATGACCTGGTTTCGTTCTTTATTATTCTGTTGGAATATCCTGTCTGTGCAGATTACGCATGACCTGGTTCCATCCTTTATTATTCTGTTGGAATAACCTGTCTGTGCGGTCTATCGCATGCATGGTGAATTCTTCTATTATTCCATTCTTTATTATTCTATTAGAATAACCTATCTATATGGATTAGCGCAAGCATGGTGAATGATCCTTCGTATTCATTTTTTAATAAATTGTGGAAATGACCTGTCTACGCGGATTACCGCATGGCGGGTGAAAATTTATTTGTAGTTTCGTATATTCTATTATACTCGTATGAGATATTATTTCTTTTGTACTCGTCATGGAATATCATTTTCTTTGATATTTTTCTTTTACGAGTTACTATTCATGAATTACTATTCACGGGTTACTATTCACCTAGTTACTATTCACTCTAGTATTATTCACTCGGGTATTCGGGACACTTTTTAAGCTGAAGTACTATTCACGAGTTACTATTCATGAGTTACTATTCACCCTATTACTATTCACTCTAGTATCATTCACTCGGGTATTCGGAACACTTTTCGTGTCGGGATACTATTCACGGAATACTATTCACGGAATACTATTCCTGAAGTACTATTCACGGAGTACTATTCACCTAAAAAATATATTCTTTTCTGTCCAAATTATTTTTGGTACATGAATATTATTCTTGAATTTTATTCTACAAAGCAGTATCATGTTGACAATTTAGACGTTATTGATTTCTGGATAAATTAAATTATAAATCTTTAAAATTTATCCTTGAACTTGTTTTATTGAATTATTATGTCATTGTCATCATCCTCATGCTTATATTGTGATGAAAGTCATCTTTGGCTTACGTGCATAGATGGACTTGGTATGATTATGACCAGGGATTATTCGGTATAATCATGACCGTAATATGACGAATGATGTGGTGAAAGTCCTCATTGACCTGTAGTTCATTGATGGACAGTTGTTGGTATGATTATGACCAGGGATTATTCGGTATAATCATGACCATTGATGATTATATGAATATCCTTGGTCGTGATGCATAGATGATTCGATTTTATTTATTAAGCTGAGTCTCAGCGATAAAGTTGATGAAGAACTTTTTAAATCATAGAAGATAGTAGATTTTATGCTCTACTTGACTCTTCTAATGGATTGCTTATTCCGCTGCAGTTGTTGATCTAAAACTTGTTGTCTATTATATTCTATCAGTTGTTATACTGTTGAAGGCTAAGGATAATTTATTCTACATTATCTTAGTCATAATATTTCTTACTGGGCTAGTTGAGCTCACCCTTTCTTTCACTGTTCTCTTCAAGAAATCAGAATATAGCTTGGACGAGTCGGGGAACGGATTGACGGTCCAGATGGTTATTTTAGTAGTCTTCACTATTCAATTAAATAGTGTGACAATAAATATAATGAGGACTCCATTGAGTGTGGATATTGTCTAGATGATAATATTCTTATTAAAAATCGTAGATTATGTTTTGTCGTATTTTACACGACTATTGTATAATTAAGTTGTATTTAAATTTTTTGCCATATATTTGGCGACCCAAGATTGGTGATGTATACCTGTTTTGGGGGTGTCACACATCTGGCTTGGGAGTCACTGATCAAAAGCTTATTAATGGGTAGTTCTGATTAGCCTAAGGTAATTAAGGACTATCCGAGTCAGATTTTACTGTCTTCATGCTAGAGTCTTTTGATCCTTTCCTGCATTTACGTCTTATTCTTAATGCTTGTTGAATGTTTAAGTTGCGGAGTTTACATATTGGTATTAATAATCGACTGTGCGAACTTATTTGAGGTATGATTAGTTAGGACGGTTGGTCTCCACACACACATAGAATGGATCGAATACAGTCTTATGCTTGGAATTGAATAAACCCTTACTCCTATCTGTATTTTCCCTGTTCTTTGGGAGTAGCTATGATCGAGCTTAGAAGCCATGATACTAGTTTACAATTATATTTTTCTTTCGTGTATGTTTTACTATTGTTAGTGTTGTGTTAGATAGTTTGCTCGAGGACAAGCAAATACTTAAGTTTAGGAGTATTTGATAAGTGGGATTTATACCCGCGAATCGGATACTTTATGATTTAAATGGTTTCCTGATCTCGTAGATTTTATATAGTTTTATATGATTATAGTGTTATTATGCTTAACCGACGTATTGCAGGGCTTTACAGGACTTATATGGCTTTCAGGGGAAAAATGGGCAATTTTCATACACTGGCGCCGCAGCGCCAATGCCCAGTCTATATCTCGCACCGCAGCTCGAGCCCTTGGTCCTTACTGATGTCAGCCTGGCGCTGCAGTGCCATAGTTCTTTCTTGGACTCGCGCTGCAGCGCGAGCTCCGGTCTTTTTGTTGATGATGTGGCGCTGCAGTGCCACCCTAATCCTTATTACCCGCGCTGCAGCGCCACGTCCGGTGCCCAGGCAGAGAAGGGCTTGGTCTAACCTAGAAAAAGGGGGAAGCTGATATAAGAAGGAAGGAAGCCTCTGCAATATAGAGGATATATAATACAGTCGGATAGATTAGCTTAGCCTAGGATAGTTTTCTCGCCTCTTTTGTACTCTCTCTCTCTATTTCTTAGTTAATATCTGTAAATATAGATTAGGTAGATTAGGGAGAAGTCTGGGATTTTTTTGGAGCATCAAGAGCAGTGAGCTACACGGATTGTAAAGCTTGAGAGGAGCGAAATGCTTGGAGACTGAAGAACCTTGACATAGTTTATGTCCATTTATTTTCTCTTATTTTGTAATCCATAAGTGTTGTCTTTATTGCTACTTATATTTTGTTCAATAGCTATGAACTAAGTATTGGCTCTAAGGTTATAATGGAACCCTTTGTTAATTAAATTGACCGTCTTATCTCTTTGGTTGGCACCATATGGTTTGGTTTAATATATTCTCTTTGGTTGGCACCATAAGACATTAGTGATGATTTTGGTAATCTATATGATATTGAAAGAAGGATTATAGATTTACACCTAAATATATTGGCATGTGATTATGGCTTTTGGCTGTATAAGTTGTGAGTAGAATAGATATCTATCTATGTGCCACGTGTGACCTAATTGAGAACTTAGGCTTAAATCCTTGTTAGGTTAATTCACATAGACACGAGTAGGATTATCACCTAGCTTGGACGTTCTTTTCTGTTCTATCTCCTATCGGGTGGATCTGGAGAGGATATGTTCGTACAAACCTTGACAGAGGTGTATGAGTACTTGTAGGTTCTCGGTCGACAAACTGTCGCGACCATTAAGACCGAAGAGAGAAGGGTAGGAAGTTTGATGAAGCATAGCACGCCAGGTATTTGATTGAATGCCTGTGTGGGGTGAAGTTATGACCTTAGCTTGTAATTCCTTCGATTACCATTCGTTATCCATTTACTTGCTTTGCTAATTAGTTATAACTAGATTTATCACACTCCTATTAGTTTGTTGTTCGAATAAGACTTAAGCGATACAAAGTCGGTATTTGGTAAATATTAGTGATAGTTCCTCGTGGGTACGACACTCTCCTTATCACTGTATTACTTGTTAGACCGCGTATACTTGCGCGTGTTTAGTGATCGGTTTTCTGACCAACACTCCTCAAAGTTCTCCTCCTTTGGATCAGACACATGATCATACCCCTGTCCTTCAACTGTAACGACCGAGAAATTTATATTTATTGTAAAATAATTTTATTTAATTAAACAATGAATAAAATTATATTATATGTTATTATTATGTGTTAGTAAGATGAAGGTTGTTCTATAACCTAAATATATCAGGATGTCGTAGTATTTTGGCTACATGAAGGAATTATAGTGTTTGAATTTCCAAGACGAAAATAAAAGCTTTCCTAGAAATTTTCTGAAAAACACTATTCACGCATTTATGCTTGGGAATTATTTTTGAATTTTCGAGAAATATGTAATGAGAGAATAAGAAAGGAGGATGGATTATGTAATAATAATTTAAGTATGGCTAACGCAATTTTTCGCTTGCGTACTAAATTTTAGAATGATAAAGGAACGTAAGGATTGGAATAATGATGATTGTATAATAGCGATTATTATACAAGGCAATGAATACGAGTATGATACGATATACTATATGGGTACATATGAAAGTTAGTATAATGTGTATGACGACTGATTATACAAACTAGTAAACGTAAGGGCTACAAGGATTTTACGTTAAACGCTTAAATCCTATTGCATTGGAAGTGTAAGATTTGTGTAGGAATGTTGCAAGCCCAATTGGAAAGATATTAAGGCCCAATGAAATGTAGTGCCAGCCCAACTTTAGGTCCAAATTAATAAAACCTAAAGCCCAAGCTAAGAACCGGATCCGTGGATCGAACCGATGGCTTAGAAGTCACTTTGAACTTAACTTAATTCCTTACTGTTTATGATTCTGGCTTTGTAAGTATATAGGTGTTATAGTACCCATGTAGTAGTAGAACATCATAGTAATTTCAGGCTTTAACCTACATATAACAAGAAGTTATAGAGGCTAAAAGTCACTGTCAGAGCTGTTCTTGGGATTCTGGGTAACCCAGAATAGTGGTCATGGTCGGTCAACGATTTTATGGCTTCTAGATCTTTCAATCCGTGTGATAGATTTGTGTTTTGATTGTTGTAATATGTAGTCTATATATCAATGTACATATATGTTACACTGGTTTAGACAGAGTATGATTCTAAGGTCTAGATCTATGTTGGTCAAAGTACAGTCAAAGGTTGTTCTTCATGTTCTTCAGTTTTCTGGGTAACCTAGAAAACGCAGTCATGGTCAATCAACGCTATTTGACCATTAATTCTGGTAAACCTATGAATTGATTAAACGTTTGAGTGTCATAGATATGTAGTATGTATGTCAAGGTATTAACTCATTACACTTAGACATCATAACAACAAATAGAAAGCTATTAAATGGTTGGTCAAAGTAGTTGGCTCAACCTGTTCTTGAGATTTCTCAGTTACCCAGAAATCAGAACTTCGTGATCGGTTAACCACTTTTGACCACTTATATCTTGCAATATATGCTTCTAATGAACCTGTTTTCTATTCCAGATTAAAGACCACATGTAATACTACAACTATCATACAATTAAAAGACCTAACTATTAACATACACGGATCTACAGGCTCTGACATTCGACTGTCAGACCTGTTTTTCCAGAATTTCCAGTTTGCTTAAAACATCAATTTGATGCATCTATATGTTATGTAAACATGTTCTATCAACTTAGCATACTTACTAACATGTTATTACATATATCTAAACTATAAATTAAACATAGCATCAAAGATCTAGGTTAAAATTAGGGTTTGCACCTTTTCTTGCTTGATTTTAATTTCTGGCTACTGATTCTGTTGTTGCTATCACCAAGGCTTGATTAGGTATGATATATGAGTGTTTAGGTTTAGAAAATTCGTAGATTTGCACTAAAGTTGGGCGGCTATTTATAGAATTTGCAATGGTAGGGTTTTTTTGTGTCATTTTCACCTTCTTGCCTCTACAAATATCTGATTCTATGATACTTGTGCTGCTTTGGAGTTACAAGCATGTCATGTGCGTTGGTGAATTTTTTGTGTCGATGTTCATTCGGTATTTTATAACTTGATTGAATAATTATCGAATTATTTTTCAAATAAACTTTGTTTGAGAGTTTAAATATCACTTTAAATAATTTAAATATTATTTATAATAATTTCTAGAAGCTTAAAACAACTTCTCAATTATTAATATTAATTTTAGTTAATTTATTATGATTTTAAAATCATTAATTTTATTTTTAAGTAATTAGTAATCATTCATAATGATTTTTAAACCATCAATATTATTTTCAAATAATTTGCTATTATTGATAATGATTTTTAAATCATTAGTTTCATTTTTAAAGAATTTATTATTATTTTACTAATTTATTTAAGAGAATTATTAAATAATTTTATTATCCTTAATATTTAAATACATTAAATATTAATGAAATTTATGTCAAAATATTAAACATTATTTATTATAACTTAAAATGTATTTTAGAGATTATTTATTAATTAATAATAATTATTTAGTATTTATTTCTATTTATTTTTATCATTTTAAAACTAAACTATCCCTAAAAAACCCTACAGCGACCGAAACTGTCCATCATCGATCCTCCCCGATGATGTTGATCCTTCCTGGTTTTTATTGCCAGGACATATCAATGTTCTGTTGGATTTAATGCCAATAGTATATATTATCAAGGCTGCCTGACCTTCGTTGATGTGTGAACCAAATGATGACCACGTGTTGTAACCCCCACCGGGGATATAATTGATCTTTGTTGTCGTGTACATCAACGGATGAAATCCCTACTTGGAATAAATGCCAAGGCTGCTTGACCTTTGTTGATGTGTGTATCAACTGATGCAATCATCGGATGGCTTCCGATGCGTCATTGGGTTTACTTGCCAACGGCTGAACTGACGTCAAGGTTGCTTGACCTTCGTTGACATGTGCATCAACGGATACAAATGTGTGATACCCCTGCCAGGGATATGCACTTCAACATATGAAAACGCGTGATGCCCCAGTCGGGGAAACTTGAGAATACGTGCTGCCCCCGTAGGGAATTCGTACTGTAGAATGCATGATGCCCCCGCTGGGGAAACTCGAAAGAATTAGGGTGACGACCCTGATTTGGCAGCAGTGGACATGCGTAAGGTATTGCCGAGGGTAACTTGTAACAGCTGAGATCATCGGCATAGTAAATCCTATGTTTAGGCGAATACCAATGAATTATATGAAAGCCACAGTCAGGCCCAGGAAAACCAGGATTTCAGGCTATTTCGCTCAATCACGTAGCATTTTTGTGAGAACTCCTTTGCAACTCGAATTGGATCGAACTGGAGGGGTGGGACCCACGTAAGGGTGTCGCAAGTACACCTGCAGCAGTCGCAGGTGGACCTTCGACCAGTCGTGGGGCTATTAAGGCCGCAGGTTTCTTTTATAAGTCATTTTTAAGTTGCGTCACAAAGGAAATCCTAGAGCTCTTCTTCAGATCTGCTGAGTTCAGGTGACTTTCTATAAATTCTGTCACCGTACAAGTGTTCTACACTATCCTGGTAACGTATGCATGTCTTCTTTTCCAGTTTTTATCTGTTGGAAAATGACTTATCACATGAAATGCATCTAAACACATAGTAATGAATATGCATGCTCAAATGACTTGACAAAAAATATTCAACACAGTAAATGTTAGTATTAAACCATGATAAACATAATGATGTGAAAAAATTTGACTTTTGGAACAGTCAAATTAGCACCTTTTTTCTGCTATTTCTTATCCTATTTGAGGACAAATGAGTAAAGATGGTAAAGCAAAGTAATCCTGGTAATTAGGCCACTCTTATGGATTGATGACTTTGACATTTAAATGCATATAGTATGTATATGACTGTGGGCAGGTGTGCTACTGAATGGTCACCTAGTCATGCCTATGTGCATGTGGATAATCCTATTTATAGAGGAAACTATGGCAAAAATTTTCCAAAATATAGGCATTGAATAGTCATACATTTTTAACTCTACTGTATATGTATGTTAAAGTAATGCATGCATGCATGTAGTCATAAAATGCATTTTGAAAAGAAAACTCCAGGTTTCAGAATTACCACACCCTTTCTGAGGTGATTTGGAGCCTTGTTCTCCATATATTATGGATCTGGATCAGCCGAGTTGTTCCCACAGGACCACTTCTGGTGTACGAAAGAGGGCTTCTGAAGTGCCTCGACCCTATTCTGTCAGACAGCCTCGTCGTCTGGTGGAGGCGGTGATACGTCCAGTCCAGGTTGATGTGCCGGACGTCGAGGACGAGGAGGAGGATGTTCTGGTTGCGGACTCTGCTCCAGCTACACATGTTCCCCGTAGGGACCTCCCAAGTATTTAGGTGGCAAACCCAGAGCTTCTGGGTGACTTGAGTCGACATCCCTCGATGTACTTGCATGCTAACGAGGTATCAAGTTAAACCTTAATCTTCCTTCTTTCCTATTGATGAGGAGTAAAGGATTTTGATGTCGATCTGCATTTTATGTAGGTTCCCGGCTTTACACAGCCTCGAGGGAACTGGTTCAACATTCACTCCATGTACCAGGCTCTACATCCTGACTATAGAGCGATTATGCATGACTGGAGATTTGGGGTGTTCTTTTCCATCCTTCCCCGCCGTTGCCCTTAGGGTTACCTCAGGGTATTGTCTAAGTATTGGTTTCACCAGACTTAATCATTCCATTTGCTGGACTGTGAGTTGATGATGACGCTGATGGATTGGCGATTTATCACAGGTATGGAATTTGGAGGGGCACTAGTGCCTTGTACGGTGGATATTACCCCGACTACCGTCAGATCCTTGTTAGGTGTTCCGGCGGAGGCGCTGAAGGGAAGGACTGTCCGTACGGGTCCTTTGAGCATAGATGCTATAAGTGGGCTATCGAGTGAGCCCATACCAGCTGATGTTAGAGTCAGGGATCGCATTCTTTGGCGATTGTTCCTGATGATAATTAGGGGTTTCTTCATAGTAGATAACTCTTCTACGGTGTCATTCGCTTTGATCAACGCCACGCGACATGTGTACCGCATTGGAGAGTATGATTGGGGTTCCTACACCTTTGCCTATTTCCTCAGGGGCATGCATATGCGCTCACAGGGCTTGACCGAGGCTTGGTTAGGATTTTATTCATTTCTGCTGGTGAGTATTTCTTTTGTAATTTATCATGTACAGGTTAAAAGTGTTAACTGACAGTAGATGTTTGCCTTTGTATTGACAGTTTTGGGCCTATGAGAGGCTCCCATGTTCAGTATTCTGGGGATTTCACCATACCAAAGGATTAGTGGCGTTTGACCAGAGTAGATGTATTGCTGTTGTGTGTATTATCATATGTGTACATGCCACGGTACATGGATGAGTTGGACATCGGCGTCATCATGGCAGTGGGAGCTCTCAGGTTCTGATGATTATTGCAGAGACGCTGAGGTCGGTCACGTTCTGCAGCACTTACCCTACAGGGGTATTCACTGGTAGTTTGGTCATGCTATACGTGTTGTTTATGTCACACTTGAGACTGATTGGCACATTCAGACGACACGGGTATTATTTCACCCATGAGATAGCTATGCCGTATTCCTTCCAGCCTATGGAGTGTACAGATCCTGCATCTTGGTCCGTTTTCCTAGCTGGGATCAGAGATCCATTTGCTATCTTGTAGTGTACAGGGCTCAGTTCGCTCTATAGCTTCATTACTCATGCTCTAAGTATGGATTATCTCCCTCTGGCTGGTTTGTGGGGCATGACTACCTACCACCCACTGGCCGTGATGCCGCAGTTTGACCAGTTCTAGGGTTTCCATCCTTTTTATGGGGCGTTGGTCGGCGTTTAGCTTCTCGCCACTTGTCAGCAGAGGATCGATCCCGGGTGTATATTTATTGGGATCAGCGCGAGATAGCTACTTTTTCTATTAGCCATCCGGGTTGTTCACCAAAGTAATATGCGTGGATGGACATAGAGACTTTATCGGTTGCGGCAGTATCCACAGTGCCGAGTATTGATTCAGATGGTGGAGAGCCCATGGAGGACATTGATTCTCACACCGATGATGAGCCATTTACTGGGTTGCCAGCAGCTCTCTTATATTCTTCGAGTACTAGCACTGTTATAATCCACCATTCAGCATAGTACTTTGAGCAAAGTCTTCATCTGATAACCTTTGAGAGAGATCAGGCTAGAGCCTTGATGTTGACAACTCTTGATGGGAGAGACGCAACTTTGTTAGAGAGAGACGAGGCATTAGCTCATAGAGATGCCGCTGTTGTTGAGCGGGATGAGGCCAGATCAGCCAGAGATATAGTGATCGTTGAGCGGGATGCTGCCCTATCTGTTAGGGATGTAGCCGTTATAGATAGTACCACAATGAGGTCCTTTACCACTGGTATGCTTGTCGAGATGAGTGTATATATTGATGAGCACCACGTCACCATGCAGATGGCCTCGGACTTGCTGGCTTGTGCAGATATCCTTGTACAGGAGACCACAACGTTACCTCCTTCTTCGGATAGAGATGCTATGTTAGATCTGTTAGCCCACATGCATACCGATCTGTAGATAGCCTTGTATTTTCCTGTACAGACTAGCTTAGCCATTTTGACATGTACAGTTTACATTGTGTATATCAAATAGTATTATATATAGCAGGGAAATATATTTTTGATCATTTCCCATTTAGATATGCCTGAATACTTGCTTGATATTTGCTTGCTTCTTCAGGGCTTGTGACCTTGATGTATTCTGAATTCCTCCTTGATGGATGGACATTGAGTTGTCTCTGGACAGTTCAAAACGGACAATTGATCTGTCTGTATCCCTACTTTCTTTGGTGTCTTGGGACTGGTTTCTATATGGAAATGTGGAGAGGAGTGTAGCTTTCCTATCTGAGATTGACCGCACCACATATGGTCGCCAATACTCCTATTTAGGAGGAGCCTAGTTAATTCCATCTCTTATGGATTGGTATTGCTCTTTAAGGAATCAACTGTAGCTTAGATGGTCGCCGAGTCTCCCGTTTACATGGGGAGGTCAGGTAATTCCATCCATGAGGTCGGAAGCCGATGAACTACAATGGATTGAAGTTTGATCCCAGTATCGTTGACAAGTGTTTGTGTTTTAGTAGGGGGTTAGACCGAGCCATAAATGGCTGCCTACGTACTCCTATTGAAGAGGAGATCAAGTCTACGTAGTTCAAACCTGGTGTAACGCTATATGTAGCAGAAAGGGTGTAGGAATGTTTTTGTTGTTTTTGTTTTTGTAATGAGAAGGGTGTAGAAATGTTTTTGTTATTTTTGTTTTATTACGACCGGGCCATATAAAATGGTTGCCTACGTACTCCCTTGTATCAAGGAGATCAAGTCGACGTAGTTCGCCCCTCAGGATGATTTGTAGCCAATGAAAAGTTTGATCCTATATGGAGGACAAACTGCGGGGGAAGGGGGTGGGAAGAAAGTTTAATCCTAAGTTCAAGATAAACTGCAGGTGTGAAAAGTTTGATCCCATGTTTGGGGACAAACTGTAAGTGTGAAAGGTTCAATCCCTAGTGGGATAACCGAACTTGAGTAGGGTTAAAAAATCTAGTGGAGAGGAAAGGATCTAGTGATCTGAAAACCAGGCAGCTGGCTTGAAAAGTGTGTCCCTGAGGGGCGCAATGTGGAAAAGAGTTGTATGTAGTGAAGGGTTAAAGAACCGGAATGACTGGTGATCTGATGATCCAACACCAAAATGTTTGCTTGATGGTAACTTCAGTCATAGTACCATTTCACAGTGTCCGAGTTGATGAGTTGCAGAAATTCATCGCTGTTCACTTCCTGCAATCTGAAAACACCTCCTATCAATGCCTCCTTGACAATAAATGGGTCTTCCCAGTTAGGGACGAATTTTCCCTTAGATTGATCTTGGTTGTCGATGATCTTCTTCAAAACCAAGTCATGTTGTTTAAACTACCGTAGTCGGACTTTTCTGTCGTAGGATCGGGCGATCCTTTGTTGATATAACTGACCATGGAATATAGCCGTGGTTCGCCTTTCGTCTATTAGAGACAATTGGTGATGCATGTCTTGTACTCATTGGTCTTCATCCAGCTGAGCGTCTATCAACATTCTGAGGGATTCCATTTCTACTTCTATGGGAAGCACTACTTCCATCCCATAGGTTAATGCGTAGGGAGTTGCCCCATCTGAAGTGTGCATTGATGTTCTGTAGGCTAATAGAGTAAGAGGCAATAAGTTAGGCCATCCTTTGTGGTTGGCGGACATCTTTTGCATGATCTTCTTAATGTTTTTGTTAGCCTCTTCAATAGCACCATTCATCTTTAGATGGTAGATGACGGAGTTAAGATGTTTGATGTGGAATTTACTGCACAACTCCTCCATCATTTTGTTGTTGAGGTTCTTAGAATTTTCTGATACAATTATTGTCTATCACTACCACAAATTACTAAATAGACAACGCTTAAACCACAACGTTTTTTATAAAAACGTTGTGGTATTTTTTTTCATAACATTTTTTAAAAAAACGTTGTAGATATATATGCAAAAATGTTATCTATTTAAAAGGATATTTTTTTTTAACTAGATAACTTTTTTATATAAAAACGTTGTCAATCAGACAAAACACGGAGCTTAAAAAAAATGTGGAAGTCAAAACACGGAGCTTAAAACGTTTCCTATACTTTAATTTCATTCCCTCCTTACTTTTCCCCTAATTTTCCCCCGATCTGATATTCTCTCCTTCCCATTTTTCACACAATCTTTCAATTTCTTCGCCGCCACCGCTCTAAGCTCCAGCGACACATCGATGATGGAGTAAAACTTCTGCATCTGGAGAATCGGGATCCAGTTCAGCCGCCGCCGGTGAATCAGGATCCAGAGCACGTCTATTATGGCGTTCGCAGCAGCTCTGTTGAATGGAAGCCGTCTCTGGTTGTACCCTTAGCCACCAGCAGCGACGACTCTCTGTACTGCAACTTTTTCGTCAACGGCAACAACTTCCTTAACAAACTCCACCACCACAACCATAAATACCTCGCCAGTATGATTTTGACCTCTTCACAATCGACGCTAGCAGCGGCGGTGTTAGGGCTTCCTGTTTTGCAGCCAATTTTGGCGCTTCGGTCGCACTATTACGACATTTTGTAGAGACCGAGTCTTTCCCTACAAGTCCCTTTGTTATGCTTACATGAATTTCATATCTCTTATTAACGGTACAAAACCCTACACTCTTTCTTTCTCTTTCAATATCTATTTTGTATTTTATTTCTGATGTTATTGGTTTCTATATATGTTACTTCACAGTTTCTTGAAGACATTTCTAAATAGGTTTCGATTCGTCTTTTTTTAACATCTTGATTCGCAAGAATTAGATTTATTGAAAATAAAGAGCACTTTTTGTTAATTGATTTATATCCTAATTTCTAATTTTATAGTTAGGAGGATGGGGTTTCTTCTTTTTTTCTACGACTAGGTCTCAGATTAAGGAAGCTTTGGCAATGATTAGGTCTCAGATTCCCACGGAAGGATGTCAATGTTGGAGGCCTACGCGGAGATTGTTTTTAGAGCTTGGAATATTGGGAATATGGGGTCAAGGGAAGAGATTGAGAATGGATTTTTGCAAGCACTGGTTGAAAGTGCAATTCATGCTAGTTCGGTCCCATTTGCTAGCTCTATCAGGAAGGTCTTAGGGGGATTTATAAGCCAGAGAACAACTGATGGTGTCGAGAAACTCCTCTTTCGCCTTGCCGAGCCTGTTATTTTTCGATCACTACAGGTGTGCTGCATATTTTGGCCTACTTGCTATTTTTGCTAATTAAGGTAGTAGATTGTTTTTTGTATAGCTTGATATTATTACTATTATTAGTTTTCTGTTAGTTTTTAGTTTTTCTCAAGTTTAAAGTCTATTTTTGTGCTTAATTACAGTAAGTGAGATTGAATTTATTGGTCATTAATTTAATATAGCTTTAATTGATGCATTAGAGAAAATTATCAGTATCACTGTACCTTACTATATTAGGAGTATTATATAAAATTACAAATGGTGATAGGCAATATTTGGCAGGTTGCAAACTCAAACGTACGCCAAAACGCACTGCACTTACTTTTGGACATGTTTCCTCTTGAAGACCCTAATGCTACAAAGGAAGGGAAAGATATATTGCTTGAGAAACAATTTTTTTTATTGGAGAAACTGCTCACAGATGAATGTCCAGCTGTAAGAGTAGTAGCAGTAGAAGGTTCTTGTTGCTTACTTCATTTGTTTTGGGAAATTATTACTTCGTCAACCATAACGAAATTCCTTACCAAAGTTTTTGATGATATGACGCATGACACATCTAAGGAGGTCAAGCTTTTGTATCTAGTTTGGACACTGAAGGATGTTCTGTTTTGTTTCTCATGCTCATCTAACTGTTATTTTTTCATTTTGGTTGCAGCAAACTTTGTTGGACTAGACAATGGATCATCTATTCAGCTGCACATGTAAGTTAATTGGTGTAGCTGACTCGGTAAAGTTTAACAAGTTGCCTCAGGAATCCAGGCATACCAACTATAGAATCCATCACGGTGGACAGAAGCACAGAGAATTTCAAGCTGATGCTTCCAGCCCAAGCAATAGTTATTCTTTTTTGGTATATCTCGCCAGGCAGAGCAGAGGGGTTATTGTTTTTAGTTGTTCATGATTGCCTGTGTGTTTATGCTTACTGAAATATATGCTGGTGCATTGCAATTTTTGTTTAGCACATGCTGCCTGTTATTTCCTTTTGCTACTTGCTATATTGGTGAATGGAGTTTTTGCACCTACTGACTGTCAGTGGACACTCTGTTTGAGGTATTTTGTGAATGTGCCGAGTTAAATCCGGAACCTATTGAAGGTGAGTATTGATCTTCCAGACTGGGAATTGTATGTTATCAATAGTGTATATGTTATAGCTCGTATTGTCTTAATTAGTGTTTGCGTATTGTGTAATACTTGTTCAAAGGAAGAAGAGCATAATTGGATTTTTAGTGCTGATCAGATGGAAGCCGAGGGTACAGGTTTGATCAGCTTCTTTGGGATTGCATTTCATCATATATGTATTTGATTATATACCATTGCATTGCATTTGATCATATATGTACATGGTTGCATACTGTGAATTGAGAAATTTATGTCATGTATTCTAAATTTTGGGATAGTTCTAGTGGCTGTCTTGTTTGTCTAGGTTCTCATGTCTGATAATTTGGTCATGTTGATGTGAAGAAAGCTGTGGCTTGTCTTTTTCAGCATACCCCACAACAGGTGAGTCTGTGGTCATGCAAGTATAAGTTTTAAAAATTCTATATTATGTCATGTAAAGTTTAACAAGTTGCCTCAGGAATCCAGGCATACCAACTATAGAATCCATCACGGTGGACAGAAGCACAAAGAATTTCAAGCTGATGCTTCCAGCCCAAGCGATAGTTATTCTTTTTTGGTATATCTCGCCAGGCAGGGCAGAGGGGTTATTCTTTTTAGTTGTTCAGGATTTGATTGTGTGTTTATGCTTACTGAAATATATGCTGGTGCATTGCAATTTTTGTTTAGCACCTGCTGCCTGTTATTTCTTTTTGCTACTTGCTATATTGGTGAATGGAGTTTTAGCACCTACTGACTGTCAGTGGACACTCTGTTTGAGGTATTTTGTGAATGTGCCGAGTTAAATCCGGAACCTATTGAAGGTGAGTATTGATCTTCCAGACTGGGAATTGTATGTTATCAATAGTGTATATGTTATAGCTCGTATTGTCTTAATTAGTGTTTGCGCATTGTGTAATCCTTGTTCAAAGGAAGAAGAGCATAATTGGATTTTTAGTGCTGATCAGATGGAAGCCGAGGGTATAGGTTTGATCAGCTTCTTTGGGATTGCGTTTGATCATATATGTATTTGATTATATACCATTGCATTGCATTTGATCATATATGTACATGGTTGCATACTGTGAATTGAGAAATTTATGTCATGTATTCTAAATTTTAGGATAGTTCTAGTGGTTGTCTTGTTTGTCTAGGTTCTCCTGCCTGATAATTTGGTCATGTTGATGTGAAGAAAGATGTGGCTTGTCTTTTTTAGCATACCCCACAACAGGTGAGTCTGTGGTCATGCAAGTATAAGTTTTAAACATTCTATATTAGGGGGATTTGGAAATTTTACTAGGCTTTTTTCTTTTGATTTTGTATCCGTTGACTGTTGATTTAGGGGAGATGTACATAGCTTCAAATACATTAGGATGTTGTGAATTTTAACAGTATTGTTTAGGGGAGATGTACATAGCTTCAAAAAGGAGACTTGCTGCTGATGCAAGTTCATCTGTGAAGTATTTGGATCCCAACTCACAAAGTTTTCTTTACCTTGCAGTTTCTAATTGATTTAGAGCAGTATGTCAGAAGAGAGCAACTAAAGAAGAGTGATCTTGAAAAGGTCAGACCCACCCCATAGACAAAGTTTCAAACTATGATTTTTTAACACTATTTTCTATAGGGTTGTAAAAGGAACAACTTAACCAATTTAACATACTATTGAACATAACCTGGACATACTGAAAAACTTAGGATGAATTTTTTTCCTACAGTATGTATTATCTGTAGGATTAATTTTTTTCATATATCCTATTGAACATAACCTGGACATACTGAAAAACTTTTTCCTTCATAATATGCATAATTTTGTCTGACCTCTGCAATATCTTATTACTTGTGACAGGCAAATGAATAAAACTGCAGGGATGCACTCCAAGGATGATGATCTTGATTTGGCTGAGTTTTCACAGTATGTTGATTATACCCTAGTTAGGCTCATCAAAGAGTAGATTTTACTTTAATCAGGCAGTCTAACTCATAAAATACAATGTAATATTTTGTGGATGTAGTAATTTAAAACTGTAAACGAATGGTATTATTGGGATGTATTTTGAATGGTTGATACATTTTGGCTATATATCATTGGCATTAGCATATTGCAGGTGCATTGGTAATATAGGTGAACCATAACTTTTTTTTTTAATTTTATTTTATCTACAACATTTAAAAAGCGTTGTCTTATATACTAAACAACAACATTTTTAACCAAAAAACGTTGTGGAATTATACCTTCTACAACGTTTTTAAGCATCTGCTAATTTTTTGAAAACAAATCTACAACGTTTTTTTTCTAAAAAAACGTTGTGTATTGTGCTTAACTACAACGTTTTAAAAACGTTGTGTAAGGGTGTCAAATAGATAACACCCTTAACCACGACGTTTTTCTGACTGAAATCACAACATTTTTTTCGCGTTGTCTATTTACTGTTTTGTAGTAGTGTATATCGACAAATGACATTGTTTCTGATGAAAGCAATGATGACTTCTTTGGTAACCCTGGGGAAGGAGGCTGCTTCTACCCACTTGGTGAAGTAATCAATCATAGTGAAGATAAATTGATGTCCATTACTGGCTTTGGGCTCGATGGGCCCGATCACGTCCATTCCCCATATTGAGAAAGGCCAAGGCGAACTCATATTGTGGAGCTCTCGTGGAGGGGCATGGATAACTTTCCCATGAATTTGGCATTGATAACATCTCCTAACGTGGTCATTGCAGTCAGCTTTGAGAGAGAGCCAGTAATGTCCTATTCTGAGGATCTTCTTTACAAGTAGAGGGCCACTCATATGTGTGCCACAGACTCCACCATGGATCTCATCCATGAGTCTCTGAGCTTGGTCCTTGTCCAGGCATCTAAGGAGTCCTATTCATGCATCTCTTTTGTAGAGTGCATCTCCGCTCAGGTAAAATTTCATAGCTAGTCGATTAATCCGCCTTTTCTTAGTCAGACTCGCCTCAGCGAGTGTAGATCGATCTCGCAAGTACTCCTTGATATGCTGATACCAAGGTTGTTGGATGGGAGTTAGCTCATCCGATACTTCTCCAACATAGTTCCCATAGGTTGGTGCCTTTTGTAGGGCCAATGTGACGCTTGACATGTGTTCCTTGTCAGGTATGTGAATTAAGGAGGCTAAAGTTGCTAGCGCGTCTGCGAAGTCATTCCTATTACGAGGAATGTGTAGAAAGGAGAACTCTTCGAACTCCAAAGCCATCTGTAAAACTTGCCGATGGTAAGGAAGCAAATGTAACTCTTTGGTTTGATAGATTCCCGTGGATTGTTTAACTACCAACTCTGAATCCCCAAAGACAGTTAACCACCTGATGCCCATTAAATGGGCAAGTTTTAGCCCCATGATACAGCCTCCATACTCAGCTGTGTTGTTGGTGCTGACAAACTGTAATTTGACAGTGACGAGATACTGTTCCCCCGTACCGGATACTAGAACTGCTCCAGCTCTAGAACCTTCCATATTAACAGCTCCATCGAAATACATGTCCCATGTTTGGCGTGTATCGTATTTATGGTATTGCTGAATTGCCATAACCCCCTCATCGAGGAAGTATGTTTCCAAGGGTTTGAAATCCCCTGAAGGAGCGGCGGCCAGTTGATCCGCGATTCCTTGACCTTTAATGGATTTCTGCGTCACGTAAACAATGTCAAATTGTTGTACGATCAACTGCCATCTGGACAGTCGTCAATTCAGTATGGGCTTGCTGAACACATACTTGAGAGGATCCACGCGGGATATGAGATGGGTTGTGTGCCCATGGAGGTAATGATGTAACCTCATTGTAGCCTATGCTAAAGCACAATAAGTCTTCTCAATCAGAGTGTACTTATGTTCACTACTGCTGAATCTTTTGCTGAGGTAATAGATAGTTCGTTCTCGGCCTCTATCGTCTTTCTGACCCAGCATGTAACCCATGACATTGTCACTTATGGGCATGTACATGAACAGGGGAACATCATCCCTGGGTGGTACCAAGACAGGAGCTTTGACTAGCTACTCTTTGATTGTAAGGAAGGTCTTCTGGCACTCATCATTCCATTTCATGGAGGAGTTCTTCCTTAACAGCTTGAAGATAGGCTCACAGGTTACTGTGCGTTGAGAAATGAACTTACTAATGAAGTTAACTCTTCCCAAAATCCTCGTATTTCCTTATCTGTCTAAGGAATGGGCATTTTCTTTATGGCCTAGATTTTAGTGGGATCCAGCTCAATCCCTTTGTGGCTGACTAGGAATCCTAGCAACTTGCCTGATTTAACGTCTAAGGCGCACTTGGCTGGACTCAACTTCAAGTTGTACTTACGCAACCTATTGAAGAGCTTTCGAAGATGGTCTAAATGGTCTTCCTCCCTTCAGGACTTGACAATAATGTCATCTACGTATATCTCTATCTCCTTATGCATTAAATCGTGGAATAGAGCCATCATAGCTCGCTAATAGGTGGCTCCGTCATTGATGAGGCCGAATGACAACTGTCTGTAGCAAAAGGTTCCCCAAGGCGTGATGAAAGCAGTTTTCTCACGATCTTCCTCAGCAACCATGACCTGATGGTACCCCGCAAAGCAATCAGCGAAGGAGTACATGTCGTATTGAGCAATATTGTCAGCACAAAGCGAATCAGTTGAGAAGGTGGGAGAGGATGAACCCATGGTCAATCTGGGGAGCGATCAAGACGATTATCCCAAGATGTATCTGATTGGTGATGAGGAGGCAGAGTCTGAGCAAGCTAGGGTGGAGAAAAAGAATAAGATCAAAGTTGGAGAACAAGATCACGAATCTGCAGAAGATCAAGAACTCCGTAGTAAGGTGTTTCTCTTGGAGGAGTTATGGAAGACGGAGCGAGCGTTACGCAAAATGACTAAAGAACAGAACGAGCTCAAGGCGCAGGTGGAAAGGATGAAGACAGAAGGTGGTGGATCGTCTGAGGGAACATCAATCAAAAGAAAGGCAAGAAAAAGAGGAAGAGGGACAACGACAATTCTAATTTTGAAAAGTCAAAACCGAAGAAGAGGCAAGCTTGTACAAAATGCGAAAAGACTCACGTGGGAGAATGCATGATGTGGAAGAACGTCTACTTTAACTGCAAGCAGGAAGGAAATATTTATCTATATTGTCCTAAGCCGAATTTGAGGAAGTGTTTCTCATGTGGGAGAACGGGTCATAGATTTAACAAGTGTCCCAATAAGAAGAAGACTGGTGAAGGGAGTGGGCGCTAGATAACTTAGAGATATGCAGTAGTATCTTTTGGTAATAGGTTAGGATACTAAGTGTTGTAATATCAAAAATGATGTGTAAGCATATGTAAATATAACTATGTTTGTATGAATGAAATCTTTATTTTCTATATGAATATAAGATTAAGATTAATTTGTGAGTTCTTAAAACTCATACTTATGGTAAGTTAATGACTCATAATTATATGAAATATTTTGAACCCCTCAGTGAATGGACGCCAAAGGTCTGACTAGGATAAGTTCATACACTCATATAATTGTGGCAAGTTCATGAACTCATAAGTGTGGTAAGTTTGACGAACTGGTAATAACTATGGTAAATGGAGAATTGCAACTTTTTGTGTAAAATTGTGTTGTTAAATCCTGATATGATTTAAAAAGGGATAGTAATATGTGTTAAGTACTAAATGTGCTATGAACTATTTGAATAAATATTCGTTTATATATGAGAATTATGTGTTGAATTCTTATTGTGATTAAGAATTTGTGAACAGAAAGAAAATTAATGTAAGATTTTTTTTAAATCAGATAATGCCGCCTAGACGAAAGAATCGAAATCAAAGAGAAGAGCAGTCGGTGAATAATGAAGGTGGTAAAACTGAACCAATGCAAAACTTTGCGGATATGTTAGCCCAAGCTATGGAGAATAGAGCTCCAACAGCAAGAGGAAGGGCGAGAGAACAGTCAGCAGATAGATTGGCTAACTTCAAGGACTTTAAAGTGGTAGGACCGCCTGAATTCAAAAGGACCACAGATCCGATTGAAGCCCAAACTTGGGTGAAGGAGATGGAGAAAGCATTCGTTATCGCCAGAGTAGCGGAGGAGCAAAATACGGCTTTTGCAACATATCTGGTGAAAGGAGAAGCCAATTACTGGTGGGAGACTAATCAGGCCAGAGCTGGTACAGCAGTGGTGTTGTGGACAAGATTCAAGGAGCTGTTCTTTGAGAACTACTTCTCACCGAGTATGCAATCCAGGTTGGAAGTCAAATTCTTATAACTTAAGCAGGAGAACATGTCGGTATCTGAATATGCTGCCAAATTCAACGATTTGGCAAGATTTGCACCTCATCAGGTTGACACAGAAGAGAGAAATACGAGAAGATTCGAGAACGGACTGAAGCCGGGAATATTCAACAAGGTAGCAGTATTGCAGATCAATACGTTTGCGGCTTTGATGGAGAAGGCGTTAATTGCTGAAGGAGGGAGCGAAGCTGCATCTCAATTCCATCAAGAGAAGAAGAAGAGGACAAACGATGGTGGAAGCAATGGTGGTAGTAACCCGAATAAGAGAAAGTGGAGTGAGAATTCCCAATCAGGTGGCAAGACAGAAGGAAATAAGCAAGGGATAGAGCCATGTGCAACTTGTGGGAAGAACCATGCAGGAGTTTATCTGAAGAAGAAGGGAGTTTACTATAACTGCGGGCAAGAAGGGCACATGTCACCCAATTGTCCCAGTTCGAAGAAAATACAAGGTTGCTTTGCGTGCGGATCAACGGATCATCTGGTACGGAACTGTCCAAAGAGGAATACTGAGAAGGAAAGTGGCAACAAGGGACCCAGTAGCGGAACCTTGGCGATTCGAGGACCTATACTGCCAGGAAGACCAACAGCCCGTACATTCAACATGACGGCGCAGGATGTAGTGGCTACTCAAGAGGTGGAAGCAGGTAATGATTTCGTTTAGAAATTTAATTACGCGAGTAATATGAGTTAGATATTGTTGTGGATTGTTTTCTTTTATAGATTCAAGTCACAGGTTAGAATTTGAGACACAATTTAATATTGTGTTGATAAAAATGAATTGATAATACAACTTTAAAAGATTGTAGAGAATAAGAAAGCAGTGATTCCGAGGACGAAATTCGTTTAAGGAGGGGTGAATGTGATAACCCGAGATTTCGAATAATCAAAATTTTACGAATAATTTTTTTTAATTAATATTAATATTGATTATCAATTTTGTGATAAGTTTCTGTGATACAAGTCTCGAGATGGTCAATTTTTGTATTGACTAATAAAATTAAGAGTAGAGTTGTGCTTAACGGAGAATAGAAACCCTAACCCTAAGTTCGGATAGGGATTCGATAGAAAATATAATTAAAATAATTATTTTGATAAGTACGTGTTTGTACTGTATAGAGATTTTGATCAATGATTGACCGGATAAGGTTTAAAATTTATAAACCCCAATAAGAGATTAGAAACCCTAATGTCAAATTTAGGAAACCTAACGTACAGTTAGACACCCTAATTAAAAGCCAGAAAACCCTAATTTCATATTCGGGAATCCTAAAACTCTAATTAGGAAACCCTAATCCTAATTAGTGAGCTTATTGTGTTTAGTAAATGTTAAATTAATTAAGAAACCCTAATTATACTTTAGAAATATTAAGTTTTATTTAAAACCCTAATTACATTTTTGAAATTCTTAATTTTATATTTTTAAACCCTAATTAGAAAATTCTAGAATTGGATGTTTTAAAACCTAAGGGTTAGAACCTTAGGATTAAACCCTAAGGGTTAAAACCTAAGGGTTAAACCCTAAGGGTTTGTGCATTTGTCTAGTATGCCATTAAAATCAATTTTCTAATGACTAAAATACCCTTTTTCATTTTCTTTAATTAGTAACTTGTATAATTGCTAGTAACCTTAGTTGGTGAACCACTTTGTTGACATTGTGACTTCATAATATCAACCAACCAGCCGAAATATAGCAAATCCAAGCAACATATCATCATATATAAGAGAATTAGAGAGAAAAAATTTATTTACTTTGCCATTTTTCTCTTTTGCTCTCACCAACTCTCTCTCTCTCACTAAAAGCTCCGAATTCCTTAAGTATATCAGTCCTAGAATCAGCCCTAGATCAACCAATATCAGATAAGGAGATCTAAGATCATCAAATATCTAGCAAGAAGGTATAAACCCTAAAACCTAATTTGATCTTGTATGCTTAGATAAATTTTGTGTTTTTGTGGTTAGAATCTTGCTAATGGATGTTTTATGAAGACCTATGATGATCTATCATGAATCCATAGCATCAAAGTGCCTTAAAATGAAGTTTTCAAAAACTGTTCTTGAGCATTTTTTGTGGTCTGACAAATAATGTCAGTGGCCACAGATCATTTCTTGTTTAAGATTTTTGTTGTTTTAAGTTTTGGATTTGTAGCCTGATATGTTGTTTTTAATCTGGAAGTGGTAGTACAGCCACTGGATGTCTGGATCAGGAGTTATTAACGGTCAAAACTCGTTGACCGGGCTTGACCGAGTAAAATTATGGGTAACCCAGAAAGTGTTAAACGGTGTCTGACAACCTCTTTAAGCCCTTTGATCTGTCAGTTGTGTTAATGTTTTGATGATTTGTTGTATTCAGATTGTATCTTGTTGTGTGAACTCTAGATCCCTGGCCTTATAACTCTTAAACACTCCATATCTCGATTGTAGCAAGTGGTCAAAGTGGCTACTCGGCCATGTTAGCAGTTTTCAGGAATTTCCAGAAAACCGGATGAACAACCCTCTGACAAGGTTTGATCAGGTCCTATCCTATGGATCTGTTGATGTTAAACTGATTTGTGGTTATTGTAATGTTCCTTGTCATGTATACTATAGATTTGAACCAAGAAACCACTTAAACGATTAACAAAACACTTAGCTAATTGAGCTAGAAATGAGTCACTCGAACAGCCTTGGATTTCTGGGTTACCCAGAAAACCCAGACATGGTCTGACATGTACTTTGAGAGCCCAGATCATCATATTATGTTGTGGTATTACCTAGATGATGACTGGTTATTGTAGTGTTACATTTCAGCTATAAGATCCAAGTTCTATCAAGATCAGAAACATGATGAGCTGAGAATTAAGGCCGGTCAAATTTGACCCCTTAAGCACTGAGCTGTCAGTGTTCTTGAGGCTCAAGAACACCAACAGCAACGCTTTGTGTTGCTAAAGGGCTATAGCGACGGTTTTATTTATTTTATTTTCTGAATATTCTGAAAATTATTTAAAAATAGAAATAAATTATAAAATTACTAAAAATGATTTTAAAAATTATTTTAAATTCTAAAAAATAACTTTTAATTATTTGGGACATTTTTCATTAATATTTATAATTATTTGGATATTAATGATATTTAATTTATTTAAATAGTGTGTTAAATAAATTAGAGAAAAATAATTTAATATTATGAAAAATCATTTTAAATAAGAATAATGTATTTAAAAATATTTTGAGTTATAAAATGTAATTTTTAATATTTTTGGAGAATTTTCATTAATAATTTAATATTTATGATATTAGATTTATTTAATTATTAAATTAAATAAATAAGATAAAAATAATTTTATTGATTTAAAAATTATTTTAAATAAGAATAAATTGTTAGAAAATATTTTGAATTATAAAATATAATTTTCAATATTTTTGGAGAATTCTCATTAATAAATTAATATTAATGATATTAGATTATTTATTTATTAAATTAAATGAATGAATTAAAAATGGTTTTATTGATTTAAAAATCATTTAAAAATGAGAAAAATGTTTTTAAAATATTTTAAGTTATAATAAGTGACTTTTAATATTTTGATAATAATTTTATTAATATTTAAATATTAATGGTGATAATTTAAAAATGATTTTAATTATTTAAAAATTATTTAAGTAGAATATTGATGATTTAAAAATATTTTAAGTTATTAACAATAACTTTAATATTTTGACAAGTATAATATTAATATTTTTATATTATTAAATATTAATGATAATAAGATTATTTGATAATTAAATTATTTAAAAATAATTTAAGTGTTTGAAAAATTATTATAAATTATAATAATTGTTTATAAATTATTAAAAGCTTCTGAAAAATATTGTTAATGATAATTGACTTATCTAAAATAATATTGAAGCTTAGAGACCAAGTTTAATTGACAATCAATGTGTTAATTGTCGGCTAGAGTGACCAGAACACCGAGAATGGACCGAAGTCCAACCAGACTGAACTAGTTAGACTTTATAAGTGTTTATATAGGTTATAAACACTAATGTGGCTATGTGGTAATGTGTCTAGGAGAAGATTGACTGTGAATTACAGTGTTGTGTGTTATAAAATATTGTGCTAATTGTGAGACCGATATTATTAGTTATACGTCTTTCAAATATAGATAAGTATTTTGTGTAGCTGTAAACAGTGCAAGAAGCAAGTTTCCTAACTCAACCTTGTGTTATATTCATTCAAATGTTATAGTGGTTAATTATTGTTAATTATACCATGTCCAGGGATTTATTGTTGATTATTCGTAGTTAGTGCATGTTTAATAATTCAAATTGAATTACTAATTCAGAGAATATACATTTGTAGAATAACTATTGTTGGATATTTATATTCATAGAAGATAGAATTGATAGTACATATAATTTCTATTTATTGTCAAATTATGTTGAGAAATGTCTTAGCTAATTATCCTGGCTAAACAAATATTTGTTAGAACTTGATAAATTCGAGAACAGAATTCAATTGTTATTGATAGATCGATGCCTATTATTTCAGCTAGATCGATAAGTAAATAGGAATTAAAATCATTGAATTTTGTTGTTAAATCAAAACTTAATTCTGAGACTGAGAAGAACAACCTTTTATATAAAGGGAATATTTTTAGTCGTATATTCGACCATTGCGCGCGACTTAAGTATTATGCATAATATAGGGTAGAAGGAGTTGGTCGGCTCTAAGTACTTATAGAGGGGTATGATTTAATCTTTATGGTTATCTAATACACCTGCGTATATGTCAAAGTAAAACTTTAATATATACCCGAGAAGAGAAGTTCAAGATCCAACTGATCGCTCAACATAAATCTAGAAAAATTTTCACTTTGCTATTTCGTAGAATTAATTCTTGATTATTCATTTGAATATCATAGAAAATCTTGAAAGCGTTGTACTCTTTCATTATCAGATTATTGTTGCGGAGAATATGAGAAGACTTGATATTGATTTCTATACATTTATTGTATGTCTTAACTTGCGGGGCAAACTTGTTGCTCACCCTTGCTAAATAAAATATTTCAGCTAGGAACGAAGAGGCCAGCGGGTTGAAGAAGAGCAAAGGCAAAGGCAAACTGTTGGATTAGTTTTTTTTTATATAAACATTATGATTATGTTGTATTGTAAACCCTTTTTGTATATCTAAGGGTTTTGTTTGTAATTTTAAGATTAGCAGACCTGAGACTTATGTATTAACAACATATGTTAATAAGTTATGTATTCCTATTTATATTTAAATAGGTAGTTAAATGTTATTATATTATGGATCGTAAACACCATACTCGGAGGTCAGGTAACCCAGATTTGGGGGCGTCACATCCCTTAGCCTCCTGCATCAGAACCAAAATGAAGTTGCTCAGAGGCACATAGTAGCGGTTGCCCAGAGGTAGGACATCATGATGCAGTATCAGGCTGAACTAGTCAACACAATGTAGAGCATCTACACATCCTATAGTTGTGAGGATGCTGATTTCATTCCATTTTAGTTCCTGGAGCCTCATGTTTTCCCTCCATATCCACCAACGTCACCTACCACGAATGAAGAGGAGGATGACGACGGTGCCGAGTGACCAGACCTCAAGGAAGCCCTCTCGTATTTATTTATGTATGCTTGGCAATGAGGGCATTGCCCATTTCAAATTTGGGGGTGTTTATCTATAAGACCCCGAATTTTATGAAATAAAAATATTCAATTTTTCTATTTAGTAAAGAGTTAAATTGATGAAAGTTAAAGTTATGTGTGAAATGTGAAAATTTTTCAAAATAAACAAGTGGTTATAAAAAAATCATTGTTGTCGGGGAATATTCGTTGGTCGTAGAATATTCTTTCTGTCGGGGAATATTCGTACGACGGCGAAACTATTTGTGGGCCCCATAACGAAAAACGGTCGGATGAAGATAACGATAAAAAATTGAGTTTTTATAATTAACGGCGTAGTTGTTACCGTTAACACTGTTGGAATACCTGGTGGTTAAAATACAGTAATACACGTAGTTACACAGTAGCACACGGTATTGCATAGTATTTTTTTTCAATTATTGATTCTTATGTGAGAAGGCACTACTTGATAATTGTTACAGTAATTACTGTTCAATATTTTATTTTATTGATTCAATAATTGCTGCGTTGATATTTTATATTATTGTTGTTTCAATAATTGTTGCTGCACAGTATTTCCCATTATCAGATCAATAATTTATATTATTTGAATAATATTACTAGATAACATTATTGGCAATGTCTAGAAAGTTCTGTCAAAGGAGAGGTTTGGTCACCTAATTGCGCGCCAGTAAGGAGATATCCTTATTGGAAAGCCCCCTCTTTCCTGGGAACGGCCTGGTTGTCATAAATGTGATTATGTAATATTATTTATGAATAATTAATTATTGATTCATATGATAAGGAAATATTTATTTTATGTGGATATAAATGAGGGATATATTTTTGTGGTTAAAAATGAAGGAGTTAATGTTGAGGTGTTTTATCTGTATTTTTGTCGGAACGGAGGTATTGAAAATCAAATTAGGGTTTTTAAGATATTTTGCGAGGGTTATAATTTTTAATCCGACCGTTGGATCGTGGTAATTTTTGGATATGTTATACATATATAAGTTGAGTATATGTCCACAAATTTTGAACCGTTAAAAATGAGCGTATGATTTATTATGAATTTTACGAGATGACTGGTTCAAAAATTATTGAATTTTCGGAGTTTATCATTTTGGTAGAAAATTCTAGAATTGGTGGGCCCCACTCTTGGTTGGTGAAGAAATGTGCTGCGATTTTTATTCAAATGTGGTGGGTGAGAATAGTAGCAGGTAAAGCCATCTGGTTGCAGGTTAAGTCTGCTTCGGCGTGCTAACATTTTCCTATAAATAGAGGGCTAAGTTAGAATTAAAAATCACACCAGAAACATAAGCTTTCTCTCTTTCTCTCTCTATATTATGAAGCATATTTTGTGAGTATTTAGATACTTTGAGAGTTGTTATTCAGTACAAATTTCCTTCTACTTTGCATTCCGGTCAGAAATACTGCACTTTTGAGGTAAGGGATAGTAAGGGATTTTAAGGGTTATTATGTTTTTCAGTTCGTAATTCTTCTGACCTTCAAAAAATTCTGGAAAAATTTGAAATGATTTATTGATGAGTTTTATTGATTGTGTCCAAAAATGGTGATTTTTGGATGTATAGATTAAGAGTTATGAAGTTTACGGGAAAATACTATTTTAAAAGTAACCGCTTATAACTCCTTGTGGTTAACTCCAAAATTGATAAAATTTTTATTGGAAGTATATCTATATAATATAAGTATACCCTGTGAATTTCGGAATTTTTGGATAAAAGTATAATTTATGATAAATGTCTAAATATTCGGCGGTTTTGGCCATATGAAAAATAGTAAATGAGTTTTAAAAATTCTGAGAAAAATATTTGTTCAATATGGGACTATATTCTGCTAAATCTCAGAAAAAAAATATTTTTGGAACTGATTTGGTATTTTTCATGAAAATAGACTAGTTATGCGTAAATAAATTAAATATGTTATGTGAAGTAAGAAAATTGAAAAATAGGATTTTATGGCTTCAGAATCATATATGAGTTATATGCAGATTTTTGATGAGGGTTTTGGTTATTGGTGATGAAATCTTAAGAGTTGGCATTTTATGATGATTAAATGCATTAATTAGTAAAGTGTAAATAATTTAAATAAATTATTTATAAACTTAAAAAATATTATTCTTTCAATATCATTATATCGAAATATTGGTATGCATTTTATTGTGGAATTTTTACCTTTTTCATGTCAGAGTTACTATTCACAGAAAAATTGGTTTCTTTTTTTGACCAAATTATAGTTAATTTATGAATATTACTCTTGAAATTAAATCTATATTTTGATCATATTATTTTTATTATCATATATAATATTTTTATAACCCTGATGTTAAAATTCTCTTTCACTTGAGTGTAAAGATGGGTAGATTATTGGTATGATCATGACTATGGGTTCTCTTTGGCCAGTAGTGTAAAGTTGAATTGTTGACTGGTATGATCATGACCATTGAATTTATAACTGAATATCTTTAGCTTAAGTGTAAAGGTGAATTGATCAACATGGTTATAATTATTGTTTATATAATTCTGAAATGATTATATATTTCTTTGAGATATTAATATCTTTGGCCTGTAGTGCAAAGATGAACTGTTGATGAATATCTTTGGCCTGTAGTGCAAAGATGAATTATTGATGAATATCTTTGGCCTGTAGTGTGAAAATGAACTGTTGTTGAATATCTTTGGCCCGTAGTGCAAAGATGGTTTGTTGATGAATATCTTTGGTCGTAGTGCGAAGATGGATTTATTAGCATGATTATGAATAGGAACTGTGATTTGGTATAACCATGATCTTTGATGTTTCAGGTAAACACAGGTGATGAAAATATTCTTCGTCCTGGGTGCGAAGAAAAATTTAGAATCACAATTATGATTATGAGTTATTCATATGATTGTGGAAAGGAACTGTTGAGTGATGTTACAGAGATAAAACATCGTTGGTGGATTTTTAACATGGAAAAGATAATAGACTTTATGGTCTAATTGACTCTTCTAATGGATTGCTCGTTCCGCTGCAACTATGGTTGAAATTTTTTATCATCTACCATATGTTCTAAATCTCTGATTTATTACTGATGAAGACTATTGATAATTTATTTATCTTTAGTCGTGATATTCTTTACTGGACAAGTTGTGCTCACCCTTCTGTTTCATAATTCCTTTTAGGTAATAAGAGTGTAGCTGGGTCGAACGGGGGTAACAAGGGAATAGAACGGTGGTCATCATTTAGTAGTTATATTTGGTGAATAAAATAGGGTGAGGCGAACCCAACGTTGGAAGGTTGTTTTGTCACTATCATACAAGATGTCTAATGACATACAACCTCGTGTCATCATATGACAGGGTTGTGCTCATCCACTTGCTGAGTATCTTTACGAGCACTACCTATATAATCTTGGTGTTTTTTTGAAGTATAATTTTCAATTAGTGGTAGTGGAGATAATGATATGTCAAAAGAAGACTCACCATTGGGAAGAATATGATAGTAAACTTCTCGTGTTTCTTTGGGGTCTATTGGGTCAACCAAGGATAATTCGGTGGCCATATGATATTTATCATAACCTAGACGCATGGCCTCCCATGTACGAAGGTTTCCTTGAGCACTTCCCAAAGATTCTAATTTCTAAAACAGTTTTTGACTATACCTTTATGTAAGGTGTCATTGTGAGGTGTTGTCCACGGTTGGGACATGAGTCACATTTGGTATATATTTGTATCCAAACTCACAGCATATGTGTTGTTATATTTTGCACAACAATTGTTGTAATAAAGTTGTAGTTATTTTCTGTACCATGTATTTGGTGACTCAAAATAGGTTAGATGGAATGGACCTATTTTGGGGTTGTCACATTATCAGTTTATCAGTTTCTTCTATCTTATGCCATGTTAGGATGCCATTAGTTGTAGTTTACTATTTCTACTTTATTGATATGGTTGTAGCAGTATTTTGTGCTGCTTGGATTTATTTTTGTATTACAGTCATGTATGAATGATAATTGATATCTTTTGGGCTTTTGTACTTTTGGGCTTAGTTTATTTTGGGTCGTATGGATGTATAATCAGTTTTTTATTATTCTATGGCTTTATTTAGCATTGTATGGATGCATGAGCAGTTTTTATTATTATCATGTTTTGTTTATAGCCATCTTTTGGGATTTACACAGATTGGTATACTTGGTGCGATGTTATGGCTTTACTACCCTATTTTGAGCTGATATTAGTGCAAGGGTACATTATCTTTTATCTTGTCATGCTAATGTTTTTGATTAACCCTAACTTGAACTATTTATATGATGGGAATGGGTTATATAGTTAAATTTTTTAATTTTAGCTAATGATAAGCACATTGGTGATTATGACTATTTTTAAGAGTTTATGTCAAGCATGTGTCGATGAATGGTTAATTTAGTTGATAAGTTGAGACTGTTATTGATATGTTCTTCTTAGCGAGCACCGACCAGCTGTTATAGCTAGTTATATTTCTGATATAGTTTGTGTGATTATTGTTTTAAAAATATGTTAACTCCGTTGAACTTAAATGCATACAAGGTAATAAAAGACTTAGACATTTATGCAGATTCAAATATTGAATTCTGGCATGTTTTTATGTAATAAAAAAAGAATAAAAATATAAAAAATGAAAGGAAGGATAACAAGAACCTTAGTTGACTAAGCGTAATTACACGGCCTTTGTTGCTTGAGTCATTAGATCCTTAGGCGTGTTCTACACCTAGTGCCATAAAGTCATCTGGCTTAGGAGTCATTGATGTGACGTCCTAAAATTCGGGTATCTTTCAACCTGACAGATGGAGCTACACAGTGCTACAGTTCACACAAACATTCAATTGAAATGCTTCAAAAGAACGAATATGTCTTATATATATATTCAAAATAATATTAACACTCCCCAGGTCCTTTATAACCGTTACATTTGTCCTTGGTCATAATAGCAAATATTATCATTACAAACCTATACTATTACATAAGAAATCTACGGGTTCGCCTTAGCCTTAGCCTTCCCTTTATCCTTGCCGGATCCATCGGTCCGTTCGGTCTTAGCTGCATTCATATGGTTCAAGCAAGAGTGAGCCTAACTAGCTCAGCAAATACAATAATTCTAATAAAACTAGCATGCTTGAAACACAAAAATTTTATATCTTCGATAACTGAACAATAATTATGAAGTATTATCGATAATACAAAATAGCACTTCTTTTCATTCAAAACGTTTTACAATCCCAAAATTTAGTAAAACATTAATTTCGGTCCAAGACCATGAGCATTTCATAAGTACTTTGAAAAGGACATCCTGGCACTAAGTCCGTAAGTTCGGCATAGCTTATGAGCACGTCTAGGTGATTAGCCTATAGTACTCTATGTTGATCAACACTACATTCATTACACGTGTATATGTTTAAGTTGTGGCAATCACGTGCCTGTCGTTTGATGACTAAACATTTTAGCATACTCAGTCTCCTTTTGAAAACCACACCAATATTAGTTGGTAAATCATTGTCAATACTTTGGTAGATTGTAAGAAATCCAACATGTCTTAAGTCTAGCCAAAAGAATTGGCGTTGACTTCATCCGATATTAACTCTTGCAAATGCATGAATCACAAAGCTTGTCCAGATTAAACTGGAACAAGGGTTAGAGTACTTGCCTTTAGCATCTGCTTACAGATATAACACATACAATTTAAGTCCTTAAGTCTCTAATATAGATGATAACATTACATAACACATTAAGTCATAAATAACATACAGGGTTCCTAAAGAATCTTACCTTTCTTCTCAATCTAATTACGTATTAGATTTGTTATTTATTGGTTCCGGCTTTCTGTTACATCATTCTTACGTTCACATGCAACTGACTTTCTTTAACCCTAATTGATCATACTTAAGGCTTAATTATGTCTTAACAATGTTACATTAAAATCTTTAGTTAATTGTTCTTTAATTACCATTCATGCTCAACATAAAAACATTCTTCATTATCTAGATTCTAAGGTTGGCGCTGCGGCGCCGGCTATTCTTCTCTGCACTGCGCTGCGGCGTCACACACTAAGGCTAGAAGACTGGATTCGGCGCTGCGGCGCGAGTCCCCTTTGTTACGGCCACGCTGCGGCGCTAACTAACAGTACCTCATGCCTCGGCCTCGCGCTACGGCGCGGGCTTTTATGCCATGGACTGGCCCCGCGGCTCCAGCTCTGTGCACCAAATTTTTTTTACAGACTTTTAATTTTGTGAAACTCCCGGGCTCGTAACTTCTTCGTTATAAGTCCGAATTAGCTCATTCACGAGCCTACGGTTCACAAATCACATACCCTATTTGTTCATGCAAGAATTTTATCTATTTGACTATGTTAACTAAAAATTCATCTATTATTCCGTTTTTAACAAAAATGATAAACGTTCGTGAACGTTCAACACTTATTTTTTCATTCTAAGTTGGAATCCGATCAATTTCAAGTCTGTAACTCTATGATGCCAAATACGACTTGTCTCCATTGAAAACCAACATTTCCGAGTTCAAACACAAAATACGACTTCTATTCCGTGAATTTCACGAATTTGATGATTATCGTCCAATCGTGTGAATTCTGGCAAAACGTTATTACTAGTGATTTGTTCATCATGCCAAATAGATTCAATCCATTAATTAAATATCTCATCCTACTCATTCGAACAACTTATCTTTAAATTAGGGTATGGATTATTTCTTATAAGTTCATAACTTAACAAATTACAAGGTTTCATTCCTTATGACTTACAAATTCATATATAATCATCAGGAGTTCATAACTTACATAGGTTTGAATTGCTTATTCCTTATTCGACTTAAGTCCATTGATTATCCATCTTTATGAGTTCTTAACATACATGATCATTACTTCTCTATCAAACTATCATGGTAGAGATAGAAGAATATAGAACAAGAGTCTTACCCTTAATGAACTAGTTCTTCTTCTTCTTGGAAAAATCTAATTAATGGAAGTTTGCTTAAAAGTGCTTATTCTCTCTAACCAATAAGTTGTTTAACTTGGATGAAATAACAAGCAACTAATGACTTCATATGCTTGCTATTTATAGGATGGCCAAAATTAGGGCATTATGGTCATTAGGACATCCCACCTCCTTACTAAGCTCCTTACTATTCCTTACTTAATGCCCTAGCATACTTGCTCCCCACATATAATACTTGGCCACCACATAAAGGTCTTGGTCACTAATTCACCCATGAGTTGCCCCATGGATCTAGATTTACCCATTGGATCATTACTTGGGCTTAGGTCTTAATTTACTTAACTTATCTTTGGGCTTGCATTAATTTACTATGGGCTTTATATTATTAACCACTTGGGCTTAATATTAATCCCACATAGGTTTACACCTTTATTCATATTGGACTTGTTCTTCATACAAAATCCACAAATTCATTTCATTAGACTTTAATTTCTTAATGTTCTCAAATTAAGTCCGCATATGAAATATTTCGTTTTCCATACTTAGATTATTATTACATAATCTAATTCACCTTGATATTATAACGTTACGTATTTCTTGAAAGTTCAAAAATAATTCTCGAGCGAAAAATGATGAATAGTGTTTTTTCAAAAAAATTTATCAGAAAGCTTTTATTTTCGTCTTGGAAATTTGAACACTTTAATTCCTTCGCGTTGTTAAAATACTACGACGCTCCGACGTTTCCAGGTTATAGAACGACATTCATCTTACTAACACATAATAATAACAAATAATATTCTTTTATTCATTATTAAATTCTTTACAAAAAGTTCAATTTTCTAGGGCGTTACAATTGATCGAAATCACATTAACGGGTAACTATGAATAGCTTAATGTAATTGAGCATTGCACGATCTTCCTAAAGGTTTTAATTGTAAAAATGTTTAGAATAAAAGTCTAATTTGGCTTAAGTTTGATTACGTGGCCTTTGCTGCTCGAGTTATTAGATCCATAGGGGTGTTCTACACCTAGTGCCCTAAAGCCATCTGGCTTGGGAGTCATTGATCAAAAGCTCGTTAACAGATAACTCTGAATAACCTAAGGTAATTAAGCATTGCACAAGTCAGATTTTGTTGTCTTCATGCTAATGCCTTTTGATCTTTTCTTGCATCTGTGTCTTGTTCTTAATGCTTCATGTTTCTTGAGTTAAAGAGTTAACATTGGTTACTTCAATCAATTGTACGAGCTTATTTTGACCTATGATTAGTTAGGATGGTTGGTCTTCACACACACACATAGAATGGATCAAATACAGTCTTATGCTTGAAATTGATTGAAGCCTTATTCATATCTGTGTTTGTCTTAAGAGTAGTTGTTTTGAGCTTAGAAGCCATGTTGTTGGTATATAGTATTATACTTAATTCGCATTTTTATATTTCTGTTGATGTGGTTGTTTAGATAGTTTGCCTGAGGACAAGCAAAGGCTTAAGTTTGGGGGTATTTGATGAGTGGGAATTATACCCGCGAATCGGATCCTTTATTGCTTAAGAAGTTGCTTGTTCGTCATAATTTATATGGCTTTTATATTAGTTTGTTATTATTTTTCTTAATATATGTGTTGCAGGTGTGACGCCCCCAAATCCGGGTACTTTCAACCCACAGATATGGTGCTACACGGTACTCATAACTATACATTCATTCCATTGAAACAACATCAAAATGAGTGTATTTACTACATTCTTATTACAATAATTAATAATAAATATTTTCTTAGGTTCGGAAACCGAATACATTCTTTGTTTATCATAAGTATAATTCATACAAACATACTAGTCTATTACAGGATAAACTAATTATCCATCTTAGTCTTGCCTATATCTTTCTTAGAACCCTCGGTTCGCTCGGCCTTAGCTGCAATAATATAATTCAAGCAAGAAGTGAGCATTACTAGCTCAGTAAGTGTAGCAACATATTATATAAAAACCATATCAAGAATCATATTATTATTCTTCAATAATTGAACAAATAGCTATGAAGTACTATGAAACATTGGATATCACTTTTCATTCTCGTAAAATAATTTCGAAGTACATACAGTAACTTAGGAATTCTGAGTAGGTCAAAAGACCATGAACAATCTCTTTAGTTTTCATTCATAAAAACGGACAACCCGACACTAAGTCCGTAAGTTCGATATATCCTACGAGCATTTCTGGGTGATCAGCCTATAATACTCTATGTTGATCAACACTCATCCGTTAAACGTATTTACGTTTAAGTTTTGGTAACCTCGCGTGCCCATCGAATAATCGATGTAAAATATATTTATTTATTCATACTCAGGCTTACCTTTGAATCCGTACCAAACAATTGGCATAGGATAGCGTTATCAATTCTATATCGAAAGACTTAAAAAAAATTAATCAAACTCTTAAGATTAGTATAACCAAGTTAAACTGACATCGACCCTTTCGTAAAATAATTCATGCATCTCATAACATGAATCACGAAAAACATGGCTAACACGGAGGTTAGACAAGCGTTAAGAAAACTTGCCTTCAAGCGTCTTCAAATAAATATTCAATAATTCTTGGTCTTTACAGTCTCTACATGATATATTCACATAGCACACTGTAATTAGCTATCAAACAATCTAATCACATTGTTTTTACCAACTTCTTTCTTTTCTATAACTTAACCGAATTTATTTCATTAATAAAACTTGTTTATAGTTACGTATCCTCCTTTACGGCTTATTAACGTTCTTACGTCACTAAACCAACATTTCATAACCATTGGTAAAGTAACATAGTAGTTAATTACGGTTTAACTTCTTACACATTACGTTCTTCGTTTAATTACTAGTTAAACAACATTGAATTCCTAAAGTCATCACTATATATGTGACATAAGAATGGTCTTCACATGTACATTAAGTATATACACTTGCCCCATAATTGTCATGCAATCATTAGATTAAAAAATAACTAAGTCCATCTTTTCCCCTGTCTCGGCGCTGCGGCGCCATCCTCAGGCTTACCATTGGCACTGCGGCGCCATTAAATAGTGTCTAACCCCTCGTCTCGGTGCTACGGCGCGAGACTTACTATATATAAGTGGTGTTGTGGCGCCAACTAACAGTAGCTAATCTCCAAACTCGGTACTGCGGAGCGAGGTTTCTAAGTTTGGGGTGGCGCTGCGGCGTCGACCCTGAGCCCTGGAAAATTTCTAAGTTTTCTTAGTTTAATTCTTTCTGGACTCCTAACTTGGTCGTTATAAGTCAGAATTGGCCCATTCAAAAGTCGTTATCTTACATAACTCATGTACTTCGATTTCATTTGGATAAAAGTAATTTTTAAATCCTTTAGTAAAGAATTCACTATTTATCGTCCCATTGTGCGTTCGTTTAATGTTCGTGAACATTCATAGCTCGTTTCTTCGTTTTAAGTTGGAATTCGACGATTCTTGAGACCACGACTCTCAAATACGTTATTCTACGTTATGCCATCGAAAACCAATGTTTCAAAGTTAAATGGCAACTTTTGACTACTAATTTGGGATTTCTACGATTTCAACGTTTAACGTCAAATCTCGTAAATTTTGCCATAACTTCGTTATTCAAGTTTTATACGCCAAATCAAATGGAACCAATCCATTGATTCATTATCTATAACCTAACCAAACAATATGTATATACCCTATGATGATTTTCAATTTGTCCATCAACAACCAAATAAATGCTTATTAATTTTCTTCGCTTAAACTTACTTAAACGCTTATGATTACTAATCATACACGACTTATAATGTTTTAATCCACTATTAGCCATCCTTATTACTCCAGAAGAGACATGCTCCACCAATTCATACTTCTCTATGAAAAAGAAATAGAAAAGGATCGAAGACTAAGGTTTACATAATATTACCTTAGCATTCTTCACGTTCTTGAATAAAGCTTGGATGTTTTACTTGGTTTGCTCTTGATTACTTGTTAAAGCTCTTTTCTCTCTCTCAATATATTGGTCAAGAGTTGGTGAAATAATAAATAAACCAACTCAAGCTTCCTATTTATAGAAAAATCTAATGGAGGGTAAAATGGTCATTAGGCCAACCTCCGTACTATTCATTGCTTAGCCACTAAGTAAATCACTTTACTTGTCCTTTTAAGTGGTCGGTCCACCTAGCTTCTTGGGTCCCACATGGGTTGCCCCATGGGTTTTACCCATCCGGTGACCCATCAATTCGATCCGCGGTTTGGTTTCTTGGTTTGGGTCTTAGAATAAATCGTATTAGGCCTATCTTGGGCTTGATTTAACAATGCATTGGGCTTGACATAATCCAAGTCCAATTGAATTCTACAAAGTCCATAAACTCAAAGTCCATTAAGACTAATCGTATTCTACTCGTACATTTCTTATATTCTCTTTGAATATAGTTCGTGCGATATTCGTATTCTACGTCATAATAATCTTCATACTATACTAGTACAATAACTAGTATCATACTCATATTTCTCACGTATAATAACCATAAGCATTATACGTAGCCATTAAATTCTCGAAACTCACTTTTCCTAACCCTTAGGTTTTAAGGCCGCAGGCAAAAACTTCGTTTGCCATAACTGAAATATTATTGAATATTCCATCACGTCTTAGTATTCTATCATTACGCGTTTCTCAAAAATTCAAACTTAATCTCCGAGCAGAAATTGATGAATAGTGTTTTTACGAAAATTTCTCAGAAAACCTTTATTTTTGTCTTGAAAATTCAAAACAATTAATCCTAGCACATAGCCATAATACTAACCACATCCACACATTCTAGGTCATAGAACAACCTTCAAATAGCTTACTCACATAAATAAATAATTAAATTCATTTAATTCAAATAATCAAATAAAATTTAATTCACAAAATGATCCAATTTTCTCGGGCGTTACATTCTCTCCCCCTTATAAGGATTATGTCCCCAAAATCTCGCTACAATTACATAAACAAATGAGAAAAATTTTCCTTCATTTTACTCTCGAGTTCCCAAGTTGCTTCTTCGGCATTGTGGTTCCTCCAAATTACCTTCACCGAAGGTATTATCTTATTTCTCAAGACTTGTTCTTTCCTATCAAGAATCTAAATTGGAAGTTCTTTATGCGTTAAGTCTTTTTCTACTCGAATAGATTCATACTCTATTACGTGCTTGTAGTCCGGTTTATAAGAACGCAACACAGACACATGAAATAAATTGTGTATTCGTTCCATCTCTAGAGGTAAAGCTAATTCATAAACTACCTCTCCTACTCTTCTTAAAATCTCAAAAGGTCCTACAAGCCTTGGACTTAACTTCCCTTTCATTCCAAAACGTATCTTCCCTTTCCAAGGCGATACCTTCAGAAAGACATACGAACCTACTTCAAACTCCCTCTTCTCACGATAAGGATCTTCATACTTCTTTTGTCTATCTCGAGATGCTACCAACTGAGTACGTATTATCTTAAATAACATCTACCGTTTGTTGTACCATCTCAGGTCCCAACATCCGATGTTCACCTACTTCATCCCAGAACAGTGGAGTTCTGCACTTCCTCCCATACAACGCTTCGTAATACGGCATGCCTATACTAGCGTGAAAACTATTGTTGTAAACGAATTCCACCAAAGGCAGATGTTCGTCCCAACTCCCCTTGAAATCTATAACGTAAGATCTTAACATATCTTCTAGTGTTTTAATTGTCCGTTCACTTTGTCCATCCGTCTGAGGATGATACGCCGTACTTAACCTCAACTGTGGTCCTAGTTGTTCTTACAAACTCCTCCAAAAGTTCGATGTGATGCCCCCAAAATAGTTATGCATCACCTATTTTGAGTGTGACACCCCCAAATCCGGGTTACCTGACCCCCGAGTTTGGTGTTCACGATCCACAATATAATACCATGTAACTACCCATTCATATATAAATAGGAATACATAAGCTTCATTAACTGATATAGTTAATACATTACCCCAGGTTCTCTAACCTTAACATTACAAACATACCTTTTAGTTATACAAAAAGGGTTCACAAATACAACATAATAATAATGTTATTCATAACTAATTAATCACTATGTTTTCGCCCTTGTTCTTCACAGCACCTTCTGCCACTTCTTCCCTAGCTGAAAAGTTTTATTTAGCAAGGGTGAGCAACAAATTTGCCCAACAAGTTAAGATATACAATGAATGTATAAGTATCAGAATAATAGACTATCTATTTTGATAGAATGACACCAAAGTTCGGGGAACTTTGAATTAGCTGAACAATGCGTTAATCAATAACAAGGCTTCTCCCTTTCTATGCAACACAATATTATAATAATAAAAGAGTACAACGCTTTCAAGTTTCTACGATATTCTATTGAATAAACAAGAATCAATTCTATGCAATAACAAAGTGGAATATTTTCCAGATTTATGCTGAGTGATCTCACCAGATCTTTGAACTTATTTTCTCGGGTATCTATCAAAGATTTACTTTGATACATACTCAGGCATATCAGATAACCATAAAGATTAAATCATGCCCCTCTGCAAGTATAACAAGTGATCAGCTTTATTATACCATATATTATGCATAATACTTAACAGCGCGCAATGGTCGAATATACGACCCAAAATGTTCCCTTTACATAAAAGGTTGTTCTTCTCAGTCTCAGAATCAAGATTTTTGATTTAACAACGAAATACTGTGATTTCAAATTCTATCTACTTATTGATCTACCCGGAACAATTGGCATCGATCTATCAATAACAATTGATTTCTCTTCTCGTATTTATCAAGTTCTAACAAATGTTCGTCTAGCCAGAATAATTAGTTAAGACATTTCTCAGTATAATTTGACAATAAACAGAAATTATCTGTACTGTCAATATTAGTTTCTACAGATATAAATATCCAACAACAGTAACTCTACGAATATATATTTTTCAAATCAGTAATTCAATTTGAATTATTAATCATGCACCAACTTCGAATAATCAACAATAACTTCCCTGGACATGGTATAATTAGCAATAATTAACCATAATAATTGAATAAATATATCTCAAGGTTGAGGTAGAAAACTTGCCTTTCGCGTTGATTACAGCTACACAATATAATTAACTGCGTTCGTAAGACCTATAATCAACAATGTCGGTCTCATAATTAGCATAATCATTTATAACACGTAATACTATATTTTACAGTCAAACTTCTCCTAGGCACGTTACCACATAGCCACATTAGTGTTTATAACCTATATAAACACTTATTCAGTCTAACTATTTTGGTCTGGTTGGACCTCGGTTCATTCTCGGTATTTTGGTCACCCTATCCTACAATTAACACATTGATTGTCAATTAAACTTGGTCTCTAAGCTTCAATACTATTTTAGATAAGTCAAATATCGTTTATAATATTTTTCGGAAGCTTTTAATAATTTATAAACAATTATTATAATTTATAATAATTTTTCAAACACTTAAATCATTTTTTTAAATGATTTAATTATCAAATAATCTTATCAATATTAATATTTAATTATATAAAAATATTAATAACATACTTGTCAAAATATTAAAGTTATTATTAATAACTTAAAATATTTTTAAATCATCAATATTCTACTTAAATGATTTTTAAAGTAATTAAAATTATTTTTAAATCATCACCATTAATATTTAAATATTATTGTAATTATTATCAAAATATTAAAAGTCATTAATTATAACTTAAAATATTTTTAAAACATTTTTCTCACTTTTAAATGATTTTTAAATCAATAAAATTATTTTTAATTCATTTATTTTATATCATAATTAAATAAATCTAATATCATTTATTAATGAGAATTCTCCAAAAATATTGAAAATTATATTTTATAATTTAAAATATTTTTTAACACTTTATTCTTATTTAAAATGATTTTTAAATCATTAAAATCATTTTTATCTTATTTATATAATTTAATAATTAAATAAATCTAATATCATTAATATTAAATTATTAATAAAAATTCTCCAAAAATATTAAAAGTTACATTTTATAACTCAAAATATTTTTAAATATATAATTCTTATTTAAAATAATTTTTCATAATATTAAATCATTTTTCTCTAATTTATTTAATACACTAATTAAATAAATTAAATACTTTTAATATTTAAATAATTATAAATATTAAAGAAAAATATTCTAATTGGTCAGAAATTATTTTTCATAATTTAAAATAATTTTTAAAATCATTTTTGGTAATTTTTAGAATTTATTTTCTATTTTTAATTAATTACCGGAAATTCTAAAAATAAAATAAATAAAATCGTCGCTAATAGCCTTTAGCGACACTTGTCTGTTGCCTTTGGTGTTCTTGGCTCAAGAACACTGACAAAGTCAGTGTTCAAGGTGCATGGTTTGACCGCGCGTAACATTAAATCCATATATGTTGTGGGAAATATTGAACCTCGATCTTGTAGGGTTTATGTAACACTACACCAATCAATTATCACCTGGGTCATAACACATTACACCAAAAAGATTTAGCCATCCAAAGTCTCTGTCAGATAGCTTCTGGGTTTTCTGGGTAACCTAGAAACCCAGGCAGTCTCTTGGTACCCCCTTTCAACCCATTTAATCTCATATTCCTGTAATGATTCATGTGTTCTTAAAGTTTATATTTGTAGTCCTTATGTCAAGGAACAACACGAAAGTAACATATCAACCAAACTACATCAACCTCGTCAGATCCGTCTCGGTCAAAAGCTGTCAGAAGCTTAGTTCATCCGTTTCTGGGTTTTTCCTAGAAACGTTATCCGTGAACAACATGCCTACTTTGACCATTAATTACACTCGATCTTGTGTATTGTTTAAGAGATCTACTAGAATGGATATAGAGTTCAACTAACAAGCTACAAGAAGTACCAAATTACAACATCAAAAACCAAACTGACTAACAGATCCGGACTATATACAAAGTTGTCAGAAGCTGTTTTAAATTTTTGGGCTGCCCAGATTTTTGAGCAGTCAACGTCGGTCAACGATGTTTGACCTTAAATAAAACGAACTCTTGACATCTAATGGCCGCAATACCACTTCCAGATCCAAGTCCTCATGTCAGACTATAGATCCAAAATATAAAACACGAAAAATCAAAAACAGAAAAGGATCTACGGCTACTGACATTTACTTGTCAGGTGACATTTGTGTTCTTGGACAGATTTTGTAAAACTCCTTGTTAGAGCATTTTGATGCTATGGATCCATCATGGATCAACATATAACAACTAAAATATATTATAACATAAGATTAAACACTAAAACACAAAAATTTTCTAAGCAACAAAGATCAAAATTTAAAATTTGATTTATACCTTTTTAATTTAATCTTTGATCTTGATCTTGCTAATCTGATGTTGGTTGATCTAGGGTCGATTCTAGGACTGATCTTCTTGCTAAAATCGGAGGTCTTGAGTGAGAGACAGTTGGTGAGAGCTTAAATGAAAAAATGACTAACTTTGGTGATTTTTTTTCCCTCTCATAACATATATATATATATATATATATATATATATATATATATATATATATATATATATTGTGTAGATGCATGTATAATCTGATATTGGCTGTCATGTAGGGCTGGAATTCTTAGATTAAAAGTCACTAAGTCAATATAGTTGGTTACCAACTCTTGATTTGGCAAGATTTACAAGTAATCTAATAAAATATCCATAAAAGGCATTTTTGACATTTACAAAATAATTTTAATGGCATTCTTGTCAATTGCACAAATCCTTAGGGTTTAGGATTTAGGTTAGAGTTTAGGGTTTGAACCCTTAAGGTTTTTAATTTAATTCTCAAGATTTCTGAATTTCGATTTTCAAAATAGAAAATTAATATTTCTAAATTATAATTAGAATTTTCTAATTATATTAAAATTTCTTACTCATACTTAAATATTGCGAATTAGGATTAATAATTTCTAATTAAAATTGCTAATCAAGCAATTAGGGTCGTAATTGGTCATTAGGGTTTACAACCCACAAATTAGGGTTTCTAAATAGAAAAATAAAATTTCCAACTTACAATTAGGTTTGTAAAATAGAAAATTAGATAACTAAAATATAATTAGGGTTTTCTAATCATATTTAAGTTTAATACACACATTAGGCTTGCCAATTAGGACTAGGGCTTCCTAATTTAGGGTTTAGGATTCCCGAATTTAAAATTAGGATTTTCCGACTTTCGATTAGGGTTTTCAACGGTACGTTAGGGTTTTTCATCCTGAGATTAGGTTTTCTAATCTCTTCTTAGGGTTTATAAATATTAAACCTTACCTGATCAATCATTGATCAATACTACCACACAGTACAAACACATAATCAATAATATAATTATTTTAATTATATTTTATATCGAATCCCTATCCAGACTTAGGGTTAGAGTTTCTATTCTCCGTTAAGCACAACTCTACTCTATTTTTATTAGTCAATACACAAATTGACCTTCTCGAAACACGTATCACCGATACTTGTCACATAAATGATAATTAATATTAATATTAAAAAAAAAATTTATTCGTAAATTTTGGATTATTCGAAATCCCGAGTTATCACACTGAGTCGCCGAATATATGGTATAAAATTCAAATATAACTTAATTATACAATTATCGTGTAAAATATGACAAAACATAAGCTGAGAGTTTTAATATGAATATTGTCTTATAGACAGTATTCAAACTCAAATGGAGTCCTCAATACATTTATTATCACACTATTTCACTGAATAGTGAGGACTATTAATGCAAACATCTGGACCGTCACTCCGTTCCCCGGCTAGTCCCAACTATATTCTCATTTCCTGAAGAGAACAATGAAAACAAAGGGTGAGCTCAACTAGCCCAGAAAGAAATATTATGACTAAGATAATGTAGAATAAATTATCGTTAGCCTTCAACAGTGTTAAACTGATAAAATATAATAAACATTAAGTTTAACTGCAGCGGAACAAGCAATCCATTAGAAGAGTCAAGTAGAGCATGATATCTACTATCTTCTATGATTTAAAAAGTTTATCATCAATTTTATCGCTGAGACTCAGCTTAATAAATAAACCACATCATCGAATCATCCCTACACTACGGGCCAAGGATATTCATGTAATCATCAATGGTCATGATTATACCGAATAATCCTTGGTCATAATCATACCAACAACTATCCATCAATGCACTACAGGCCAATGAGGATTTTTATCACATCATTTGTAACATTACGGTCATGATTATACCGAATAATCCCTGGTCATAATCATACAAATCAATAGTACATCTATGCACGTAAGCCACATATAACTTTTATCACAATATAAGCATGAGGATGATGACAATGATATAAGAATTCAATTAAAAGAAAGCAAAGGATAAATTTTAAATATTTATTATTTAATTTATCCATAATTCAATAATGTCCAAATTGTCAACATGATACTACTTTGTGGAGTAAAATTCAAGAATAATATTGTATCAAAAATAATTTGGACCAAAAAGAAATTAATTTTTGTCATAAATAGTGTATTGGGTGAACAGTACTTTGTAAATAGTACCCCGTAAATAGTACTTTATGAATAGTACTCATAAATAGTACTTCTGAATAGTACTCGTGAATAGTACTTTGTGAATAGTACTTTATGAATAGTATTATATGAATAGTACCCATGAATAGTACTTTTATAAATAGTACCATATAAATGAATAGTACTAATGGACAGTACTCCGACATGAAAAGCTTAAAAATTTAACAAGAATGTGCAGAAAATATTCTTGTGAAACGATACTAGTTGAAGCGCAAATTTCAAGGATATTCTACTAATTTCACTGAGTATAGAAACAATACTTTAACAAAATGAGAGTATAATCAGGAATACGAGATAAAATAATATTACTCACATACTACAGAGTATGGAAGAAAATATTATTCCTATGAATACTGAAAAAAAATAGTATCCATTACCTCAAAAGAAGACTGGATACTGAAATAGTGAGGTGGCAGACTTCTCTTCTACATTCTCTATATAGCTTCTCTCTCTATAATTGCTCTTGTGAGTCTTAGTGAATTAGTGAGAATGATAGAAGAATGAGTTTCTATTTATAGGAAAATATAGTTTCGATAATTGCACGTTTTGGGGCTAGAAATATTACAGTATAATACCTTCATTTTTTCTTTCATTTTTAATTTAGTCCTGTAAGTATTATCAAACTTTCACCACCTCCCCTAATAGTATATCATGTGAATCAATAGTACAATCATGTGAAAAAAATAATTACAGTATAGTACCTTCATCTATACCTCCATTTTTAATTTAGTCATGCAAGTATTATCAATCTTGCACCACCTTCCCTAATAGTACATGCATATGAATCAATAGTACACACATGTAAACAAATAGTTATAAGCATTTGAATTTATAGCAATTAATTACTCATTTATCCGATTAATTACCTAATTGGTCAATATAACCTCCAGACATCCATTATTATCGAAATAGATGTCAATTTCCTCTAACACTAATAATCCCAACACAATGGAAATATCAATTTCATCTTTAATCAACATGAACTTATTCATCATTAATATTATAACTCACAATATTTAACAACCAGATCATTCCTAGGAAAGAGGGGGCTTTCTGATAAGGATTTCTCCCTATTGGCGCGCAATTAGGTGACCAAACCTCTCCTTGAAAGAACTTTCTAGACATTGTCAATATTGTAAATAATAATATGAATAACTTTGTCATCTCAATTATTGATTTAGTAATGTAAAATATTATATAGATGATACTGTGATAATAATTGAATCAATAATATGAGAGATATTATGCAGCAATTACTGTAGCAATAATTGAGTATAACTGAGTGACTTCTCACGTAAGCATCAATAATCAATGTCGTGTGCTACTATGCAACCACGCGTATTACTGTACTTTTACCATCGGGTAGTTCAACAATTTAACGGTAAAACTTTCGCCGTTATTTTTATAAAAAGATAATTCTGTCGTTTTCTAACTACGACAATACTTCCGTTGTGGGGTTCACCAATGATTGTGCCGTCATACGAATATTCCCTGTTAAAACGAATATTCTCTGACCAATCGAATATTATATAACCACTTGCTTACTTTGTAAAATTTATAAATAATACCCATAACTACAACATTATATCAAATCCACACCATAATATTAAAAAATATATTTCAAGAAAAATTAATCTTTATTCATAAAAGTTGGGGTCTTACAATCTCCCCTTCTTATGAAATTTCGTCCTCGAAATTAGGGTGCGTACCTGGTATGTCGAAGAGGTGAGGATACCTTGACTTCATTTCAGATTCTAACTCCCAGGTTATTTTCTCAACATCGTGGTTTCTTCACAAAACTTTGACTTGAGGTATAACCTTGGAGCGTAGAATATGATCCTTCTTATCAAAGATTTTAACAGGTACATCTTCATACGTTAAATCTTCCGCTATCTTGTTCGGTTCTAATTCAATAATGTGGTTCGGGTCTTTCACATATTTACGTAACATAGATATGTGAAAAATATTATGAACACGAGACATACTTGGCGGTAAGGCGAGTCTATAGGCCACAGTTCCTACTCGATCAAGGACTATAAATGGGCCAATGAATCAAGGATTGGGCTTTGCTCTCTTTCCAAATCTTATAACTCCCTTCCATGGAGCAATACGTAATAACGCATGATCCCCAATACTGAATTCCAAGTCCTTTCGATGAAGATCAGCATAACTCTTTTGTCGATCTTGTGAGGTTTTTATATGTTGTCGGATCGTTTAAATCTTTTTCGTAGTCATGCGTACCAACTTCGGTCCCAACAACATTGCTTCACCCACCTCATCCCAGCATACAGGAGAACGACACTTTCTTCCGCACAACGCCTCAAATGGAGCTATGCCAATACTTGCTTGATAACTGTTGTTATAGGAAAACTCCACCAATGGTAAGAACTTGTCCCAACTTCCTTTGAAGTCAAGGACACAGAGTCTTAATAAATCTTCAAGAGTTTGAATAGTCCTCTCTGACTGCCCGTCCGTTTGAGGATGATATGCCAAACTAAATCGTAAATCCGTGCCCATATCTTTTTGCAAACGAACCCAAAATCGTGAAGTAAATCTTGGGTCTCGATCAGAAACTATGGATACTGGCATACCATACAATCTTACAATCTCGTTTATATACATACGAACAAGACGTTCAAGTGTGTAAATTTCTCGTATCGGTAAGAAATGAGCAAACTTGGTCAATTTATCAACAATGACCCAAATCGCATCTATGCCTTAAGAAACCTTGGGAAGACCAGTAACGAAATCCATGGTAATGTGCTCCCACTTCCATTCTGGAATTTCAAGTGGTTGCAATGGACCTTTTGGCACTTGATGCTACGCCTTGAATCGTTGACAAGTTAGACACCTTGAGATAAACTCCGCTATCTCTCTCTTCATATTTCTCCACCGAAATGTATGTCAAATATCACAATACATTTTGGTACTCCTCAGATGGATTGCAAACGGTGTGTTGTGCGCCTCCATCATGATTTTATACTTCAAGTCAGAATCGTTAGGAACACAAAGTCTGGAGTTGACTCGAAGTATTCCTTCTGCATCGATTCTTGCTTCCGAAATAGCACCTTCTTACACTTTCTTCCCCATACGCATCAGCTCTAGGTCTATAGCTTGAGCAACTTTAACTTTATCAATTAAAGTTCATTCTACTCGTATATTCTCTATCATTACATGGGTCCTTGGAGTCTTTAACTCTATCTCCATCCTTTATAAGTCATACAAAATGGGCCTTTGCGTTTACAATATCGCACTACCCGAATATGATCTTCTACTCAATGCGTCAGCTACTACGTTCGCTTTTCCAGGATGGTATGATCGTAATCTTTCAATAGCTCAAGCCATCGTTGTTGCCGTATATTGAGTTCCTTTTGAGTGAAGAAATATTTGAGGCTTTTATGATCCATATAGATCTCCACCTTCTCTCCATACAGGTAATGCCTCCAAATCTTAAGCGCAAAAATGACAGCTGCCAACTCTAGATCATAAGTAGGATAATTCCTCTCATATTCTTTGAGTTATCGTGAGGCATAGGCTATGACTTTACCATGTTGTATGAGAACACATCCTAAACCCTTACCTGAAGCATCGCTGTATATGATAAATCCCTCCGAACCAGCTGGTATTGTCAAAAATAGGTACTGAAATGAGCCTCCTCTTGAGTTCTTGAAAACTTTTCTCACATTCCTCGCTCTAACCAAATTTTGTATCTTTCCTAGTCACTGAGTTAAAGGAGTAGCAATTTGATAAAATCCTTCTACGAATCTCCGGTAATAACCAGCTAAGTCGAGAAAGCTACGTACTTCGATCACAGACTTAGGTTGCTCCCAGCTTTAAATTGCTGTAATCTTTGTCGGGTCAATAGATATTTCATGATTTGATATCACGAGCCAAAGGAATGCTACTTCCTTAAGCGAGAACTCGCATTTCTTCAACTTGGCATAAAGCTTGTTTTAACGAAGCTTTTGGAGTATCAGCCTTAAGTGTTGTTCATGATCTTCACGGCTTTTGGAATATATGAGGATATCATCAATAAAGACAATCACAAAGTGATCTAAATATTCCTTGAATACTCGGTTCATCATATCCATGAAGGTAGCAGGAGTATTAGTCAATCCAAAAGACATGACTAGAAATTCGTAATGCCCATACCGAGTTCTGAAAGTTGTCTTTGGAATGTCGTCAGTTTTAATCTTCAATTGATGATATCCAGCACGAAGATCGATCTTTGAAAAGAATTTGGCGCCTTGAACCTGGTCAAACAGGTCATCAATGCGAGGTAATGGGTATCTATTTTTGATGGTGACATGATTTTACTCCCGATAATCAATACAAAGTTGCATTCTTCCATCTTTCTTATTCACGAATAGAACATGAGCACCCCAAGGAGACGTACTAGGTCAAATGAAACTGATGTCTAACAATTCCTATAGTTAGGGTTTTAACTCCTGAAGTTCAATAGGAGCCATTCGATATGGGGATTTCGAAATGGGTTTTGTACCAGATTCAAGGTCGATACAAAATTCAATTTCACGCTCTAGGGGTAGGCCAGGAAGTTCTTCAGGGAATACGTCAGGAAATTTTATAACAATAGAAATATCATTCAAATCTGACGTATTTTTATTTAAATCCGTGACATGGGCTAAGAAAGCTTGACATCCGTTTTTCAATAAACGAATAGCTTTATGGCTTGATATGATAGTGATTGACTTTAGTGGTATAGTTGCTTGAATTCGCATAATAGGTTGGTTAGGAATATGGAAGCTAACAACCTTACGAAAATAATTGATTTTAGTACGATGAGTAGTTAACCAATCAATCCCTAAAATCACATCAAATGCAAGTATTTTCAAAGAGATAAGATCGATAGGTAACGTGCGGTTACCGATTTGAATCAAACAAGACTTATAAATAGTGGATGTAATGAAGGTTTCTCCCAACGGAGTTTCAACATATAAGTCAAAGTCTAATTTCTCTAGAGTTAAATTTAAACGTTGAGCGCAAGTAGGAGAAATAAAAAAATTGGTAAAACCGGTATCAAATAAAGTATAGACTTCACTAGAGTTTATGATTAGCTTACCCGTGATGACTTCGTTCGGGTTCCTCACTTTTTGGGAGGTTACGACAAATGCTCTCCCTTGAACTACCGGTTTTGACTTCTTTGAGACGGCCTTTGGTACCTCCATCCCAGCTGGACTTGGCTTCGGTGCACGAAAAAATCGGGTAAGGTGACCTTCTCTTCCGTAATTATAGCACGCTTTGGATTGCTGCGTACAGTTCGGACTGATATGTCCATCCCCTCTGCATTTGTAATATACGATTGGTTGTCGTTCCCTTTCCTTAACAACAGGTGCTGGTGATGACGTCTTTCCATCATTGTTGAATCTCCTCTTCTTAAAATTTCCACTTCTATTATCTTGGTCATGATTACCACCGAAGTGGTTACCATTTCTGGCATGTTGATTCCCTCCACATTTGTTGTCACAGCTTCGATGACTGCTACCACTGGTATTATTATTTTGTCAGCTGCTCTCTCTTGGTTGGGTTGACTCGTTATCGCGCTCCAATAATTGAGCCATATTTACAACATCTGAATACAAACATAGTTTGTGAGAAATTAAGTATTGACTTCTCTCGGGTTTCAAACCTCTTAGAAACATCCACGTCATTCTCTCCTCATTATCAACCAAGTGGGATGCAAACTGGGATAACTCGGCAAACTTAGCTTCGTACTGTGACACGGTCATATTGTTATACTCCAGCTTGATGAACTCTACCTCCTTCATGGGACGAATACTTTCGGGAAAGTACTTGTCGTTGAACAGTTCTTGGAACTTCTCCCAAGACATCTTCAGTGCGGCAGGTTGAGTACGCTTTACCGATTCCCACCAGTAATCTGCCTCTCCTCGCAACATAAAGGTTGCGAAGGGAACCTTTTGCTCCTCGGAGCATCCCAAGACATCAAATATCTTGGTGATCTGCTTTATCCACGTCTCCACCTTAAGTGGTTTTGGCTCTCCAATAAACTCCGGTGGTCCCAGCTCTTTGAACTATTTAGCGGTGACCGTCCGAGAGTTATCAGTGTTTCCACCTGCACTTTGAACAGGAGTCGTTCTCGCCTGATGTTGCATGAATTGCATAAAGCCTCTAAACATCCCATCGTTTATCATTTGGTCAGCGTTGTTGTTCCTGAGGATTATTGCCATCCTGATGCGCATTATCCAGAGTATTGATCGTTGGTGACTCAACGGTCTCATGTGCTTCATTGCTTATCTCAATATTTTCGGATGCCATTATCAAATACTACCACAAAACAAGGGTTAATTGACATGTCACATATTATCCCTATACTCTAACCGACCAATTAAATAACAAATAAACTTAGGTAGGTTATACTAGCGAAGGAATTCTCCGTCTCTCCCCTCCTAGTTCTTGTCTCAAATCTCAGCTAGGGATCATATCCCTAAGCTTTGATACCAACTGTGACGTCCCCAAAATAGGTATACATCACCCATTCTGAGTCGCCAAATACATGGTATAAAATTCAAATACAACTTAATTATACAACTGTCGTGTAAAATACGACAAAACATAAGCTGAGAGTTTTAATACAAATATTGTCTTCTAGACAATATTCAAACTCAAATGGAGTCCTCAATACATTTATTATCACACTATTTCACTGAATAGTGAAGACTACTAATGCAAACATCTGGACCATCACTCCATTCCCCTACTAGTCCCAGCTATATTCTCATTTCTTGAAGAGAACAATGAAAATAAAGGGTGAGCTCAACTAGCCTAGTAAGAAATATTATGACTAAGATAATGCAGAATAAATTATCGTTAGCCTTCAACAGTGTTAAACTGATAAAATATAATAAACATCAAGTTTAACTGCAGCAGAACAAGCAATCCATTAGAAGAATCAAGTAGAGCATGATATCTACTATTTTATATGATTTAAAAAGTTTATCATCAATTTTATCGCTGAGACTCAGCTTAATAAATAAACCACATCATCGAATCATCCCTGCACTACGGGCCAAGGATATTCACGTAATCATCAATGGTCATGATTATACCGAATAATTCCTAGTCATAATCATACCAACAACTGTCCATCAATGCACTACAGGCCAATGAGGATTTTTACCACATCATTTGTAACATTACGGTCATGATTATACCGAATAATCACTGGTCATAATCATATAAATCAATAGTACATCTATGCACGTAAGCCACATATAACTTTTATCACAATATAAGCATGAGGATGATGACAATGATATAAGAATTCAATTAAAAGAAAATTAAAGGATAAATTTTAAAGATTTGTAATTTAATTTATCCAAAATTCAATAATGTCCAAATTGTCAACATGATACTGCTTTGTGGAGTAAAATTCAAGAATAATATTGTATCAAAAACAATTTGGACCAAAAAGAAATCAATTTTTGTTATAAATAGTATTTTGGGTGAATAGTACTTTGTAAATAGTACCCCGTAAATAGTACTTTATGAATAGTACTCATAAATAGTACTCGTGAATAGGACTTTGTGAATAGTACTTTATGAATAATATTATATGAATAGTACCCATTAATAGTACTTTTGTGAATAGTACCGTATAAATGAATAGTACTCATGGACAGTACTCCGGCATGAAAAGCTTAAAATTTTAACAAGAATGTGCAGAAAAAATTCTTGTGAAACGATACTAGATGAAGCGCAAATTTCAAGGATATTCTACTAATTTCACGGAGTATAGAAGCAATACTTTAACAAAATGAGAGTATAATCAGGAATACGAGATAAAATAATATTACTCACATACTACAGAGTATGGAAGAAAATATTATTCCTATGAATACTGAAATAAAATAGTATCCATTACCTTAGAAGAAGACTAGATACTGAAATAGTGAGGTGACAGACTTCTCTTCAACATTCTCTATATAGCTTCTCTCTCTATAATTGCTCTTGTGAGTCTTAGTGAATTAGTGAGAATGAAAGAAGAATGAGTTTCTATTTATAGGAAAATATAGTTTCGATAATTGCACGTTTTGGGGCTAGAAATATTACAGTATAATACCTTCATCTTTTCTTTCATTTTTAATTTAGTCCTGTAAGTATTATCAAACTTTCACCACCTCCCCTAATAGTATATCATGTGAATCAATAGTACAATCATATGAATCAATAGTACAATCATGTGAAAAAAATAATTACAGTATAGTACCTTCATCTATACCTCCATTTTTAATTTAGTCATGCAAGTATTATCAATCTTGCACCACCTCCCCTAATAGTACATGCATGTGAATCAATAGTACACACATGTGAACAAATAGTTATAAGCATTTGAATTAATAGCAATTAATTGCTCATTTATCCGATTAATTACCTAATTGGTCAATATAACCTCCAGACATCCATTATTATCGAAATAGATGTCGATTTCCTCTAACACTAATAATCCCAACACAATGAAAATATCAATTTCATCTTTAATCAACATGAACTTATTTATCATTAATATTATAACTCACAATATTTAACAACCAAATCATTCCTAGGAAAGAGGGGGCTTTCCGATAAGGATTTCTCCCTATTGGCGCGCAATTAGGTGACCAAACCTCTCCTTGACAGAACTTTCTAGACATTGTCAATATTACAAATAATAATATGAATAACTTCGTCATCTCAATTATAGATTTAGTAATGTAAAATATTATGTAGATGATACTGTGATAATAATTGAATCAATAATATGAGAGATATTATGCAGCAATTACTGTAGCAATAATTGAGTATAACTGAGTGACTTCTCACGTAAGCATCAATAATCAATGTCGTGTGCTACTATGCAACCACACGTATTACTGTACTTTTACCACCGGGTAGTTCAACAGTTTAACGGTAAAACTTTCGCCATTATTTTTATAAAAAGATAATTCTGTCGTTTTCTAACTACGACAATACTTCCGTTGTGGGGTCCACCAATGATTGTGCCGTCATACGAATATTCCCTGTTAAAACGAATATTCTCTGACCAATCGAATATTATATAACCACTTGCTTACTTTGCAAAATTTATAAATAATACCCACAACTATAACATTATATCAAATCCACACCATAATATTAAAAAATATATTTCAAGAAAAATTAATTATTATTCATAAAAGTTGGGGTCTTACAATCTCCCCTTCTTATGAAATTTCATCCTCGAAATTAGGGTGCGTACCTGGTATGTCGAAGAGGTGAGGATACCTTGACTTCATTTCAGATTCTAACTCCCAAGTTATTTCCTCAACATCGTAGTTTCTTCACAAAACTTTGACTTGAGGTTTAACCTTAGAGCGTAGAATATAATCCTTCTTATCAAAGATTTTAACAGGTACATCGTCATACGTTAAATCTTTCGCTATCTCGTTCGGTTCTAATTCAATAATGTGGTTCGGGTCTTTCACATATTTACGTAACATAGATATGTGAAAAATGTTATGAACACGAGACATACTTGGCGGTAAGGCGAGTCTATAGGCCACAGTTCCTACTCGATCAAGGACTATAAATGGGCCAATGAATCAAGGATTGGGCTTTGCTCTCTTTCCAAATCACATAACTCCCTTCCATGGAGCAATACGTAATAACGCATGATCCCCAATATTGAATTCCAAGTCCTTTCGATGAAGATCAGCATAACTCTTTTGTCTATCTTGTGAGGTTTTTATACGTTATCGGATCGTTTAAATCTTTTTCGTAGTCATGCGTACCAACTTCGGTCCCAACAACATTGCTTCACCCACCTCATCCCAGCATACAGGAGAACGACACTTTCTTCCACACAACGCCTCAAATGGAGCAATGCCAATACTTGCTTGATAACTGTTGTTATAGGAAAATTCCACCAATGGTAAGAACTTGTCCCAACTTCCTTTGAAGTTAAGGACACAGAGTCTTAATAAATCTTCAAGAGTTTGAATAGTCCTCTCTGACTGCCTGTCCGTTTGAGGATGATATGCCAAACTAAATCATAAATTCGCGCTCATAGCTTTTTGCAAACTAACCCAAAATCGTGAAGTGAATCTTGGGTCTCGATCAGAAACTATGGATACTGGCATACCATACAATCTTACAATCTCGTTTATATACATACGAACAAGACGTTCAAGTGTGTAAGTTTCTCATATCGGTAAGAAATGAGCGGACTTGGTCAATCTATCAACAATGACCCAAATCGCATCTATGCCTTAAGAAACCTTGGGAAGACCAGTAACGAAATCCATGGTAATGTGCTCCCACTTCCATTCTGGAATTTCAAGTGGTTGCAATGGACCTTTTGGCACTTGATGCTCCGCCTTGACTCGTTGACAAGTTAGACACCTTGAGATAAACCCCGCTATCTCTCTCTTAATATTGCTCCACCAAAATGTATGTCAAAGATCGTAATACATTTTGGCACTCCTCAGATGGATTGCAAACGGTGTGTTGTGCGTCTCCATCATGATTTTATACTTCAAGTCAGAATCGTTAGGAACACAAAGTCTGGAGTTGACTCGAAGTATTCCTTCTTCATCGATTCTTGCTTTCGGAATAGCACCTTCTTGCACTTTCTTTTCCATACGCATCAGCTCTAGGTCTGTAGCTTGAGCAACTTTAACTTTATCAATTAAAGTTCGTTCTACTCGTATATTCTCCATCATTACATGGGTCCCTGGAGTCTTTAACTCTATCTCCATCCTTTATAAGTCATACAAAATGGCCTTTCCGTTGACAATATCGCACTACCCGCATATGATCTTCTACTCAATGCGTTAGCTACTACGTTCGCTTTTCCAGGATGGTATGATTGTAATCTTTCAATAGCTCAAGCCATTGTCGTTGCCGTATGTTGAGTTCCTTTTGAGTAAAGAAATATTTGAGGCTTTTATGATCCATATAGATCTCCACCTTCTCTCCATACAGGTAATGCCTCCAAATCTTAAGCGCAAAAATGACAGCTGCCAACTCTAGATCATGAGTAGGATAATTTCTCTCATATTCTTTGAGTTATCGTGAGGCATAGGCTATGACTTTACCATGTTGTATGAGAACACATCCTAAACCTTGCCTAAAGCATCGCTGTATATGACAAATCCCTCCGAACCAGCTGGTATTGTTCAAAACAGGTGCTGAAATGAGCCTCCTCTTGAGTTCTTGAAAACTTTTATCACATTCCTCGCTCTAACCAAATTTTGTATCTTTCCGAGTCAGCTGAGTAAATGGAGTAGCGATTTGATAAAACCCTTCTACGAATCTCCGGTAATAACCAGCTAAGTCGAAAAAGCTATGTACTTTGGTCACAAACTTAGGTTGCTCCCAGCTTTAAATTGCTGTAATCTTTGTCGGGTCAACAGATATTCCATGATTTGATATCACGAGCCCAAGGAATGATATTTCCTCAAGCTAGAACTCGCATTTCTTCAACTTGGCATAAAGCTTGTTTTCACGAAGCTTTTGGAGTATCAGCCTTAAGTGTTGTTCATGATCTTCACGGCTTTTCGAATATATAAGGATATCATCAATAAAGACGACCACAAAGTGATCCAAATATTCCTTGAATACTCGGTTCATCATATCCATGAAGGTAGTAGGAGTATTAGTCAATCCAAAAACATGACTAGGAATTCGTAATGCCCATACCGAGTTCTGAAAGTAGTCTTTGGAATGTCGTCAGTTTTAATCTTTAATTGATGATATCCAGCACGAAGATCGATCTTTTAAAAGAATTTGGCACCTTGAACCTGGTCAAACAGGTCATCAATGCGAGGCAACGGGTATCTATTTTTGATGGTGACATGATTCAACTCTCGATAATCAATACAAAGTTGCATACTTCCATCTTTCTTCTTCACGAATAGAACATGAGCACCCCAAGGAGACGTACTAGGTCGAATGAAACTGATGTCTAACAATTCCTGCAGTTGGGGGTTTAACTCCTGAAGTTCAATAGGAGCCATTCGATATGGGGATTTAGAAATGGGTTTTGTACCAGATTCAAGGTCGATACAAAATTCAATTTCACGCTCTAGGGGTAGGCCAGGAAGTTCTTCAGGGAATACGTCAGGAAATTTATTAACAATAGAAATATCATTCAAATCTGACGTATTTTTATTTAAATTTGTGACATGGGCTAAGAAAGCTTGACATCCGTTTTTTAATAAACGAATAGCTTTATGGCTTGATATGATAGTGATTGACTTTAGTGGTATAGTTGCTTGAATTCGCATAATAGGTTGGTTAGGAATGTGGAAGCTAACAACCTTACAAAAATAATCGATTTTAGCATGATGAGTAGTTGACCAATCAATCCCTAAAATCACATCAAATGCAAGTATTTTCAAAGAGATAATATCGATAGGTAACGTGCGGTTACTGATTTGAATCAAACAAGACTTATAAACAGTGGATGTAATGAAGGTTTCTCCCAACGGAGTTTCAACATATAAGTCAAAGTCTAATTTCTCTAGAGTTAAATTTAAACGTTGAGCGCAAGTAAGAGAAATAAAAGAATTGGTAGAACCGGTATCAAATAAAGTATAAACTTCACTAGAGTTTATGATTAGCTTACCCGTGATGACTTCGTTCGGGTTTCTCGCTTTTTGGGAGGTTACGATAAATGCTCTCCCTTGAACTACCGGCTTTGATTTCTTTGAGACGGCCTTCGGTACCTCCATCCCAGCTGGACTTGGCTTCGGTGCACGAAAAAATCGGGTAAGGTGACCTTCTCTTCCGTAATTATAACACGCTTTGGATTGCTGCGTACAGTTCGGACTGATATGTCCCTCCCCTCCGCATTTGTAATATACGATTGGTTGTCATTCCCTTTCCTTAACAACAGGTGCTGGTGATGACGTCTTTCCATTATTGTTGAATATCCTCTTCTTGAAATTTCCACTTCTATTATCTTGGCCATGATTACCACCGAAGTGGTTACCATTTCTGGCATGTGGATTCCCTCCACGTTTGTTATCACAGCTTCGATGACTGCTACCACTGGTATTATCATTTTGTCAGCTGCTCTCTCTTGGTTGGGTTGACTCGTTATCGCGCTCCAATAACTAAGCCCTATTTACAACATCTGAATACAAACATAGTTTGTGAGAAATTAAGTATTGACTTATCTCGGTTTTCAAACCTCTTAGAAACATTCACGTCATTCTCTCCTCATTATCAACCAAGTGGGACGCAAACTGGGACAACTCGGCAAACTTAGCTTCGTACTGTGACACGGTCATATTGTTATGCTCCAGCTTGATGAACTCTACCTCCTTCATGGGACGAATACTTTCGGAAAAGTACTTGTCGTTGAACAGTTCTTGGAACTTCTCCCAATACATCTTCAGTGCGGCAGGTTGAGTACGCTTTACCGATTCCCACCAGTAATCTGCCTCTCCTCGCAACATAAAGGTTGCAAAGGGAACATTTTGCTCCTCGGAGCATCCCAAGACATCAAATATCTTGGTGATCTGCTTTATCCATGTCTCCACCTTAAGTGGTTTTGGCTCTCCAATAAACTCCGGTGGTCCCAGCTCCTTGAACTGTTTAGCGGTGACCGTCCGAGAGTTGTCAGTGTTTCCACCTGCACTTTGAACAGGAGTTGTTCCCACCTGATGTTGCATGAATTGCATAAAGCCTCTAAACATCCCATCGTTTATGTAACGGGTCGAAATTATTGAGTCGTGATTCTGGGGACAGAATCCTTTTAAGGGGGGAAAGATGTGACGAACGAGAAATTTATAATTTAATTTTAATAATTATTGAGTTAAATAAATATTTTTCGATGATTTAATTATTGGATTTAATAATTAATTGATGCAATTGTGGTGGATTAATTTAATTATATGTGTTACATTTATTAAATTAATGTAGAGAATTTGTATTATTCAAGTATGTGATTATGTGAGCTTATTGAATTAAATGAAATAATTTAATTAAGCATGATGTTATTTAATTATTTTAATTATTAATTAGAGATTTAATAAATTGACATTATTTATTAATGAAATAATTAATTATATGACTATATGAAATTATGAGAAGTTATTATATTTTATTTATATTAAATAAGATATATAAATTATTGTGCAAGTGGGTGTGACATGATTTAAACTATAGTATAAGAGGTTTATTTAATTAAATGACTTTTGGAATCTATTCTAGCTAGCCAAACGGAGCCCTAATGGGAGCAGTTAACCCATGATGGGTAACTGATCTCCATAACGCGCGTCAGTTTTCCCCTTTATTATCACACATCTTTTCTTTTCTTCATTTGTTAAGTCTGGCATAGCATCACAGAGAGAGATTTAGAAATTTTTGAAGGAGAGTGTAAGTTGTATGAATTAAAGGATTAATTGAGAAGGTTTTAATTCTACTCATTCATACTCTGGGTAATTTTCTCCAAATCCAAATTCTTATTTCACGTCTTTTTAAGTTTTATGATTATGGCTTTCATATATTCTGTTAATTTTTGTGAAGTGAGAAATTGTGTTATGTTATATCAAATTGTGTTTAATTATGTATATGCTGCAAACCATGACATCAGTGTTGTGAAAACATGTCGTACATATGTTATTTCAAAATAAACAGAGTACGTGATATGGCCATATGGCCTTATATGTGATAATTGATGTATTGATTATATATTATCCCTAAATTTTACACCCTTATATTATTGAGCATGTTAATACGAAGTGATCAAGCTTTAAACGAACGGATTTGGCCTTATAACGAATCCGTAGTGTTAAATTATAAGTTTTGTTCAAAATCCTCAAGAACTTCAAGAACAGTCTAAATTTTTATAATTTAAATATGTGATTATATGTTTTAATAGGTTAAAATCACTTTATAGATGTTGTATTATGATTATGCATGAATTATAACATGTGGGTATATGTGATTTGGTGAAATTAGTGTTAAAAATGTGTTGATTTCGCTGAACTCTGTGTTCTTCGCGAACTGATATTCAGTTTCTGGGGTCTCGCGCCGCGGCGCCAGCTCTAGAACTGATTTCTCGCGCCGCAGCGCCACAGCGCTCGCAGCGCCAAGACTCGAGCCACGGTGCCACAGCGCCGCAGCGCCAAGGGCCCGGCCACAGCGCCACCGCGCCGCAGCGCGACTCCTTAGCATATTAGTGGCGCCGCAGCGCCACTCTCCAGAAAATGTCAGAAATGTATTTTTAAAATGTTAAAGTCTAACAAGTGTTAGTGGATTGATGTAATGAACATGTAATCATGTTAGAGGTATTATGAGATGATAAAATAGTTGTTTAACATGTAATAAAATATTATATGTGAATTGAATTATTAAATACATAATTAGTTTGATAATTCATTAAGTATAAATTATGTGACAACGTGATAATTTGACTAAGTTTAGTCAATAATTAAAGTAGACAACGAGAATGAGTTTATATTGATTAGTTAATTTATAATTAACCGGTATTGTGTATATGAATGGTATGTAGGATTTAATTCAAAGAACGTGTTTAGTTAAAGAGTAATCTACGCACGAGGTAAGTATCCTATCCCTAACTCCATTCTATTGAGCAAGTTTATTTAAACTTAAACGTTACTTTCATGTCGAGCAAGTTTCTTAACTCTATCTTTTACATTGAGCAAATTTCCTAAATTTAAACTATTATTCAAGTTCGAGTATTATATTAAAGATTGATTATCTTTCAAAGCATGATTCAGTTATACAATAATTGTTCTATTGTATATTTCTTGAGATTATTAATCATATTGAATATCATTATTGTCGAACTTTTTAGACTAGTGAACCTTACTGATTCAGCTAGTCCTTAGTTGATGAACGTTCTAAATTTCAGAACCCTTATTGAATTATCCAAACCAAACTTCCTTTGGTGCGGACTCGAATGTCAAACTAAGATGAACAACCCTGCAAAGGGATTTATTTACGCTTTAGCGTTAAGATATTATGCACAGTATGGTACTTAGGGCTGATCCCCCTAAGTACGAGAAGAAGGTCTATAGTCTTATGACTGTTAAAGGTTTCAAGTATATTTCTTGTTAACCTAGGACATAGTTCAAGGTCTTATGACCCTCAGTATTCTTTTGATTCATGTTATTTATTCTTGTTTCAAAAGTTGAGCTTTATTCAGATGTCGTTGATTATTCGCATGTTATTATACTGTAGTTTCATTTTTTATACTTGTGGGCATTTGTGCTCACTCTTGCTTAATAATAACATTGCAGTTAAGAATGAAAGAAGCGATGAACCCTCCACTAGTAAGGGCAAGGGCAAAGTTAGCAAATGATGAAGACCTGTTATTTATTGATGATGTATTTATGTTTAAGACTTATGTTGTTGTTTAAGACTTATTTTTTTAGAATTCCGCACAGATGTTTTAAGGTTAGAGTACCCTGGGATTTATTTATGATTCAGTTGATGTAACCCTTAAGGGAAGAGATTTTATTATGATTTCTATCTATTGTATGGTTTGATATTATTTATGGGTAGATAGATAGATGATGCTTGTACAGTGAACACCAAATCCCGTAGAATCGAAGTACCCGAATTTGGGGGTGTCACAAGTTGGTATCAGAGCTGTAGGTTATGAACCTTAGGTGGGGGAAACAACCTTAGGTTGTAGCCTTATAGGAGAAGATAGAAATTGAAAACTCTTATCGAGTTCTAAGAAATGAATTTTTGTAATTCATTGAAGATAATAAAATACATTATGTGTTTATGTGTTAAGTATGCGTTAGATAGTATGACTTAGTAACTAAAACTTAAAATTTGTTGTCAGGATGACGAATGATGGAGAAGCTAGTCAAGCTGAGGAGGGACCCCATTTACCTTTAGTACCTACTGAGGAGGGATCTCGTGTACTTGTAGGACCGACTGAGGAGGAGCCCCGAGACATTCATGTCGTTAGGGAGCAGCTGGTGCAGAGGGTTACATCTCCATTGATCACCGTTGTTGGTCAGGAGCATGAACCTGAGATTGATCCTGAGGAGGGTCCTGAGGAGGAGTTTGATGAGGAGGAAGAAGAAGAGGAGCTACCACGGTACACTGTTGATGCTGAGATGTATGACACACTATATGATCGTAACGTGTAGTTACAAGATGAAGTTCAGGAATTGACTGAGCGAGCGACTGTTCAGCAGTCTACTTTAGAGGAGAAGGATAGAGAGATTGTGACCCTTCATACATGTTTAGGAAACGTGGAGTGGGATCTGGTTCATGAGAAGGGTCAAACCGAAGATAAGACCGAGGAGATAGAGAAGCTGAAGAAGGAACCGAAGGAAACCTCCAGAAGACTGAAAATAGCAGAGAAAGGATGGGTAAGAGAATCACATCGAGCTGATCGTGCAGAAAATGATAGTCGTGCAAAGAAGGCAAAGCTTGAAGACACGTACGCCACACTTAATCATGCGATGGATGAGGTTCAAGAGCGAGTGTTAAGGTACCCCATCCAGTTTAAAGGACTTCCATCGTATATGTTGGATCGCAGGACGATGTCTCGTATCATGAATGAGGAGCGTGGTAAGGCTATTGAGCACCTTGGAAGACGGGAATAGAATCTGTTTATTTATGTGAAAGACTTATATAGTTTTATGTAAATTCCGGTGTGTTTATGAACTAAGGAATATGTTAATATTTGAATGTTTTAAATCCTGTGGATTCTTTATTCCACGATAGATGATGTAAATAGCAGTATGCTATAGTTTAATGTTAAAACTTTTTATTTGAATGAAAAGATATCAAGTTGTTTGAGATGATGTGTTAAGTGATATGTTAAATTGTTGAGTAATGTCTTAACTTTGTAGAGAAATAAATAAAGTTCTAATAAACGTTTATTTAACAGAAAAATGCCGCCAGGGAGAAGACAACAACGTCAACCGACTCAGGAAGGGTCAACCAATAATAACAATAATGCCAACGTTAATCCAGTTCAACAGCTAGTTAATTTACTAACTGGAGTCATGAATAACCAACCGCAAGCTCCACCTAGCACAACGTTTAAAGATTTTAAGGCGGTGGGACCGCCAGAGTTCAAAGGTTCCAGAAACCCAATCGAGGCTCAAACGTGGGTGATGGAAATGGAGAAGGTTTTCGACCTTGCTAGGGTTCGAGAAGATCAGAAGACCGTTTTTGTGACATTTATGCTGAAGTCTGAGGCTAGCTATTGGTGGCAGGAAAACAAGATGCGAGGAGGTGAAGGTGTAATTACGTGGGAGAGATTCAAAGAGATATTTTTCGAAATGTATATCCCAGCTAGTTCGCAGAATCAGATGGAGGTGCAATTTCTGGAACTGAAACAGGGAAACATGAGCGTGCCTGAATACGCGGCTAAATTCGATGAGTTGGCAAGGTTTGCCCCGTATCAAGTACACACTGACGTGAGGAAAGCCAGACGATTCGAACAAGGACTGAAGCCTTGGGTATACAGCAAGGTATCAATGTTTCAACTTAACACGTTTGCGGGAGTTTTGGAGAAGGCCATTCTCGCGGAAGGAGGAAGTGATGCAGTGACTAAGTACAACCAAGAACAGAAAAAGAAAAAGAGTGAGAATGAAGGTAATAACAAGACTGGTGGAAGTAATACTGGGAATAATAATAATCAGAAGAGGAAGTGGACGGATAACTCGACAGCTGGAAGTCAACACGGAGGGCAGAAAAAGAAGATAGAAGCATGTCCGACTTGCGGCAAGGCACATCTAGGAGTTTGTTTGAAGGGAAAGAGAGTGTGCTACAATTGTGGTCAGGAAGGCCACATAGCACCAAATTGTCCAAACCCAAAGAAGGGTGCTTGTTTTAGCTGTGGTTCGAAAGATCATTTAGCAAGAGACTGTCCCAAGAAGGGATCGGGAGGATCAGGACAAGGAGGAAACCGGGGAAATAGCAGTGGAAATACCTTAACCGACCACCTGCAACAAATCGACCAACCGCTAGAACTTTCAATATGACGGTGCAGGATGCAATCCAGTCTCGTGATGTGGTGTCAGGTATCATTCCGATCAATAAAATTAATGCTTACGTTTTATTTGATTCGGGTGCTACTTGTTCCTTTATATCCGATGACTTTGCTAATAGTTTAGATTTCCTTAAGGATGAATTGGAATATCCCATGATCATAGAAATTGCGAATAGAGAAATAATCCCTGTTAAGTACGTGTTTAAGAACTGTAGGGTGGATATTAAGGGTAATATCATGATCGTAGATCTTATCCCTATTCGATTGGGGGAATTCGACGTTATATTGGGTATGGATTGGCTATCCAATTATGGGGCTATAATTGACTGCCAAAAGAAGCGTATTAACCTTATGACTCCGTCAAAGGTTGTGTTTTATGGTAGCAAGTCGCCTAGACAAGCGAGTTGTCTGACGATGTTGCAGGCCAGGAAGTTATTAAGACAAGGCTGTGTAGGATATTTAGCTTACATAATCGATAGTCGAAAAGAGAACCCGAAGGTAGAGGAGATACAGATTGTGAGGGACTTCGTCGATGTATTTCCAGACGATTTGCCAGGACTTCCACCAGATAGAGAAGTAGACTTTGTGATTGATTTGGCGCCCAGAACTGCTCCAATATCGAAGGCACCATACCGAATGGCGCCAGTAGAGATGAAGGAATTAATGGTACAACTACAAGAATTGTTGGACAAAAAGTACATTCAATCGAGCGTATCGCCGTGGGGAGCGCCGGTGTTGTTCGTTAAAAGGAAGGACGGATCGATGAGGCTCTGCATTGACTACAGAGAATTAAATAAGGTCACGATTAAGAACAGATATCCATTACCAAGGATCGATGATCTGTTTGATCAATTGAAGGGAGCAAAATACTTTTCCAAGATTGACTTGAGGAGTGGTTATCACCAACTGAAGGTGCGGCCAGAGGATGTACCGAGGACAGCGTTCCGAACGCGATATGGTCATTATGAGTTTTTAGTAATGTCGTTTGGTGTTACAAATGCTCCTGCAGCATTTATGGGACTAATGAATGGTGTATTCAAGCCGTTTTTGGACAAATTCGTGGTGGTATTTATAGACGACATTTTGGTATATTCCAAAACCAAAGAGGAACATGAAGAACACTTGAGGTTAACGTTAGAAGTATTGAGAAGGGAGAAGTTGTATGCTAAATTTTCGAAATGCGAATTCTGGATCGAGAGACTACAATTTCTTGGTCACGTAATCGATAAAGATGGAATTTCGGTAGATCCATCCAAAGTAGAAGCTATGATTAACTGGGATCAGCCGAGAACGCCGTCAGAAGTAAGAAGTTTTCTTGGATTAGCAGGATATTATAGAAGATTCATACATGATTTTTCTAAGATCGCAACTCCGTTAACGAATTTAACTCAAAAAGCTGTGAAATTTGTTTGGACGGAGAAGTGTGAGGAGAGTTTTCAAGAATTAAAGAAGAGGTTGAGTTCAACGCCTGTGTTAACTCTTCCGGATGATACAGGAAATTTTGTTGTTTTTAGCGATGCGTCGCATAAAGGACTTGGTTGTGTGCTGATGCAAAACGGCAAAGTCATTGCGTATGCATCACGGCAGTTGAAGGATTACGAGAAGGGTTACTCAACCCATGATTTGGAGTTAGCTGCAGTTGTTTTTGCTTTGAAAATTTGGAGGGACTATCTATACGGGGAGAAGTGTGAAATATATACGGACCACAAGAGTCTGAAATATATTTTTACACAGAAAGATTTGAATATGCGTCAAAGAAGATGGTTGGAATTAATCAAGGATTATGACTGTGAGATTTTATACCATCCGGGTAAGGCTAATGTGGTCGCCGACGCCTTAAGTAGAAAGGGTCGTGAGAAGTTGATGATGTTGACTGCTCGGCAGGAGCTAATTGCAGATATGGAGAAACTAGAGTTAGAAGTGAAGTATCCTATGGAGATTGATGAGAAGCTATTTCAGATGCAATATGGTACAACTCTACTAGATAGAGTGAAGGAGGCACAGCTTCAGGATGATGAATGCAAAAAGGTAACATCGAAGATATCTGAAGGAACTGAACCAAGATTTAAGATGGATAAGGAAGGAATATTGAGATTTGAAAGCAGAATTTGGGTTCCGCCAGTACAAGAAATTAAGGAAAAAATTTTGAGTGAGGCTCATAGTTCAAGATATTCGATTCACCCTGGTAGTACAAAAATGTACCAAAATCTTCGACAACATTTCTGGTGGCCGAAGTTGAAACGTGATGTTACAGAATGTGTAGCCAAATGCCTGACATGTCAGAAAGTTAAAGCAGAACATCAGAGACCGAGTGGATTGCTACAACCGTTGGAGATCCTAGAATGGAAATGGGAACATATTACGATGGACTTCGTGGTTGGCCTTCCGACGGCTCAGAAAGGCTACGACACAGTATGGGTTATCGTTGACCGACTGACGAAATCCGCGCACTTCCTTCCTATCAAAATCAGATTTAACTTAGATCAGTTGGCAAGATTATATGTGAAAGAGATTGTTTCGAGGCACGGAGTGCCGGTGTCTATTGTTTCCGATAGGGATCCGCGCTTCACATCAAATTTCTGGAAACGTCTTCAGGAATGCATGGGTACACAATTGCGAATGAGTACAGCTTACCACCCTCAAACAGACGGACAGAGCGAACGAACGATTCAAACACTAGAAGATATGTTACGAGCCTGTGTAATGGACTTCAAAGGAAATTGGGATGATCACCTACCGTTGGTAGAGTTCGGCTACAACAACAGTTACCACGCTAGTATTGGTATGCCGCCTTACGAAGCGTTATACGGCGAAAAGTGCAGAACTCCGCTTTATTGGGATGAAGTTGGTGAAAGACAATTGCTAGGGCCAGAATTAGTACAGCAGACGGCAGAAATAGTCAAAGTGATCCGAGCACGACTGGTAGCAGTTCAAGATCGACAGAAGAAATACGCTGATCCACATCGTAAAAATATCGAGTTTGAACCAGGTAGTTATGTTTTCTTGAAGGTCTCTCCCTGGAAGGGAAAGATCAGGTTCGAAAAGAAAGGAAAATTGAGCCCAAGATTTATTGGACCCTTTGAGGTACTGCGAAGAATTGGAGAAGTTGCGTACGAGGTAGCCTTACCTCCAGCACTCGAGAATATCCACAACGTCTTCCATGTTTCTGTGTTACGACCTTACAAACCTGATTACAAGCATGTAATTGAATACGAACCCCTGCATTTTGAGAAAGACTTATCTTACGAATAAATTCTTGTCCAAATTATCGACCGAAAAGAACAAGTTCTGAGAAATAAAGTTATACCTTCTGTTAAGGTAATTTGGAGGAACCACAACGCTGAAGAAGCTACGTGGGAACTCGAAGAGAATATGATGAAGAATTACCCTCATTTATTTACTTAATTATTTGTAAGCGATTCTGGGGACAGTTTCTTTGTATGGGGGGGAGAATGTAACGGGTCGAAATTATTGAGTCGTGATTCTGGGGACAGAATCCTTTTAAGGGGGGAAAGATGTGACGAACGAGAAATTTGTAATTTAATTTTAATAATTATTGAGTTAAATAAATATTTTTTCATGATTTAATTATTGGATTTAATAATTAATTGATGCAATTGTGGTGGATTAATTTAATTATATGTGTTACATTTATTAAATTAATGTAGAAATTTTTATTATTCAAGTATGTGATTATGTGAGCTTATTGAATTAAATGAAATAATTTAATTAAGCATGATGTTATTTAATTAATTTAATTATTAATTAGAGATTTAATAAATTGACATTATTTATTAATGAAATAATTAATTATATGACTATATGAAATTATGAGAAGTTATTATATTTTATTTATATTAAATAAGATATATAAATTATTGTGCAAGTGGGTGTGACATGATTTAAACTATAGTATAAGAGGTTTATTTAATTAAATGACTTTTGGAATCTATTCTAGCTAGCCAAACGGAGCCTTAATGGGAGTTGGGAGCAGTTAACCCATGATGGGTAACTGATCTCCATAACGCGCGTCAGTTTTTCCCTTTATTATCATACGTCTTTTCTTTTCTTCATTTGTTAAGTCTGGCATAGTATCACAGAGAGAGATTTAGAAATTTTTGAAGGAGAGTGTAAGTTGTGTGAATTAAAGGATTAATTGAGAAGGTTTTAATTCTACTCATTCATACTCTAGGTAATTTTCTCCAAATCCAAATTCTTATTTCACGTCTTTTTAAATTTTATGATTATGGCTTTCATATATTCTGTTAATTTCTGTGAATTGAGAAATTGTGTTATGTTATATCAAATTGTGTTTAATTATGTATATGCTGCAAACCATAACATCAGTGTTGTGAAAACATGTCGCACATATGTTATTTCAAAATAAACAGAGTACGTGATATGGCCATATGGCCTTATATGTGATAATTGATGTATTGATTATATATTATCCCTAAATTTTATACCCTTATATTATTGAGCATGTTAATACGAAGTGATCAAGCTTTAAACGAACGGATTTGGCCTTATAACGAATCCGTAGTGTTAAATTATAAGTTTTGTTCAAAATCCTCAAGAACTTCAAGAATAGTCTAAATTTTTATAATTTAAATATGTGATTATATGTTTTAATAGGTTAAAATCACTTTATAGATGTTGTATTATGATTATGCATGAATTATAACATGTGGGTATATGTGATTTGGTGAAATTAGTGTTAAAAATGTGTTGATTTCGCTGAACTATGTGTTCTTCGCGAACTGAGATTCAGTTTCTGGGGTCTCGCGCCGCAGCGCCAGCTCTAGAACTGATTTCTCGCGCCGCAGCGCCACAGCGCTCGCAGCGCCAAGACTCGAGCCACGGCGCCACAGCGCCGCAGCGCCAAGGGCCCGGCCACGGCGCCACCGCGCTCTAGCGCGACTCCTTAGCATATTAGTGGCGCCGCAGCGCCACTCTCCAGAAAATGTCAGAAATGTATTTTTAAAATGTTAAAGTCTAACAAGTGTTAGTGGATTGATGTAATGAACATGTAATCATGTTAGAGGTATTATGAGATGATAAAATAGTTGTTTAACATGTAATAAAATATTATATGTGAATTGAATTATTAAATACATAATTAGTTTGCTAATTCATGAACTATAAATTATGTGACAACGTGATAATTTGACTAAGTTTAGTCAATAATTAAAGTAGACAACGAGAATGAGTTTATATTGATTAGTTAATTTATAATTAACTGGTATTGTGTATATGAATGGTATGTAGGATTTAATTCAAAGAACGTGCTTAGTTAAAGAGTAATCTACGCACGAGGCAAGTATCCTATCCCTAACTCCATTCTATTGAGCAAGTTTATTTAAACGTAAACGTTACTTTCATGTCGAGCAAGTTTCTTAACTCTATCTTTTACATTGAGCAAATTTCCTAAATTTAAACTATTATTCAAGTTCGAGTATTATATTAAAGATTGATTATCTTTCAAAGCATGATTCAGTTATACAATAATTGTTCTATTGTATATTTCTTGAGATTATTAATCATATTGAATATCATTATTGTCGAACTTTTTAGACTAGTGAACCTTGCTGATTCAGCTAGTCCTTAGTTGATGAACGTTCTAAATTTCAGAACCCTTATTGAATTATCCAAACCAAACTTCCTTTGGTGCAGACTCGAATGTCAAACTGAGATGAACAACCCTGCAAAGGGATTTATTTACGCTTTAGCGTTAAGATATTGTGCACAGTATGGTACTTAGGGCTGATCCCCCTAAGTACGAGAAGAAGGTCTATAGTCTTATGACTGTTAAAGGTTTCAAGTATATTTCTTGTTAACCTAGGACATAGTTCAAGGTCTTATGACCCTCAGTATTCTTTTGATTCATGTTATTTATTCTTGTTTCAAAAGTTGAGCTTTATTCAGATGTCGTTGATTATTCGCATGTTATTATACTGTAGTTTCATTTTTTATACTTGTGGGCATTTGTGCTCACTCTTGCTTAATAATAACATTGCAGTTAAGAATGAAAGAAGCGATGAACCCTCCACTAGTAAGGGCAAGGGCAAAGTTAGCAAATGATGAAGACCTGTTATTTATTGATGATGTATTTATGTTTAAGACTTATGTTGTTGTTTAAGACTTATTTGTTTAGAATTCCGCACAGATGTTTTAAGGTTAGAGTAACCTGGGATTTATTTATGATTCAGTTGATGTAACCCTTAAGGGAAGAGATTTTATTATGATTTCTATCTATTGTATGGTTTGATATTATTTATGGGTAGATAGATAGATGATGCTTGTACAGTGAACACCAAATCCCATGGAATCGAAGTACCCGGATTTGGGGGTGTCACAGTTTATCATTTGGTTAGCGTTGTTATTTTCCTGAGGATTATTGCCATCCTGATGCGCATTATCCAGAGTATTGATCGTTGGTGACTCAACGGTCTCATGTGCTTCATTGCTTATCTCAATATTTCCGGATGCCATTATCAAATACTACCACAAAACAAGGGTTAATTGACATGTAACATATTATCCCTATACTCTAACCGACCAATTAAATAACAAATAAACTTAGGTAGGTTATACTAGCGAAGGAATTCTCCGTCTCTCCCCTCCTAGTTCTTGTCTCACATCTCAGCTAGGGATCATATCCCTAAGCTTTGATACCAACTGTGACGTCCCCAAAATAGGTATACATCACCCATTCTGAGTCGCCAAATACATGGTATAAAATTCAAATACAACTTAATTATACAACTGTCGTGTAAAATACGACAAAACATAAGCTGAGAGTTTTAATACGAATACTGTCTTCTAGACAATATTCAAACTCAAATGAAGTCCTCAATACTTTTGTTATCACACTATTTCACTGAATAGTGAAGACTACTAATGCAAACATCTGGACCATCACTCCATTCCCCTACTAGTCCCAGCTATATTCTCATTTCTTGAAGAGAACAATGAAAATAAAGGGTGAGCTCAACTAGCCTAGTAAGAAATATTATGACTAAGATAATGCAGAATAAATTATCGTTAGCCTTCAACAGTGTTAAACTGATAAAATATAATAAACATCAAGTTTAACTGCAGCGGAACAAGCAATCCAGTAGAAGAATCAAGTAGAGCATGATATCTACTATTTTATATGATTTAAAATGTTTATCATCAATTTTATCGCTGAGACTCATCTTAATAAATAAACCACATCATCAAATCATCTCTGCACTACGGGCCAAGGATATTCATATAATCATCAATGATCATGATTATACCGAATAATCCCTAGTCATAATCATACCAACAACTATCCATCAATGCACTACATGCCAATGATGATTTTTACCACATCATTTGTAACATTACGGTCATGATTATACCAAATAATTCCTGGTCATAATCATACAAATCAATAGTACATCTATGCACGTAAGCCACATATAACTTTTATCACAATATAAGCATGAGGATGATGACAATGATATAAGAATTTAATTAAAAGAAAGTAAATGATAAATTTTAAAGATTTGTAATTTAATTTATCCAAAATTCAATAATATCCAAATTGTCAACATGATACTGCTTTGTGGAGTAAAATTCAAGAATAATATTGTATCAAAAATAATTTGGACAAAAAAGAAATCAATTTTTGTCATGAATAGTATTTTGGGTGAATAGTACTTTGTAAATAGTACCCGTGAATAGTACTTTATGAATAGTACTTGTGAATAGTACTTCATGAATAGTACTCGTGAATAGTACTTTGTGAATAGTACTTTATGAATAGTATTATATGAATAGTACCCGTGAATGGTACTTTTGTGAATAGTACCGTATAAATGAATAGTACTCATGGACAGCACTCCGGCATGGAAAGCTTAAAAATTTATCAAGAATGTGCAGAAAATATTCTTGTGAAACGATACTAGATGAAGCGCAAATTTTAAGGATATTCTACTAATTTCACGGAGTATAGAAGCAATACTTTTGACAAAATGAGGGTATAATCAGGAATACGAGACGAAATAATATTACTCACATACTACAGAGTATGGAAAAAAATATTATTCCTATGAATACTGAACAAAATAATATCCCTTACCTCAGAAGAAGACTGGATACTGAAATAGTGAGGTGGTAGACTTCTCTTTTACTTTCTATATATAGCTTCTCTCTCTATAATTGCTCTTGTGAGTCTTAGTGAATTTGTGAGAATGAAAGAAGAATGAGCTTCTATTTATATGAAAATATAGTTTCGATAATTGCACGTATATGGGCTCGAAATATTACAGTATAATACCTTCATCTTTTCCTTCATTTTTAATTTAGTCCTGCAAGTATTATCAAACTTGCACCACCTCCCCTAATAGTATATCATGTGAATCAATAGTACAATCATGTGAATCAATAGTACAATCATATAAAAAAAATAATTACAGTATAGTACCTTCATCTATACCTCCATTTTTAATTTAGGCATGCAAGTATTATAAATCTTGCACCACCTCCCCTAATAGTACATGCATGTGAATCAATAGTACACACATGTGAACAAATAGTTATAAGCTTTTGAATTAATAGCAATTAATTGCTCATTTATCTGATTAATTACCCGATTGGTCAATATAACCCCCCATACATCCATTATTATCAAAATAGATGTCGATTTTCTCTAACACTAATAATCCCAACACAATGGAAATATCAATTTCATCTTTAATCAACACGAACTTATTCATCATTAATATTATAACTCATAATTTTTAACAACCAGATCATTCCTAGGAAATAGGGGGCTTTTCGATAAGGATTTTTTCCTGTTGGCGCACAATTAGGTGACCAAACCTCTCCTTGACAGAACTTTCTAGACATCGTCAATATTGCAAATAATAATATGAATAACTTTTTCGTCTCAATTATTGATTTAATAATATAAAATATTATGCAGATGATACTGTGACAATAATTGAATCAATAATATTAGAGATATTATGTAGCAATTACTGCAGCAATAATTGAGTATAACTGAGTGGCTTTTCACGTAAGTATCAATAATCAATATTGTGTGCTACTATGCAACCATGCATATTACTATACTTTTACCACCGGGTAGTTCAACAGTTTAACGATAAAACTTTTGCCGTTATTTTTATAAAAAGATAATTCTGTCGTTATCTAACTACGACAATACTTCTGTTGTGGGGTCCACCAATGATTGTGTTGTCGTACGAATATTCCCTATTAAAACGAATATTCCCCGACCAATTGAATATTATATATCCACTTGCTTACTTTGCAAAATTTATAAATAATACCCACAACTATAACATTATATGAAATCCACACCATAATATTCAAAAATATATTTCGAGAAAAATTAATCTTTATTCATAAAAGTTGGGGTCTTACATTCGATGTGAATCATGGATCACGATCTGACACAATTGAAACAGGTACTCCATGTCTCGAAATAATTTCCTTAACATACAGTTTAGCCAACTGCTCTAGGTTATACCTAACTCCTATTGGTAAAAAGTGAGCCTATTTTGTCAACTGATCTACTATTACTCAAATAGCGTCGTATCCCTTCCTCGTCATTGGAAGTCCCACCACAAAGTCCATCGTGATATTCTCTCACTTCCACTCTAGAATCTCTAGTGATTGTAACAATCCACTCGGTCGTTGGTGTTTAACTTTAACTTTTTGACAAGTTAAGCACTTACTAACATATTCTGCTATTTCCCTCTTCATGTTTGGCCATCAAAAGTTCTGACGAAGGTCTTGATACATCTTATTACTTCCGGGATGTCTCGAGTACCTCAAACTATGGGCTTCACTCATAATCTCTTCTTTTAACTTGAAATTATTTGTAATCCTTCTTTATCAAGGTTATACTTAGTCTTCACTTCATCCTCCATTATCTTTTTCATTCGCTCGCACTCCTCGTTACCTAGTTATACTTCCTTAACTCGTTCCACTATCGTTGTTCGAGTCTCCACTTTGAATAACATTTCTACCGCTTCACTCAGTAATTTAACTTCTAACTCCATTATTGTCATCTCCGTTATTAACTCATTCTAAGTTGTTAACATTGATAGCTTTTCTCTACCCTTCCTACTTAACGCATCGGGTACTATGTTTGCTTTTTCGGATGATATAAGATATCACAGTCGTAATCCTTTATCAATTCTAACCACCTTCTCTGTCTCATATTCAACTCTTTCTGTGTAAAGATATATTTCAGACTTTTATGGTACGTGTATATCTTACACTTCTCCCCATACAAATAATATCTCCATATTTTTTAGGCAAAAACTACTGTTGCCAATTCTAGGTCATGAGTAGGATAGACTTTCTTATAATCCTTTAACTGGCGAGACGCATACGCAATGATATTGCCATGCTGTATAAGCACGCAACCCAGTCCTCTATGCGAAGCATCGTTTTAAACTACAAAATTCCCCGTATCATCTTGTAGAGATAATATAGGTGCCTCACTTAACCTTCTTTTTAGTTTCTGAAAACTATTCTCACACTTCTCAGTCCATAAATACTTTACTGACTTCCTCGTCAAATTCGTCAACAGGGTAGCTATTTTAGAAAAGTCCTGAATGAAAATTCTATAGTTTCCCGCTAACCCAAGAAAACTCTGAACCTCGGTTGGCATTTTCAGTTGTTCCCAATTATTAAATGCTTCTACCTTCGCTGGATCTACAGAAATGTCATCTTTATCAATAACATATCCTAGAAACTGCACTCTTTCAAGCCAAAATTCACACTTAGTGAATTTTGCATATAACTTCTCCCTTCGTAGTGTTTCCAACACTATCCTCAAATGTTCAGCATGATCTTCTGGCATCTTAAAATAGACTAGAATATCATCAATGAACACTACGACGAACTTGTCCAAATGTTGTTTGAACACTCTGTTCATCATATCCATAAATGCGACTGGCGCATTAGTCAACCCAAACGACATAACCAGAAACTTGTAATGACCATAACGAATTCTGAACGCCATCTTAGGTACATCCTCCTTCCTTAATTTCAACTGATGGTACCCCGTACGTAAATATATCTTAGAAAAATAATTTACCCCTTTCAACTAATCAAATAGATCATCGATCATGGGCAATGGGTATTTATTCTTAATCGTTAACTTGTTCAACTCCCGATAGTCGATACAAAGTCGTAACGACCCATCGTTCTTCTTTACAAATAACACCGGTGCTCTCCACGGAGACACGCGTGATTGAATGTACTTCCTGTCTAATAGTTCTTACAATTGAACCATCAACTCTTTCATCTCTACCGGCGCCATTCTATAAAGTGCCTTAAAAACTGGTGTCATACCCGGTAACAAGGCAATCACAAATTTGACTTCCCTATCCAGCGGAATACCTAGTAACTCCTCCGAAAATACATTCACAAACTCTTGTACTATAGGTATCTATTGTAATGATGCTTCCACTCTTTGGGTATCCACAACATGGCATAGGTATCCTATACACCCCTTTCTTAACATCTTCCTAGCTTGTGTCATGGTTAGACAACAAAAGCGTCCCGATGATTTATTACCGTAAAACACTACCTCGGGTTTCTTAGAAAGCCGAAGGTTCACACTCTTTCTATGACAATCTATTATCACTCTATGGTTAATCAACCAATCCATACCGAGAATTACATTAAATTCTCTCAACCTTATCGGTAAAAGATCTACCAATAATTTGTTACCTCTAATATCTACGAAATAATTCCTATGAATGTGTTCAACAGGAATTATCTCTTCGTTCGCTACCTTAACATCTAAAGGTATTTCTAATCTTTTCGGGAACAAACCTAATCGCTTAGCAAATTCACATGCTATAAAAGAACAAGTAACACCAGAATCAAACAACACATAAGCATTTATTTGATTAACTCGAATGATACATGCTACTACATTCACTGATGTAACTGTAACTTGGACTATCATATTAAAAGTACGGGCCGTAGGTCTACCTAACGATGGGGTTGGTCCAGTAATGGCTAACTTACCACTACTAACACCCTTATTACCCTCCGACCCCTTCTTTGGGCAATATCTTGCCATGTGGTCCATCGACCCACAGATAAAATAGCCCTAGTTCTTCTTAGGATTAGGACAATTGGGTGATATATGTCCCTCCTACCCACAGCTATAACAAACCAACTTCCCCTTCAAACAGACTCTTAGATGGGCCTTACCGCATGTCTTGCATGCTTCGATCCTATGCTTAGGATCCCCTTATTTCACTCCAGTATTCTCGGAGTTAAAACTCTTCCTCTTGGGCATGTTTTCACTGCCACTAGCTCCGTCTATCTTGGATCCTCCCTCTCCCTTGCCCTTATTCTTTTTCTCTTTGTGGTATTAGCTCAAAGCCTCACTACCACCATCAGCGATAATTTCTTTCTCCAGAATTGTCCTATAGGAAGCACTCTGGAACACAGAAATGCTACTATAGAGCCAGAGTTTTATTCCCTACTCAAACCTACGAGCCTTCATCTCCTCAGTGTCCTCTTGATATGGAGCGAACCTTGCCAATTCATTGAATTTGGCTGCGTACTGGGGAACCATCATGTCCCCTTGTTTAATTTCTAAGAACTTAATCTCTATTCTCCCTTGCATGCTAGTAGGAAAGTAGTTCTCGAAGAAAATCTTCTTAAACTGTTCCCACATGACAACATCAGTTCTAGCCCCACCCTAGTGAGCCTGCCACCAAAAGTTGGCTTCTCCTTTCATCATGTAAGTCGCAAAAGAAGTCTTTTGTGCCTCACCCACGTTTATAATAACAAACGCCTTCTCTATTTTCTTTACCCATGTTTGGGCCTCTATTGGGTCCGTAGTTCCCTTGAACTTCGATAGACCTACACTTTTAAATTCTTTAAAGGTAGTCGTTCTGGCTACCCTAGGTACTGCAGGTGCTCTACCCCCAGTTTGGTTAAATACAGCCGTTAATAAATTACCGAACTCTTGCATAGGGTTATTTTGACCCCCTTGGTTATCGTTATGGGATTCAGCCTCCTGATTACGTTGTCTCCTTCTTGGCGGCATTTTTTCTGATTAAATAAATAAAGCTTCATTATTATCTATTTGCTTACTTTGTTATTTCCCATCAAACAAAAACTCATACCACTACAAAGCACATAAAAAAACTTCATTATATTCATATGCTTCTTCATCATTCAAACTATTTACAATTTGATTCCAAAGCCAAAGCTATCACATTCCTATCCCGTGATTGGATTTCACAAAAATTGGGATTTACACAAAAAGACTACCCTTTAAGTATACAAAAGAGGGTTTTACGTCACTACTCAAAATATTTACCGGCCTAGACTTCTAATACTGCATAACATCATTCTCGTGTTTCTCATTTGCCAGAATTGACACAATATCATGACTAATAGTATGTCGAGTTTGTCCCGACTTAATGGAATAACAAGCAATTTTTAGCTTGAAATCCTCATGAGCACGGTGAGAGCCCCGAATCCGGGTCTCGAATCACCGCGGATCCGGTTCAATCATTCTAGCACTATTGCAGAAGATATAAACATAAATTATTTATACAATAAATTTTACACACTATTTCCCAAGGTCGAGTTACCTTAACTTATACACAATTCATAACCTATCTAATATATAATGTTATTATCATACATAACTGTTACAATTAAGCTGCACATAAAATCTCAAGCTGAACTTGGCTTTATCCTTTCCTATATCCGAACGTATTCGCCTTATCTGCAATGTTTATCATGATATAGCAAGGGTGAGCAATAAGATTTGCCCAACAAGTTTAAGTTCAATAAATTAAGGATATATCATGATTGAAAGATTTGAACAAAAGTTGGCTACAGTTCTGCAATATAATTGCGAACTAGCATAAACAAATTTTACATAGCTGAACGAACATGGAACATAAACAAATATATTTGACCGAATGGCAATGAAGGTGATCAACCTTTCATACCTGATGAATACATGCATTATGCACATAGTGCGATTTAATAAATCTTAGACATGACAATCAGAAATGATTAACTACAAATATATTTGAATAATACAACTCGAGGTCGAGTTAAGAAAAACTTGCATGTACCGTTGATTAGCATTACGCAATTTAATAAGCTTTGCCTGAAGACCTAATAGTAATAATATCGATCTATAAGTTAGAATAATGTCATCACAGTATTTAAAATAACCTAAACACATAATCACATAACTCTACTAGTCTATAACACATATAAAACTTCACCTTAAGTCAAACCTTTACTGTCTGAGTCGGGTTCGGTACAATTCTGACATCCCGATTGCCTAATCGGACAAATATCAAGTTTAAGTTCAATTAAACTCGGCCTAAACACTTAACAATTATCTTTGATAATTTATTATCAGCCAAAATATTTTTCATAAGCTCGTAATAATTTTCATATAATTATTACCATTTATCATGATTTTTCAATCATTAAAATGTATTTATATAATTTAAATACCACTTAATTCCTTTATCATTAATATTTATTTAATACCTAAAAATTAATGAAATACATGTCATAATATTATAATATATTTATAATATATCAAAGTATTTTTAATACCTTAACATTACATTTATATGATATTTAAACAATTAAATCCATTATTCGATAATTGACATTAATATTAAATATTAATGTCCTTCATGACAAAATATCAAAAGTTATATTTTATAACTTAAAATATTTTTATAACACTTAAATTATTTTTATATAATTTTTAAATCATTAATTCTATTCTTCCATAATTTATTTAATATATTTATTAAATTAATTAATTATCATTAATATTAATTAATTATTTAAATTCATCACAAAATATTAAAAGTCATTAAAAATGACTTAAAATATTTTCTTATACCATAATATAATTTTTCATGATTTTTCATGTACTAAATTTATTTTTAAATAATTTATTTAATATTATAATTAAATAAATTAAATACCATTATTATTCCAAAAATATTAAATATTTATGAAATATATTCAAAATAATTAAAAACTAATTTTCGAACTTTAAAATAATTTTTAGGAATTTATTATGTAATTTTAATAATTAAAAACTATTTTTCTCTAATTATTTAATAAAATAATTATTTTTAAAAATTCAGTGTCGCTAAAGGTGCATTAGGCGACAAAACCGTGGCTAAAGGTGTTCTTGGGCTGTTCTTCATCAAACTCAGAAATGCATAGGCAATGTTCAAGGTAGGAGGTTTGACCAAGTCTAGATCATTGATCTTCATGATTCTGGGTTATCTAATGTGTTACACATGTAGTATTTATGTCATACTACACAAACAAACTGATTCCAGGGTCATAAAGCATCATAACAGAGAGATATAAGCAATCAAAAAAGTCTGACAAGGTTGTTCTTTATTTCTTGGTTTTTCAGACAATGAAGAACATCACATGGTGCTATATCTATATCCTTAAATCGTGAGCTCTAAGTCTGTTTTGTGTGATTTACGTGTTCAAACTTGTAGTCCAGATGTCAGGGTACGTATATAAATCACTAGATCAACTTAACAACATCACCCACGCATGATCAGAGCCGATCAAAGGCTGTCAGAAAAACGGTTCTTGAAGATTGTGGGTTGCCGAGAATTTTCATCCGACGTGATGCTCAACGCTTGTTTGACTGGCTACAAGTTTGTGCCCATGCAAGATCTGGTTAATCTAAGGGCTTGGATGTGTAGTATTAATGTCAGACTACAAGATCTATATACAAACATGGCCATTAACCTTAACAATTGCAAGATCAAAAGCCATAAACAACCTGTCAGAGCTACATGGAAATTTCTGCGCTGCCCAGAAAACAAATTTTGTTATCGATCAACGAGGTTTGACTGCATTTATCTTACAATCTATACATGATCTGGGCTTGATTCAAGTTCCAGATCAAAGCCCTTACAACATACTAAAACTACAAATTTTAAAACACTAAAACAAATAACAGAGACAGATCTAGGAGTCCTGACATTTGACTGTCAGACACAAATTTCCAGTTTTCCTAGATTTTTAAAAACTTCAAAATCGTTCATCTAGATGTTATAGACCCGTTATCTAAGAACCCAGATCACTAAAAGACACCCTATAACGAATATCTAACCAATCATTAACAACATTTAACATAAAATCATAAGATTTCGAAGATTAGGGTTTATACCACTTTGATGCTCCATTTTTTATTCTGATCATACTGATTTGAACTTGGCTTGCTAAGTATTGATATTACCTTGACTTAACACTCCCTTTCTCTTTCCATTTTCGAAATCTTAGAGAGAGAAAGCCTAGGTTCAAATGAAACGTAAAGTTAGCATTTTATCTCTCTTTAATCTTTATATAATTGAACATGTAATGGAGTTGGCTGATGAAATAGTTAGATATTTGATATATTAGAGCACATGGTTGATCTAGAGTAGTTGACCAACTACAAATATGGCAAGATTCACACTCCATCTTATAAAATACAAAAAGGGCATCAAGGTCATTTAACATTTAATTTTAATGGATAACTTGACATTTTCCCTAATCCTAAAGGTTTAGGGTATAACCCTTAGGGTTTAGGGTTTAACCCTTAGACTTTTGCAATAAAATTTTAAGATTTCCCAATTTTAGTTTTAAAAATAGAAAATTAATTACTTCTAAATTATAATTAAGGCTTCCTAATTATATTAAAATTTTCCAATCATAAGCCAAGCTTACTAATTAGGATTAATATTTCCTAATTAAAATTAAAATTACCTAATTACCAATTAGGGTTTCAAATGTACAAGATAAAGTTTCTAATAATTAGGGTTTCTAATTATTAGAATTTCAATTAATCATTAGGGTTATTTCTAATTAGATTTGTAATTAATACCCAAATGCCTTATACATAGCATTTAAATTCCCAAATTAGGGCTTTCAACTTTCGAATTAGGGTTTCAAATTCTCAGAACTGAAATTATGGTTTCTAGAACCGATTTTAGGGTTTCTTATAAATCCTAAAAATTTTCTAACTGAACGCTGACGTTCTTAATATATACTTAGGGTTTTCCACTGATATAGCTTATTTGGTCAATCCTTGACCCTTATTCACATACTATACACATGTAATACCATATACACAGAACATATACACTCATACCCATAATCCTGAATAATTCACCATAAAAATTTTGAATTCACAAAATTCCTTTTCGAAAATCTCAAATCAATTCACTTATTTTCTGTCTAGGTTTATTATTTAACCTTAATTCAATATTTTAAGATTTTATAAATATCCAAATTCTCGGGTTGTCACATTCACCCATTCTTCTAAAAATTTCGTCCCCGAAATTTACCTTACACCTTATACCATGCACCATACACCATTCATACACAGAATCACATGCTACCCTATACATTGCTCACAAGAGTAAATATTTTCAAATATTGCTGAGGAGTTATATAGATTACTGTATGTCATTTTAGCAAAGGTTTTATGAAAATTCATCCGCAAACCGCACTGGTCTTATGAACGTAGTGGGTGACCAGCCCGTTCTGCCTTGTACTGGCCCAGTAGTACTGATGATTGGAATATTTTTTTCCCGTTCCTTCTATTACATCCGCCTTAGGCTCACAAAATTTCTTACCTCAGTCTTTATCGGAATCCACACCAAAACAATTTGGTTTGGGAAATTTTTCAAAGAACGCTGAGAATTTTCATAAAAGTTGTTCTAGCTGAATTAAATAGCTTAGACTTATATCAATAATCAATTTAAATCGAAATATTAATGTATAGCCAAAACCCCGTTGGCAATTTAAAATTTTGAAAATTGTTTGAAAACGACGTCATGATGTTGTACTGTATTAACAGCCCGTTTGAGGATGCCGTCATCGAGTGACTTTGTCATAACACATCATACATTAGTGGAATAACAATTTTAGATCAAATTTAACACTAAGTATTCCTGCATTTACAACTCCGTCAACTTTTTATCATCTCTACACCAGGTTACATGGTACATGAGTGATAAATAAAAATATATTTTGATATTTCAAATCATTATCGTCTAGGCAAAACAAGTAGCATAGACTATATTTTAAACCGTTCAAAAATCATTACAAATCTATTTTATCATCTCAACAGGTAATGAGGTGTAGGTGGCCCGAAGTCCATACATACATAATAGTCACCAAGAGTTGAGAATAAAAATTCATTTTCAAAAAGGCACATAGTGCATATTTAGCTTGATGTCAAAAATTTTGAAGTCTAGCATAGCTAGGAGGTTTGGAAAAACCTATGTCTCCACTAATGATCAATTTCTTAAACAGTCTATCTATTCCTATCATCCTCAATTCTCCATTCACACTTAATTCTACCCAGTTCGTCAAACCACACTCATGAGTTCATAAACTTTTCACAATCATATGAGTTTATGAACTTGTCCTAGTCAGACCTTTGGCGTCCATTCACTGAGGGGTTCAAAAATATTTCATATAATTGTGGGTCACGAATGTACCATAATTATGATTTTTAAGAACTCATACTTAACCTGATATTCTCTACCTATAACCTATCTATCTGTTATACCCATGAGAAAGGAATCACCCTCTTAACATGCATATAGCAAATAGCGTGACACAGACATTCTAATGATTATCAGTACCAGAAACTAAGTGGTTTTTACACCAAGTACAATTCCCCTCCCATACAAAGAATCCTATAACTCAGCTGCTCTGACATGAGTCCTCAATTTAAATCCCCACCTAATTCTTAACTTCATTCTCAATACGAATTTTATTTAATCCGTATTCATAATCCTTTCCTAAATTTGTACCAATTAGCAGTACCGCTGATACACCGTAATCTTTGCTGAAAACTTTTTAATCATTCACTTGATCCTTCTCCATACTATAACCTTATCAGATCACGGGGTGATCTCATCGTATATATTACGATTCATTTCTATGTCTTGATTATTTTGTTTTACGATCTCCTATCACCGCACTTTGAGTCTTTTAGACTTTATCTGACCATTACTACTGTTCACTTTTATTATCTGAGTTAGGGAACTCTGTATCTTTATAACTCGCCGAGATTCGTCTTTGAATCTTACCGACACACTAACTTTATTTGAGTTAGTATTTATCCTAATCACTACAGTTATTAGTCGAAGGTATTACTACCCTAGGTTTATAATCTACATCTTTGATACCAACTGTGAGAGCCCCAAATTCGGGTCTCGAATCACCGCGGATACGGTTCAATCATTCTATCACTATTGCGAAAGATATAAACATAAATTGTTCATACGATAAACTTTACACATTATTCCCCAAGGTCGAGTAACCTTAACTTATACACAATTCATAACCTATCTAATATATAATATTATTATCCTACATAACTGTTACAATTAAGCTGCACATAAAATCCCAAGCTGAACTTGGCTTTATCCTTTCCTGTATCCGAACATATTCGCCTTATCTGCAATGTTTATCATGATATAGCAAGGGTGAGCAATAAGATTTGCCCAGCAAGTTTAAGTTCAATAAATTAAGGATATATCATGATTGAAAGATTTGAACAAAAGCTGGCTATAGTTCTACAATATAATTGATAACTAGCATGAACAAATTTTACATAGCTGAACGAACATGGAACATGAACAAATATATCTGGACCGAATGGTAATGAAGGTGATCAACCTTTCATACCTGATGAATACATGAAGTATGCACAGAGTGCGATTTAATAATTCTTAGACATGGCAATTAGAAATGATTAACCACAAGTATATTTGAATAATACAACTAGAGGTCAAGTTAAGAAAAACTTGCCTGTACCGTTGATTAGCATTACACAATTTAATAAGCTTTGCCTGAAGACCTAATATTAATAATATTGATCTATAAGTTAGAATAATATCATCACAGTATTTAAAATAACCTAAACACATAATCACATAACTCTACTAGTCTATAACACATATAAAACTTCACCTTAAGTCAAACCTTTACAGTCTGAGTCGGGTTCGGTACAATTCTGACATCCCGATTGCCTAATCGGACAAATATCAAGTTTAAGTTCAATTAAACTCGGCCTAAACACTTAACAATTATCTTAGATAATTTATTATCAGTCAAAATATTTTTCATAAGCTCGTAATAATTTTCATATAATTATTACCATTTATCATGATTTGTCAATCATTAAAATGTATTTATATAATTTAAATACCACTTAATTCCTTTATCATTAATATTTATTTAATACCTAAATATTAATGAAATACATGTCATAATATTATAATATATTTATAATATATCAAAGTATTTTTAATACCTTAACATCACATTTATATAATTTTTAAACAATTAAATCCATTATCCAATAATTGACATTAATATTAAATATTGTTATCATTCATGACAAAATATTAAAAGTTATATTTAATAACTTAAAATATTTTTATAACACTTAAATCATTTTTATATGATTTTTAAATCATTAATTCTATTCTTCCATAATTTATTTAATATATTTATTAAATAAATTAATTATCATTAATATTAATTAATTATTTAAAATCATCACAAAATATTAAAAGTCATTAAAAATAACTTAAAATATTTTCTTATACCATAATATAATTTTTCATGATTTTTCATGTATTAAAATTATTTTTAAATAATTTATTTAATATTATAATTAAATAAATTAAATACCATTATTATTCCAAAAATATTAAATATTTATGAAATATATTCAAAATAATTAAAAACTAATTTTCGGACTTTAAAATAATTTTTAGGAATTTATTATGTAATTTTGATAATTAAAAACTATTTTTCTCTAATTATTTAATAAAATAATTATTTTCAAAAATTCAGTGTCGCTAAAGGTGCATTAGGCGACAAAACCGTGGCTAAAGGTGTTCTTGGGCTGTTCTTCATCAAACTCAGAAATGCATAGGCAATGTTCAAGGTAGGAGGTTTGACCAAGTCTAGATCATTGATCTTCATGATTCTGGGTTATCTAATGTGTTACACATGTAGTATTTATGTCATACTACACAAACAAACTGATTCCAGGGTCATAAAGCATCATAACAGAGAGATATAAGCAATCAAAAAAGTCTGACAAGGTTGTTCTTTATTTCTTGGTTTTTCAGACAATGAAGAACATCACATGGTGCTATATCTAGATCCTTAAATCGTGAGCTCTAAGTCTGTTTTGTGTGATTTACGTGTTCAAACTTGTAGTCCAGATGTCAGGGTACGTATATAAATCACTAGATCAACTTAACAACGTCACCCACGCATGATCAGAGCCGATCAAAGGCTGTCAGAAAAACGGTTCTTGAAGATTGTGGGTTGCCGAGAATTTTCATCCGGCGTGATGCTCAACGCTTGTTTGACTGGCTACAAGTTTGTGCCCATGCAAGATCTGGTTAATCTAAGGGCTTGGATGTGTAGTATTAATGTCAGACTACAAGATCTATATACAAACATGGCCATTAACCTTAACAATTGCAAGATCAAAAGCCATAAACAACCTGTCAGAGCTACATGGAAATTTCTGCGCTGCCCAGAAAACAAATTTTGTTATCGATCAACGAGGTTTGACTGCATTTATCTTACAATCTATACATGATCTGGGCTTGATTCAAGTTCCAGATCAAAGCCCTTACAACATACTAAAACTACAAATTTTAAAACACTAAAACAAATAACAGAGACAGATCTAGGAGTCCTGACATTTGACTGTCAGACACAAATTTCCAGTTTTCCTAGATTTTTAAAAACTTCAAAATCGTTCATCTAGATGTTATAGATCCGTTATCTAAGAATCCAGATCACTAAAAGACACCCTATAATGAATATCTAACCAATTATTAACAACATTTAACATAAAATCATAAGATTTCGAAGATTAGGGTTTATACCACTTTGATGCTCCATTTTTTATTCTGATCATACTGATTTGAACTTGGCTTGCTAAGTATTGATATTACCTTGACTTAACACTCCCTTTCTCTTTCAATTTTCGAAATCTTAGAGAGAGAAAGCCTAGGTTCAAATGAAACGTAAAGTTAGCATTTTATCTCTCTTTAATCTTTATATAATTGAACATGTAATGGAGTTGGCTGATGAAATAGTTAGATATTTGATATATTAGAGCACATGGTTGATCTAGAGTAGTTGACCAACTACAAATATGGCAAGATTCACACTCCATCTTATAAAATACAAAAAGGGCGTCAAGGTCATTTAACATTTAATTTTAATGGCTAACTTGACATTTTCCCTAATCCTAAAGGTTTAGGGTATAACCCTTAGGGTTTAGGGTTTAACCCTTAGACTTTTGCAATAAAATTTTAAGATTTCCCAATTTTAGTTTTAAAAATAGAAAATTAATTACTTCTAAATTATAATTAAGGCTTCCTAATTATATTAAAATTTTCCAATCATAAGCCAAGCTTACTAATTAGGATTAATATTTCCTAATTAAAATTAAAATTACCTAATTACCGATTAGGGTTTCAAATGTACAAAATAAAGTTTCTAATAATTAGGGTTTCTAATTATTAGAATTTCAATTAATCATTAGGGTTATTTCTAATTAGATTTGTAATTAATACCCAAATGCCTTATACATAGCATTTAAATTCCCAAATTAGGGCTTTCAACTTTCGAATTAGGGTTTCAAATTCTCAGAACTGAAATTATGGTTTCCAGAACCGATTTTAGGGTTTCTTATAAATCCTAAAAATTTTCTAACTGAACGCTGACGTTCTTAATATATACTTAGGGTTTGCCACTGATATAGCTTATTTGGTCAATCCTTGACCCTTATTCACATACTATACACATGTAATACCATATACACAGAACATATACACGCATACCCATAATCCTGAATAATAACAACATTTAACATAAAATCATAATATTTCGAAGATTAGGGTTTATACCACTTTGATACTCCATTTTTGATTCTGATCATACTAATTTGATCTTGGCTGGCTAAGTACTGATATTACCTTGACTTAGCACTCCCTTTCTCTTTCCATTTTCGAAATCTTAGAGAGAGAAAGCCTAGGTTCAAATGAAAAGTAAAGTTAGCATTTTATCTCTCTTTAATCTTTATATAATTGAACATGTAATGGAGTTGGCTGATGAAATAGTTAGATATTTGATATATTAGTGCACATGGCTGATCTAGAGTAGTTGACCAACTACAAATATGGCAAGATTCACACTACATCTTATAAAATACAAAAAGGGCATCAAGGTCATTTGGCATTTAATTTTAATTGCTAACTTGACATTTTCCCTAACCCTTAGGGTTTAGGGTTTAACCCTTAGACTTTTGTAATGAAATTTCTAAGATTTTCCAATTTTGGTTTTAAAAATATAAAATTAATTATTTCTAAATTATAATTAGGGCTTCCTAATTATATTAAAATTTTCCAATCATAACCCAAGCTTACTAATTAGGATTAATATTTTCTAATTAAAATTAAAATTACCTAATTACCAGTTAGGGTTTCAAATGTACAAATTAAAGTTTCTAATAATTAGGATTTCTAATTATTAGAATTCTAATTAATCTTTAGGGTTATTCCTAATTAGATTTGTAATTAATACACAAACGCCTTATACATAGCATTTAAATTCCTAAATTAGGGTGTTCAACTTTCGAATTAGGGTTTCAAATTCTCGAAACTGAAATTAGGGTTTCTAGAACCGGTTTTAGGGTTTCTTATAAATCGTAAGAATTTTCTAACTGTACGTTGACGTTATTATTATATACTTAGGGTTTGCCACTGATATAGTTTATTTGGTTAACCCTTGACCCTTATTCACATACTGTACACATATAATACCATATACAAAGAACATATACACTCATACCCTTAATCCTGAATAATTCACCATAAAAATTTTGAATTCACAAAATTCCTTCTCGAAAATCTCAAATCTATTCACTTATTTTCTGTCTACGTTTATTATTTAACCTTAATTCAATATTTTAAGTTTTTTTAAATATCCAAATTCTCGGGTTGTCACAAGCACTATCATGGATTTATGACATCCATGCTATTTTCTAGTCCTTCATCCCCAGTTCTTTACGAATCTCAACGACCTCATTCTTATAATACGTAGCCTTATCCTTCATGAGCACATTCTCGTCATGCTCAATCTCAAAATCTGCTTCTGCAGACTCTTTAGCCTCATGGAGATCACTAATCTCCTTCCTCTAGTTCTGCACAATAATGCGCAGTTGCTCATTCAAGTCAAGCACCGGTAGATACAATGCCCTCATTGCATCTGGAGGTGTTGGCTCTAGTGCAGATACCATCGTATTAAACGATGCTACCTCCATATCCTCATCCACATCGACCACCATATCAAGATATGACGCCGATACCATATTTCCCATATCCCCCTCTGAGTAGTCCTTCTCTGAAAATTCCTCCTCAGGCTCAGACTCTTCTATGATCACCACTGGTACCCCCGCCCCTAGCACTAGTACTGGCTCTATTCTGTTCACTGACTCTTCACTCACCACATGTATATTCCTATACATGCAGCTATCGATGGACATCTACAATAACACATAACATGTTGATTAATACATAATACACAATAGTATAAGCACAAATCACATTTAATTTATTTAGGGTTAATTTCTATCTTTTAAATCTTTCAGTAATGAGTTCCCTCAATACTTAATTAACTCATTCGACTAGAGTTCAATCGCTTCTACTTCTCATCTACTAACGAGTTTCTTAGCCTAAGGTTCTTCCCCCTTAAGTTTTATAAACTAATACTTTGATACCAACCTATGACGTGTGACAACCCGAGAATTTAGAAAAATTTTAAATTTTTAATTAAATTATTTAAGGTTCAAAATTAAAACCTAGACAGAAAATAAGTGTATGTGGTTGACATTTTTGAGATGAAATTTTGAGTATTTCAAAATTCTGTAAATGATTTAGGCGAATTATTAAAGATTAAGTGAATACGTGAATATATTCTATGTAAATATTATTATACGTGTACAGTGTGTGGTTAATGGTCAAGGATTGACCAGATAAATTATATATGTGTCAAACCCTAATCGTATCTTAAGAACGTCAACGTTCGGTTAGAAAATTCTTACGAATTATAAGAAACCGGTTCTGGAAACCTGTAACAACCCGATATTTTCTATATAAATAAATGAGAAATTTTGCGTATAAATTTTTTATATATATTTTAAGGATGAGGATTTGTACAAGATAATGTGTATATGTAATTATGTGGTAAATAAAAATATATTTATTACATAAATATTTACAAATAAATTTATTTTAGAATTATTGATTTTTATAAAGTATATTCTTATAATAATTAATTTATAGTAGAAATGTTTTTATTAATTATTTTCCATGAAAATATAATCAATAATATATGGAGTGATTTTTAGAATAAATATAATAATTATTTTATTATAGGAGTTTTAGTACAGATTATTAAATTAATTATTTTACCTTAATTATTAAGGTTAAATATGAAGAATAAATCAGATATGGAATCCAAACACTAATTTTTAGATTATTGTCAAGGTATGAGAATAATAATATAATATTAATCATATTTTGATTTTTTCAGTGCTATGAATATGTACTGTATGTACGTGTTGGTGATGATTGGTCAATTATGGTGTTTAATTTCAAAACCCTTTTATTAATTGATTAAACCCAAATTTTACTAGGGGAAACCCTAATTGGAAAATCAACTGTGAGTTTAAGACTGTTATATAACTGTGTTATATATTTTATGTTGTGTATTAAGTGATTGATTATGTAAACCCTAATTAAAATTCAAGAAACCCTAAATAATTTTTTTGAAAACCCTAATTATTTAAAAACCCTAAATTTAAATTACTAAGTTCTAATTAAAATTTTATTGAACTTTAAACTTAAATTTTTAAACCCTAGAAATTATTTAGGAAACCTTAAGGTTTAAGATCTATTGATTTTAACCTAGATTCAAGTGTCATGGACAAGAATACCCTTAAAATATTTTGTTAGTTTACTAAAATAGCCTTTTTGGTATTTATTTAATGAGCTAGAATGCAACTCACCACTCTAGATTTATAGCACATGCCTAAAACTCATTCAAACTTATCTCTATTGAGACGTAGCATGTTAGATACATTGAATATAAGTCATATAAATAGATTAAGAGAGAGAAAATGTCACTTGCTAGCTCATTTGTTCACAATAACCATCCAAGACCCTCTCTCTCTAAAACCTACAAAATCCTTTACTAAATTCAGTCACAAGACCAGCCCCGCGATCACCTTGAACAGATTCAGAAGCTAGAATCAAAACTTGTTCATATAAGGTATAAACCTAATTTGAAAAATCTGATCTTAGTTGCTATGTTAGATGTTATGTTTGAGTGTTAGAATATGTTGTTAGTAGTGTCTATTTGTGATCTGGGTTGCTAGATGTTAGATCCATAACATCTAGAGGCTCGGATTTAGCATTTTACAAAATCTGAAAAAAATTTATTTTGTGGTCTGACATCAAATGTCAGAGGTTGTAAATCTCAGCCTGTTTATGATTTTTGTGTTTTGAATGTTTATACTTGTAGTATGTTATGTGGTATAGGATCTAGAACTTGAATCAGGGTGGTATCGATCATATATTGCAAGATATTTAAGGTCAAAATGCGTTGACCGGCTATGACCTGGTGTTTCTGGGTAACCCAGAAACAGCCCAGAACCGGCCTGATAACATTTTTAACCGTCTTGATCTGTCAGTGTATTGAAGTTTTGTTGTTGTTTTGCTATCTAAGTTGTAGTATGTAGTTTACACTATATGTTTATGCCTTAAAATCTCCTAAATACAAAATTGGATGATTACAGTGGATGGTTAAACTAAGACAAACGAACATGGAAGCTGTTTTCTGGATAACCCTGAAAACGCTTGACCGTGTCGTCTGACATGGTTTGACCGACTTTGTTATGCTTGATCTGTTGATGATTATGATAATGTTTGTTGTTAGATCTGTAATACTACATGTGTTCTACTACCTGGACCTCTTAAATCACTAAAACATCACCTAGATCACAAGTTGTGGAAGCCCAAAGTAGGCTACATGAACTGTTCTTCATTTCTGGGTAACCCATAAATGAAGAACAGCCTCTGATAGCTACTTTGCTGGGTCAGATCTCTTTGGTTATGTGTGGTATGAACTTGATTGTTGTTGGATATTGTAGTCTTGTATTAGTACTACATGATCTGACAAACAATATCTCCAGAAACACAACACAAACGAAATTAGACCTGGTCAAACCTGGTCACTCGGTAATGGGCTTGATGTTCTGGGTTTCATGAAGAACACCTCAAGAACACCTATAGCGACAGTTTCGTCGCTATAGGGCCCTTTAGCGACAGTTTCCTTATAAAATTAATTAATTATATTAAATAAATAGAAAAAAATATAGTTTTTAGTTATTAAAAATACCAAATAAATTATTAAAAATTATTTTGAGGTCCGAAAATTAGTATTTAATTATTTTGAATATATTTCATAAATATTTAATATTTTTGAAATATTAAAAGTATTTAATTTATTTAATTATTATATTAAATAAATTATTTAAAAATGATTTTAATACATAAAAAATTATTTAAAATTGTATTATGATATAAGAAAATATTTTAAGTTATTTTTAATGACTTTTAATATTTTGTGATAAAATTCATTAATAAATTAATATTAATGATAATTAAGTTATTTACTAAATGAATTAAATAAAATAATTAAAAATGATTTTATTATATTAAAAATCATTTAAAATAATAATAAGGTATTTAAAAATATTTTAAGTTATAAAACATAACTTTCAATATTTAAAGGCAAATTTTATTAATTAATTATTATTAATGATATTAAGGTTATTTAATAATTATATTAAATAAATTAGTTTAAAAATAATTTGAATATTATATAAAACATTTTAAATATAAATAAAGTGTTTAAATATATTTTAAGTTATAAAATATAACTTTTAATAATTAAAGAATAATTTCATTAATAATTTAATATTAATGATATTAATTTAATACTAAATGATATTAAATTTATTTAATAATTATATTAAATAAATAGTTTAAAAATGATTTTATTAATTTAAAAATCATTTAAAATGGATATAAATGAATTAAAAATATTTTAAGTTATACTTAATGACTTTTAATATTTGGATAAATAAAGCATTAATGCTTTAATATTAATGGTAATTAATTAAGAATGATTTTAAATGTTTTAAAAAAATCATTTAAGGGAAATATTAATACTTTAAAAATATTTTAAGTTATTATAAATAACTTTAATATTTTGAAAATGATTTCATTAATAGTTTAATATTAATTAAATATTAATGATAATAGAATTGATTAATATTTAAATCATTTAATAATGATTTCGATGTTTGAAAATTCATGATAAATTATAATAGATGTTTTAAAATTATATTAAGTCATTTAAAAATAATATGACTGATACTAAGTTATAGGACAGAGTCTTAGACTCGATAATTACCCGATAAAGTCGTTGGTACACCGACATATTTCAAAAATTAATCTGGACTTAGATAATTTAATTAGATATGTGATTATTTATAATTCAATAGTTGTTAAACATGGATAATAATGTGATTAGGTTATGTGCTGACTGCGAAATATAGAACTATGTGTTATAGTATATTGTTCTAATCGAACGAACGATCTTATTAATGATAGGTTGTGAGATAAAAGATAAAACTAAGTTACATATTGTAAGCAGCGCATCAGACAAGTATCTTACCTTTTGCATTTTCTTTATGCAATGGACATGAGTAAGAATATTTATGAATTATATTGGTACTGTACAGATTATTAACTTTATATTATATACGCTCATTGATTATCAACATGTTAGTATATGATAATTCAAATTTATATTCTGTTCGTTAATTTCTATAAATGGTTATACAAGTGTCCCCACTTGGATAATCATTGTATTTAATCACATGTTGATATACCTTTGTCAATTACCCGTATATATATATATATATATATGTTGAATTATAGATTATTGTTGAACAAGATACAACTTTTGATTTGGAACCCAGACAAGTATGAACATCCCTACACGGAAAAACTTTTATGCGCCCAAGGCGGACAGAGTGAACGATACCCTCGTTCTTGCATGTAGTATTGATCAATGCAGGGTACAACGGGCTGATCACCCCCGTGCCCGTAAGTTATGACGGTTTGCAGATGAATTTATGTTTAACCTTTTCGAAAATAAAAACAATGTTCACAGTAAGTCCTTAAAGCCTATTTATAGTCATTACGTTGTTTCAAAAATTTGAAAAAAAAAGGTTGTTATGTTATTATTATCGGTATAGATACTTCACAACTATTGATCTGTTGTAGAAGGATAGTATAAAGAGAACATTTAAATTCTTTCAGCTTGTATATATAATTGCTATTACTTACTGCGCACTCAAATGCTCATCCTTGCTTAATTTAAATATTTTCAGCTAAGTGTGAAGAACCAGAAAGCTCATGCAGAAACAAAGGGAAAGGAAAGCTAACCAAATAAGATTTATGGTAGTTTATGTATTAGTTTGATATTATTAAGACAAGTATGATATTAATTATCTATCATGGGTTGTAATGAATGTTTAAAGGTTATGTACTTGGGATTCAGACTCTGATGAATATGTAAATTAAGTTGATTTTTATATTATTATTATTATTAGTATTATTCAGCTCATAGAAATGGTACCGTGAAGCACCGAGTTTGGGTTTCAAGTACCCGGATTTGGGGGCGTCACGTCGTGCTATCAGAGCTTAGGGTTAAAACCTTAAGTGGGTTAGACCTTAGGCTATAACCTTAGAACAGAGGGAAACATTGAAAATATAAATAACTCATATAGAGTTTAAAAAGGAGATGAATTGAATAAATTCATTGTCAAATAAAAAAAAGATAACTTATATAAAACTCTTATTTGCTGTATGTATATACTATATGCTAATCAGGATAACTTATGTGTGTAGATGTCCGGTGGAAAAGGCTTGTTATATGCTTATAGCATGAAGAAGGATCAAACCCATACACCCGATCTGATATCGAGGCCAATAGCTGAAATGGAAGCTCACAATGAAAACAACTCAGACGATGTGGTTATCGTAGAAAACGTAATACCAGATCCGGAGATGGTGGAGCTGACAGATAGTGATTCAGATACTAAAGTTGAAGCTTACCAAGCATCAACGGAGGTGCAAGATCTGAGGAACAAGGTTTCTTCTTTGGAAAGACTATGGGAAATAGAAAAGCTGTTGAATAGTTAGTTGCGTCAGGCGTTAATAGAAACAATGGAAGAACAAGATAAGCTTAAAATCCATATTGATCAGATGGAAGCCTCAACCAACACATCGTGTGTAGCTTCGAGCAAGAAGGGGAAAAGAAATATAGGAGACTAGGACTTAGCAAAACCTGATAAGAAGAAAGGGAAAAGAATTTGTTACATTTGCGGTTATGAAGGACATACTACTCTGTATTGTCCTGACTACAAACCAGGAGCATGTTTTATCTGTGGGGTAGAAGGTCATCAGGCGAGAGGTTGTCCAAGAAAAAGGTGTAATAAATAGGTAGTATAGGTTCTGTTGTGTATATGTGTTTAATGTAATATATATGATAAGTATGTCTGTGTAATGTGATGTTTTCAACTTTTGTATTAAGTCAAGATTATAAATCTCGACTTTTGTAGTCACAAAGGGATGAATGATGTTAAAAGTAGTATGTGCTATGTTATGTAAATATTCGTTAAATGAATATGAATCTATGTTTGAGTAAAGAAACTAGTTTAATATATTAAACTTATATGATAAGGTTTAGAATGTAAGTTAAAACTATGATTTTATTTAATCAGATAATGCCGCCAAGACGTCGAACTCGCAACCAAAGGGCAGAAGAATCTGTCAACAACGTTGAAGGACAACAACAAGCAGACCCGATGCAGAACTTCGCAAACATGATAGCTCAGGCTATGCAACAGGGAATACCAACTGCAGGGAACCAGCCGGACAACCGCTTAGCTAACTTCAAAGACTTTAAGGCTGTAGGACCGCCAGAATTCAAAGGTACAACTGACCTTGTTGAAGCCCAAACTTGGGTTAAGGAGATTGAGAAGACGTTCGCAATAGCTAGGATAACTGAGGGGCAAAAGACCATTTTTGCCCCCTACATGATGAAGGGTGAGGCAAATTTTTGGTGGGAGACAAATCAGGCGAGGGCAGGAGAAGGTGTAGTCACATGGGATAGGTTTAAAACCTTATTTTTCGAGAATTATTTTTCACCTAGTATGCAGGCGAGGATGGAGGTTAAATTTTTAGAGTTGAAGCAGAAGAATATGACGGTGTCTGAATACGCCACCAAATTTAATGAGTTAGTTAGGTTTGCCCCACATCAAGTTGATACGGAGGCTAGAAAAGCTAGAAGGTTTGAGCTGGGATTAAAACTTTGGCTCTATAATAAGGTGGCAGTGTTGCAGATCCCTACATTTGTAGCACTCATGGAGAAGGCGATTATAGCTGAGGAGGGAAGTGAGGCCATGAGCCTTTGCAACAAGGAGAGAAAGAATAAGGGTAAGACCGAAGGAGCTGGGAAGGTAGAAATTAATAGTGGGAATAGGGGTGATAGTAGCAAGAGGAAGGTGAGCAGTTTTGGAAGTGTGCAGGTGAAGCAAGAAGGTATGAAGAAACAGACTGTGCCGTGTAAGACTTGTGGAAAGAACCACTCTGGAGAATGTTTGAAGGGGAAGTTCGTGTGCTACAAGTGTGGGCAGGAGGGTCATATCTCTGTCGACTGCCCCAATCCTAGGATGAATAGTGGATGTTTTCTGTGCGGATCGACAGAATACAGGGTGAAGGATTGTCCGAAGAGGAGGGTGGAGGTAGGTAGTGTGAACACTGGCACTGGCAGCGGGACTTTGGCAATCACGGGACCTACGTCATCGAGCAAGCCAACAAAATCAACTGCAAGGGTCTAAAATATGACAGTCCAGGATACGGCAGCAGCTGGTACTGAAACTCTAGGTATTATTCGTATAACTTTTATTTTCTTATATACATGATTTTCATATATATAGTAAATTATTTCTAAAGAAATTTTGAGGGAGGAATTTGATTTTTTTAGAAATCAAGTTTCCGTTTAATCAGAAAGACAAGCTTTATGTGAATAGTTAAAGATCAGTTCGATCAAAGTTGGTTGAGATCTATTTGCGAAGAGTATGTGGGCGATGTACCCGTGTATGTATAGGTTTTAAAACGGTGATTCCGGGGACGAAATCTTTATAAGAGAGGGTGAATGTAACAACCCGATATTTTCTATATAAATAAATGAGAAATTTTGCGTATAATTTTTTTATATATATTTTAAGGATGAGGATTTGTACAAGATAATGTGTATATGTAATTATGTGATAAATAAAATTATATTTATTACATAAATATTTACAAATAAATTTATTTTAGAATTATTGATTTTTATAAAGTATATTCTTATAATAATTAATTTATAGTAGAAATATTTTTATTAATTATTTTCCATGAAAATATAATCATATATTATTTAAATAATATATGGAGTGATTTTTAGAATAAATATAATAATTATTTTATTATAGGAGTTTTAGTACAGATTATTAAGTTAATTATTTTATCTTAATTATTAAGGTTAAATATGAAGAATAAATCAGATATGGAATCCAAACCCTAATTTTTGGATTATTGTCAATGTATGAGAATAATAATATAACATTAATCATATTTTGATTTGTCAGTGCTATGAATATGTACTGTATGTACGTGTTGGTGATGATTGGTCAATTATGGTGTTTAATTTCAAAACCCTTTTATTAATTGATTAAACCCAAATTTTACTAGGGGAAACCCTAATTGGAAAATCAACTAAGTTTAAGACTGTTATATAACTGTGTTATATGTTTTATATTGTGTATTAAGTGATTGATTAGGTAAACCCTAATTAAAATTCTAGAAACCCTAAATAATTTTTTTGAAAACCCTAATTATTTAAAAACCCTAAATTTTAATTAGTAAGTTCTAATTAAAATTTTATTGAACTTTAAACTTAAATTTTTAAACCCTTGAAATTATTTGGGAAACCTTAAGGTTTAAGATCTAGTGATTTTAACCTAGATTCAAGTGTCATGGACAAGAATACCCTTAAAATGTTTTGTTAGTTTACTAAAATAGCCTTTTTGGTATTTATTTAATGAGCTAGAATGCAACTCACCACTCTAGATTTATAGCACATACCTAAAACTCATTCAAACTTATCTCTATTGACACCTTGCATGTTAGATACATTGAATCTAAGTCATATAAATAGATTAAGAGAGAGAAAATATCACTTGCTAGCTCATTTGTTCACAATAACCATCCAAGACCCTCTCTCTCTAAAACCTACGAAATCCTTTACTAAATTTAGTCACAAGACCAGCCCCACGATCACCTTGAACAGATTCAGAAGCTAGAATCAAAACTTGTTCATATAAGGTATAAACCTAATTTGAAAAATCTAATCTTAGTTGCTATGTTAGATCTTATGTTTGAATGTTAGAATATGTTGTTAGTAGTGTCTATTGGTGATCTGGGTTGCTAGATGTTAGTTCCATAACATCTAGAGGCTCGAATTTAGCATTTTACAAAATCTGGAAAAATTTTATTTTGTGGTCTGACATCAAATGTCAGAGGCTGTAAATCTCAGCCTGTTTATGATTTTTGTGTTTTGAAGGTTTATACTTGTAATATGTTATGTGGTCTAAGATCTAGAACTTGAATCAGGGTGGTATCGATCATATATTGCAAGATATTTAAGGTCAAAATGCGTTGACCGGCCATGACCTGGTGTTTCTGAGTAACCCAGAACCGGCATGATAACATTTTTAACTGTCTTGATCTGTCAGTGTATTGGAGTTTTGTTGTTGTTTTGTTATCTAAGTTGTAGTATGTAGTTTACACTATATGTTTATGCCTTAAAATCTCCTAAATACAAAACTGGATGATTACAGTGGATGGTCAAACTAGGACAGACGAACATGGAAGCTGTTTTCTGGGTAACCCAGAAAACGCTTGACCATGTCGTCTGATATGGTTTGACCGGCTTTGTTATGCTTGATCTGTTGATGATTATGAAAATGTTTGGTGTTAGATCTGTATTACTACATGTGTTCTACAACCTGGACCTCTTAAATCACTAAAACATCACCTAGATCACAAGTTGTGGAAGCCCAAAGTAGGCTACATGAACTGTTCTTCATTTCTGGGTAACCCAGAAATGAAGAACAGCCTCTGATAGCTACATTGCTGGGTTAGATCTCTTTGGTTATGTGTGGTATGAACTTGATTGTTGGTGGATATTGTAGTCTTGTATTAGTACTACATGATCTAACAAACAACATCTCCAAAACACAACACACACGAAATTAGACCTAGTCAAACCTGGTCACTCGGTAATGGGCTTGATGTTCTGGGCTTCATGAAGAACACCTCAGGAACACCTATAGTGACAGTTTCGTCGCTATAGGGCCCTTTAACGACAGTTTCCTTATAAAATTAACTAATTATATTAAATAAATAGAAAAAAAATAGTTTTTAATTATTAAAAATAGCAAATAAATTATTAAAATTATTTTGAGGTCCGAAAATTAGTATTTAATTATTTTGAATATATTTCATAAATATTTAATATTTTTGAAATATTAAAAGTATTTAATTTATTTAATTATTATATTAAATAAATTATTTAAAAATGATTTTAATACATGAAAAATCATTTAAAATTGTATTATGATGTATGAAAATATTTTAAGTTATTTTTAATGACTTTTAATATTTTGTGATAAAATATTAATGATAGGTCGTGAGATAAAAGATAAAACTAAGTTGCATATTATAAGCAGCGCATCAGGCAAGTATCTTACCTTTGCATTTTCTTTATGCAATGGACATGAGTAAGAATATTTATGAATTATATTATTACTGTGCAGATTATTAACTTTATATTATATACGCTCATTGATTATCAACATGTTAGTATATGATAATTCAGATTTATATTTTGTTTGTTAATTTCTATAAATGGTTATACAAGTGTCCCCACTGGGATAATCTTTGTATTTAATCACATGTTGATATACCTTTGTCAATTACCCGTATATATATGTTGAATTATAGATTATTGTTGAATAAGATAAAACCTTTGATTTGGAACCCAGGCAAGTATGAAAATCCCTACACGGGAAAACTTTTATGCGCCCAAGGCGGACAGAGTGAACGATACACTCGTTCTTGCATGTAGTATTGATCAATGCAGGGTACAACATGCTGATCACCTCCGTGCCCGTAAGTTATGACGGTTTGCAGATGAATTTCTGTTTAACCTTTTCAAAAATGAAAACAATGTTCATAGTATATCCCTAAACCCTATTTATAGTCATTACGTAGTTTCAAAAATTTGAAAAAAAAGGTTGTTATGTTATTATTATCGGTATAGATACTTCACAACTATTGATCTGTTGTAGAAGGGTAGTATAAAGAGAACATTTAAATTCTTTCAGCTTATATATATAATTGCTATTACTTGCTGGGCACTCAAATGCTCATCCTTGCTTAATTTAAATGTTTTCAGCTAAGTGTGAAGAACCAGAAAGCTCATGTAGAAACAAAGGGAAATGAAAGCTAACCAAATAAGATTTGTGGTAGTTTATGTATTAGTTTGATATTATTAAGACAAGTATGATATTAATTATCTATCATGGGTTGTAATGAATGTTTAAAGGTTACGTACTTGGGATTCAGACTCTGATGAATATGTAAATTAAGTGTATTTTTATATTATTATTATTATTAGTATTATTCAGCTCATAGAAATGGTACCGTGAAGCACCGAGTTTGAGTTTCAAATACCCGGATTTGGGGCCGTCACAAAACCCTAATTTCAGTTCTGAGAATTCAAAACCCTAATTCGATGTATGAAACCCTAATTTAGGAATTTAAATGACTATTATATTGCCTAAGTGCTATTAATTAATATATTAATTAGGGTAAAGCCTAATTAATTAGCAAAAAATTAATTCCAAATTTGAAACCCTAAATTACGAATTTGAAACCCTAATTTGTAAATAGAGAAAAATATAAGTGTTAATTTAATACTTTTAATGTTAATTAGGATATATTAATTCTAATTTTCAAGTTAAGAAATTAGAAACCTTAATCTAATTACGAAATCTAATTTCTAATTTAGAAAAATTATTTTCTATTAAAAACCCCTAATTCGTGAGTTATAATCCCTAATGACTAATTTTGACCCTAATTGCTTAATTAACAATTTTAATTAGGAAATGTTATTCCTAATTAGCAATATTTAATTTATGATTAAGGAATTTTAATATAATTAGAAAATTCTAGTTATAATTTATAAATATTAATTTTCTATTTTGAAAATCAAAATTCGAAATGTTAGAAACTAAATTGCAAAGTTAAGGGTCAAACCCTAAACCCTAAGGGTTCCAAACCCTTAACCCTAAGGGTTTGATCAAAGGTCAAGAATGCCATTAATATGTTATGAAAAAAGACTAAAATGCCCTTACTTGTAAGCTTAAAGTTTTTCTAGAAATTGCATGACTCATCATGTTAGGTATGGACCATGTGCTGGAAAAATCAATATACAATCTGACCTAGAGTGTCATCTTACATTACATGGATTCATTGAATAAAATATAAGAGATTTAGAGAGAGAGAGAGAGAATGGCCACTTTATATTTCATTATTCTCCTAACCCTTCTCTCTCTAAAAATTCGGGATATAGAGTGATAAAGAGAGAAAAGATGAGCCTATATCAGTCCATAACTACCCAATAACAGATCATCAAAGTCAGATTCCAAGATCCAAGCTAGAAAGGTATAAACCTTCAAAATTCGAAACTTTAGATTTTATGTTAAATGTTGTAATTGATTGTTTAAAGTTGTGTTTTAGGGTGTCATTTGATGATCTGGGTTGTCAAAACCTAGATCCATATCATCTTGATGCTCGAAATTTGAGTTTTTAAAAATTTGGGAAATGCTTGAAAAATGGCCTGACAACCATATGTCAGAGGCCATAGATCTTTATCTGTTACGTTTTAGTGTCGCTTTAAGTTGTAGATTTGTAGTATGTCATGTGGACTATGATCTGGAACTTGAATCAAGTTCAGATCATGTGTAGATCGAAAGATATAAGCGGTCAAAGATTGTTGACCATTCACGAAATGAGTTTCTGGGCTGCCCAGTTTTGCCCAGACAATTCTGACAACCTTTTTGCAGGGCTTGAATCCTGCCGTGTGTTATGTTATTGGTCCTGTTGTTGGTCGGATGTTCGAGACAGGTATAAGGACTACATACTCAGGTTTTTAGATCACCAAAATAAGTAGCAGAATCATAAAAATCCTTGGTCAAACTATCGTTGACCATCACGCCTGATGAAGATTCTGGGTAACCCAGATCTTCATCAGCCGTGTTCATGTCAGGTAGTTTGATCGGCCCAGATCTTGTGTATCTGATTTTGTTATGTTGTTATGATGTTATGAGGTTGTACTCTGACATTTCGACTACAATTGTGAACTTTTATATCACACAAACAGGTCATAGAATGCAAACTATATGGATCCAAAGTAGGTATCTCGTCTGTTCTTCAATTTCTGGAAAACCCAGAAATTGAAGAACAGCGTCTGACATGTTTTTGGTTGCTTAGATCTCTCTGAGATTATATGTTTTGGTAATGATCTTTGCTTATATTTGTAGTATTACATTTGGTCTGTAACATCAAAGTAATTACCAGCCCAGAAACAGAATGACCAAAGATCTATCGATGGTCAAACATGGTCCCTCGATGTCTGACATGCATTTTCTGGGCAGCTCAAGAACACGCGAAGAACACATTTAGCGACGCTTGTGTCGCCTAAAATACCTTTAGGGACACTTAATTACGAAAATTAATTATTTTTAATAAATAATTAGAGAAAAATAGTTTTTAATTATTAAAAATACTAAATAAATTTCGAAAAATTATTTTAAAATCTAAAAAATAGTTTTTAATTATTCCAAGTATATTTCATAAATATTTAATATTTTTGGAATATAAATGGTATTTAATTTATTTAGTTATAATATTAAATAAATTATTTAAAAATGATTTAAATACATGAAAAATAATATTATGGCAAAAGAAAATATTTTAAGTTAATTTCAGTGACTTTTAATATTTTGTGATGAATTTCATTAATTAATCAATATTAATGATAATTAGTTTATTTAATAAATATATTAAATAAATTATGGATAAATAGAATTAATGTTTTATAAATCATATAAAAATGATTTAAGGGTTAGAAAAATATTTTGAGTTATAAAATATAACTTTTGATATTTTGTCATGAAAATATAAATATTTTAATATTAAAAGCAATTATCGGATAATGATTTTAATTGTTTAAAAATCATATAAAGGTGATTTTAAAGTATTAAAAATACTTTATGATATTATAACTATATTATAATATTATGACATGTATTTCATTAATATTTGAAAATAAATAAATATTAATGATAAAGGAATTATGTGGTATTTAATTCGTATAAATACGATATTTATGATTGAAAATTTACGATAAATGATAATAATTATGTGAAAATTATTATGAGACTTGGAAAAATATTTTAACTGTTATTAAAATTATCTAAGTTAATTGTTAAGTGTTTAGTCAAAGTTTAATTGAACTTAGACTCGATAAAAGTCCGACTAAACCGTCGGGATGTCAGTTTTGTGTCGCGTTCAACTCAGACTGTAATAGTTTGACTTGATACCGAGTCTTATGTGTGTTATAGACTGATAGAGTTATGTGTTCTGTGTTATGTGTTTAGGTTATTCTATGTTTATCTATATATATAATAGTATTATATTGTGATGATATTATTCTAACTTAGCAATCAATATTATTTATATATTAGGTTCAGACAAAGCGTTATAAATTGCGTAGCGATAATCAACGGTTCAGGAAAGTTTGTTTTTACTTAACTCTACTAAGAGTTGTTTCATTCGGATAAGCTTATGGTTAATCATTGCTGGTTACCATGAATTGTACTCTGTACATATTGCATGTATAAGTCAGGTATGAAAGGCTGATCACCTTCATTACCAGTTGGTTTAGATATATTTGTTCATATATAATACTTGTTCAGTCAAAAGTTTGTTCCTGCTAGTTCACAATTATATTGTTGAATTATTGCCAGCTTATTATTCAGACTCTTTCAATCATGATATATCGTTATATTATTGAATTTAAACTTGCTGGGCAATCCTTATGCTCACCTTGCTATATCATGATAAACATTGCAGATTAAGACGAATGCGTCGGATACAAGGAAAGGTTAAAGACAGTTACAGCGTAAAGTTAATATGTGCGATTAGATTGTAATTGTATTATATAATAATATGTTATGTGTTAGACAGATTATGAATTGTGTATAAGTTAAGGTTACTCGACCTTGGGGAAAAGTATGTAAGTTTAATGTAGAAACCATTTATGTTTATATCTTCCGCAAATAATAGTAATAGTGATAGAATGATCGAACCGGATCCGCGATGATTCGGGACCTCGGATTTGGTATCAGAGCTGTTGGTTATGAACCTTAGGTAGGAATATCTGAGACTAATAACCGCAGTGATTAGGATAAGTACTAACTTAAATAGAGTTAGTTGGTTGGTAAGATTAAAAGATGAATCTCGGCGAGTTATAAGATACAGAGTTCCCTAACTCTGATAATAAAGTTGAACAGTAGTGGTGAATAGATAGAGTCTAAAAGACTAGAAGTGCAGTGATAGTAGATCGTAAAATAAAGTGATCAAGATATAGAAATGAATCGTAATATATACAATGTGATCACCCCGTGATCGGATAAGGTTATAGTATGGAAAAGAATCAATATGATGATTGGAAAGTTTACAGCAAGATTGCTGTGTGAATTGGTACAGATTCAGGAAAGGACTATGAATACGAGTTGAATGAAATTCGTATTGAGAAGGGTGTTAGTGTTAGGTGGGGATTCAATTGAGGATTCATGTCGGCAGCTGAGTTGTATGATTCCTTGTATGGGTGAGGAATTGTACTTGGTGTAAAAACTACTTAGTTTTTGGTATTTATAATTATTGAAATGTTTGTGTCGCGCTATTTGCTATATGTATGTTAAGAGGGTGATTCCTTTCTCATGTGTATAACAGATAGATAGGTCATAAGTAGAGAATATCAGGTTAAGTACGAGTTCTTAAAATTCATACTTATGTGACATTCTTGATTCATAGTTATATGAAATGTTTATGAACCCCTCAGTAAACGGACGCCAAAGGTCTGACTAGGACAAGTTCTTAAACTCATATGATTGTGGCAAGTAAATGAACTCATAAGTGTGGTTTGACAAACTGGGTGTAGTTGTGTGTAAATGAAGAATTGAGGATAATAGGAACAGATAGATTGTTAAGCAAATGATTATTAGTGGAGACATAAGTTTTCCGAAACTCCTAGCTATGCTAGACTTCGAAATTTTGACATCAAGCTAAATACGCACTATGTGCTTTTGAAAAAAAAAATGTAGACTCGTAATTATTTTTAAAACGGTTTAAAGTATAGTCTATGCTACTTATTTCAGCTAAGCGCAAATGATTTGAAATATCAAAATATATTTTATTTATCACTCATGTACCATGTAACCTGGTGCAGAGATGATAAAAAGTTGATGGAGTTGTATATGCAGGAATACTTAGTGTTGAATTTGATCTAAAATCGTTATTCCACTATTGTATGATGTGTTATGACAAAGTCATACAATGACGGCATCCTCAAACGGACTGTTAATACAGTATGGCATCATGGCGTCATTCTCAAAAATAATTTTTAAAAATTTTAAGTTGCCAACGGGGTTTGGCTACACCTAAATAATTCGATTGAATTGAATTATTAATATGAGTCTATGCTATTCGATTCAGCTAGACTGATGTTTATAAAAACTCTAAGTGTTCATTGAAAGAAATTTCCGAAACCAAATTGTTTTGGTGCGGAATCCAATAAGACTGAGGTAAAAAATTTTGTGCGCCTAAGGCGGATAAGAGGAACAAATTGTTCCGACTAGCAGTACTTGGCCAGTACAGGGCATATCGGGCTAATCACCCTTTCTGTCCGTAAGTAATGACGGTTTGCGGATGAATTTACATAAAACCTTTGCGAAAATGACAGACAAATAGTCTATGTAACTCCTCAGCAAAATTTGAAAAATTGTTACTCTTGTGAGTGGTGTATTGGGTAGCATGTGATGCTGTGTATGTATTGTGTATGGTGTAAGGTGTAAGGTGTAAGGTGTAAGGTAAATTTCGGGGACGAAATTTTTAGAAGAAGGGGTGAATGTGACAACCCGAGAATTTAGAAAATTTTCAAAATTTTAATTAAATTATTTAAGGTTCAAAATTAGAACATAGACAGAAAATAAGTGTATGCGTTTGACATTTTTGAGATGAAATTTTGAGTATTTCAAAATTTTGTGAAGCATTTAGGTGAATTATTCAGGATTAAGTGAATACGTGACTATTTTCTATGTAAATATTATTATACGTGTACAGTATGTGTGTAGCGCCCCCAAATCCGGGTATCTTCCAACCCGGCAGATGGTGTTATACTGTACAACATTTATACATTCATCCAATTGAATAGTCTCAAAGAACGAATATAATTTCTATATATTAAAGTAATATTTATAATTTCCCAGGTTCTATACCCATTACAAAGGTTCTTTGTCATAATATCAGTTACATTATAACAATAGACCTATACTATTACAAGACGGCTTAACAATCTGCCTTAGCTTTTTCTTTATCCCTTTTTGATCCTTCTGGACGCTCAATCTTAGCTGCATTCATATGTTTCAAGCAAGGGTGAGCCTGGCTAGCTCAGTAAGTATAACAATTTAATAACAACATGCTTGACACATACGAATCGTATATCTTCAATAACTGAACAATAGTTATGAAGTACTATTGATAATTCAAAGTAGCACTTCATCTTTTCTTTCAAAATGTTTTACAATAACAACAATATTTAGTAAAACATTCACTTCGGTCAAAGACCTCGAGTATTCATTCTTTATTGAAAAGGATAACCCGAAATGAGTTCCGTAAGCCCAATATTACTTACGAGCATTTCTAGGTCATCAGCCTATTGTACTCTATGTTGATAAACATTACATCCATTAAACGTATGTACGTTTAATCATCTGGCAACCTCATGTGCCTGTCGTTTTACCGACAAAATATTTGTTTAACATTTCAGTCTTCTTTTTGAAAACCATATCAAGTAGTTGACAAAAGATAGCAACATTTGATAATGCAAGAGTAGATTATCAAGTCTAGCCAAAGGTGATTGGCTTTAACCTCAACATACTTCAATTCATGCGAAAGAATACACGAATCTTAAACTTGTTCAGATTGAACTGAAACAAGAATTAGAATACTTGCCTTTAGCGTCTGCTACGATAAATTATCTTTATGTTCAAGTCGTTCAAGTCTCTACAATACTTGATCACATAATGACTTTACATTAGGTCACATATAATCAAATATGTATATGATTATATCATACCCTTCATTTCAATCTAATCGTGTATTAGATGTGAGGGCCCCGAATCCAGGTCCCAAATCACCTCGGATCCGGTTCGATCATTCTATACAACTATTACTATTTGTGGAAGATATAAACATAAATTGTTTATACAATACATATACTCACTATTCCCCAAGGTCGAGTAACCTTAACTTAATACACATTTCATAACTTTTTTAACATATAACATTATTAACATACAATACTTATACAATTTAGATGCACACATATCCTAACGCTGAAACTGTCTTTAACCTTTCCTTGTATCTGACGCATTCGCCTTAATCTGCAATGTTTTATCATGATATAGCAAGGGTGAGCATAAGGATTGCCCAGCAAGTCTAAATTCAACAATATAACGATATATCATGATTGAAGAGTTTGAATAATAAGCTGGCTATAATTCAACAATATAATTGTGAACTAGCAGGAACAAGTTTATGACTGAACAAGTATTATGCATGAACAAATATATCTGAAACCAACTGGTAATGAAGGTGATCAGCCTTTCATACCTGACTTATAAATGTAATATGTGCAGAGTACAAATTATACATGGCAATCAGCAATGATTAACCATAAGCATATCCGAATGAAACACTCTTAGTAGAGTTAAGTAAAATAAACTTGCCTGAACCGTTGATTACCGCAACACAATGTATAACGCTTTATCCGAAGACCTAATATTAGTAATATAGATCTCCAATATTAGAATAATATCATCACAATATAATACTATTATATATATAGACATACATAGAATAACCTAAACACATAGCACATAACTCTATCAGTCTATTCAGCACATAAAACTTAGTATCAAGTCAGACTATTTAAGCCCGAGTTGAAATCGACACAATTCTAACATCCCGGTGGTCTAGTCGGACTTTTATCGAGTCTAAGTTCAATTAAACTCTGACCTAACACTTAACAATTATTTCAGATAATTTTATTTTCAGTCAAAATATTTTTCACAGACTTGTAATAATTTTTGAATAATTATTACTATTTATCGTAAATTTTTAATCATTAAACTCATATTTAAATGAATTAAATACCACATAATTCTTTATCATTAATATTTACTTAATATCAAATATTAATGAAATATATGTCATAATATTATAATATATTTATAATATCACAAAGTATTTTTAATACTTTAAAATCACTTTTATATGATTTTTAAACCATTAAATTCATTATTCGATAATTACAATTAATATTAAAATATTAATATTTTCATGACAAAATATCAAAAGTTATATTTTATAACTTAAAATATTTTTCTAACACTTAAATCATTTTTATATAATTTTTAAATCATTAATTCTATTTTTCCTTAATTTATTTAATATAGTTATTAAATAAACTAATTACCATTAATAATAATTTATTAATGAAATTCATCACAAAATATCAAAAGTCATTGAAAATAACTTAAAATATTTTCTTTTACCATAATATAATTTTTCATGATTTTTCATGAATTAAAACTATTTTTAAATAATTTATTTAATTTTGTAATTAAATAAATTAAATACCATTTATATTCCAAAAATATTAAATATTTATGAAATATATTTAAAATAATTAAAAACTATTTTTCAGAATTTAAAATAAATTTTTGAAAATTTTTAAGTATATTTAGTAATTAAAATCTATTTATTTCAAGTAATTTAATAATTTCCGGAAATTAGAAATTAAAACTGTCACTAAAGAACCCTATAGCGACAGAACCGTCACTATAGGTGTTCTTGAGGCTGTTCTTGAGCTGCCCAGAAAACCATGTCAGAGATCGAGGGGCTTGGTTTGACCGGTTCTAATTTCTTAGTTAATGAGTTTCTGGGCTTGTACTATGGTTAGACCTGAAGTACTAATGTAATACCAGAATTACCAACTTGCTACATGGCCATACAACATCAGATCATAGAGATCTGAGTCTCCAAATATTCTGACAACGTGTTCTTCGTTTTTCTGGAATTTCCAGAATTAAAGGTACCTATTTTGAATCCTTAAAGCTTAGCTTCCCAGACTCGGTTTGTGTGATACAATGATACAAGTCTAAAGTCCACATGTCATAGAACATAACTATATTAACATATTAGTGAAACAACTTCGCCATATCCAGATTTAATCCGGTCAAACAGGGTCAGAAACGGTGTTCATACACTTTCTGGAAATTCCAGAAAGTGTCTTCGTGGTCAGATGGGCTACTTTGACCATCCATTATGTTCGATTTGTTTGTTGTTTAAGAGATCTAAGGCCATGGGTCTAGACTACATCTTACAGGTTACAATCTGGTTACCAACATATTAACAAACAACATAATTACTGACAGATATTGGCGTTATAAAACGTTGTCAGACGCTGATATTTGATTTCTGGGTTACCCAGAAATTAGTCCGTCATGCCCGGTCAACGGGTTTTGACAAAGAATAACATGAAATCTAGCTATGTAGTGGCTGTGATTCGACTTCCAGATAAAAGACCACATGACAGGCTATCCATTAAATGTTTAAAACAACAGAAATCTTGAACATACAAGAATTTGTGGCGCCTGACATTGCTTGTCAGACCACAAATATTGATCTTGAGCAGATTTTGAAAACTTCAATTTTTAAGGCCTATGATGCTATGGATCTATGATAGATGATCATAGATCATCATGAAACATCTTCTAGCACTTATAAAAACACATAAACACAAACATGAACTTAGCATACAAGATCAAAATTAGGTTTTTAGGGTTTATACCTTCTTGCTTGATCTTTGATTTTCTGATCCTTGATTTGTTTCTTGAAAGGCTAAGAGCTGATTATGGCTCACCTTCTCTCTCTCCCTCACTCTAAATCTCGAAAATGAAGAGAGAGGAAGTCTTGGACAAAAATGAAAAATAAAGTGTGTAGTTTTCTCTTTCTAAATCTATATAAATGTTGCCAAGTTGCTAGGATCTGAAAATTTTGGCTGGCTGGATGTGATTTGTAGCACATGGAGTTGGTGGAGTTGGTAGCCAACTCACATTTAGCAAGTCTTGCAAGCAATCACACCAATAATACAAGAAGGGCAAAAATGACATTTGTCTTTTTATTTCTAGAATTTCCATTAGTTACAAACCCTTAGGGTTTAGGGTTTGGGTGAATTTAGGGTTTAGAGCATTCTTAGGGTTTAGGGTTTGAAACCCTTAGGTTTTGCAAATTTAATTTTCTAAAATTTCCAATTTAGGTTTTAAAAACAGAAAATTAATATTTCTAAATTATAATTAGGATTTACTAATTATATAAAAATTTCTTAATCATACTTTAACTATTGCTAATTAAGATTAATATTTCCTAATTACAATCGCTAATTAAGCAATTAAGGTCAATATCACGGATTAGGGTTTACAACCCAAAATTAGGGTTCCTAATAGAAAAAATTAATTTTCTTAAAATAGAAATTAAATTTTCATAATTAGATTAGGGTTTTCTAATTACTTACAACTATAAAATTAGGATTAATATTTCCTAATTAACATTAAATCACTAAATTAACACTTAGTTTTTTCCCCAATTATAAAATTAGGGTTTCTAACCCAGAAATTAGGGTTTTCAAAAATGTGAAATTAGGGTTTGCTAATAATTAAGCTTTTCCCTAATTAATATAATAATAAATAACACTTACGCAATATAATAATCATTTAAATTCCCAGATTAGGGTTTCATGCACCGAATTACGGTTTTGGATTCCCAGAACTGAAATTAGGGTTTGCAGAACCAATTTCTAGGGTTTCTTATTAAACACTAGGGTTTTCTAACCGAACGTTGACGTTCTTAATATATACTTAGGGTTTGTTACATATATCAATTATCTGGTCAACCCTTGACCCTTAACCACATACTGTACACATATACACAGAACATAATCACGTTTTCCTTAATCCTGAATAATTCACCTAAATTATTCACAAAATTTTGAAATCCTCAAAATTCCATCTTAAAAATATCATAGGCATACACTATTTTTCTGTCTAGGTTCTAATTTTGAACCTTAAATCAATAAATAAAAATTTTAAAAATATTCAAAATTCTCGGGTTGTCACATTAGATTCAGTTACTATTCATTCCGATTTAACATTACCAATTGCATTTATATTCGACTAGGTTATCTTAACCTTTACATTACATTCCTTAAGGTTTAACAAAGTTTAAACAATGTTACATTACCTTCCTTTAGTTTGTGTTTATTTCCATTTTCTTTCTTTGTACTTAAAAACCTTCATTACTATCTTTGTTCAGAGACTGGCGCTGCGGCGCCGGTCCTATACTTATATCTCGCGCTGCGGCGCGAGCCTTATCCTAGCATGTCCCAGACATGGCGCTGGGGCGAGAGTCCTTACGTAATGGGCTGCGCTGCGGCGCCACTCTCCAGAGGTTTTTCGTACTGTGCATGGCGCTGGGGCGCGGGTCTTTTTCCTTGGGTTGGCGCCGCGGCGCCAACTCTGTGCACCAGATAAAAATTTCAATTTTGAAATTTTGTGAACTTCCCGGACGCATAACTTCTTCGTTATAAGTCCGAATTGGCTCGTTCAAAAGCCTACGGTTCACAAATTACGTAATGTACATGATCATCCAAGAATTTTATCTATTTGACTTTGTTTGCTAAAAATTCACCTATTGGTTCATTTTTAACGAAAACGATAAACGTTCGTGAATGTTCAACGCTCGTTTCTTCGTTCTAAGTCAGAATCCGGTCATTTTCGAGTCCGCAACTCTTAAATGCCAAATATGACTTAACTCCATTGTAAAGCAATAATTCCATGATCAAACACAAAATTTGACTTCCATTCCGAGAATTTTACGAATTCGACGATTATCGTCAAATCGTGCAATTTCCGGCAAATCTTCATTCTTACGATTTGTTCAACATTACAAATGAACTTCATTCATCATGTGAACATCTCAACATACATAATAAAATAACTTATTTTCATTGTTGAACTTTGACTCCTCATGAGCTTATAACTTATCAAATTATAAACTACCTATGATTTGATTATTCATGACTTATGACAATTAGAGTTTCTTAATCATCATACTTTACATGTGCTTCACATATAACTTTACTTAGGTATACATAATACATATGATCATATAAATTCTTTTACCTTTATATCAATTCTCTTAATAAACTCTTTATAAGTTCATATTATATTCACATAAGTGTATAACTTATGTTAGTTTAAATGACTTATCACCAACTTATGTGACTTATGTCCATGACTTACATATTCTTCTTCCTTCTTATCATTCATGTTTCTTAATTCAACTTTTCTTAGTATCCTATCATGGTAGAGATAGAAGATAATTGAGAAGAAGTCTTACTTTTGTGTAGTCTTGGTAAAGTAGCTTTCTTCTTCTTACTTACTTATGGAATGACTTATGTGTAGCTTATTCTCTCTAACACTTAAGCACTTTAGAAATGTTGGATTAATTGAACAACCAACAAATGGCTTGCAAGCTCTTCTACTTATAGACTTTTCAAAGTTAGGGTAGTTTAGTCATTAAAACAATCCCACCTCCTTAAGCCACCTCCTTACTATTCATTACTTGGCTAACACAACACTTATCCTATACTTGGTCATTACTCTTAATACTTGGTCCCCACATTACTTGATCACCACATTAAACCATATAAATATGGTTTGTCCCATGGGTCAACCAATCCATGGATTCTAATTTGGGCTTGGATTAATTAAATCATTGGGCTTTGCATTAATAAACACTAGCTTGTTCATTAATCAATTATTAGGCCTCTTCCTTTAATTCCTTTAATTCTTATCAATCTTACAAAGTACATTAACATTTCTTAATACATATACATATAGTTTATATATTATTTTCGTATTCTAATTCATATAGAATTTATAATACGATATTTCATCCTTCATACAAACTCGTATAATACTTCGTATTATACTCATTTCCATTTCTTTGTACAATACATAAGTATCATACCCTTATTACGTATTCATCACTATTTTGCCTTCCTTAACGTTTATAAATTAAGTCCACAAACGAAATACTGTTTTTTTCCATAACTAGATTTTTATTACATAATCCATCTCACCTTATTATTCTATCATTACGTATTTCTCAGAAATCCAAAATTATATCCCGAGCAAATACCGATGAATAGTGTTTTTCAGAAAATTTCTCGGAAAACTTTTATTTTCGTCTTGAAAATTCAAACACTTTAATTCATCCACGTAGCTCAAATACTACGACATTCCAACGTCACTAGGTTATATAACGACAACCATCTTGATAACACATAGAATAAGATTTTATTATTATTTAAATTAATAAAAATATTTTACAATAAGATCCGAATTTCTCGGTCGTTACAATGTGGTTAAGGGTCAAGGATTGACCAGATAAATTATATCTGTGTCAAACCCTAATCGTATCTTAAGAACGTCGACGTTCGGTTAGAAAATTCTTACGAATTATAAGAAACCCTAGAAACCGGTTCTGGAAACCCTAATTTCAGTTCCGAGAATTTGAAACCCTAATTCGATGTATGAAACCCTAATTCAGGAATTTAAATGATTATTATATTGCTTAAGTGCTATTAATTAATATATTAATTAGGGTAAAGCTTAATTAATTAGCAAAACCCTAATTCCAAATTTGAAACCCTAAATTACGGATTTAAAACCTTAATTCGTAAATAGGGAAAAACTTAAGTGTTAATTTAATACTTTTAATGTTAATTAGGATATATTAATTCTAATTTTCAAGTTAAGCAATTAGAAACCTTAATCTAATTACGAAATCTAATTTCTAATTTAGAAAAATTATTTTCTATTAAAAAATCCTAATTCGTGGGTTATTAACCCTAATGACTAATTTTGACCCTAATTGCTTAATTAACAATTTTAATTAGGAAATGATATTCCTAATTAGCAAGATTTAATTTATGATTAAGGAATTTTAATATAATTAGAAAATTCTAGTTATAATTTATAAATATTAATTTTCTATTTTGAAAACCGAAATTCGAAATGTTAGAAACTAAATTGCAAAGTTAAGGGTCAAACCCTAAATCCTAAGGGTTCCAAACCCTAAACCCTAAGGGTTTCATCAAAGGTCAGAATGCCATTAATATGTTATGCAAAAAGACTAAAATGCCCTTACTTGTAAGCTTAAAGTTTTACTAGAAATTGCATGACTCATCATGTTAGGTATACACCATGTGCTGGAAAAATCAATATACAATCTGACCTAGAGTGTCATCTTACATTACATGGATTCATTGAATAAAATATAAGAGATTTAGAGAGAGAGAGAGAGAATGGCCACTTTATATTCATTTTTCTCCTAACCATTCTCTCTCTAGAAATTCGGGATATAGAGTGATAGAGAGAGAAAAGATGAGCCTATATCAGTCCATAACTACCCAATAACAGATCATCAAAGTCAGATTCCAAGATCCAAGCTAGAAAGGTATAAACCTTCAAAATTCGAAATCTTTAGATTTTATGTTAAAAGTTGTAATTGATTGTTTAAAGTTGTGTTTTAGGGTGTCATTTGATGATCTGGGTTGTCAAAACCTAGATCCATATCATCTTGATGCTCGAAATTTGAGTTTTTATAAATTTGGGAAATGCTTGAAAAATGGCCTGACAACCATATATCAGAGGCCGTAGATTTTTATCTATTAAGTTTTAGTGTCGTTTTAAGTTGTAGAACTTTAGTATGTCATGTGGACTATGATCTGGAACTTGAATCAAGTTCAGATCATGTGTAGATCGAAAGATATAAGCGGTCAAAGATTGTTGACCATTCACGAAATGAGTTTCTGGGCTACCCAGTTTTGCCCAGAAAATTCTGACAACCCTTTTGCAGGGCTTGAATCTTGCCGTGTGTTATGTTATTGGTCATGTTGTTGGTTGCATGTTCGAGACAGGTATAAGGACTACATACTCAGGATTTTAGATCACCAAAATAAGTAGCAGAATCATAAAAATCCTTGGTCAAACTATCGTTGACCATTACGCCTGATGAAGATTCTGGGTAACCCAGATCTTCATCAGTCGTGGTAATGTCAGGTAGTTTGACTGGCCCAGATCTTGTGTATCTGATTTTGTTATGTTGTTATGATGTTATGAGGTTGTACTATGACATTTCGACTATAATTGTGAACTTTTATATCACACAAACAGGTCATAGAATGCAAACTATATGGATCCAAAGTAGGTATCTCGTCTGTTCTTCAATTTCTGGAAAACTCAAAAATTGAAGAACAGCGTCTGATAGGTTTTTGGTTGCTTAGATCTCTCTGAGATTATATGTTTTGGTAATGATCTTTGCTTATATTTGTAGTATTACATTTGGTCTATAACATCAAAGTAATTGCCAGCCCAGAAACAGAATGACCAAAGATCTATCGATGGTCAAACATGGTCCCTCGATGTCTGACATGCATTTTCTGGGCAGCTCAAGAACACGCGAAGAACACATTTAGCGACACTTGTGTCGCCTAAAATACCTTTAGCGACACTTAATTACGAAAATTAATTATTTTTAATAAATAATTAGAGAAAAATAGTTTTTAATTATTAAAAATACTAAATAAATTTCGAAAAATTATTTTAAAATCTGAAAAATAGTTTTTAATTATTTTAAGTATATTTCATAAATATTTAATATTTTTGGAATATAAATGGTATTTAATTTATTTAGTTGTAATATTAAATAAATTATTTAAAAATAATTTAAATACATGAAAAATAATATTATGGTAAAAGAAAATATTTTAAGTTAATTTCAGTGACTTTTAATATTTTGTGATGAATTTCATTAATTAATCAATATTAATGATAATTAGTTTATTTAATAAATATATTAAATAAATTATGGAAAAATAGAATTAATGTTTTATAAATCATATAAAAATGATTTAAGGGTTAGAAAAATATTTTGAGTTATAAAATATAACTTTGATATTTTGTCATGAAAATATTAATATTTTAATATTAAAAGCAATTATCGGATAATGATTTTAATTGTTTAAAAATCATATAAAGGTGATTTTAAAGTATTAAAAATACTTTATGATATTATAACTATATTATAATATTATGACATGTATTTCATTAATATTTGAAAATAAATAAATATTAATGATAAAAGAATTATGTGGTATTTAATTCGTATAAATACGATATTAATGATTGAAAATTTACAAAAAATGATAATAATTATGTGAAAATTATTATGAGACTTAGAAAAATATTTTGACTGTTATTAAAATTATTTGAGTAAATTGTTAAGTGTTTAGTCAAAGTTTAATTGAACTTAAACTCGATAAAAGTCCGACTAGACCGTCGGGATGTCAGTTTTGTGTCGGGTTCAACTCAGACTGTAATAGTTTGACTTGATACTGAGTCTTATGTGTGTTATAGACTGATAGAGTTATGTGTTATGTGTTATGTATTTAGGTTATTCTATGTATATCTATATATATATAATAGTATTATATTGTGATGATATTATTCTAAATAGAGGGCTTGGGGTGGCCGTTTTGTAAGAGAAAAAGGGGAGGAAGCCATGTCCAATTTGCTCTGTACACACCCTAAACTGAGTGATTTCTCATTTTAAACACTTGTAAGCTCATATATAGCTACTTTTCTACCGGCGGGAGCCGAGTGTTTATCCTTTTCAAGTTATAGAAGTCTTCTTTAGTAGTCCACTGTAAGTCTTCTTACACACTTTAAAGCCTTTCTTTTTATTTTTGCACACACTATTCTTCAAGTTGAGAGTCGTGTTGCGTGTGTAGGCCCGGACTTCGGTCCGTGGTTTCATTTCAGTTTGTATATATATATATATATATATATATATATATATATATATATATATATATATATATATATATATATATTTTTATATATGGACTAACATTATCGAGTTATGCCTCGATTGAGCCTAGACTTATGTCTGGAGCGTTTAATTGCTTTCGTATATATATATATATATATATATATATATATATATATATATGAACTGTGTGTCGAACTCTGTTCGATGAGCCTAGACTTACGTCTGGTGCGTTTAAATGCTTTCGTATATATATATATACTTATATATATGAACTGTGTGTCGAACTTTGTTCGATGAGCCTAGATTTTATATTCGGTGCGTTTACTGCTTTAATATATATATATATATATATATATATATATATATATATATATATATATATATATATATTAACTGTTGTTGGACTTTGTCCGATGAGCCTGAATTTTATATCCAGTGCTTTTACTTGCTTATATATATACACACATTTCGTCCCGCCTGGAGTTTATTTCGTGGTGGTTGACCATTTTTACTACTTTCTGTACATTTCGTCCGGCCTAGAGTTTCCTCTGTGGTGGTTGATCGCTTTTTTAACTTTATTTACATTTTCGGTCCCCCATGGAGGTGCTTCGTGGTGGTTGATCATGTCTGTATATATATATATATATATATATATATACTTGCTTATTACTTTTATATTAATTGCGGCATCATGTGAGCCTAGGAATCATGTGATAACAGATTCAGTCTACTGAATCTAGATTCGGTTCCCGTGATGGACCTTTTCAGCTGTAAGCAGCTTGTAAAATTATTTGCGATGTCTGAATTTTCTCATATGGTTTCCATACCCACGAGGAGTTCGGCATTATTTTGAACATTATTTTTTTCTATAGATGCTTCGCATCTGGAAAATAAAATCAATCAAGCCGAATATTGAATAAAATGGAAGTATCAAAAGGCCTCAATTACTATTGAGCACAAGGGTTTAAAAAACCTCTTTTCTAAAACATCATTGCTATATCTTGCTTAAAATTGAATTTTTACATAAATTTAAACCTTGTGTATATAGGTGTGAACGAGGCCTCGCACTACTTCCAAATAACAGCACATTGACACACACACACACACACATATTCATATAACAGTTTTTTAAAAAGTGGCGGTCACCGTGGCAACACGGATGTCGGGGGGTGCCTAACACCTTCCCTTCGCATAAGTAAGTCCCCGGACCCTAATGAATCTCGATTTCACAGACCCGTTTGGCAGTGTCACATCACTGGGTCAATGTGCAAACCTTTTCTCGGTTGTATTGGTACAACCAGTTAAAAAACCAACTAGCGACTCTTAACAGTCTATCGTCGACATTAAACATATTGTACCCTTTTCACTTATTTTTTTAAACAAATCTCACCTAAAATGAGAACACCAAAAAACAAGTAACGAAAAGGGACAACTAAAAATCCCGACGTCGACAGGTGGCGACTCTGCTGGGGACACCAGTAAGAGGACTTAAGCGGCTATTACAATCTTTTCAAAACTGTTATATGCTTGTGTGAGGATGTTCCATTTACATTTATGATGAATGTGTACGAATGCATTTTTTTTACTGCACTGCAATATATCTGCTTGTGATATTAGTGCTTCGTACATATCATCATTTTCATAAATGGTGAGACACGTTGTATGTGAATGTATGCTGTGTGGTTCCTCCATTAGAAGGCTATCCTGTCAGTGTTTGATTACTGGACTCGTAGGAAGACTAATTCTAATGAGGCTCAGGAAAGGTACCACCCAAATTCGCTCCAGTTGAAAGACCGGATTAACTTCCCGTTGAGTAAATTGCGATGATTTGGGAACCTTCATGCCAAAAAGCCGCAAGAGAAACCTAAGATAGGTCAGCCTCTGATAAACCAAACGCAAAGGAAAGTCTCTTCATGCTTTCTCATTTCAAATTGCTCGTAAAGTTAATTACTTGTAATTTACATTTCATATTCATCTCCATGTAATGAGAAATATGAAGAAATATGTGCATATACATATTTAAATTAACATGATATCCTGTATTACAAACAGCTAACATCCGTTTTGCAGGATCATAATCCTAAAACGGACACATCACATAGCATGTAAACATTTACACAATCCCTGAAACTAAACTATGCAAGTTTTGTCGCAGGAAAGCATTAGGACCTATTACCCGGTCAATGTCCAAAAAGGCCACGAGCCTATAGCCAATCATGTCTTCATCTGACCAGTCTAATCCAGTTTCTCGCGAAGAATTTAACGGATTGAGTAAACAAATTATAGATCTGGTTGTTCTGCTTAAAGAACTACATCAGTCTACTCAAGGTACGAAGATACCCATACATGCTAAATCCTCTGCATAAGGAGGAACCCAAGGTTCTGACAAAGCCATTACAGTACCTGAGCTCCAGTTGGATACAACCAACAAAAGTTATGATATCACCCATCTCAAAGGAGATCTAGACACCAGTGACATCATGAAAAAGGTCCTTCAAATGGAAGAAACCCTTCGTTCTATCAAAGGAATTGGAGCACACGGGAGTGTCTCCTATGCCGATCTTTGTATATTCCCTAGTGTTCATTATCCAGAGAAGTTCAAAACTCCTGACTTCGAAAAGTATGATGGGTTAGGAGATCCTTACACCCATTTGAAGGTGTTCATTGGAGAACTTGGATCTTATGCAGAGGACGAGAAGCTCAGAATGCAGCTGTTCCAAAAGAGTCTGATTGGAAAAGCCCACTCGTGGTATACCAGATTAGATAATTCAAAGATCCATAGTTAGAAAGAACTAGCTCATGCCTTCCTCACACAATACAGCTTCCAGTCTCAGATGGCTCCTAACCGATACCATATTACCAAGGTCAAGAAACAGTCCAATGAGTCTTTCAGAGAATATGCTCAAAGGTGGAAGCGTCTTGCTGCTCAGGTGATTCCTTCTATGACAGAGTCAGAGATGGTCATAACCTTTATCGACATACTAGAAGCTCCTTTCTATGAAAGAGTCTTAGCTGGCATTGGTAAACCATTTTCTGAAATAATCAAACATGGAGAAATAGCTGAGATGGGATTGAAGTCAGGAAAGATTCAAGACCTAGCCGTTCTCAAAGCTGTTATTGAGCGCATCCAATCCAAAAATTATGGAAACAACCCCCGAAGGGTCCATAAAAAGAAAGAGGAAGATGTTTCCTTGATACTCCAAGGTTAAAGAGGTAATCAGAATATGCCTATCCAACGGAGGAATTACACTACTTTTCAAGTACAGTCTTCAAAACCTCCAATGCCTAAAGGTGGAGAAGTCAAACGCCCTCGAGTATTCATACCCCTAGGGGATTCACTTGAGAACATTCTCAATCTTCTGACCACTCAGAAGAAAATTACGCATCTTCTTCCACTTGCCAACCCTAATGGGAGGGGTTTCAATGCTGCTCAAAAATGTGCTTATCATGTCGGGGCGCCTGGACATGATACTTAAGATTGTTGGGCCTTGAAACACAATATCCAAGATTTGATAGACAACGGTGAGATCGTGGTCACCAAACCAGATCAACCTCACGTACAAGACAACCCTCTTCCTCTACACAAAGAGGAAGAGGTCAACATGATTAATTGGAGCAGTGGAGAAAGTTCCAATTTTAACTGTGAACCATCCCAGATCATCAAAGACGGTGTTGACAAGTGGGATTATACAAAGTTCCAGTTTACGATGGAACGGAAGATTAAAGCTCTGTGTAAGCAAATTGAGAAATTGCCCGAACTGGTGACCTATCAGCATCAAGTCACATGCCAATTAATTAGCCAGGAGCATGCTAGTCTACTCCCCTTGGTTATGAAGACTCCATCATCACCTTCAAAATATGAAACATTGGATGACAAAGTGACGAAGAGAGCAACTGCCAAAGCCCGTCGGGATTTTACCAATAGAAGGAAATTTACATACCTGGGCCAACCTATGGAGGAGATACTTCAGATGCTAATCAATGAAGGAAAAATCACATCCCTTCTATCTCTAATTAATCCTCGTTCAGGACGGTTCAATCCTGATGGAGTATGTCAATATCACTCTCATTCTCGCGGTCACATCACGGAAGAATGATGGGCACTCTGCCACCTTATTCAGAATCTAATTGATAGTGGTGTCCTGCAATTGGTAGACAATGATACTATGCTATTTGAGAGTGAAAATATTTGCCCTACCAAATGGAAAGGACTGGTAGTAGTTATATCCACTGAGGTTGATGGGACTGTTAAACCATTCATAATTCAACTCAAGGGAGTTAACAAACCTTTGAAAGTGGCTGCTCCAAAGCCAATCATTTTTCTATTCAGACCACAATATCCTGTTGTCAGCTTACAGAAAGTTTCGTGGAATTATGGAGAAGCTGAAGGATCCACATCTCATACAACTGTTGCAGTGTCGAAGGAAAATCCACTATATCTTCCCCAACGGGTGATGAAGCCTACTATTAAATCAAAGGGGAAAATTCCCACTGAGAAGATTGAAAAATTCCTCCGTGCTATGGGTCATAATGAAGCCAAGGTGGTTTTAAGCTGCTCCCCATCAAATTTTAATATTAGACTTGGTTTTAACTTCCGAAGGGACCGGTCATTACAAACCATTACACATTACGATTTTGTCTTCTAGATACATGTTACCTGGAGTATTGGTAGATGGAGGTTCGTCTTTGAATATATGTCCTTATGCTACATTGCTAAAGATGAATGTCAATCTCAAGCGGATCCGAAGTAGCCATACGATCATCAAAGCTTTTGATGGATCTCGCCAGAATTCAGTCGGAGAGATTGAGCTGCCAATTGAGATTGGTCCCTATAAATTTTGTGTATCTTTTCACGTGCTCAAAATTGATACAGGATATAACCTACTTCTAGGGAGACTGTAGATTCATATGGCCGGGGCAGTGCCCTCCACTCTTCATCAACAACTTAAATACATTATCAACAATAGCTTAGTCACAGTCAACGCTGAACCGGAATTTCCTCAACATGGTGGCCTTCCACTCATCAATGTCAATTCAGAGGTTGAGCCGGTTAGTTTCCACACTTTGGAAGTAAGCAACACTCAATACCATTCTATTGGGATGCCATTTCCCGTACCCAAGATTTCTGCCGAAGTTATGGCAGCTACTCAAGAAATGATGTCATTGGGACACCAGCCAGGACAAGGGCTGGGTAAAGAGCATCAGGGTATTAAGCACCCGATTCAAGTGTCCAATCAAACTGGGACAGCCAGTCTAGGCTATTATGCCAATGCCAGTTACAGGAATCCACATAAGCATAAGAAAATTCCTTCCACTTCAGCCACACGTCGATTATCTCCTCCTGTAAATCCAGAATCCACACCATCTCCAGTAAAGGTGCCAGCCAACGTAATGGATATGTTATTTCCTAAGCCGATACTGGTCAAGGAGAAGGAAATCTTTGTTCCAGATCCCAAGGTGGAAGAAGAGGAATGGATAATTAAGCAAGACATCGTCCGAATGATGTCAGGCGTAGGCATCATTGTCCATGATGAACATACAAACAGATACACCTAGACGATGATTGCCCAGACGTGATGGTCATCATTCGGGAGAAGGAGGATGATGGCAGCCCCTCCATTACTGCGGTCCACCAGGACTTTGCCCTTACCAATTGGAGCATCACTCCTTGTATTGGTCGACAAGGGTAAAATGGGTAGGACTTCTTTCTGCCTTGTAGATATCATAACTGCTTACTTTTCTGTACAGTATTAGCAGTTGTTTTGTCCGTACATGCTAACACTTTGTATGATTAAACAGTTTCATATATATTAAGTGAAAGAATATTTTGTTTCAGGACTCTGAACTTAGATGTGCATGTACTTGCTGATAAGATGCCTCTTCTCCACAAGGATGGTAACTTTGATGAAAAGTTGAACTCCAACTTGATGGAAATATAAGAGGTTATTGAGGTGCCTCCGGAGATTAAAGAATGGGTCAAAGACAAACCTAAACCTTACCTTGATCAAACCGCCTCTTTCAATCTCAAAACCTTAGAAAACCCTAAGTTAATCCAGATTGGTTTAGACCTTACCCCAAACTAGAGGAATGACATGGTTACACTACTAACCCAATTCCAGGATGTGTTTGCATGGTCTCATGAAGACATGGTGGGTTTGTCCGCTAACATTATCCTTCATCACCTTCCCATCATGGAGGGATTCAAGCCAGCCAAGTAGAAACTCAGGCGATTACAACCTGAGTGGAGTTTAAAGGTGAACGAAGAAATTGTAAAACAATTTCAAGCTGGTATTATCATGGTGTCCACATATTCTGAATGGATATCCAACATCGTTCTCGTGCCTAAGCCTAGAGGAAAGGTGGCAGTTTGCGTGGATTATCAGGATCTAAATAAAGCTTTCCTTAAAGATAGCTTTCCCGTGCCATTTATCCACATTCTCGTTGACAATACTGCCCTCACATGAGCGGCCCTTTACTTATAAAGAAAATCCTTAGAACAGGACATTACTGGCACTCTCTCAAGGCTGACTGCAATAACCACATCAAGAGATATTATCAGTGCCAAATTCATGGGAATGCTATCCACGTCCCTCCACTGGAGCTCCATAATATGAGCTCGCCTTGACCCTTCTCAATGTGGGGAATGGACGTGATCGGGCCCATCGAGCCTAAAGCCAGTAATGGACATCGCTTTATCTTCACTATGATCAACTACTTTACCAAGTGGGTAAAAACAACCTCCTTCCCCAGGGTTACCAAAGAAGTCATCATTGCTTTCATCAGAAATAATGTCATTTGTCGATATGGACAACCAGAGGTAATTGTATCAGACAATGCTAAGAACCTCAACAACAAAATGATGGAGGAGTTATGCAGTAAATTCCACATCAAACACCTTAACTCTGTCATCTACGTCCAAAGATGAATGGTGCTATTGAAGCGGCTAACAAAAACATCAAGAAGATCATGCAAAAGATGTCCGCCAACCACAAAGGATGGTCTGACCTATTGCCTCTTACTCTGTTAGGCTATAGAACGTCAATGCGCACTTCAATTGGGCAACCCCCTATGCATTAACCTATGGGATGGAAGCAGTACTCCCCATAGAAGTAGAAATGGAATCCCTCAGAGTGTTGATAGACGCTCAGCTGGATGAAGACCAATGGGTACAAGACAGGTATCACCAATTGTCTCTAATAGATGAAAGGCGAACCGTGGCTATCTTCCATGGTCAGTTATATTAGCAAAGGATAACCCGATCCTACAATAGAAAAGTCCGGCTACGGCAGTTTAAACAACATGACTTGGTTTTGAAGAAGATCATCGACAACCAAGATCAGTCTAAGGGAAAATACGCCCCTAACTGGGAAGGCATATTTATTGTCAAGGAGTTATTGACAGGAGGTGCTCTTAGATTATAGGAAATGGACAACGATGAATTTCCATGGCTTATCAACTCAGACACCGTGAAACGGTACTATATCTGAAGTTACCATCAAGCAAACATCCTGGTATTGGATCATCAGATCACCAGTCATTCCGGTTCTTTAATTCCCCTTACATATAACTTTTTTCCATAATGCGCCCCTCGGGGAAACACACTTTTCAAGCCAGCAACCTAGTTTTTGGATCATCAGATCCCTTCCTCTTCACTCATTTTTTTAACCCTTACTCAACTTCGGTTATCCCACTAGGGATTGAACCTTTCACACTTGCAGTTTGTCCCCACACATGGTATCAAACTTTTCACCCCTGCAGTTTATCCTAATTAAACTTTCTTCCCCCGTAGTCTGACCTACACATGGGATCAAGCTTGTCAACTCGTCCTGAGGGGCGAACTATATCGACTTGATATCCCTGATACATGGAAGTACGTAGGCAACCATATTTTATATGGCCCAGTCGCAATAAAACAAAAACAAAAAAAAAAACACTTCTACACCCTTTTCCTTACAAAAACAAAAACAACAAAAATATTCCTATACCATTTTCTGCCAAACATCGTTGAACCTCTTACACCAGGTTCGAACTACGTAGACCTAATCTCCTCTTCAACAGGAGTACGTAGGCAACCATTTATGGTTCGGTTTAACCCCCTACCAAAACACAAATACTTGTCAACGGTACTAGAATCAAACTCCAATCCTCCACATTTCATTAGCTTCAAACTAAAGGGATGGAATTACCTACCCTCCCCATCTAAATGGGAGACTCGGCGACCATCTAAGCTGTGGTTGTTCCTTGAAGAGCAACATCAATCCATAAGAGATGGAATTAACTAGGCTCCTCCTAAATAGGAGTACTGGCGACCATCTGTGGTGCGGTCAATCTCAGAGAGGAAATCCACACTCCTCTCCATATTTCTAGACAGAAACCAGTCCCAAGACATCAAAGATGGTAGGGATACACACAGATCCATGATCCATTCTGAACTATCCAAAGACAACTCAATGTCCATCCAGCAAGGAGGAAGTCAGAATACATCAAGATCAAAAGCCCTGAAGAAGCACGGAAATATCAAGCAAGTATTCAGGCATATCTAAAAGGGAAGTGATCAAAAATATATATTTCCCTACTATATATAATAATGTTTGATATACACAATGTAAACTGTACATGACAAAATGGCTTATCTAGTCTGTGCAGGAAAATACAAGGCTATCTACAGATCGGTATGCATGCGAGCTAGCAGATCTAATATAACATCTCTCTCAAGAGAAGGAGGTAATGATGTGGTCTCCTGTACAAGGATATCCACACGAGCCAGCAAGTTCGAGGCCATCTGCATGGTGACGCGATGCTCATCAATATATGCACTCATCTCGGCAAGCATGTCAATGGTAAGGGACCTCACCGTAGTACTATTTGTGACAGCTACATCCTGGGCAGATATGGCGCTATCCCGTTCAACTATCACTGCATCTCTGGCTGATATGGCCTCATCCCGCTCAACAACAGCAGCATCTCTACGAGCTAATAGGTCGTCTCTCTCTAACAGAGCTGCGTCTCTCCCATCAAGAGCTGTCAACATCAGGGCTGTAGCCTGATCTCTCTCAAAGGTCATCAAATGAAGACTCTGCTCAAAGTACTATGCTGAATGCTGAATCACGACAGTGCTAGTACTGGGAGAATCTAAGAGAGCTGCTGGCAATCTAGTAAATGGCCCTCCTCGGTGTGAGAATCAATATCCTCCATGGGCTCTCCACCATCTGAAGCAATGCTCGGCACTGTGGATACTACTACATCTGATGAAATCTCTGTCTCCATCCACGCAGAATACTCTGGTGAATAACCAGGATGGATAACAAAAAAAGTAGCTATCTCACGCTAATCCCAACAAGCATACACACTGGATCGGTCCTCTGCTATTAGATGGAAAGAAGCTAAGCGATGACCTAATGCCCCATCAAAAGGATGAAAATCCTGGAACTGGTCAAACTACGACATCACGGCTAGTGGGTGGTAGGTAGTCATGCCCCTCAAACTAGCCAGAGGGAGATAATCCATACCCGGAGCATGAGTGATGAAACTGTATGACGAACTGAGCCCTGAACACAATAAGATAGCAAACGGATCTCAAATCCTAGCTAAGAAAACGGACCAAGATGTAGGATCTGTACACTCCGTAGGCTGGAAGGAATACAACATAGCTATCTCATGGGTGAAACAATACCCGTGTCGTCTAAATGTGCTAATCGATCTCAAGTGTGATATGAACCACACATACAGCATGACCGAACTGCCTTTGAATACCCCTATAGGGTATGTGCTATAGAATGTGGTGGGCCTCAGTGTCTCTGCCATGATCATCAGAATAATGGTACGACCCTCCCTAAGAGCTATCACTGCCATAATAACGCCGATGTCTAACTTATCCATGTATCGTGGCATGTACACGTGTGATAATACACACTACATCAATGCATCCACTCTGGCTAAATGCTACTAGTCCTCTGGTATGGTGAAATCCTCAGAATATCGAGCATAGATGTCCTCATAGCCAAATCTATCAATCAGAAAACGTTGAGATATCATGTGGCCAGATGTAATCTCATCCTGTACAACTCTCTGCCTCAGCCCGATGAGAGTCATAAACTGATGGCCCATGTCACCAATGGCCATATGCACGCAAGGTCTGTCAAGTGGCATCATCATCAAACGTGCATACTTTTCCAAAGTCAGAGTCAACTCCTGGGTCCCAAATCAAAAAATCTGCCTCTCCGGTACCCAGTGCTCCAGCATGCCCCCCACAAATTCTGCTAGAACCTGAAATATCAAAAGGGTCATGGTATACTGGAACAGCTGATCTACGGTCACCCTATCTGGGGGTGACATACTATCATTCCAGTATCTCAGACGGGATGCCACCAATAATGGTGGAACGTGACCTATGCGGCTGACTGTAGAAGAAGACATCTGTGTGAGTCGTATCATAATACCATCCAGGGGTCAATGCAGAATATCTCTGGGCATACATACATATGCATAACATGATACATGCATAACAGATAATAGATGGCAATATGATGCAGGGAATAGAAGATAGTACATACATTCCTAAATACATCATCATCTATATACATCATCTCTGTACAACTAAAAAAATAGGGAAATGGGGCACCGACGCCCTACTACTAACAGAGACCTATCAAAAGATATAGCGAGAATGGGGCACAGCCACCCAATAGCTAACAGAGGCCTATCAAAAGAGATAACAAGAATACACATCAGAAGAAGATAATGGTGTCAATATCTACATCATCAATCATGTCCACTTGATGTAACTTCTCCTGAGTCACTGGATCTCTATCAACAGGGATGTCAGGCCTATATAAATGAGGATCTATGCCGACAAAGCCAAATGGGTCATCTGAGGGGCCAGCTCCTGCGCTGGAAGGATCAAACGAATCTGCCTCTGTCGGATCTCTTCCCAAATGCCGAATAAAGAATTGTGCCCGGTCCAGTCGCTAGGTCAAGCTGTCAATCTGTGTCATATGAGTCGGATCTCGGGTACAGGCTAGCCAATTCGTCATCATCACTGATCCTGGAACCATATCCCCCATGAACTGAGTGGCGCGAGTCTGGGCTCTAATGGTACGAGGGATCCACCAATGCTGGAATACATCCTGAGTGCAAGGACCCTCTGACAATGTAAAATCGTCAACACCCAACAATGGGATATCAATGGCGGGTGACTGCGACACATGCCAATAACGCCTGGCAGGAGACAAGATCGGTATACAAATCTCTCTTGTGGTGCTCCTAATAGCACACTCTCCTAAATAGAGCTCCCATCCTCCATCTGTGAAGAGAGGAACCCTACGGGTGGAAATTATATACTCGACCCCAGTCGGGTACCCATCATCAAATCCAATGGCCAAATGCTCCCCAGAATATGGAATCCATATGATGACATCTGTTATCAACAACTCTAACTGTAGGCGACAATGAGTGAAACCCTCAGCTACGGGGACCTCCGCCAGTATAGAATAATGCCATCGCCGTCCTCGTGGGTAGGTATTCAACCCTAATACACTCACCGGATGTAAACATGGGAGCCTCTCATAGGCCCAAAACTGCCAACACAAAGGCAAACATCTGCTGTCAGTTAACACTCTTAACCTGTATATGGTAAATGACAAGAGAAATACTTACCATCAAAAATGGGTAATATCCTAACCAAGCCTCGGTCAAGCCCTGCGAGCGCATACGCATGCCCTTGAGGAAATAGGTAAAGGTGTAGGAGCCCCAATCATACTCTCCTATACGGTCCACATGTCATGTGGCACTGATCAAAGCGAACGACACCGTAAAAGAGTTATCTACTATGAAGCAACCCCTAATGATCATCAGGAACAATCGCCGAAGAATGTGATCCCTGAATCTGACATCAGCTGGTATGGGCTCACTCAATAGCCCACTCATAGCATCTACACTCAAAGGACCTACATGGATAGTCCTTCCCTTGAGCGCCCCATCTGGAACTTCTAATAAGGATCTGACGGCAGTGGGGGTAATATCCGTCGTGCAAGGCATTCGCGTCCTTCCAAACTCTATACCTGTGATAAATCGCCAATCTATCGGCATCATCATAACCTCATAATGCAGTAAATAGAGAGACTGAGTCTGGTGAAACCAGCGCTCAAACAGTGCCCTGAGGTAACCCCAAGGACAACGGCAGGGAAGGAAGATTAAGATCTAACTTTATACCTCATTAGCATGCAGATACATTAAGAGATGTCAACTCAGACCACCCAGAAGCTCTGGATTTGCCACCTGAATACTTAGGAGGTCCCTACGGGGAACATGTGTAGCAGGAGCGAGGTCCACAACCGGAACATCCTCCTCCTCGTCCTCGACTTTCGGTACATAAACCCTGACTGGACGTATCACCGCCTCTACCAACCGACGAGGCTGTCTAACTGAACGGGGTCGAGGCACTTCAGAAGCCCTCCTCCGTACACCAGAAGTGGTCCTGCCGGAACTACTCGGCTGATCCGGATTCATAATATCTGGACAACAAGTCTCCAAATCACCTCAGAAAGGGTGTGGAATCTTCTAACCTGGAGATTTCTTTTTAAAATGTATTTTATGACTGCATGCATGCATGCATTATTTTAACATACGTCTACAGTAGAGTTAAAAATGCATGACTACTCAATGCCTACATTTTGAAAAATTTTACCATAGTTTCCTCTATAAATAAGACTATCCACATGCACATAGGCATGACTAGGTGGTCATTCAGTAGCACACCTGCCCACAGTCATATAAATACTATTTGCATTAAAAATCAAAGTCATCAATCTATAAGGCTAGCCTAATTACCAGGATTACTTTGCTTTTTCACCTTTTCTTATTTGTCCTCACATAGGATAGGAAATAACAGAAAGAGGTGCCAATTTGACTGTTTCAAAGGTCAAATTTTTTCACATCATTCTGTTCAGTATGGTTTAATACTAACATTTACTATGTTAAATATTTTTTTATCAAGTCATTTGAGCATATATAATCACTACTATGTGCTTAGATGCATTTCATGCGATAAATCATTTTCCAACAGATAAAAATTGGAAAAGAGTTCATGCATACGTTACCAGGACAGTGTAGAACACTTGTACGGTGACAGAATTTACAGAAAGACGTCCGAACTCAGCAGATCTGAAGAAGAGCTCTCGAATTTTCTTCGCGATGCAACTTGAAAATAACTTATGAAAGCAACCTACAAGACTTTAATATCCACGGTTGGCCGCAGGTCCATCTATGGCTACAGCAGGTGTACCTACGGCACCCCTATGTGGGTCCCACCCCTATGGCTCGGTCCAGTTCGAGTTGCAAAGGAGTTCTCACAAGCTAAAAAGGCCAAATCAGGGATAAAAAAGCTACGCGATTGAGCGTAATAGCCTGAAATCTTGGTTTTTCTGGGCCCGACTGTGGCTTTCATATCATTCATTGGTATTCACCCAAACATAAGGTATACTATACCGATGATCCCCATCGTTGCAGATCACATTCGGCAATACCGCACAGAGGTCCAATGCCGTAAATCCAGGGTTGTCGCCCAAATCTTCTCAAACAGATCCCCGGCGGTGGTTACAACGCATGGTCATCTGTCCACAAATAGATCCCCGATGGGGGTTACCACGTATATTATCTGTTGACACACACATCAGCGAGGATTAAACAGATCCCCGGTGGGGGTTACAACGTATATTTTTTGTTGATGCATATGTCAACGAAGGTCAAGCAACCTTGACGTCAGTTCAGTCATTGGCAAGTAAACCCAACGTAGCATCGGAAGCCATCCGATGAGTTCATCAGTTGATACACACATCAACAAAGGCCAAGCAGCCTTGGGATTCATCCCCAGTAAGGAGTTCATCCGTTGATATACACGTCAGCAGAGGATCAAATAGATCCCCGGCAGGGGTTATAATGTATGGTCAATCGTTGGTTCACACGTCAGTAAATCCAATAGAACATTGATATGTCCTGGCGATACATTCCAGGGAGGATCAACATCATCTGGGAGGATAGATGATGGAATATGTTATACACATCCTCAAACAGACAAAGTTTTATCCCCACAGATCTCTTGTACAAGAGAGGCACATCTTTGGAGTAAAGTCTGTATCAAGGATTTAGGACTTTGGTGATAGCCCCAACGTCAACATCCTAATAGGTTTGGATCATACATCCAACCTTGCCGGCATTACCATCACCAGTAGAAGCAATAGGGAGCCGGCAAACATCCCCAGCATGAGGGAAAGCAATCCATATGCATCATACACTTGCATCATGTTGCTCCATATAGCATCATATTTATTTTGTTGCATTTCAAGTGTCTAGGATTCTTTATCCTATCCACGCCATTGCATTGCATGAATATGATAAAGAGGGACATCTGTAGACACTCGAAATTTTCTACACACCTATTACTGACATTGTAGGAGGGCAGATTCATCTTTTAGACATAACCCTGGAAGACAGCTCATATCCAGTCCGGATACTACCAGAAGCTCAATCTTAATCCTGGAGCACACACCGGGAACCTCAGAGATAACCCCGAGGCATGCAGTTCCAATACTGAAAATTCCACCGGAGAAGACCGATTCATCCCGAATATAACCCCGAGATATTCAGTCTCAGTCCCAACACTGGGAATAGCAGATTCCAACCTTGGAGATAACCCCAAGGAAGGCAGTTGCAGTTCCGGAGATAACCTTGGAAATGCTTGTTTCAAATGCATGCAATAAGCTTTAACCTCGGCGCTTAAACCGAGGCACTCAGTACAAGACCTGGCAATAACACCAGGAAGACAGGCACACCTCAGAGATGACACTGAGGACCTCCAACACTTGCAGCAGTCCAATCTCAGAGATAACCCTGAGCAACATCTGCTTTAGCAGCCCAAACTGGAGATAACCCCGATGAGGGGCAAAGTCGTCATCTTGACACCTTGACGCCACATCACGTCGTCTCAACATTTCAGACATACATTTCTACACAGCAATGTCCCACAAGAACTAAAGAAGTCCAATCCTGAGTGACTATTACGCAGGGTAACAAATAGAATTTGAAGCATGAAGACTGGAGGGCATGGTCCCATCTTCTTGACTTCGTACAACCTCTAATCCCATGTCATTGCATAAGTCTCGACAACGACTGTCCGAAATAGGTCTTATACACCACAGTCGGATGCCCGAATTGAAGTTCTGAAAGTTTGAGCGGACATCACGTTGGACGCGTGCACGTACTTTGAGACGGTGGGACCCGCGAAGCCCGGAGCACCTCGATCAGCCGCAGGTACACCTGCGGCCTAGCTGTAGGTACAGTTACGGCTCCCCCCTCTATAAATAGAGTGCTTGGGGTGGTCGTTTTGTAAGATAAAAAGGCGAGGAAGCCCTGTCCAATTTGCTTTATACACACCCTAAACTGAGTACTTTCACATTTTAAACACTTGTAAGCTCATATATAGCTACTTTTATACCGGCGGGAGCCGAGTGTTCATCCTTTTCAAGTTATAGAAGTCTTCTTTGGTAGTCCACTGTAAGTCTTCTTACACACTTTAAAGCCTTTCTCTTCATCTTTGCACACACTATTCTTCACGTTGAGAGTCGTATTGCGTGTGTAGGCTCGAACTTCGGTCCGTGGTTTCATTTTAGTTTGTATATATATATACTTATATATATATATATATATATATATATATATATATATATATATATGAACTGTGTGTCGAACTCTGTTCGATGAGCCTAGACTTACGTCTGGTGCATTTAAATGCTTTCGTGTGTATATATATATATATATATATATATATATATATATATATATATATATATATATATATATATATATATATGAACTGTGTGTCGAACTTTGTTCGATGAACTAGGATTTTACATTCGGTGCGTTTACTGCTTTAATATATATATACTTATATATATTAACTGTTGTTGGACTTTGTCCGATGAGCCTGGATTTTATATCCGGTACGTTTACATGCTTATATATATATATATATATATATATATATATATATATATATATATATATATATATATATATATATATATATATATGTTTATATTTAGTCCAGCCTGGAGTTTATTTCGTGGTGGTTGACCGTTTTTACTACTTTTTGTACATTTCGTCCCGCCTAAAGTTTCCTCTGTGGCTGTTGATCGCTTTTACAGCTTTATTTATATTTCCGATCCCCCATGGAGGTGCTTCGTGGTGGTTGATCATGTCTGTATATATATATATATATATATATATATATATATATATATATATATATATATATATATATATATATATATATATATATATATATATTTACCTGCTTACTGCTTTTATATCAATTGCAGCATCATGTGAGCCTAGGAATCATGTGATCACAAATTCAATCTACTGAATCTAAATTTGGTTCCCGCGATGGACCTTTTCAGCTGTAAGAAGCTTGTAAATTTATTTGCGATGTCTGTATTTCCTCATATAGTTTCCATACCCAAGAGGAGTTCGGCATTATTTTGTACATTATTTTTTTCTATAGATGCTTCGCATCTAGAAAATAAAATCAATCAGGCCAAATATTGAATAAAATGGAAGTATCAAAAGGCCTCAATTACTATTGAGCACAAGGGTTTGAAAAGCCACTTTTCTAAAACATCATTGCTATATCTTGCTTAAAATTGAATTTTTACATAATTTTAAACCCTGTGTATATAGGTACGAACGAGGCCTCGCACTACTTCCAAATAACAGCACATTAACCCACACACACACACACATTCGTATAACAGTTTCTTAAAAAGTGGCGGTCACCATGGCAACACGGATTTCAGGGGGTGCCTAACACCTTCCCTCCGCATAAGCAAGTCCCCGGACCCTAATGAATCTCGGTTTCACAGGCCCGTTTGGCAGTGTCACATCACTGGGTCAATGTGCAAACCTTTTCTCGGTTGTGTTGGTACAACCAGTTAAAAAACCAACTGGTGACTCATAACTGTCCATCGTAGACATTACACATGTTGTACCTTTTTCACTTATTTTTTTAAACAAATCTCACCTAAAATGAGAACACCAAAGAACAAGTAACAAAAAGGGACAACTAAAAATCTCGATGTCGACACATCCTCCTTTCTTACTTTCAATTAGTGATACCCACTTCTCAAATCTATTTTCAAGAAGTATTTAGCACCCTTCAATTGATCAAACAAGTCATCTATTCTTGGCAACGGATATTTATTCTTAATAGTGACTTTGTTTAATTCTCTATAATCAATGCAAAGACGCATTGACCCATCCTTCTTTTTCACGAATAACACCAGTGCTCCCCACGGTGACACACTCGACTGAATGTACTTCTTGTCTAATAGCTCCTGTAATTATTCCTTCAGTTCCTTAATCTCTACCGGAGCCATCCTGTACGGGGCCTTCGATATTGGGGCTATTCCTGGCGCTAATTCGATCACGAACTCAATCTCTCTATCAGGCGGAAGTCCTGGCAAATCCTTCGGAAACACATCTACAAATTCCTTAACCACTGGTATCTCTTCCAGTTTCACCCCCTTCCTCTGAGTATCGACTATGTAAGCTAAATAACCCACACAGCCTTGACTCAACAATTTCTTGGCCTGCATAAACATCAGACATCTCGCATGTCTAGGTGATTTGCTACCATAGAAAACTACCTTTGACAGAGTCATAAGGTTTATACATTTCTTTTGGCAATCAATTATCGCTCCATAACTGAACAGTTAATCCATTCCCAAAATAACATCAAACTCTCCAAGTTTTATCAAAATTAAATCTACCATCATGATATTCCCTTTAATATTAACCCTACAATTCTTGTATACGAACCTAACAGGAATTACTTCCTTATTCACAATTTCTACTTTCAAAGGGAAATTCTTCACTAGGCAATTCTAACCTCTTAGCAAATTCATCAGATATAAATGAGCAAGTAGCACCTGAATCAAATAATACATAAGCATCTATATCATTGATTGGGATAATACCAGACACAACATCCTTTGATTGCACATCATCTTGCACAGTCATGTTAAAGGTTCTAGCTGTGGGTTTGTTTGATGTCGTTGGTCCAGCAATGACCCATGTACTTCCACTGCTACCTCCCTTACTTTCTGTTGTCTCTCCAGCTTTCTTTTTAGGGCACTCACGAGCAAAATGATCCTTTGACCCGCACGTGAAGCAAATATTCTTCTTGGGTTGACTATAATTTGGGGCGATGTGACCTTCTTGGTCATAATTAAAGCATACACATTTTCCCATTAAGCATATACCCTTGTTAAACTTCCCGCATGTAGCACATGCTTCGAACTTCCTATTCCACATTTCCATTTCATTTTCTCTTCAGGTTATTGTTACCATTTCCACTACCCATACTACCATTCTTAACCCCACCTTCATTCTTCTTCTTTCTTTGTTCTTGATTAAACTTTATTACAGCCTTGCCTCCACCTTCAGCGAGAATTTCCTTCTCTATTACTGTTGTGAATGTCTTCAGCTGGAACAGGGAGACCCTGCTGTACAACCAGGGTTTCAGTCCCTGCTCAAACCTTCTAGCCTTGCGCTTATCTGTGTTGACTTGATATGGCACAAACCTCACCAACTCATTAAATTATGTGGCATATTCTGATACCGTCATTGTTCCCTGCTTCAGTTCTAGAAACTGCACTTCCATCTGATTCTTTCAACTCTCTGGGAAATAAGTCTTGAATAATATCTCCTTAAACCTATCCCAAGTCATCACCCCTTTCCCTCCTTGAGTTTTATTGGCTTGCCACCAATAACCAGCCTCTGTTTTCAACAAAAATGTTGCAAAAGTAGTCTTTTGATTCTCACCAACCCTAGCTACCTCGAACACATTCACCATCTCCATGATCCAGGTCTGTGCCTCAACTGGATTCATGGACCCAAGGAATTCTGGTGGTCCAACCGCCTTAAAGTCCTTAAATGTCACAACTTGATTCTGCAGTGCACCCGTCAGTAATGTCACTAGTTGCTGAATTGGGTTAGCCTCAGCATTGTCGTTGTTGGTAGATCCCTATTGTGGTTGATGTCTTGGAGGCATTTTCTGTTAAAATATACTCATTAGATTATTATTCAACTCCTTTAAGTATTTTCTACTTAACTTGCACTCCATAAAAGAACTCATCACATAACACATAACACTTTGAATAAAATAAAATAATAACTTTTATTCATTCATAATCTTTTTGAAAACATAAGATCAATAGCATCACTGCTATTTACATTACCTTCCTGAACTACAAAAGTTTAAGGATAACATCAACATCATATCCCATTAATTACATATCACTAGGGATTTACATATTATTTAACATTTTATTAATCGCATATCAGGTACATTCCCTACTATATCCTACTAAGATACTGCGTAGCCTTACGATGCTCTTCATCCATAATCCGGAACATTGTTCTGTAATCTAATAAGAACGATGGCAACGTCTCGAACTGAATCGGATAACCCATGACCCGATCTTGAGCTCGATTGATCACGGTGTTGAATACGTTAGTCATCTCTTCCATCTTGATCTTCTTTGTGTGTGCCTCTCTCTCTGCTATCCCGACTCGTTGATAAGCTTCCGTGTACGCGTCTTCAGCTATTGCCCTCCTAGTAGATTCTTCTTTCAGCTTGTTCTTCAGATCTACAATCTCCTCTGTCATTTGTTCATTCTCTCCTTCAGTGTGAATCAACTTCTCTTCGACATTGTTCAGACGTTCCTCTCAATCTAGGTTCTCATCGTCCCTCTGTGCCATCGAGGTCTGTTGTTCAGCTACTATTTCTTCCAACTCCTCGACGGTATCCTGAAGTTCCACATTACGGTCGTACACTTCATCATACATACGAGCAGCAATCGAGTTTAGTGGAATCTCTTCCTCCTCGTCCTCGTCATCCTCATTCGACTGTGGCAGCTCAACGGGGTCCTCTTTGTCAGTCTCTATCTCATCATCCTCATCAAGTAAACACTCCTGCTCAACCACTGTAACCAATGGAGATGTTTCTCATGGTAATAGTTGTTCCCAAACCACTGAATATCACGAGGCTCCTACTCTCTAGGCATCTGAGGTCCTTCTTCCCTAGCCTGACTGGACTCTCCTACATTAGCCATCCTGATAACAAAATTTTTAATTACTAATCATTACTACTCGACACTCACGCGTACATAAGTTGTAATCACATAAACACATAAGTGTTTAATTACTTCTTCCTTAAAACTTGATAAGAGTTTATCACCGCTATCTTTTCAAAGGTTACTTCCTAATGCTTTTCCCCAACCTAAGGTTCATAACCTAAAGCTTTGATATCAACTTGTGACACCCCCAAATCCGGGTACTTCATTCCCACGGGATTTGGTGTTCACTATATAAAAACATTCATGTCTAACTACCCGATCATAATAAAAATTTAATAATAAACCTTCCCATTAAAGGATTACATTAATAAAATCTCCCAGGTTATCTAACCTTTAAATACAAGCATTCATATGTGAAAAATTAAATAACTTCATTACAATAATTTAAAATAAAGTCTGACAATAAAATGTAAACATGATTAGAAGCCTTCAATACTTGTTCATCTTTCCTTTTCCTTTACTGGTGCTAGGTACATCAACCTTCTCAACTTTAGCTGTAATAGTTATATAATCAAGAGTGAGCAAACAATGCCCACTTGAAATGATAATGAATAAAACTTTACAACATCTACCAATTAATAGGCTCAATAGAACTGAACAATATGTTCTATCAATGATAATCAAAATCATGAAATATATATAACTGAGGGTTATAAGACCACGAACTATGTCCATAGTTATAAGTAATCATTCAATTTAAACTTTAACAGTCATAAGACTATAGGGACTCCTCGTACTTAGGGGGATTAGCCTTTCGTACAATGTATTGTGCACAAACATTTCAACGCTATGCTTAAATTATCCCCTAATAATAGGGTTGTTCATCTCAGTATTTAGAATACAAGTCTACCCCAAAGTAAGTTTGGTTTGGATACGTTTCAAGGTAATTTGGAATTCAACGAACATCAACTAAGGATTAGTTGAATAAAAAGGTAATCACATTATGCTATGGAATAAATTATAAGTGAATCAACATTGTATACTAAGGTCATGCTTTAGGAATAATCTAATAGCATAAGCATTGAATAACATAACATACCTTGCTTGAACAATATTAAGCTAAGGTTATTTAGAATTGAGTACTGAGCATGCATAACAAATAGTAAATTGAACGATAAAACCTTACTCAATAACAAGCTAAGGCTATTAATCTTACTCAATAAAAGAAGTGAGTAAATGAACGTGCATGACTAATAACAAGTTAAGGAATAGAACTTGTTTAACATAAGAATAACATAATTTAGGAACCTACGTAAGAAGATACAACATTAAAGATAGGTACCCTTCTCAAAGTAAGAGTTAGGTTGAAGAGTTTGCATGAACATAATCAAGTTAGAATAGATATAAAAGTAGAGTTAAGAAACTTGCTCAATATCAAGAGGTAAGGTTTAGAAACTTGCCTTGCGTGTAGACTAAACCGTAATAACTCGATTCACAATATTGTATACACATACACTGTATAATTAGTTACTACATATACTCTGTATATAATTAAGTATCTATTTCATGTATGGCTTGGTTTTTAATCACATAGTCAAGTTATACTAGTAATGCAACAATACAACTCGTTAATTCTTAATAATATTCTTACTCTTGGTCATATAACACCATAATATAAAAATCACATTTTAACAGTCCCATCATTGCACCTTATCAACAATTACAGACTTTGTGTAATAAAAACAAACTTTCTGGCCATTCTGCTAACCGGCACTATGGCACCACAGTTTACACTGGGAACGGCGCTGCGGCGCAGTGCTAGTGCTGCGGTGTGAGGCACAGACTTGGCGCTGGTGCTTCGGCGCCGAAGTTCAGTTCTGGGTGACGAATGCAGGGAAAGCCCAATTTGACCAACTAGCAATCAATTGAACCCGTATAACTTACATAGATTTCACATAAACATTACCCATCATATATATATATATATATATATATATATATATATATATATATATATATATATATACTGATTTAGAACAATTAACAACAACTACAATTAAATTATGTATTTTGAATTCCATATTTTGCCAAAACTCCATTTTTTGACATCCTTGACAAAAATTAACATTGTGATCACAATTCTACACCAATTTAACACAATCAAACTACGTTCTCTTCGTTTCTTACCGAATTAACATATTCAAGACACAATTTATCTATTAGTTTACAAATTAACCACCAAATTTGGTACTTTCATAAGCCATATGTAAAGACATGAACTATAAACACTTTTCTTCTTTTTAAACGTAATTAGCATACTAATTCTTGTCTAAATGCAAATTCTAACACTACCATTACTCACAATTGCAACAACTCAGTTAATATAACATCAATTTCAGAAAATTGAATTCACAGAAACTTGGAAATTTATGCCGTAAAACATATATATATATATATATATATATATAATATCAAAGTTGTGGAAAATACCTTCAATTACTCATTACTCACAATTGGAACAACTCAGTTAATATAACATCAATTTCAGAAAATTGAATTCACAGAAACTTGGAAATTTATGCCGTAAAACATATATATATATATATATATATATATATATATATATATATATATATATATATATATATATATATATATATATATAATATCAAAGTTGTGGAAAATACCTTCAATTACTCATTACTCACAATTGGAACAACTCAGTTAATATAACATCAATTTCAGAAAATTGAATTCACAGAAACTTGGAAATTTATGCCGTAAAACATATATATATATATATATATATATATATATATATATATATATATATATATATATATATATATATATATAATATCAAGGTTGTGGAAAATACCTTCAATTACTTAGTAATCCCTGCTAACCATAAAGAATTGCTTTAGAATCACAGGGCTTTTCCTCTAAACTCTCTCTCTCTATTCTCTCTCTCAAATTTTTCTGTAAACCTCTTTCTTCTTTATCAGTTTCAATATAAGCCAACTCCTTTTTACGTAAAATAAACTCAAACCAACGCAAAAATCCAAACGTCTATAACCGACGTTATAATAAATAAAATAATAAGTTATTAGTTACCAAAATTTAATATATATTATTTATATTTTTATTTATTTATTTATATTATTCAAATTCAAAACTTAAAAACCATAAGGCTTCGTTTGGATAAAACTGATTAAAATAGAGACTTAATTTTGTTTAGGCCTTGTTTGGACAAAACACTTTAAAAATAAAGACTTAGTGTCTTTAAATCTTGTTTGGCAAAATAACTCACTTATAGCATAATTTATTGTCACACTTTTATTACCAATTTAAATTCAAACATTATAGTAATTCATTTAATCCCTATCAACTCTATAATTTAAATTATTTAATTAAATTAGAATATTATCTCATAATCATTAATTTCCTTAACGCATAAATTATTTATTCAACAAATAAATAATCAAATCAAATCACATTAAACAAGTATTTATTCAACAATAAACACATCAATTAAAATTTTAATATAATTTAATAAATATTTGAAATCACAATTTCAAATTCTAAATTGTTACATCCTTCCCTCCATACAAGGATTCTGTCCCCATAATCACAACGTAAACTTTTCATTCGTCACATTCTTCCCTTCTTACAAGGATTTTGTCCCTAGAATCGAAGACACAGACTAAACAAATAATTTAGGATAATCTTTAATCATTTTATCTTCGAGTTCTCACGTAGCTTCTTCAGCATTGTGGTTCCTTCATATCACCTTCACGGAAGGTATTACTTTACTACTGAGCACTTGTTCTTTCCTGTCAACTATCTGGATAGAAATTTTCTCATAAGACAAGTCCTTATCGAACAACAATGGTCCGTACTCGATCACGTGCTTGTAATCGGGTTTATACGGTCGTAACACCGAAACATAAAAAACATTATGAACGTGTTCCAACTCTGGAGGTAGAGCTACCTCATAGGTCACCTCTCCTACTCTTCGCAGCACCTCGAAGGGTCCAATAAACCTCGGGCTTAGCTTTCCCTTTTTGTCAAAACGAATTTTTCTCTTCCATGGAGAAACTTTTAGGAAAAAGAAATTTCCTACATCGAACTCGCGATCTTTTCTGTGTTGATCAGCGTATTTCTTCTGTCTGTCTTGGGCAGCTACCAATCTTGTTCTGATGAGTTTGACAACCTCAGTAGTCTGCTATACTAGTTCTGGTCCTAATAGTTGACATTCACCAACTTCATCCCAGTATAGTGGAGTTCTACACTTTAATACTTCATAAGGCGGCATGCCGATGCTTGCATGGTAACTGTTATTATTGGCAAATTCTACCAATGGTAAGTGTTCATTCCAGTTCCCTTTGAAAGCCATAATGCATGCTCTAAGCATATCTTCTAACATCTAGATTGTTCGTTCGCTTTGGTCGTCTATTTACGGATGGTATGCCGTACTCATTCTCAGTTGTGTTCCCATGCATTTTTGTAGTCTCTTTCAGAAGTTTGACGTGTATCGTGGATCTCTATCTGACATAATTGACATTGGAACTCCATGTCTCGAAATGATCTCTTTAACGTACAACTTTTTCAACTGATCAAGATTGAACCTAATCTTTATTGGCAAAAAGTGTGCTAATTTCGTCAGCCTATCCACTATTACTCAAATCGCATTGCATCCTCTCTGAGTAGTTGGAAGACCCATCACAAAATCCATGGTGATGTGTTCCCACTTCCATTCTGGTATTTTCAACGGTTGAAGTAATCCGCTTGGTCTTTGATGCTTGGCCTTGACACTTTGACATGTCAACCATTTAGTGACACATTCTGCAACATCTCTTTTCATGTTTCACCACCAAAAATGTCACCGCAAATCTTGTACATCTTCGTACTTCCTAGATGAATCGAGTATCTTGAGTTATGAGCTTCTGTCAAGATTTCTTCTTTAATATCTGGTACTGCTGGAACCCAAATTCTTCCCTCGAATCTTAGTAGTCCTTCGGTATCGGTCTTATATCTCACTTCACTACCCTCAACCACTTTCTCTTTGATTTTTCCACATTCTTCATCTTGTAGTTGAGCATTCTTTACCTTGTCCACCAAAGTTGGACTAGCTTTTATCTGGAATAGTTGTTCATTGGATTCTTTTGGAAATTTAATTTCCAACTCTAGCTTTGTCATTTCTGAAATAAGCTCCTCCTGGGTGGTTATCAGTATCAACTTTTCCTGACCTTTCCTGCTCAAAGCTTGTGCAACCACATTTGCCTTGCCCGGATGAAAAAAGATCTCACAATCATAATCTTTTATTAATTCCATCCATCTCCTTTGATGAATGTTCAGGTCCTTCTAGGTGAAAATATACTTCAGACTCTTATGGTCTGTATATATCTCATATTTCTCTCCATAGAGATAGTGTCTCCATATTTTCAGAGCAAATACCACCGCAGCCAACTCTAAATCATGAGTCAGGTATCCTTTCTCATAGTCCTTCAGTTGCCTTGATGCATACGCAATGATTTTGCCATTCTACATAAGGACACACCATAATCATTTATGTGATGCATCACTATACACCACAAAGTTTCTTGTATTATCTGGTAATAACAACACAGGTGCCACACTTAACTTATCTTTCAAGTCTTGAAAACTCTCTTCACATTTCTCCGTTCAAACAAATTTTATAGCTTTCCTTGTCAAATTTGTTAACGGAGTGACAATCTTGGAAAAGTCCTAAATAAACCGTCTATAATAGTCGGCCAATCCCAAGAAACTTCTCACCTCCGATGGTGTCCTTGGTTGTTCCCAATTGATTACGGCTTTAACTTTTGATGGATCCACTGAAATCCCGTCTTTGTCAATCACATGTCCAAGAAATTGTACATGTTCTAGCTAAAATTCACATTTAGAGAATTTCGCGTATAACTTTTCCTTTCTTAGTATCTCCAATGACAAACGTAGATGTTCCACGTGCTCTTCTTAAGATTTGGAGTACACCAGAATATCATCGATGAATACCGCCATAAACTTATCTAAGAACGGTTTAAACACCCTGTTTAACAAATCCATGAATGCAGTAGGGGTGTTGGTCAAACCAAAAGACATCACCAGAAACTCGTAATGTCCATATCGAGTTTTGAATGCCGTTTAAGGAACATCCTCCTTCCTTACCCTTAATTGATGATACCCACTTCTCAAATATACTTTTGAGAAGTATCTAGCACCCTTCAATTGATCAAACAAGTCATCTGCTCTTGGAAACATATATTTATTCTTAATAGTGACTTTGTTTAATTCCCTATAATCAATGCAAAGACGCATTGACCCATCCTTCTTCTTCACAAAGACGCATTAAACATTAATGAAATTCATGTCATAATATTATAATATATTTATAATATCATAAAGTATTTTTAATACTTTAAAATCACCTTTATATGATTTTTAAACAATTAAATTCATTATCCGATAATTGCTATTAATATTAAAATATTAATATTTTCATGACAAAATATCAAAAGTTATATTTTATAACTAAAAATATTTTTATAACACTTAAATCATTTTTATATGATTTTTAAATCATTAATTCTATTTTTCCATAATTTAATTAATATATTTATTAAATAAATTAATTACCATTAATATTAATTAATTAATGAAATTCCTCACAAAATATTAAAAGTCATTAAAAATAACTTAAAATATTTTCTTATACCATAATATAATTTTTTATGATTTTTCATGAATTAAAATCGTGTTTAAATAATTTATTTAATATTATAATTAAATAAATTAAATACCATTTATATTCCAAAAATATGAAATATAATCAAAATAATTAAAAACTATTTTTCAGACTTTAAAATAATTTTTAGGAATTTATTTTGTGTTTTTAATAATTAAAAACCATTTATTTCGATTTATTTATTAAAATAAATCATTTTCTGAAAATAAGTGTCGCTAAAGGGGCCTATATCGACATAACTGTCGCTATAGGTGTTCTTGAGCCTGTTCTTGAGCTACCCAGAACTGTATGTCAGTGTATAAGTAGGCATGTTTGACCGGTTCTAATTTCTTGGTGATAAGGTTTCTTGGCAGTATCATGTAATAGAATTGTAGTATTAATGTAATACTATAATCTCCATCACGTTTCATAGTCAAAACATAATAAATCGGCAAGGTCTAAGCCTTTGAAGTTCATGTCAGACACTGTTCTTAACTTTCTGGGTTTTCCAAATTCGAGGTACCTACTTTTCAATCCTTATAACGTTCAATCTGGGCTTGCTTTGAATGTTGTATCGATTCAGTCAAGAAGTAGGGATGTCAGGGAATAATTATATAACATAATATCAGTGTACTATCAATACAATCACAAGATTTAGGCCGGTCAAACATTGTCAGAGAAAATGGGTTTTCAAGAATCTGGGTTTTCCAGATTGTTCTTTTGGCTGATCGGTCAATGCAGTTTGACCATAATTATCTATGATCCCATTCATGATCTGGTTGGTCAAATGACTTAGATGTGTAGGCCTCATGTCATACTATTAAGATCTAATACTAACATGGTAAATAACATTAACAGTAGCAAGATCCGTGGCCTAGAAAATCGTTGTCAAATTTCTGGGAATCTGGAAATTTTTCTGGGTCGCCCAGAAACAGAAATTGTGCTCGGTCAATGTACTTTGACCGATCATATCTTTCAATCTAAACATAATCTGAGGTTGATTCAAGTCTCATATCAAAACCCTAACATTAAAGAACAAATCTATAACATAAAACACACCAAAACATTAACAGGTAAAGATCTAAGGCCTCTGACATGTAGTTGTCAGGCCATTTTTTTCCAACTTTTCCAGATTTCTGAAAACTTCAAAATCGTGCATCTAGATGTTATGGATCCATGATCCAACAACCCAGGTCACTTATTAACACCCTATAACACATATCTAACCAATTATTAACAGCATCTAACATCATATCATAAAATTTTAAGATTTAGGGTTTTTATACCTTTAAAGCTTTGACCCTTGAACTTCTGATCTTTGATCTGATATTGGAAAGTTAAAGGTTGATCTAGCCCTAACTTAGCACTCATATTTACTCTCAAATCTCGAATTCTAGAGACAGAAAAGTCTTGGACAAAATGAAAAGTAAAGTAAGTACTTTACTTAACTTTTATCTTTGATTTTTGGGATTCAATGAATGTAGTGTTGCAAGGTGGCACCAAAGATCAGATATGGAAAGATTTAGGGCACATGTTGATATCCAAAAAGATGAGTCACCAAGATTTGACATATCTTTTACTTAACCATTAAGAAAATGGTATTTTAGACATTTTGCATTTAATTTTAAAGGCATTCTTGTCATTTGCCCTAACCCTCGGGGTTTAGGGTTTAACCCTAAAATTTTTAACATTTTATTTCTATGATTTCCAAATTTCGGTTTTCAAAATAGAAAATTAATATTTCTAAATTATAATTAGGATTTTCTAATTATATTAAAATTTTCTAATCATTATTCAAGCTTACTAATTAGGATTAATATTTCTTAATTAAAATTACTAATTTAGCAATTAGGTTTCATGATCATGCATTAGGGTTTATAACCCAAGAATTAGGGTTTCTAAATTATTAAAAATCTAATTAATCATTAGGGTTATCCCTAATTAGGTTTGTAATTAAAATACATAAACCTTATACATAACATTTAAATTCTCAAATTAGGATTTTAATATCTGAATTAGGGTTTCAAATTCCCGGAACTGAAATTAGGGTTTCCAGAACCGGTTTCTAGGTTTTCTTATAAATCGTAAGATTTTTCTAACTGAACGATAACGTTCTTAATATAATATTAGGGTTTGCCACTGATATAGTTTATCTAGTCAACCCTTGACCCTTAACCACATACTGTACTCATAAATCCACATACACAGATACATATACACTTATACCCTTAATCGTGAATAATTCACCACAAAAATTTTTAAATCTATAAAATTTCTTTCCAGAAATGCCAAATCCATTCACTTATTTTCTGTCTAGGTTTATTATTTAACCTTTATTCAATATTTTAAGATTTAAATAATTTTCTAAATTCTTGGGTCGTCACAACACCGAAACATGAAAAACATTGTGAACGTGTTCCAACTCTGGAGGTAGAGCTACCTCGTAAGTCACTTCTTCTACTCTTTGCAGCACCTCGAAGGGTCCAATGAACCTCGGGCTTAGTTTTTCCTTTTTACCAAAACGGATTTTCCCCTTCCAAGGAGAAACTTTTAAGAACATTAAATTTCCTACATCGAACTTACGATCTTATCTATGTTGATCAACATACTTCTTCTGTCTGTCTTGAGAAGCTACCAATCTTGTCCTGATTAGTTTGACAACCTCAGTAGTCTGCTGTACTAGTTCTGGTCCTAACAGTTGACGTTCACCTACTTCATCCCAGCATAGTGGAGTTCTGCACTTTTTGCCGTATAAAGCTTCGTAAGGCGGCATGCCGATGCTTGCGTGGTAACTGTTGTTGTAGGCAAATTCTATTAATGGTAAATGTTCATCCCAGTTCCCTTTGAAATCCATGATGCATGCTCTGAGCATATCTTCCAATGTCTGGATTGTTCGTTCGCTTTGGCCGTCTATTTGCGGATGGTATGCCGTACTCATTCTTAATTGTGTTCCCATTCATTCTTGTAGTTTCTTCCAGAAGTTTGACGTGAATTGCGGATCTCTATCTGACACAATTGACACTGAAACTCCATGTCTCGAAATGATCTCCTTAACGTACAACTTTTCCAACTTATCCAGATTGAATCTAATCTTTATTAGCAAAAAGTGTACTGATTTCGTCAGCCTGTCCACTATCATCTAAATCGCATTGTATCCTCTCTGAGTAATTGGAAGACCTACCACAAAATCTATGATGCTCGGCTTTGACTTTTTGACATGTCAAGCATTTCGCAACACATTCTGCAACATCTCTTTTCATGTTTGGCCAGCAAAAATGCTGTCGTAAATCTTGATACATCTTCGTACTTCCAAGATGAATCGAGTATCTTGAGTTATGAGCTTTGGTCAAGATTTCGTATTTAATATCTGGTACTGCTGGAACCCAAATTCTTCCCTTGAATCTTAGTAGTCCTTCGGTATCGATCTTGTATTTCACTTCACTACCCTCAACTACTTTTTCTTTGATTTTCCCACATTCTTCATCTTGTAGTTGAGCATTCTTTACTTTGTCTACCAACGTTGGACTAGCTTCCATATGAAATAGTCGTTTATTAGATTCGTTTGGAAATTTTATTTCCAATTATAGCCTTGTCATTGCTGAAATAAGTTCCTTTTGGGTGGTTAACATCATCAATTTTTCTCGACCTTTCCTACTCAAAGCATCTGCAACCACATTTGCCTTTCCCGGATGATAAAAGATCTCACAATCATAATCTTTTATTAATTCCATCCATCTCTTTTGACGCATGTTCAGGTCCTTCTAGGTGAAAATATACTTCAGACTCTTATGGTCTGTATATATCTCACATTTCTCTCCATAGAGATAGTGTCTCCATTTCTTCAGAGCAAATACCACCGCAACCAACTCTAAATCATGAGTCGGGTATCCTTTCTCATAGTCCTTCAGTTGCCTTGATGCATTTGCAATGACTTTGCCATTTTGCATAAGGACACAACCTAATTCTTTATGTGATGTATCACTATACACCATAAAGTTTCCTGTATTATCTGGTATTGACAACACAGGTCCCACACTTAACTTCTTTTTCAAGTCTTGAAAGCTCTCTTCACACTTCTCCGTCCAAACAAATTTTACAGCTTTCCTTGTCAAATTTGTTAACGGGGTGGAAATCTTGGAAAAGTCCTGAATAAATCGTCTATAATAGCCTGTCAGTCTCAAGAAACTCCTCACCTCCAATGGTGTTCTTGGTTGTTCCCAATTGATTACGGCTTCGACTTTTGATGGATCCACTGAAATCCCGTCTTTGTCAATCACATGTCTAAGAAATTGTACACGTTCTAGCCAAAATTCACATTTAGAGAATTTTGTGTACAACTTTTCCTTTCTTAGCATCTCCAACGTCAAACAAAAATGTTCCACATGTTCTACTTGAGATTTGGAGTACACCAGAATATCATCGATAAATACCACCACAAACTTGTCTAAAAATGATTTAAACACCATGTTTATCAAATCCATGAATGCAGCAGGGTCGTTGGTCAAGCCAAAAGACATCACCAGAAACTCGTAATGTCCATATCGAGTTTTGAATGCCGTTTAAGGAATATCTTCCTTCCTTACCCTTAATTGATGATACCCACTTCTCAAATCTATTTTTGAGAAGTATCTAACACCCTTCAATTGATCAAACAAGTCATCTGTTCTTGGAAACATATATTTATTCTTAATAGTGACTTTGTTTAATTCCCTATAATCAATGCAAAGACGCATTGACCCATCCTTCTTCTTCACAAATAACACCGGTGTTCCCCACGGTGGTACACTCGGCTAAATGTATTTCTTGTCAAATAGCTCTTGCAACTATACCATCATTTCCTTCATTTCTACAGGAGCCATTCTGTACGCGCCCTTCGATATCGGAGCGGTTCCTGGCGCTAAGTCGATCACGAATTCAATCTCTTGGTCAGGCGAAAGTCCTGGCAAATCCTCTAAAAACACATCTACAAATTCCCTAACCACTGGTATCTCTTCCAATTTCACCCCCTTCCTCTGAGTATTGACTATGTAAGCTAAATATCCTACACATCCTTGACTCAATAAATTCTTGGTCTGCCTAATCGTCAGACGTCTCACTTGTCTAAGAGATTTGCTACCGTAGAAAACTACCTTTGACGGAGTCATAAGGTTTAAACATTTCTTTTGGCAATTAATTATCGCTCCATAATTGAATAGCCAATCCATTCCCAATATAACATCAAACTCTCCAAGTTCAATCAGGATTAAATCTACTATCACGACATTCCCCTTAATATTCAGCCTATAATTCTTGTATACAAACCTAACAGGAATCACCTCCTTATTCACAATTTCTATGTTTAAAGGAAAATTTAATTCTTCGTTAGGCAATTTTAACCTCGTAGCAAATTCATCATATATAAACGAGCAAGTAGCACCCGAATCAAATAATACATAAGCATCTATATCATTGATTGGGATAATACCTGACACAACATCTTTTAATTGTACAGCATCCTGCACAGTCATGTTGAAGGTTCTGGTTGTGGGCCTGTTTGATGACGTTGGTCCAGTAATGGTCAATGCACCTCCACTGCTACCTCCCTTGCTTCCCGTTGTCTCTCCAGCTTTCTTCTTAGGGCACTCGCGAGCAAAATGATCCTTTGACCTGCACGTGTAGCAAACATTCTTCTTTGGTTGATGGCAACTTGGGGCAATGTGACCCTCCTGGCCACAGTTGAAGCATACTCACTTACCCCTTAAGCATATGCCAGTGTGATTCTTTCCGCATATAGCACATGCTTCAAACTTCTTTTGTTTTTGGCTACCTTATTGGCGTCCAGTACCAACACTCGCATTCCACTTCCTCTTCAAGTTATTACTACCATTTCCACCACCACTACCACCATTCTTACCTTCACCCTCATTCTTCTTCTTTCTTTGTTCTTGATTGTATTTTGTTACAGTCACGCCTCCACCCTCAGCGAGAATTGCCTTATCAAACACTGTTGCAAACGTCTACAACTGGAACAGGGAGACTCTCCTATACAACCAGGGCTTCAGCCCCTATTCAAACCTCCTCGCCTTGCGCTCATCCGTGTTGACTTGATATGGCGCAAACCTCGCTAACTCGTTAAATTTTGCGGCATACTCCGATACTGTCATTGATCCCTGCTTCAGTTCTAGAAGCTGCACTTACATCTGATTCTTTGAACTCTCGGGAAAATAAGTGTAACAATCCAAGATTTTATTATTTGTAATTTAAAATATTTATTAAATTTAATAAATATTTTATTGATGTGGTTGTTATTAATAAATAATTGTGAATTAAATTTATTATATAACATTATAATTTAATTTAATTTAATAGTTGGAAAGTTGTAAGATAATATGAAATGTTATATTACTGTTTTAATTTAATAATTTAAAATTGTATGTTAATTTATTAAATAAAATTATAATGACATTATAATTTTATGATAATTGAATTAAGTGAAAAATTTATTTAGTGTGTTTATTGGATATGGAGATCCAAATAAATAATATGTGATTATAAATTATAAACTAAATTGTTTATTAAAAATAAATTAAAGGAGTTTAAATTAGTTACCAAACAAGGTTTAAAATATTAAGTCTTTATTTTAAAGAGTTTTTGCCAAACAAAGCCTTATGGCTTTTAAATTTTGAATTTGAATTATAATAAATAAAATAATATAAAATATATTTATAACCTATACGTTTATATTCTTGCAACTGATATATATTTAGTATACACATTATGGTATGTCAGTTTTATTTTACGTATACTGTTAGTTAGTCTGTATTGATACTAAGAAGAGAAAGAGCAGAGAAATTTGAGAGAGACTAGAGAGGGTTTGAGAGAGTTTGAGAGAAAAGGCTGAGTATTCCAAAGCAATTCTCTGAGTTTATCAAAGATTATTACCGAGAAATTGAAGGTATTTTCATAACTTTAATATTATATATACATATATGTTTTACGTCATGTATTTCTATTCTCTGTGAATCCAAATTCTCTTGAGTTGTTGTATAAACTGAATTATAGCAATTGTAAGTAATTGTAATGCTAGAGTTTATGTTTAGATAAGGAATTGTATGCTAATTACGTTTAAAAAGAAGGAAAACTGTTTACAGTATATATTTTTACATATGGCTTGTAAAAGTACCAAATTTGGTGGTTAATTCGTATATTAATCGGTAAATTGAGTCTTGAATATGTTAATTCGGTAAGAAACGAAGAAAACATAGTTTGAATGAAGTAATTTAGTGCAGAATTGTGATCACAGTGTGAATTTCTTTGAAGGATGTCAAAAATGGAGTTTTTATATGAAAACATGAAATTTAAGGATTTAAATTAGTTGTAGTTGTTATTTAATTGTTCTAAGTTAGTGTATATGTGAGGAATCATGTTTGTATGAGTCCAATGTCAATTGGTTATGCTCAAATTACTATTTTGTAAATGAAATTCGTGTTAGTTGGCTTAGAACAGAGCCGAAACTCACGTTCTGCAAAACGGATACTGATGCCGAGCGCGGGCGCGCCGGACTCTAAGGTAATTATGGCGTTGTAGCGCCATTAGTCAGTCAGACCTAGTGAAGTCTGCTACTTCTGCAGACTTTGAACTTTTAATGTACCCTAGTTTAATGATGTGTTAAGGTAACAAACATGTAATGAGGATGTTAAAACAGAACCGTATCATGTCTTTGATAATTTCAAAATTGAAAAAAAAATTAGTAAGTTACGAACGTGTTATGTTATGACTTAGTGTACATAATGAATGGTAGATAAGTGTTAAGTTAACACTTATGAATTCTGAAATGTATATGGTAAAGTAAGACTTGTACTAAAATAACAAGTTTAACTAGAAGTGAGTATTATTTTGGAAAGTGGATGTCAGTATATCTAATAGATATTGTAATTTTAATACTATGTGTAGGTGAACGTGAATTGAAAATTTATAGCTTACACACGAGGCAAGTTTCTAAACCTTACCTCTTTATATTGAGCAAGTTTCTTACCCTAAAACTTTAATTAAGCAAATTCTTTTATTCCTAATCTCTATTTGAGCAAGCTCTAACTCTAACGTTATTCGAGCAAGTTTTAAACCCTAATCATTGTTTAGTTATTCCAACTTGTTTATAGTTAAGCAAGTTTTCTTAAGTTCTATTCTTTTATGATAAATGCGCATTCTTGAAGTCAAATCTTTAACTGAGTTGTTCTATTTCATTTACTTAACGCAATGCAAAATATTATTGTTATCTGAGCAAGATTCATTCTGAGCTTGTTATTTCTTAGTACATGTTCATAACTTAATTCTTCTATCTTAAGATCATAGCCTTAGCTTAATATTGTTCAAGCAAGGTTTATTGTTTTATTCAATACTTATACTTTTTAGTTATTTCTAAGCATGAGTTTAATATATAGTTAGTTCACTTATGAATATTCATTATTCCCTATTATGTTATTATTAATCAACAGTAGTGTTATCACACCTTATTGATTCAACTAATCTTTTAGTTGATGATTGTTAAACTCTAAATTACCCTTTGAAGCTTATCCAAACAAAACTTTCTTTGGTGTGGACTTTTACTCTAAAACTGAGAAGAACAACCCTATTATAGGGGATACGCGATGCGTTTAGATGTTTGTGCACAATACATGATATGACGGGTTGATCCCCCTAAGTATGTGAAGTCCCTACAGTATAACTGTTTAGGTTAAAGTTGAAAGATTACTTGTAATCGTGGACATAGTTTGTGGTCTTATAACCCTCAGATATATTTCATATTTTGATTTTAGTTCTTAGTTATCATTGATAGAGTACTATTCAGTTTTGATGAACCTATTCGTTAGCAGCTATTATTCTCTTGTTGATTCATTGCTATATCTAGTGAGCATTTGTTTTGCTCACTCTTGCATATATATACACTCATTGCAGCTAAAGTTGAGAAGGTCGATGAACCTATGACTAGCAAAGGAAAGGGAAAAATGTGCAAGTAATGAAGACTTGTAATTTCATTTATTGTCATGATGATAGACTTTATATTTAATGATATGATGTAATTATTTTATTTCTGCGCTTGATTGATGTTGAAGGTTAGACAACCTGGGAAGACTTTTTGATTAATGATGTAACCCTTTTAAAGGGAGGATTTCTGATTTAATTTTTATATTTGGGTAGTAGATATGAATGAATGGAAAGTGAACACCAAATCTTGTGTGAATGAAGTACCTAGATTTGGGAGTGTCATAAGTTGATATCATAGCTTTAGGTTATGAACCTTAGGTGGGAAAAAGCCTTAGGAAGTAACCTTTGAAAAGATGGTGGTGATGAACTCTTATCGAGTTTTAAGAAAGAAATAATAAAACACTTATGTGCTTATGTGGTTGTAACCTATCTGCTCGTGAGTGTCGAGTAGTAATGATTAATAATTGAAACTTAAAATTTTGTTGTCAGGATGGCTAATGTAGGAGAATCCAGTTAGATTAGGGAGGAAGTATCCCAGATGCCTAGAGAGTAAGAGCCTTGAGATATTCAGGTGGTTTGGGAACAACTACTGCCACGGGAAATATCTCCATTGGTCACAGTGGTTGAGCAGGAGGGTTTACCTGATGAGGATGATGAGGTAGAGACGGATAAGGAGGACCCTGTTGAGCTGCCACAGTCGAATGAGGATGAGGAGGACGAGGAGGAAGAGTCTCCATTAAACTCGATCGCTGCCCGTATGTACAACGAAGTATACTACCGCAATGTGGAACTTCAGGATACCGTCGAGGAGTTGGAAGAGATAGTAGCTCAACAGCAGATTGCAATGGCGCAGAAGGACAACGAGATCCAGGATCGAGATGAACGTCTGAATAATGTCGAAGGGAAGTTGATCCACACTGAAGGAGAGAATGAATAAATGATAGAGGAGATTGCATAGCTGAAGAACAAGTTGAAAAAAGAATCTATTAAGAGGGTAAGAGCCGAAGACGCGTACGAGGAAGCTTATCAACGAGCCGGGATAGCAAAGAGAGAGGTATAAGTAAAGAAGATCAAGATGGAAGAAATAAATAATGTTTTCAACACAGTGATCAATCGAGCTCAAGATCGGGTCATGTGTTATTAGATTCAGTTCGAAATGCTGCCATCGTACATGCTAAATCATTGAACAATGTTCCGATTATGGAAGAGGAGCATCGTAAGGCTATGTAATATTTTAGTAGTTCGTCATAAATGTAATTACTATGTGATTAGCGATTAAATAAGATGTATATCCCGGGTATGATATAACCCATGGGATATGATAATGATGAAGTTATCCTGAAACTTTTGTAGTTCAGGAAAGTGTTGTAGATAGCAAGAATCCTATCATGATTATGTTTTTAAAATATTATGAATGAATAAAAGTTAGTATTTATTCAAGATGTTGTGTGTTATGTGGTAATTTTGTGATGTGCAAATTAAGTACATATTACCTAGAAGATTGAGTAATAATCTAATGAGTGTATTTTAATAGAAAATGCCTCCAAGACGTCAACCATGATAAAGGACCCCTGAGAATAACAACAATGCTGAGGCTAATCCAGTTCAGCAATTAGTAACGCTTTTGATCGGAGCATTGCAGAATCAACCGCAGAATCAAGCTGCGACATTTAAGGACTTCAAGGCGGTTGGGCCACCAGAGTTTCGTGGGTCCATGAATCCGGTTGAGGCACAAACTTGGATTATGGAGATAGAGAAAGTTTTCGATGTTGCTAGGGTAGGGGATAATCAGAAGATTGCTTTTGCAACATTTATGTTGAAAGTAGAGGCTAGTTATTGGTGGCAAGCTAATAAAACTCGAGGAGTTCAAGGGGTAATGACTTAGGATAGATTTAAGGAGATATTCTTCGAGACTTATTTCCCAGAGAGTTCGAAGAATCAGATGGAGGTGCAGTTTCTAGAACTGAATCATGGATCAATGTCGGTATCGGAGTATGCCGTAAAATTTAACGAATTGGCGAGGTTTGCACCATACCAAGTCAACATAGATGAGCGCAAGGCTAAAAGGTTTGAGCAGGGACTGAAACCCTGATTGTACAGTAGGGTCTCCATGTTTCAGCTGAAGACATTTACAGCAGTGCTGGAGAAGGCAATTCTTACTGAAGGTGGAGGCGAGGCGATAACAAAGTACAATCTAGAGCAATGAAAGAAGAAGAGTGAGGGTGAAGCTAAGAATGGCAGTGGTAGCGATAGAAATGGTAACAATAACTTGAAGAGGAAGTGGAATGCAAATGTGGGAGCTGGAAATCAGCAGGGTGACCAGCAGAAGAAGAAGTTTGAAGCATGTGCTACATGCGGGAGGTTTCACACGGGTGTGTGCTTAAGAGGGAAACGGGTATACTTTAACTGTGGCCAGGAGGGTCACATTACTCCAAATTGCAATCAACCGAAGAAGAATGCTTGCTACACCTTCAGGTCAAAGGATCATTTTGCTTGCGAGTGTCCAAAGAAAAAAGTTGGAGAGACATCTGGAAGCAAGGGAGGTAGCAGCGGAGGTTCATTAACCATTGCTAGACCAACATCATCAAATAAGCCCACAGCCAGAACCTTCAATATGACAGTGCAAGATGCGGTGCAATCAAAAGATGTCATGTCAGGTTTTATTCCAATCAATGATATAAATGTATATACATTATTTGATTCGGGTGCTACTTGCTCGTTTATATCTAAAGAATTTGCTAAGCGATTAGAATTACCTAGTGAGGAGTTGAATTTCCCTTTACAAATAGAAATTGTGAATAGGGAGGTAATTCTTATTAGATTCGTATACAATAACTGTAGGGTGAATATTAAGGAGAATGTTATAACGGTAGATTTAATCCCGATCAAACTCGGAGAGTTTTATGTTATTCTGGAAATGGATTGGTTATTCAATTATGGAGCAATAATTGATTGCCAAAAGAAATGTATAAACCTTATGAATCTGTCAAAGGTAGTTTTCTATGGTAGCAAATCGCCTAGACAAGCGAGATGTCTGACAATTATCCAGGCCAAGAACTTGTTGAGTCAGGGCTTTGTAGGGTACCTAGCTTGCATAGTCGATACTCAAAAGAAGAAGGGTATGAAACTAGAGGAGATACCAGTGGTTAGGGATTTTATAGACGTGTTTCCGAAAGATTTACCAGGACTTCCGCCCGACAGAGAGATCGAGTTCGTGATTGACTTAGCGCCAGGAACTGCTCCAATATCGAAGGCCACGTACAGAATGGCTCCGGTAGAGATGAAGGAACTGATGGTACAACTGTAAGAACTGTTAGATAAGAAATATATTCAACCGAGCGTATAACCGTGGGGGGTGCCGGTGTTATTCGTGAAGAAGAAGGATGGGTCAATGCATATTTGTATTGATTATAGAGAATTAAACAAAGTCACTATTAAGAATAAATATCCATTGCCTAGAATAGATGATTTATTTGATCAATTGAAGGGTTCTAGATATTTCTCGAAAATAGATTTGAGAAGTGGGTATCACCAATTGAGAGTAAAGAAGGAAGATGTACCGAAGACAGCATTCCGCACTCGGTATGGACATTATGAATTTTTGGTGATGTCTTTTAGTTTGACAAATGCCCCTGCTGCATTTATGGATTTGATGAACAAGGTGTTTAAACTATTTTTAGACAAGTTTGTGATGGTATTTATCGATGATATTTTGGTGTACTCCAAATCTCAAGAAGAACACGTGGAACATTTACGTTTGACGCTAGAGACACTAAGAAAAGAAAAGTTGTATGCAAAATTCTCTAAATGTGAATTTTGGATGGAACGTGTACAATTTCTCGGCCATGTATTTGACAGGGATGGGATTTCAGTGAATCCATCAAAAGTTGAATCTATGATAAATTGGGAACAACCAAGAACTCCATTAGAAGTAACAAGTTTCTTGGGATTGACAAGTTATTACTGACGGTTTATTCAGGATTTTCCCAAGATTTCCACACCGTTGACGAATTTAACGAGAAAAGCTGTAAAATTTGTTTGGACGGAAAAGTGTGAAGAGAGTTTTACGAAATTGAAGATGAAGCTCAGTGTAGCACCTGTGTTGTCATTACCAGATAATACAAGAAACTTTGTGGTGTATAGTGATGCCTCACATAAAGGATTAGGTTGTGTCCTTATGCAGAATGGTAAAGTCATTGCGTAGGCATCAAGGCAATTGAAGGACTACGAAAAAGGGTATCTGACTCATGATTTAGAGCTGGCTGGGGTGGTATTTGCTCTGAAGATATGGAGACACTATCTCTATGGAGAGAAATGTGAGATATACACAGACCCTAAGAGTCTGAAGTATATTTTCACACAGAAGGACCTGAACACGTCAAAGGAGATAGATGGAATGAATAAAAGATTATGATTGCGAGATCTTTTATCATCCCAGCAAAGCCAATGTGGTTGTAGATGCCTTGAGTAGGAAAGGTCGAGAAAAGTTGATGTTGTTAACCAACCAAGAGGAGCTCGTTTCAGCGATGGCAAGGCTAGAGTTGGAAATCAAATTTCCAAAAGAATTCGACGAAAGATTGCACCAGATGGAAGCTAGTCCAACTTTGGTGGACAAGGTGAAGAATGCTCAACTACAGGATGAAGAATGTAGAAAAATAAAGGAAAGTGTGGTCGAGGGTAAAGAAGTGAAATACAAGGTTGATGCTGAAGGAATGCTAAGATTCGAGGGACGAATTTGGGTTCCAGCAGTACAGGATATTAAAGAAGAAATCTTGACAGAAGCTCATAGCTCGAGATATTCGATGTGACAACCCGAGAATTTAGATAATTATTAAAATCCTAAAATGATGGATTAAAGGTTATAAGATTAACCTAGACAGAAAATAAGTGTATGGAATTGACGTTTCTGTGAAGGAATTTTAAAGATTTCAAAATTTTTAAGAAGAACCTATATGGTTTCTTAATTGAATGAGAATAAAGAAATATGGGTTACAAAATTTCAAAACCCTAGAAATGAATTGATATGTATTTGAATAAATATCGAGAATAAGGTATTACGATACCTGTAAATTCAATATGAACTGAATGGTCTAAGAAATGTTATATAAGTACATATGGAAATTTTATTAAGGAGATAAGATTTCACATGAAGAGATGTTATAAGGTTAAACGAAGATGAGTATATGTATAGAAATATATATACTTAGTAAGGTGCTATATATATTCTAGCAAGAGGAATGATGAATTAAGTTAATGATATAAGGATCAAGATAAAACTATGTTAGTAATTAACATAACTTGAACGTTGGCCTTGACTGGCAAATAAGAATTTGAATAAGTATAAAGTCGTTAGTCAATACGATTAACAATAAGAATGGAGTAATTTAAAACTCAAAATTTGAGTTAGAGATAGAATTTTGAAGCATGGACTGCTCAGTTGCGTCCGCAACGTCAAGATTAGTCAGAATGGACAGTAAACACAAAATGTGTAAAGGTTGACTGTTGGTCAAAGTCAACAGTTGACTTTTTATGGAGAAAAGTCAAAATTAGAGTGAGAAGTGAAATATGTTATGATATGATGTTATATGGATAATGATATAATATTTAATATTATACCAATGATGTAAAACTAAAATATGAGATGAGATCCAATATGTAGATATGAATATTGGTATCAAAGTAGTTAGTAAATTAAATTCATATTTGAATAAATGATTGAATATATTAAATTATATATTTAATATATATATAATTGTTTGAAAACAATTTATGGAGAGGAGGAGGAAATTAAATTTAAGTATACAATATGAATTGTATAACTTGAATAAGTTATTTAAATTATGTATGAGAATTTAATAACCTAAATGGTTATTGTTATTTGGTGGTTCTAGTATTTAAATATATACTAGTGACCTAATCTAAGAGATTTGTGGAGCATGTCATAATTTATTTAATGATTATGTGAGTAAGTGAATACGAATATTATGTGATGACAAATAAAAGAAACTAGTGTAATCCTAATTATATATTAGGAATGAAGAATTAAATAACTTAAGGGTTATGGGATGAGAGAATTATGGTATATAAAATATATACTAATTTTAAGAGATTTATTTTATACATCTCGGTTAATTAATTTTATAACCTAATTAATGTAACTCTAATTGGGTTAAGGAAATTAAATGTACTTGGGGTAAGAATTTGTATTTAAATTGAGTGCATGGAAACCCTAACTAAATGATTAGGGTAAGATATAATTAAATGTAATGGACCATATTAATTTTTATGGCCCAAACATTTTAGCTAGGAAGTCCAAATATTTTATTTGGAAAAGCCAAAGGAATTAAGTTTTAAGCTCAAGCGAGCCAATTGTTAAGGAACATGTGGGAGAGATAATATTAAAAGCATTGGACTATGTAAATTTTATGGCCCAAGAAATTAAATATAAAGTCCAAAAGATTATTTATGGAAAGCCCAAATTATTATGGGTGGGACAAGTAATGGATGATGTTATTTGTTATGGCCCAAAGAATTAAAGTTAGTAGCCAAAAGAATTAAAAGTTTGACCCAACATTTAACACATTGGGAGAGGGGCCTTTTTGTCATTTGATATACTAAATAAGAGTTAAAACAAAAAGCAATTTTGGCCAATCTTTAGCCACATGGCCGGACATGGAGAAGGTAGGAAAGGAGGGATGAATGTGGTTTATTCATTTTAGTTGGTGGCCAACTCATACCAACTCCTCTTATGTGTCAAAGTGTTAATTGGCCAACACTTTGTTCTCTCTTGTAAACAATCATTTAGTGGTTAGAAAGAGAGTGAATTGATGTGAGTAATTAAAGGCCACTTGGCCGGATTTGAAGGAGAGGAAAAGGAGAGGTGATGGTGGTTACACATCATCAATTATAAGCACCACAAATTTGCAAAAGATCTTCCACCAACATAGCCATGTGTCACTTTGTTTAAGAAGCCACATTACTTAATAATCTCCCATGCATCTAAATGATGATTAGAGAGAGAGAAAGGGATAAGATGATGTTGGAGAAATATAATTACATATACATATTATATCTATCCATATATTCTTTTTACTAAAACAAAAATCTAGTTTTTATCTCTTTTATTTCTTTCATCTAACCAAGCAAAACTAAGAGAGAGAAATAGAGAGAAGCAAGAGAGAGATAGAATTGGGTGGGAAGAGAAAGAAGAAGGAGAGGAGTTCTACCATTAATGCTCCATAAGTTCATCTCCTACTTTGAAAGAATAAGGAAGGCTAGCATGAGAATCAAAGGTATAAACCCCTTTTGTTTATATAATTTTTGATTATTGTAAATCAAACTTTGAATCTATGTTTCTAAACTCAAAAACCTTAGATCTATGTGTTTATGAGTGTTTCATGTGTAGATCTACCCATATTGGATGTTGATTTAGTTGGAAATCGAAAATAAAGAAAAGTGATTTTCTAGTTTCTAACTCCTAAAAATTTCTATGTACTTTGGATTTCCACCGTTTTTGATCTACACCTTCTTTTTACGATCCGTCAAAGGGATGTGCTAGATATGTAAGTTAACTACTAAACCCAAGTGGTAGCACTCAAAAATGTTGAGTACACAAGTTGTAGTGACTGTTTTACCAAAAATAGTTTCATTGCTAAAAGTGAAAAATAGACTGTTTTGGACAGTCAAAGAGTAGGGGCAGTTTGGTCATTTTTTGGACATCTAAAAATTCTGGAAAATTTTGGGAGAGTACTATGATAAGTTATCTAACATCTCCAAGTGGAATCACTGAAAAAGGAGTTGTAGATTTCCGTATGGAAAATATTTAATAAAGCACGAAAAATTGCAAAATGCTATTTTAGCTTCTGCCCAAATTTTTAAAAGGGCATTTTCGGCAACTTAAAGTGTGAGAAAAATTCTGGACATTTGGGACATGAAAATATATGATATCAAGTACCTTGTGTCCAAAAATGAGCTCATTCTGAGTTAAAATGAGCAAGTTATGACCATTTCAATTTTTGTGATTTTCCGACGAAAATGGCTATAACCGGAGTTCTATAACTCCGATGGCCACGGAATTTAAACTGGAGTGTCACGTTAGCACCTATAAGATTGTGCCAAGAGATGGAAATTTCTGGAATTAAGCACGAGGTAGCTAATTTCTTAAGGAATTAACTACAAATGATTTTTAAAAAATACCAAAGGAAGTTGGAAAATTTTAGAAAAATACTTTTTGTGTATGAAATATATGTATACATGTTTGTACAAAGGATAGAAAAATAATAAGTTGATTTGGTATTTTCGTAAACGGATATGGAATCCAGCTTGCTGGATTAGAAAATCTGATGAATCCAGCTTGCTGGATTGAAAAGAAGTTTACTGAATTGAAAATATGTTGAATCCAACTTGCTGGATTGCAATCTAGTTGCTGGATTTGTAATCTAGTTTGCTGGATTGCAGTTTGACTTGCTGAATGGGAAATTTGTTGAATCCAGGTTGCTAGATTCTGTATCCAGTCTGCTGGATTGGCAATTTGGTTGTTAAATTTAGAATCCAGGTTGTTGGATTAGTATTTGACTTATTAGAGTATAAAGAAGAACTTATAATGTAAAAGATTAAGTGTTAAATCATAATGAATATGATGCAGTGATTGAAGAATAATCAAAGAATGATAATAATACCGATGTGTTAAGAAGTTATCTAATATTTGATTAAGTGTTAGATAATTGATTGATAAAGTAATTGTATTATTATACAAAGTAGAATATGTTGATTGAGAGACCGATCTTATTAATGATAGGTCTTACCAAAAGAAGTTAACTTAAACTGCGTAGCAGTAGTCAACGAATCAGGCAAGTTTCCTAACTCAAACTTGAGTTGTATATTCAAAGCATGTTAGTAAATGATTATTGTTGATTATTCACGTCTACACTGATTATTGATTCGCACTTGGTGCATGTTGCATATGTTCATCAGGTATGAAAGGCTGATCACCTTCATTACCATAAGGTTCAGTTAAATTGTTTATGGTCATTGTTGACCTTCAAACATTATTGATTCAGTCATTAAATTATTGAAACTTGATTCATGTTATTTCACAATTATTATATTGTTGAAAACTTGAAAGCTTATTCATTCTTTTCAATCATGATATATCTTTATTGAATTTAAACTTGCTGGGCAAATTTGATGCTCACCCTTGCTATATCATGATAAAATTTTCAGATTAAGATGAAAGCTCGAGTAAAGTCAAAGGCAAAGTCAAAGCGCAAGATTAAATTACATTGCAGTTAGATCTATTAAATTTTTTGACGAAAATAGTATTGTATATCTTCTAAGATATTGAAGGTATGTATTAAGTTAAGGTTGTAGACCTTGGGAATGATGTGAAAAAGTTTAATGTATAAACAATTTATGTTTATATCGTCCGCAATAGTTATAGAAATAGTATACCAGATCCTTGGTGATTAGGACCGAGATTTGGGGATGCTACATTCGATCCATCCAGGAAGTACAAAGATGTATCAAGATTTGTGGTGACATTTTTGGTGGCCAAATATGAAAAGAGACTTTGCAGAATGTGTTGCAAAATGCTTGACATGTCAGAGAGTAAAAGCAGAGCATCAGAGGCCAACTGAATTACTTCAACCATTGGAAATTTCGGAATGGAAGTGGGAGCATATCACAATGGATTTTGTGGTAGGTCTTCCAACAACTCAGAAAGGATATGATGCGATATGGGTGATCGTGGATAGATTAACAAAATCAGCACACTTTTTGCTAATAAAGATTAGATTTAATCTCGATCAGGTGGCAAAACAATACGTCAAGGAGATCCTCTCAAGACATGGAGTTCCAATATCAATTGTATCAGATAGGGATCCGAGATTCACGTCAAACTTCTGGAAGAAACTACTAGTATGCATGGGAACACAACTAAAAATGAGTACGACATACCATCCGCAAATCGATGGTCAAAGCAAACTAACAATCTAAACGTTAAAGGATATGCTTAGAGCGTGTATCATGGATTTCAAAAGAAACTGAGATGATCATCTACCATTGGTGGAATTTGCATATAACAACAGTTACCACGCAAGCATTGGCATGCCGCCATACAAGGCATTATACGGCAAAAAATGCAGAACTCCACTATGTTGGGATGAAATTGGTGAACGTCAACTGCTAGGACAAGAACTGGTACAACAGACTACGAAAGTTATCAAACTCGTCAGAGAAAGACTGGTAGCTACTCAAGATAAATAGAAGAAGTACGTTGATCATCATAGACAAGATCTCAAATTTGACGTAGAAAATTTTGTTTTCCTAAAAGTTTCTCCTTGGAAGGGGAAAATTCATTTTGGCAAGAAAGGAAAGCTAAGCCCAAGGTTTATTGGACCTTTCGAGATATTACGCAGAGTAGGAGAAGTGGCTTACGAGGTAGATTTACCTCCAGAATTAGAATATGTGCACAACGTTTTTCATGTGTCGGTGTTGCGACTGTATAAACCCGATTACAAACATGTGATCAAGTATGAACCGTTACAGTTCAATAAAGATTTGTCTTATAAAGAGGTTCCTATCCAGATAGTCGACAGGAAAGAACAAGTGCTCATGAATAAGGTGATACGTTCTGTGAAGGTGATATGGAGAAACCAAAATGTCGAAGAGGCTACGTGGGAACCCGAAGATGAAATGGTGAAGAACTACCCTGAGTTATTTGTTTAATCTGTGTCTTCGATTCTGGGGACAGAAACTTTGTAAGGAGGGAAGAATGTGACGAATAAATTATTTGAGTTGTGATTATGGGGACAGAATTCTTGTAAGAAGGGAAGGATGTAACAATCCAAGATTTTATTATTTGTAATTTAAAATATTTATTAAATTAAATAAATATTTTATTGATGTGGTTGTTGTTAGTAAATAATTGTGAATTAAATTTATTATATAACATTATAATTTAATTTAATTTAATAGTTGGAAAGTTGTAAGATAATATGAAATGCTATATTACTGTTTTAATTTAATAATTTAAAATGGTATGTTAATTTATTAAATAAAATTATAATGAGATTATAATTTTTTGATAATTGAATTAAGTGAAAAATTTATTTACTGTGTTTATTGGATATGGAGATCCAAATAAATAATATGTGATTATAAATTATAAACTAAATTGTTTATTAAAAATAAATTAAGGGAGTTTAAATTGCTTACCAAACAAGGTTTAAAATATTAAGCCTTTATTTTAAAGAGTTTTTGCCAAACAAAGCCTTATGACTTTTAAATCTTGAATTTGAATTATAATAAATAAAATAATATAAAATATATTTATAACATATACGTTTATATTCTTGTAACTGATATATTTAGTATACGCATTATGGCATGTCAGTTTTATTTTACGTATACTGTTAGTTAATCTGTATTGATACTAAGAAGAGAAAAAGCAGAGAAATTTGAGAGAGACTAGCGAGAGTTGAGAGAGTCTGAAAGAAAAGGCTGAGTATTCCAAAGCAATTCTTTGAGTTTATCAAAGATTATTACCGAGCAATTGAAGGTAGTTTCATAATCTTAATATTATATATACATATATATTTTACGTCATGTATTTCTATTCTTTGTGAATCCAAATTCTCTTAAATTGTTGTATAAACTGAATTATTGCAATTGTAAGTAATTGTAATGCTAAAGTTTATGTTTAGATATGGAATTGTATGCTAATTACATTTCAAAAGAAGGAAAACTGTTTATAATATATATTTGTACATATGGCTTGTGAAAGTACCAAATTTGGTGGTTAATTCATATATTAATCTGTAAATTGAGTCTTGAATATGTTAATTCGATAAGAAACGAAGAGAACGTAGTTTGAATAAAGTAATTTGGTGTAGAATTGTGATCACAGTGTGAATTTCTATGAAGGATGTCAAAAATAGAGTTTTTGTATGAAAACATAAAATTTAAGGATTTAAGTTAGTTGTAGTTGTTGTTTAATTGTTCTAAGTTAGTGTATATGTGAGGAATCATGTTTGTATGAGTCCTATGTCAATTGGGTATGCTCAAATTACTGTTTAGTGGATGAAATTCGTGTTAGTTGACTTAGAACAGAGTCAGAACTCGCGTTCTGCAAAACTGATACTGGTGCTGAGCGTGGGCACGCTGCCTCTAAGCGTGGGCGCGCTGCCGCGCCGGCGTGCCAGACTCTAAGGTAATTATGGCGCGGCCGCACCATTAGTCAGTCAGACCCAGTGAAGTCTGCTACTTCTGTAGACTTTAAACTTTTAATGTAACCTAGTTTAATGATGTGTTAAGGTAACAAACATTTAATGAGGATATTAAAACAGAACCATATCATATGTTTGATAATTTCAAAGTTAAAAAAAAAATTAGTAAGTTACGAACGTGTTATGTTATGACTTAGTGTACACAATGAATGGTAGATAAGTGTTGTGAAGTTAACACTTATGAATTCTGAAATGTATATGGTAAAGTAAGACTTGTACTAAAATAACAAGTTTAGCTAGAAGTGAGTGTTATTTTGGAAAGTGAATGTTAGTATATCTAATAGATATTGTAATTTTAATACTATGTGTAAGTGAACGTGAATTGTAAATTTATAGCTTACGCACGAGGCAAGTTTCTAAACCTTACCTCTTTACATTGAGCAAGTTTTTTACCCTAAAACTTTAATTAAGCAAATTCTTTTATTCCTAATATCTATTTGAGCAAGCTCTAACTCTAACGTTATTCGAGCAAGTTTTGAACTCTAATCATTGTTTAGTTATTCTAACCTTTTTATAGTTAAGCAAGTTTTCTTAAGTTCTATTTTTTTATGATAAATGCGTATTCTTGAACTCAAATCTTTAACTAAGTTGTTCTGTTTCATTTACTTAACGCAATGCAAAATATTATTGTTATTTGATCAAGTTTCATTCTTAGCTTGTTATTTCTTAGTACATGTTCATAACTTAATTCTTCTATCTTAAGATCATAGTCTTAGCTTAATATTGTTCAAGCAAGGTTTATTGTTTTATTCAATACTTATGCTTTTTAGTTGTTTCTAATCATGAGTTTAATATATAGTTAGTTCACCTATGAATATTCATTGTTCCATATTATGTTATTATTGATCAACAGTAGTGTTATCACACCTTATTGATTCAACTAATCCTTTAGTTGATGATTGTTAAACTCTAAATTATCCTTTGAAGCTTATCCAAACTAAACTTTCTTTGGTGCGAACTTTTATTCTAAAATTAAGAAGAACAACCCTATTATAGGGGTTACGCAATGCGTTTAGATGTTTGTGCACAATACATGGTACGAAGGGCTGATCCCCCTAAGTACGTGAAGTCCCTACAGTATAACTATTTAGGTTAGAGTTGAAAGATTACATATAACCGTGGACATAGTTCCTGGTCTTATAACCCTCAGATATATTTCATATTTTGATTTTAGTTCTTGGTTATCATTGATAGAGTACTATTTAGTTTTGATGAGCCTATTCCTTAGCAATTATTATTCTCTTGTTGACTCATTGCTATATCTAGTGAGCATTTGTTTTGCTTACTCTTGCATATGTATGCACTCATTACAACTAAAGTTGAGAAGGTCGATGAACCTATGACTAGCAAAGAAAAGGGAGAAATGTGCAAGTGATGAAGACTTGTAATTTCATGTATTGTCATGATGATAGACTTTATATTTAATGATGTGATGTAATTATTTTATTTTCGCACTTGATTGATGCTTAAGGTTAGACAACCTGGGAAGACTTTTTGATTAATGATGTAACCCTTTTAAAGGGAGGATTTCTAATTTAATTTTTATATTTGGGTAGTAGATATGAATGAATGGAAAGTGAACACCAAATCTTGTGGGAATGAAGTACCTGGATTTGGGGGTGTCACAATAAGTCTCAAAAATATATCCTTAAACCTATCCCAAGTCCTTACCCCTTGACCTCCTCGAGTTTTATTGGCTTGCCATCAATAACTGGCCTCTTCTTTCAACATGAATGTTGCAAAAGAAGTCTTCTGGTTCTCACCAACCCTAGCAACATCAAATACCTTCTCTATTTCCATAATTCAGGTTTGTGCGTCAACCATATTCATGGTTCCACGGAATTCTGGTGGTCCATCCGGCTTGAAATCCTTAAAAGTTGTAGCTTGATTCTGCGGTTGATTCTGCAGTGCTCCTGTCAGAAGCGTCACCAACTGCTGAACTAGGTTAGCTTCAGTGTTGTTATTGTCGGTAGATCCCTCAGGGGTTTGTTGTCGTGGTTGTCGTCTTCTTGGAGGCATTTTCTGATTAAAACACACTTATTAGACTATTACTCAATTTCTTTTAAGTATTTTCTACTTAACTTGCACACCATAAAAATCATCACATAACACATAACATTTTGAATAAATTAAGAACATTTTATTCATTTATCTTCTTTAGAAAACATAAGAACAATAACATCACTGCTATTTACTCTACTTTCCTGAACTACTAAAGTTTCAGAATAACATCATCATCATCATCATATTCCATTGGTTACATAACACTTGAGATTTACATCTAATTTATCATATTATTAATCGTATATCAGGTACATTTCCTACGATGTCCTACTAAGATGTTGCGTAGCCATATGATGCTTTTCTTTCATAATTCAAAACATTATTCTGCGATCTAACATGTATGGCGGTAGTGTCTCGAACTGAATAGGATAATACATAACTCAATCCTGAGCTCGATTAATCACGGTGTTGAATACGTTATTCATCTCCTCCATTTTGATCTTATTTGCTTGTGTTTCTCCTTCTGCTACTCCTGCACGCTGAGAAGCTTTCTCAAATGCGTCTTCAACTCTTTCTCTCTTACCGAATTCTTCTTTTACTCTGTTCTTCAGCTCCGCGATCTCCTCTGTCATTGGCTCGTTCTCTCCTTCAGTGTGAATCAGTTTCCATTCGGCATTACTCAGATGTCCATCTAGGTCTCGGATCTCATCGTCCTTTTGTGCATCGACTCTATCCTGAAATTCCACATTGCGGTCGTATACCTCGTCGTACATACGGGCTGAAATCGAGTTTGTTGGAAACTCTTTTTCCTCATCATCCTCATCCCCATTCGACTGTGCCAGCTCAACGGGATCCTCCTCATCCGTTTCTACCTTGTCATCCTCATCAGGTAAACCCTCATGCTCAAACACTGTAACCAATGGAGATGACTCACGTGGCAGTAGTTGTTCCCAAACAACCTGAATGTCTCAAGGCTCCTCCTCTCTAGGCATCGGGGATCCTTCCTCTCTAACCTGACTGGATTCTCCTACATTAGCCATCCTGACAACAAAATTTTAAATTTTAATTGCTAGCCATTACTACTCGACACTCACGAACACATAGGTTGCAATCACATAAGCACATAAGTGTTTTATTACCTCTTCCTTAAAACTAGATAAGAGTTTATCACCACTATCTTTTCAAAGGTTACTTCCTAAGGCTTTTCCCGCAGCTAAGGTTCATAACCTAAAGCTCTGATACCAACTTGTGACACCTGTCGACGTCAGGATTTTTATTTGTCCCTTTTCGTTCCCTCTTTTTTTGTGTTCTTATATTAGGTGAGATTTGTTTAAAAAAATAAGTGCAAAAGGTCTGACATGTATAATGTCGACGATGGACTGTTAAGAGTCGCTAGTTGGTTTTTTTATATGGTTGTACCAACACAACCGAGAAAAGGTTTGCACATTGACCCAGTGATGTGACACTGCTAAACGGGTCTGTGAAACTGAGATTCATTAGGGTCCGGGGACTTGCTTATGCGGAGGGAAGGTGTTAGGCATCCCCCGACATCTGTGTTGCCACGGTGACCGCCACTTTTCAAGAAACTGTTATATGAATGTGTGTGTGTGTGTGTGGGTCAATGAGCTGTTATTTGGAAGTAGTACGAGGCCTCGTTCGCACCTATATACAAAGGGTTTGAATTTGAGTAAAAATTCAGTTTTAAACAAAATATAGCAATGAAGTTTTATAAAAGAGGTTTTTCAAACCCTTGTGCTCAATAGTAGTTGAGGCCTTTTGATACTTCTATTTTATTCAAAATTCGGCTTGATTGATTTTATTTTTGAGATGCGAAGCATCTTCGAGAAAATAATATAAAAAATAATGTCGAACTCCTCGTGGGTATGGAAACCATCTGAGGGAGTTCAGACATCGCAAATAAATTTACAAGCTACTTACAGTCGAAAAGGTCCATCACGAGAACCGAATCTAGATTCAGTAGACTGAATCTATGATCACATGATTCCTAGGCTCACATGATGTCGCAATTGATATAAAAGCAGTAAGCAGGTATATATATAAAAGCTATAAATATATATATATATATATATATATATATATATATATATATATATAGACATGATCAACCACTACGAAGCACCTCCATGGGGGATCGGAAATGTAAATAAAGCTGTAAAACCAATCAACCGCCACAGAGGAAACTCTAGGCGAGACGAAATGTACAGAAAGCTGTAAAACAGTCAACCACCACGAAGTAAACTCCAGACGGGACGAAAAGTAAATATATATATATAAATATATATATATAAATAAGCAGGTAAACGCACCGGATATAAAATTCAGGCTCCTCGGACAAAGTCCAACAACAGTTAATATATAAGTATGTATATATATTAATGAAGTAAACGCACCGGATGTAAAATCCAGGCTCATCGAACAAAGTTCGACACAAAGTTCATATATATATATATATATATATATATATATATATATATATATATACGAAAGCATTTAAACGCACCAGACGTGTGTCTAGGCTCATCAAACAGAGTTCGACACAAAGTTCATATATATATATATATATATATATATATATATATATATATATATATATATATATATATATATGAAAGCAATTAAACGCTCCAGAAATAAGTCTAGGCTCAATCAAGGCATAACTCGATAATGTTAGTCCATAATATAAATATATATATATATATATATATATATATATATATATACATAAATCGAAATGAAACCACGGACCAAAGATCGGGCATACACACACAACACGACTCTCAACGTGAAGAATAGTGTGTGCAAAGATGAAGAGAAAGGCTTTAAAGTGTGTAAGAAGGCTTATAGTGGGCTACCAAAGATGGCTTCAATAACTTGAAATGGATGAACACTCGGCTCCCGCCAGTAAAAAGTAGCTATATATGAGCTTACAAGTGTTTAAAATGAGAAAGCACTCAATTTGGGGTGGTACAGAGCAAATTGGACAGGGCTTCCTCGCCTTTTTTCTTTTTAAAATGACCACCCCAAGCCCTCTATTTATAGAGGGGGAGCCGCAGGTGTACCTACGGCTACCCGGTGTGCCTCGGACTTCGCGGGTCCTGCCGTCTCGAAATACGCACACGCGTGCAACGTGATGTCCGCTCGAACTTTTAGAATTGCAATCCGGGCATCCGACTGAGGTATGTAAGACCTGTTTCGGACTGTTGTTGCCAAGAGTTACTCAATGACATGGGATTAGAGGTTGTATAAAGTCAGGAAGATGGGACCATGCCCTCCGGTCTTCATGCTTTAAATTATATTCGTTACCATGCATAATAGTCACTTGGGATTGAACTTCCTTGGTTCTTATGGGACATTGTTGTGTAGAAATGTATGTATGAGATGTTGAGACGGTGTGATGTGGCGTCAAGGTGGCAAGATGATGACTTTGCCCCTCACCAGGGTTATCTCCGATTTGGGTTGATAAAGAAGACGTTGCTCAGGGTTATCTCTGAGATTGGACTGCTGCAAGTGTTGAAGGTCCTCAATGTCATCTCTGAGGTGTGCCTGTCTTCCTGGTGTTTTTGTCAGGTCTTGTACTAAGTGCCTCGGTGTAAGCGTCGAGTGTTTTAAAGCTGATTGCATTTGAAATAAGCATTTCTGGGGTTATCTCTGGAACTGCAACTGCCTTCCTTGGGGTTATCTCAAAGGTTGGGATCTGCTATTCCCAGTGTTGGGACTGAGACTGAATATCTCAGGGTTATCTCCGGGGTGGATCGATTTTCTTCGGTGGAATTTTCGGTATTGGAATTGTAGGCCTCGGGGTTATCGCCGAGGTTGGAACTGATGCTCCCGGTGTGTGTTCCGGGGTTGAGACTAAGCTTCAGGTAGTATCCAGACTGGATGTGAGATGTCTTCCAAGGTTATGTCTGAAAGACGAATCTGCCATCCTGTAATGTCAGTAACAGGTGTGCAAAAATTTTTGAGTGTCTACAGATGCCCCTCTTTATCATATTCATACAATGCAATGCCATGGATAGGATAAAGAATCCTAGACACTTGAAATACAACAAGATAAACATGATGTAATATGGAGCAATATGATGCAAGTGTATGATGCATATGGATTGCTTTCCCACATGCTGGGGACGATTTTTGGCTCCGTGTTGCTTCTACCGGTGATGGTAATGACAATAAGCTTGGATGTATGATCCAAATCTCTTAGGATGTTGATGTTGGGGCTATCACCAAAGTCCTTAATCCTGGATACAGACTTTACTCCAAAGATGTGCCTCTCATGTACAAGAGATCTGTGGGGATAAAACTTTGTCTGTTTGAGGATGTGTATAACATATTCCATCATCGATCCTCCTCGATGATGTTGATCTTCCCTAGTTTGTATCGTCAGGACATATCAGTGTTCTGTTGGATTTACTGCCAATAGTATGTGTTGTCAAGGCTGCCCGACCTTCATTGACGTGTGAACCAACGGATGAACTCCTTGCTAGGGATAAATGCCAAGGCTGCTTGGCCTTAGTTGATGTGTGTATCAACTGCTGCAATTATTATCGGATGGATTCTGATGTGTTGTTGGGTTTACTTGCCAACGGCTGAACTGACGTCAAGGTTGCTTGACCTTCGTTGATGTGTATATAAATGGAAAATATGCGTTGTAACCTCCGCCGGGGATACGCATTGGATCATCGTTGATGTGTGTGTCAATGGAACATGCGTTGTAATCCCTGCCAGGGATACGCGTTGGATCATCATTGATGTGTGTGTCAATAGAACATGCGTTGTAACCCCCGCCGGGGATCTGTTTGCGGACAGATGGCCATGTGTTGTAACCCCCACCGGGGATACGCGTAAAGATTAGGGTGACGACCCTGAATTGATGGCATTGGACCTCTGTGCAGTATTACCAAATGTGATCTGCAATGACTTGGATCATCGGTATAGTATACCCTGTGTTCGGGCGAATGCCAATGAATGCTATGAAAGCCATAGTCGGGCCCAGAAAAAACCAGGATTTCAGGCTATTCCGCTCAATCGCGTAGCGTTTTTATCCCTAATTTGGCCTTTTTAGCTTGTGAGAACTCCTTTGCAACTCGAACTGAACTGAGCCGGAGGGGTGGGACCCAGGTAGGGGTGCCGCAAGTACACCTGCAGCAGCTGCAGATGGACCTGCGGCCAACCTTGGATATTAAAATCCTGCAGGTTACTTTCATAAGTCATTTTTAAGTTACCCCGTGAAGGAAATCTGAAAGCTCTTCTTCAGATCTACTGAGTTCGGACGTCTTTTTGTAAATTCTGTCATCGTACAAGTGTTCTACACTGTCCTGGTAACATATACATGAACTCTTTTCCAGTTTTTATTCGTTGGAAAATGACTTATCACATAAAATGCATCTAAGCACATACTAGTGATTATGTATGCTCAAATAACTTGATAAAACATATTCAACATAGTAAATGTTAGTTTTAAACCATGCTGAATGTAATAATATGAAAAAATTTAACTTTTGAAAGAGTCAAATCGGCACCTTTTTTTATGCTATTTCTTATCCTATTTGAGGACAAATGAGCAAAGGTGAAAAAGCAAAGTAATCCTGGTAATTAGGCTACCCTTATAGATTGATAACTTTAATTTTTAAATGCAAATAGCATGTATATGACTGTGGGCAGGTGTGCTACTAAATGGCCACCTTCATACCTATGTGCATGTGGATAATCCTATTTATAGAGGAAACTATAGCAAAATTTTCCAAAATGTAAGCATTAAGTAGTCATGCATATTTAACTCTACTGTAGATGTATGTTAAAATAATGTATGAATGCATGTAGTCATTAAATGCATTTTGAAAAGCTCCAGGTTAGAAAATACCACACCCTTTTTGAGTTTATTTGGAGACTTATTGTCCAGATATTATGGATCCAGATCAGCCGAGTTGTTCCTACAGAACCACTTCTGGTGTACGGAGGAGGGCTTCTGAAGTGCCTCGACCCCGTTCCGTTAGACAGCCTCGTCGGTTGGTGGAGGCGGTGATACGTCCAGTCTGGGTTGATGTACCGGACGTCGAGGACGAGTAGGAGGACTTTCCGATTGCAGACCCCGCTCCTACTGCGCATGTTCCCCGTAGGGACCTCCCAAGTATTCAAGTGGTAAACCCAGAGCTTCTTGGTGATTTGAGTAGACATCCCTCGATGTATTTGCAAGCCAATAAGGTACAAAGTTTAGATCTTAATCTTTCTTCTTTCCTATTGATGAGGAGTAAATGATTCTGATGTCGATCTGCATTTTGTAGGTTCCCGGCTTTACACAACCTCGAGGGAACTAGTTCAGCATTCACTCCATGTACCAGGCACTACATCCTGACTATAGAGAAATTATGCATGACTGGGGATTTGGAGCATTCTTTTCCATCCTTCCCCGCCGTTGTCCCTGGGGTTATCTCAGGGCATTGTCTGAGCGCTGGTTTCACCAGACTCAGTCTATCCATTTACTGGACTGTGAGGTGATGATGACGCCGATGGATTGTCAGTTTATCATAGGTATGGAGTTTGGAGGGGCACTAGTTCCTTGCACGGCGGATATTACCCCGACTACCGTCAGATCCTTGTTAGGAGTTCCGGCGGAGGTGCTCAAGGGCAGGACTATCCGTACGGGTCCTTTGAGTGTAGATGTTATGAGTGGGCTATTGAGTGAGCCCATACCAGCTGATGTCAGAGTCATGGATTGCATTCTTCGGCGATTGTTCCTGATGATTATTAGGGGCTGCTTCATAGTAGATAACTCTTCTACAGTGTCGTTCCCTTTGATCAGCGCCATGTGACATGTGGACCGTATTAGAGAGTATGATTGGGGCTCCTACACCTTTTCCTATTTCCTCATGGGCATGTGTATGCGCTCACAAGGCTTAACCGAGGCTTGGTTATGATTTTACCCATTTCTACTGGTAAGTATTTCTCTTATCATTTACCATGTACAGGTTAAGAGTGTTAACTGACAGCAGTTATTTTCCTTTGTGTTGGCAGTTTTGGGCCTATGAGAGGCTCCCATGCTTACGTCTAGTGAGTATATTAGGATTGGATACCTACCCACGAGGACGGCGATGGCATCATTCCATACTGGCGGAGGTCCCCATAGCTGAGGGTTTCACTCATTGTCGCCTATAATTAGAGTTGTTGACAGCGGATGTCATCACATGGATTCCATATTCTGGGGAGCATTTGGCCATTGGATTTGAGGATGGGTACCCGACTGGTGTCGAGTACGTGATTTCCACCCGTAGGGTTCCTCTCTTCACAGATGGAGGATGGGAGCTCTATTTAGGAGAACGTGCTATTAGGAGCACCACATGAGAGATTCGTATACCGATCTTGCCTCCTACCAGGCGTTATTGGCCTGTGTCACAGTCACTCGTCATTGATATCCCCTTGTTGGGTGTTAACGATTTTGCATTGTCAGAGGGTCCTTGTACTCAGGATGTATTCCAGCATTGGTGGATCCCTCGTATCATTGGAGCCCGGACCCGTGCCATTCAGTTCATGGGGGATATGATTCTAGGATCTGTGATGATGACGGATTGGCTAGCCTATGTCCGAGATCTGACTCATGTGACACAGATTGACAGCTTGACCCAGCAACTGGACCGGGCATATTTCTTTATCCGATATTTGGGCAGAGATCCAGCAGAGGCAGATTCGTTTGATCCTTCCAGCATAGGAGTTGGCCCCTCAAATAACCCATTTGGCTTTGCCGGTGTATATCCTCCTTTATATAGGCCTGACATCCCTATTGATAGAGATCTAGTGACTCAGGAAGAGTTACATCAGGTGGATAGGATTGATGATATAGATATTGACACCATTATCTTCTTCTGATGTGTATTCTCGTTAACTCTTTTGATAGGCGTCTGTTAGCTATTGGGTGGCTATGCCCCATTCTCGCTATATCTTTTGATAGGCCTCTGTTAGTAGTAGGGCGTTTATGCCCCATTTCCCTGTATTTTTAGTTGTACATAGATGATGCATTTAGAAGATGATATACTTAGGAATGTATGTACAGTTTTCTATTCCCTATATAATATTGCCATCTATTATCTATTATGCATGTATCATGTTATGCATATGTATGTATGTCTAGAGATATTTAGCATTGACCCCTGGATGGTATTATGATGTAGCCCACACATATGTCTTCTTCGACAGTCAGCCGCATAGATCACACCCTGCCATTATTAGTAGCATCCCATCTGAGATACTGATATGATAGTATGTCACCCTCAGATAGGGCGACCGTAGATCAGCTATTGCAGCATATCATGACCCTTTTGATGTTTTTGGTACCAGTAGGATTTGTGGAGGGCATGCTGGAGCACTGGGTACCGGAGAGGAAGGTTTTTCAATTTGGGACCCAGGAGTTGACTCCGACTTTAGAGAAGTATGTACATTTTATGATGCTACCACTGGACAAACCTTGCGTGCATATGGCCATTGGTGACATGAGCCGTCAGTTTATGACTATCACCTAGTTGAGGAAAAGAGTTGTACAGGATGAGATCACATCTGGCCACGTGATATCCCAGCATTTTCTGATTGACAGATTTGGCTATGAGGACAGCTATGCTCAGTATTTTGGGGATTTCACCATACCAAAGGACCAGTGGCATTTGACCAGAGTGGATGCTTTGATGTTGTGTGTATTATCGTACGTGCACATGCCACGATACATGGATGAGTTAGACATCGGCGTTATTATGGCAGTGAGAGCTCTCAGGGAGGGTGGTGCCATTATTCCGATGATCATGGCAGAGACACTGAGGTCGGCCACATTCTGTAGCACTTATCCTATAGGGGTATTTACATGTAGTTTAGGTCATGCTGTACGTGTGGTTTATGTCACACTTGAGACCGATTGGCACATTCAGACGACACGGGTATTATTTCACCCATGAGATAGCTATGTCGTATTCCTTCCAGCCTACGGAGTGTACAAATCCTACATCTTGGTCCGTTTTTGTAGCTGATATTGTAGACTCGTTTGCTATCTTGTCGTGTTCAGGGCTCAGTTCGCCATACAGTTTCATCACTCATGCTCCGAGCATGGATTATCTCCCTCTGGCTGGTTTTAGGGGCATGACTACCTACCACCCACTGGCTGTGATGTCGCAGTTTGACCAGTTCCAGGACTTTCATCCTTTTGATAGGGCATTAGGTCAGCGCTTAGCTTCTCACCATCTATCAGCAAAGGACCGATCCCGTGTATATGGTTGTTGGGATCAGCATGAAATAGCTACTTTTTCTATTATCCATCTGGGTTATTCGCTAGAGTATTCTGCGTGGATGGAGACATAGATTTCATCGGCTGCGATATTATCTACAGTGTCGAGCATTGCTTCAGATGGTGGAGAGCCCATGGAGGACATTGATTCTCATATTGAGGAGGAGCCATTTACTGGGTTGCCAGCAGCTCTTTTTGATTTTCCCAGTACTAGCACTGTCGTGATTCAGCATTCAGCACAGTACTTTGAGCAGAGTCTTCATCCGATGACCTTTGAGAGAGATTAGGCTAGAGCCCTGATGTTAACAGCTCTTGATGGGGGAGATGCAGCTCTATTAGAGAGAGACGAGGCATTAGCTCGTAGAGATGCTACTGTTGTTGAGCAGGATAAGGCCAGATCAGCCAGAGATGTAGTGATAGTTGAGCGGGATAGCATCATATCTGCCCAGGATGTAGCCGTCACAGATAGTACTATAGTGAGGTCCCTTACCACTAGCATGCTTGCCGAGATGAGTGCATATATTGATGAGCATCGCGTCACCGTGCAGATGGCCTCAGACTTGCTGGCTCGTGTGGATATCCTTGTACATAAGACCACAACATTACCTTCTTCTCTTGAGAGAGATGCTATGTTATATCTGCTAGCTCGCATGCATACCGATCTGTAGATAGCCTTGTATTTTCCTGCACATACTAGCTTAGCCATTTTGTCATGTACAGATTACATTGTGTATATCAAACAGTATTATATATAGCAGAGAAATATATTTTTGATCGCTTCCCATTTAGATATGCCTGAATACTTGCTTGATATTTGCCTGCTTCTTCAGGGCTTGTGATCTTGATGTATTCTGACTTCTTCCTTACTAGATGGACATTGAGTTATCTCTGGATAGTTCAGAATGGATCATGGATCTGTATGTATCCCTACCATCTTTGGTGTCTTGGGATTTATTTCTGTATAAAAATGTGGGGAGGATTATGGCTTTCCTCTCTAAGATTGACCGCACCACAGATGGTCGCCAATACTCCTATTTAAGAGGAGCCTAGTTAATTTCATCTCTTATGGATTGGTTTGCTCTTTAAGGAACAACCGCAGCATAGATGGTCGCCGAATTTCCTATTTAGGAGGAGTTCAGGTAATTCCATCACTTTGGTTTGAAGCCAAATGAAATGTGATGGATTGAAGTTTGATCCCAGTACCGTTGACAAATATTTATGTTTTGGTAGGGGATTAGACCGAACCATGAATGGCTGCCTACGTACTCCTATTGAAGAGGAGATCAGGTCTGCGTAGTTCGAACCTGATGGAAGAGGTTCAACGCTGTATGTGGCAGAAAAGGGTGTAGGAATATTTTTGTTATTTTTGTTTTAGTAAGGAAAAGGTTATAGAAGTGTTTTTTTTGTTCTTGTTTTATTGTGACCGAGCCATATAAAATATGGTTGCCTACGTACTCCCGTGTATCAAGAAGATCAGGTCGACGTAGTTCGCCCCTCAGGACGAGTGGTGACCAAAAAAGTGTGAAACCCATGTGCAGGGTAAACTGCGGGGAAGAAAGATTAATCCCATATACAGGTCAAACTGTGGGGAAGAAAGTTTAATCCCATGTGCAAGATAAACTGCGGGGAAGAAAGTTTAATCCTAAGTTCTGGATAAACTACAGGTATGAAAGGTTCAATCCTTGGTGGGATAACCGAAGTTGAGTAAGGGTTAAAAACCAAGCGAAGAGGAAGGCATCTGATGATCCGAAAACCAGGCTGCTGGCTTAAAAAGTGTGTTTCCTTAAGGGGCGCAGTTGTGGAGAAAAGTTGTATGTAATGAAGGGTTAAAGAACCGGAATGACTGGTGATCTGATGATCCAATACCAGGATGTTTGCTTGATGGTAACTTCAGACATAATACCATTTCACGGTGTCTGAGTTAATGAGTTGCGGAAATTCATCGCTGTCTATTTCCTGCAATCTGAGAGCACCTCCTGTCAATACCTCCTTGACAATAAATGGGCCTTCCCAGTTAGGGGAGAATTTTCCCTTATACTGATCTTGGTTGTTGATGATATTCTTCAAAACCAAGTCATGTTGTTTAAACTGCCTTAGCCGAACTTTTCTGTTGTAGGATCGGGCGATCCTTTGTTGATATAATTGACCATGGAAGATAGACGCGGTTCGCCTTTTATCTATTAGAGATAATTGGTGATACATGTCTTGTACCCATTGATCTTCATCCAGCTAAGCGCCAATCAAAACTCTGAGGGATTCCATTTCTACTTCTATGGGGAGTACTACTTCCATCCCATAGGTTAATGCATAGGGGGTTGCCCCAGTTGAAGTGTGTATTGACGTTCTGTATGCTAACAGAGTAAGAGGCAATAGGTCAGGCCACCCTTTGTGGTTGGCAAACATCTTTTGCAAGATCTTCTTGATGTTTTTGTTAGCCGCTTCAATAGCACCATTCATCTTTGGACGGTATATGAAGGAGTTAATGTGTTTGATGTGGAATTTACTGCATAACTCCTCCATCATTTTGTTGTTAAGGTTCTTAGCATTATTTGATACAATTACCTCTGGTTGTCCATATCGATAAATGACATTATTTCTGATGAAAGCAATGATGACTTCTTTGGTAACCCTAGGGAAGGAGGCTGCTTCTACCCATTTGGTAAAGTAGTCGATCATAGTGAAGATAAACCGATGTCCATTACTAGCTTTGGGCTCGATGGGCCCAATCACGTCCATTCCCCACATTGAGAAGGGCCAAAGAGAGCTCATATTGTGGAGCTCCCTCGAAGGGGCATGGATAGCATTCCCATGAATTTGGCACTGATAACATCTCTTGACGTGGTTATTGCAGTAAGCCTTGAGAGAGAACCAGTAATGTCCTGTTCTGAGGATCTTCTTTACAAGTAAAGGGCCGCTCATGTGTGGGCCACATACTCCACTATGGATCGCATCCATGAGTATCTGAGCTTGATCCTTGTCCAGGCATCAGAGGAGACCTAGTCTTGCATCTCTCTTATAGAGTGCATCTCCGCTCAGGTAAAATTTCATAGCTAATCGATGAATCTGCCTTTGCTCAGTCAGGCTCGCCTCAGCGGGTGTAGATTCATCTCGCAAGTACTCCTTGATATGCTGATACCAAGGTTGTTGGATGGGAGGTAGCTCATCCGATACTTCTCCAACATAGTTCCCATAGGCTGGTGCCTTTTACAGGGCTAATGTGATGCTTGGCGTGTGTTCCTTGTCAGGTATGTGAATCAAGGAGGCCAAAGTTGCTAATGCATTTGCGAAATCATTCCTATTACAAGGAATGTGGAGAAAGGAGATCTCTTCGAACTCCGAAGCCATCTTTAAACTTGCCGATGGTAAGGCCACAAATGTAGCACTTTACTTTGATAGATTCCCGTGGATTGTTTGACTACCAAATTTGAATCCCCAAAGACAGTTAACCCCCTGATGCCCATTGAACGGGCAAGTTTTAGCCCCATAATACAACCTTCATACTCAGCTGTGTTGTTGGTGCTGACAAACTACAATTTGGCAGCGACGGGATACTACTCCCCCGTACCGGATGTTAGAACTACTCCAGCTCCAGAACCTTCCATATTAACAGCTCCATCAAAATACATGTTCCATGTTTGACGTGTATCGTACTGATGGTGTTGCTGAATTGTCATTACCCCTTCATCGGGGAAGTATGTTTCCAAGGATTTGAAATCCCCTGAAGGTGCGGCAACCAGTTGATCCGCGATTCCTTGACCTATAATGGACTTTTGCATCACGTAAACAATGTCAAATTATTGCAGAAACAAGTGCCATCTGGACAGCCGACAATTCAGTATGGGCTTACTGAACACATACTTGAGAGGATCCACACGGAATATGAGATGAGTTGTGTGCCCATGGAGGTAATGTTGTAACCTCATGGCATCCCATGCTAAAGAACAACAAGTTTTCTCAATCAGAGTGTACTTGTGTTCACTGCTGCTGAATCTTTTGCTGAGGTAATAGATAGCTCGTTCTCGACCTCTATCATCTTTTTGACCCAACATGCAGCCCATGGCATTGTCACTTATGGACACGTACATGAACAGGAGAACATCATCCCTGGGTGGTACCAAAATAGGAGCTTTGACTAGCTGATCTTTGATGGTAAGGAAGGTCTTCTGGCACTCATCATTCCATTTTATGGAGGAGTTTTTCCTTAACAGCTTGAAGATAGGCTGACAAGTTGCTGTGAGTTGAGAAATGAACCTACTAATGAAGTTGACTCTTCCCAAAAATCTACGTATTTCCTTCTCTATCTGAGGAATAGGCATTTCTTTAATGGCCTGGATTTTGGTGGGATCCAGCTCAATCCCTTTGTGGCTGATTAGGAATCCTAGCAACTTGCCTGATTTAACGCCAAAGGCGCACTTAGCTGGATTTAACTTCAAGTTATACTTACGCAACCTGTTGAAAAGCTTCCTGAGATGGTCTAAGTGGTCTGCTCCCTTCGGGATTTGACGATGATGTCATCCACGTAGATCTCTATTTCTTTGTGCATTAAGTCATGGAAAAGGGCCATCATGGCTCGCTGATAGGTAGCTCCGGCATTGATGAGGCCGAAAGACAACCGTCTGTAGCAAAAGGTTCCCCAAGGCATGATGAAAGCAATTTTTTCACGATCCTCCTCAACAACCATTATCTGATGGTACCCTGCAAAGCAATCAGCGAAGGAGTACATGCCGTGTTGAGCAATATTGTCAACGAGAATGTGGATAAATGGTACGGGAAAGCTATCTTTAAGGCATGCTTTATTCAGATCCTGATAATCCACGCAAACTCGCACCTTTCCTCCAGGCTTACGCACGGGAACGATGTTGGATATCCAATCAGAATATGTGGACACCATGATAATACCAGCTTGAAATTATTTCATAATTTCTTCTTTCACCTTTAAACTCCATTCAGGTTTTAATCGCTTGAGTTTTTGCCTGACTGGCTTGAATTCCTCTTTGATGGGAAGGCGATGAAGGACAATGTCAGTGGACAAACCCACCATATCTTCATGAAACCATGCAAACACATCCTGGAACTGGGTTAGTAATGTAACTATGTCATTCCTCTGGTTTGGGGTAAGGTCTGAACCAATCTGGATTAACTTAGGGTTTTCTAAGGTTCTGAGATTGAAAGAGGTGGTTTGATCAATGTTTAGTTTAGGTTTGTCTTCGACCCATTCTTTGATCTCTGGAGGCACCTCAATGTCCTCTTGTATTTCCATTAAGTCTGAGTCCAACTTTTCATCAAAGTTACAATCCTTGTGGAGAAGAGACATCTTATTAGCAAGTACAGGCACATCTAAGTTCAGAGTCCTGAAACAAAATATGCTTTCACTTAATATATATAAAAATGTTTAATCATACAAAGTGTTAACATGTACAGACAAACCAACTGCTAATACTGTACAGAAAAGTAAGCAGTTATGATATCTATAGGGCAGAAAGAAGTCCTGCCCATTTTACCCTTGTCAACCAATGTAAGGAGTGTTGTTCCAATTGGCAAGGGCAAAGTCCTGGGGGATTGCAGTGATGGAGGGGCTGTCATCGTCCTCCTTCTCCCGAATGATGACCATTACGTCTGGGCAATCATCGTCTGGGGTGTATCTGTTTGTATGTTCATCATGGACAATGATGCGTATGCCTGACATCATTCGGACGATGTCTTGCTTAATTCTCCGTTCCTCTTCTTCCACCTTAGGATCTGGAACAAAGATTTCCTTTTCCTTTACCTGTATCGGCTTAGGAAATAACATAACCATTATGTTGGCTGGAACCTTTACTGGAGTTTGTGCAGACTTTGGATTTACATGTGGAGATAATCGTCATGTGGCTGACGTTGAAGGAATCTATTTATGCTTATATGGATTCCTGTAACTGGAACTGGCAGAATAGCCTAGTCCGGCTGTCCCAACTTGAGTGGACACTTGAATTGGGTGCTTAATACCCTGATGATTTTTGCCCAGCCCTTATCCAGGCTGGTATCCTAATGACATCATTTCTTGAGTAGCTACCATAACTTCAGCAGAAATCTTGGGTATGAGAAATGGCGTCCCAATAGAATGATATTGAGTGTTGCTTACTTCCAAAGCATGAAAACTGGCCGGCTCAACATCTGAATTGACATTGATGAGTGAAAGGTCACCATGTTGAGGACATTTCGGTTCAATGTTGACTGTGACTAGGCTATTGTTGATAATGTATTTGAGCTACTAATGAAGAGTGGAGGGGACTGCCCCGGCCATATGAATCCATGGTCTCCCTAGAAGTAGATTGTATCCTATATCTATTTTGAGCACGTGAAAAGATATACAAAATGTATGGGGACCAATCTTAATTGGCAGCTCAATCTCTCCAACTGAATTCCGTCGGGATTCATCAAAAGCTTTGATGATCGTATGGCTACTTCAGATCCGCTTGAGATTGACATTCATCTTTAGTAATGTAGCATAAGGACAGATATTCAAATATGAACCTCCATCTACCAGGACTCCAGCTAACATATATCCGGAGGACAAAACCGTAATGTGTAACGGTTTGCAATGACTAGTCCCTTCGGGCGGTATGTCATCATCAGTGAAAGAGATCACATTGTTGTTGATAATGTGATCAACCAAATGTTGAAATTTTTCCACATCTATTGATTTCGGTAAGTAGGCTTCTACCATCACCTTTAGTAGAATCTTCCGGTGCTCTTCAGAAGTTAAAACCAAGTCTAGTATTGAAATTTGATGTGGAGCTTCTCTTAAGATTAAAATCACCGTGGCTTCATTATGACCCATAGCACGGAGGAATTTCTCAATCTTCTCCATGGGAATTTTCCCCTTTGATTTGATAGCAGGCTTCATCACCCGTTGGGGAAGAATTAGTGGATTTTCTCTCGACACTGCAATAGTTGTATAAGAGGGGGATCCTTCAACTTCTCCATAATTTCAAGGGACTTTTTGTAAGCTGACAACAGCATATTGTGGTCAGAATGAGTAGGTTGATTGGCTTTGGAGCAGCCACTTTCAAAAGATTGTTAATTCCTTTGAGTTAAATTGTGAGTGGTTTAACAGTCTCATCAGCCTCAGAGGATATAACTGCTACCAGTCCCTTCTATTTAGTGGGATAAGTATTTTCACTCTCAAATATCACAGTATCATTGTCTGACAGTTACAGGACACCGCTATCGATTAAATTATGAATAAGGTAGCAGAGTGCCCAGCATTCTTCCGTGCTGTGACTGCGAGAATGGTAGTGATACTGACATACTCCATCAGGATTAAACCGTCCTGAACGGGGATTGATTGGAGGTAGGAGGGAATTAATTCTTCCTTCATTGATTAGCATCTGAAGTATCTCCTCCATAGGTTGGCCCAGGTATGTAAATTCCCTTCTATTGGCAAAATCTTGACGGGCTTTGACAGTTGCTCTCTTCGTCACTTTGTCCTCCAATGTTTCATATTTTAAAGGTGACTATGGAGTATTCATAACCAAGGGGAGTAGACTAGCATGCTCCTGGCTAATTAATTGGCGTGTGACTTGATGCTGATAGGTCACCAGTTCGGCCAATTGCTCAATTTGCTTACACAGAGCTTTAATCTTCTGTTCCATCATAAATTGGAAATTTGCATAATCCCATTTGTCAATACTATCTTTGATGATCTGGGATGCTTCAGAGTTAAAATTGGAACTTTCTCCACTACTCCAATTAATCATGTTGACCTCTTCCTCTTTGTGTAGAGGAAGAGGGTTGTCTTGCACGTGAGGTTGATCTGGTTTGGTGACCACGATCTCACTGTTATCTATTAAATCTTGGATCTTGTGTTTCAAGGCCCAACAATCTTGAGTATCATGTCCAGGTGCCCCAGTATGATAAGCACATTTCCGAGCAGCATTGAAACCCCTCCCATTAGGGTTGGCTGGTGGAAGAAGATGCGTGATTTTCTTCTGAGTGGTCAGAAGATTGAAAATGTTTTCGAGTGAGTCCCCTAAGGGTGTGAACACTCAAGGGCGTTTGACCTCTCCACCCTTAGGCAATGAAGGATTTGATGGCTATACTTGAAAAGGAGTGTAATTTCTCCGTTGGATAGGCATATTCTGATTGCCTTTCTAACCCTGGAGTATCAAAGAAACATCCTCCACTTTCTTTTTATGGACCCTCCGGGGGTTGTTTCCATAATTTTCGGATTGGATGTGCTCAGCAACAACTTTGAGAGCGACTAGGACTTGAATCTTTCCTGACTTCAATCCCATCTCAACCATTTCTCCATGTTCGATCATTTCAGAAAATGGTTTACCAATGCCAGCTAAGACTCTTTCATAGAAAGGAGCTTCTTGTATGTCGATAAAGGTCATGACCATCTCTGACTCTGTCATAGAAGGAATCACTTGAGCAGCAAGGCGCCTCCACCTTTGAGCATATTCTCTGAAAGACTCATTGGGTTGTTTCTTGACCTTGGTAATCTGGAATCGGTCAGGAGCCATCTAAGACTGAAAGCTGTATTGTGTGAGGAAGGCATGAGCTAGCTCTTCCCAGCTATGGATCTTTGAGTTGTATAATCTGGTATACCACGAACGGGCTTCTCCAGTCAGACTCTTTTGGAACAGCTGCATTCTGAGCTTCTCGTCCTCTGCATAAGATCCAAGTTCTCCAATGAATACCTTCAGATGGGTGTAAGGGTCTCCTAACCTGTCATATTTTTAGAAGTCGAGAGTCTTGAACTTCTCTGGATAATGAACACCATGGAATATACAAAGATCGGCATAGGAGACACTCCCGTGTACTCCAATTCCTTTGGATAGAACGAAGGGTTTCTTCCATTTGAAGAACTTTCTTTTTGATGTCACCGATGTCTAGATCTCTTGTGAGATGGGCAGCATCATGACTTTTGTTGGTCGTATCCAACTGCAGTTCAGGTACTGTAATGGCTTTATCAGGACCTTGAGTTCCTCGTTGTGTAGAGGATTCAGCATGTATGGGTATCTTTGGACCCTGAGTAGATTGATGTAGTTCTTTAACCAGAACAGCCAAATCTGTAATTTGTTTACTTAATCCGTCAAATTCTTCGCGAGAAAGTAGATTAGACTGGTCAGATGAAGACATGATTGGTTGTAGGCTCGCGGCCTTTTTGGACTTTGACCAGGTAATAGTTTCGAATGCTTCCCTGCGATAAAACTTGCATAGTTTAGTTTTAGGGATTGTGTAAATGTTTACATGCTATGTGGTGTGTCCGTTTTAGGATTATGATCCTGCAAAACAGATGTTAGTTGTTTGCAATACAGGATAGCATGTTAATTTAAATATGTATATGCACATATTTCTCCATATTTCTCATTACATGAAGATGAATATGAAATGTAAATTATAAGTAATTGACTTTACGAGTAATTTGAAATGAGAAAGCATGAAGAGACTTTCCTCCGCATTTGATTTATCAGAGGCTGACCTATCTTAGGTTTCTCTCGCGGTTTTTTGGCGTGAAGGTTCCCAAATCCTCGCAATTTACTCAACGGGAAATTAATCCGGTCTTTCAACTGGAGCGAATTTGGGTGGTGCCTTTCCTGAGCCTCGTTGGAATTAGTCTTCCTACAAGTCCGGTAATCAAACACGGACAGGATAGCCTCCTGGTGGAGGAAACACACAACATACATTCACATACAATGTGTCTCACCATTTATGAAAATGATGACATGTGCAAAGCACTAATATCACAGGCAGATATATTTTAGTGCAGTAAAAAAAATGCATTTGTACACATTCATCATAAATGTAAATGCAACATCCACACACAAGTATATAACAGTTTTGAAAAGCTTGTAATAGCGGCTTAAGTCCTCTTACTGGTGTCCCCAGCAGAGTCGCCACCTGTCGACGTCGGGATTTTTATTTGTCCGTTTTCGTTCCCTATTTTTTTGTGTTCTCATATTAGGTGAGATTTGTTTGAAAAAACAAGTGCAAAAGGTCCGACATGTATAATGTCAACGATGGACTGTTAAGAGTCGCCAGTTGGTTTTTTTATATGGTTGTACCAACATAACCGAGAAAAGATTTGCACATTGACCCAGTGATGTGACACTGCTAAACGGGTCTGTGAAACCGAGATTCATTAGGGTCCGGGGACTTGCTTATGCGGAGGGAAGGTGTTAGGCACCCCCCGACATCCATGTTGCCACGGTGACCGCCACTTTTCAAGAAACTATTATATGAATATGTGTGTGTGTGTGGGTCAATGTGTTGTTATTTAGAAGTAGTGTGAGGCCTTATTCGCACCTATATACAAAGGGTTTGAATTTGTGTAAAAATTCAGTTTTAAACAAAATATAGCAATAAAGTTTTATAAAAGAGGTTTTTCAAACCCTTGTGCTCAATAGTAGTTGAGGCCTTTTGATTCTTCCATTTTATTCAATATTCGGCTTGATTGATTTTATTTTCGAGATGCGAAGCATCTTCGATAAAATAATATACAAAATAATGCCGAACTCCTCGTGGGTATGGAAACCATCTAAGGAAGTTCAGACATCGCAAATAAATTTACAAGCTGCTTACAGCCGAAAAGGTCCATCACGGGAACCGAATCTAGATTCAGTTGACTGAATCTGTGATCACATGATTCCTAGGCTCACATGATGTCGCAATTGATATAAAAGCAGTACGCAGGTATATATATAAAAGCTGTAAATATATATACATATATATACATGATCAACCACCACAAAGCACCTCTATTGGGGATCGGAAATATAAATAAAGCTGTAAAAGCGATCAACCGCCACGAAGTAAACTCCAGGCGGGACGAAATGTAAATATATATATAAGCAGGTAAATGCGCCGGATATAAAATCTAGGCTCATCGGTCAACGTCCAATAATAGTTAATATATAAGTATATATATATTAAAGCAGTAAACGTACCGGATGTAAAATCCAGGCTCATCGAACAAAGTTCGACACACAGTTCATATATATAAGTATATATATATATATACGAAAGTATTTAAACGCACCAGACGTGAGTCTAAGCTCATCGAACAGAGTTCGACACACAGTTCATATATATATATATATATATATATATATATATATATATATATATATATATAAGTATATATATACAAACTGAAATGAAACAACGGACCGAAGTCTGGGCATACACACACAACACGACTCTCAACGTGAAGAATAGTGTGTGCAAAGATGAAGAGAAAGGCTTTAAAGTGTGTAAGAAGACTTATAGTGGGCTGCCAAAGAAGACTTTAATAACTTGAAATGGATGAACACTCGGCTCCCGCCGGTAAAAAGTAGCTATATATGAGCTTACAAGTGTTTAAAATGAGAAAGCTCTCAGTTTGAGGTGTGTATAGAGCAAATTGGACAGGGCTTCTTCGCCTTTTTTCTTTTCAAAATGGCCACTCCAAGCCCTCTATTTATAGAGGGGAGAGCCGCAGGTGTACCTGCGGCTGCCCGGGGTACACCGGGCTTCGTGGGTCCCGTCGTCTCGAAGTACGTGCACGCGTGCAACGTGATGTCCGCTCAAACTTTCAGAATTACAATCCGGGCATCCGACTGAGGTATGTAAGACCTGTTTCAGACTGTCGTTGTCGATAGTTACGTAATGACATGAGATTAGAGGTTGTTCGAAGTCAGGAAGATGGGACCATGCCCTCCGGTCTTCATGCTTCAAATTATATCCGTTACTATATAGTCACTCGGGATTGAACTTCCTTGGTTCTTGTGGGACATTGCTGTGTAGAAATGTATGTATGAGATGTTGAGACGGCGTGATGTGGCGTCAAGGTGGCAAGATGACAACTTTTCCCCTCACCGGGGTTATATCTGGTTTGGGTTGAGAAAGCAGACGTTGCTCAGGGTTATCTCTGAGATTGGACTGCTGCAAGTGTTGAAGGTCCTCACTGTCATCTCTGAGGTGTGTCTGTCTTCCTAGTATTATTGTCAGGTCTTGTACTGAGTGCCTCGGTGTAAGCGCCGAGTGTTTTGAAGCTGATTGCATTTGAAACAAGCATTTCTGGGGTTATCTCCGGAACTGCAACTGCCTTCCTTGGGGTTATCTCCAAGGTTGGGATCTGCTATTCCTAGTGTTGGGACTGAGATTGAATATCTCGGGGTTATCTCCGGGATGGATAGGTCTTCTCCGGTGGAATTTTCGGTATTGGAACTGTAGGCCTCGGGGTTATCGCAGAGGTTGGAACTGATTCTCCCGGTGTGTGTTTCGGGGTTGAGACTGAGCTTCCGGTAGTATCCGGACTGGATGTGAACGGTCTTCTAGGGTTATGTCTGAAAGACGAATCTGCCCTCCTGCAATGTCGATAACAGGTGTGCAAAAAATTTCGAGTGTCTACAACACCCCCAAATCTGGGTACTTCATTCCCACAAGATTTGGTGTTTACTTTTCCATACATTCATACTAACTACCCAAATATAATAAAATTTAAACCATAAATCCTCCCATTAAAAAGGGTTACATCATTAAATCAAAAGAATCTCCCAGGTTATCTAACCTTTAACATAAATTAAGTGCGGAAATAAAATAATTACATCACATCATTTAAATAAAGTCTATCAACATAAAAGCCAATAAATTACAAGTCTTCAACACTTGTACATTTTTCCTTTTCCTTTGTTTGTGGCAGGTTCATCGACTTTCTCAACCTTAGCTGCAATAATTATTTTTATGCAAGAGTGAGGAAAACAAATGCTCACTAGATATAGCAATAAACAACGATATAATAATAACTATCAATGAATAAGCTCATCAGAACTTAATAATACACTGTCAATGATAACCAAAAACTGGAATCAAAATATGAAATATATCTAAGGGTCATAAGACCATGAACTATGTCCAAAGTTATAAGTATTCTTTTAACTTAAACCTAAACAGTCATAAGACTGTAGGGACTTCTCGTACTTAGGGGGATCAGCCCTTCGTATAATGTATTGTGCACAAACATCTAAACACTATGCGTAAATTATCCCCAGTAATAGGGTTGTTCATCGTAGTATTTAGAATACAAGTTCGCACAAAAGTAAGTTTGGTTTGGATAAGTTTCAAGATAATTTAGAGTTCAACGAATATCAACTAAGGATTAGTTGATTCAATATAGTTTGATAACACTTTAAGTGCTCGATAACAATATGATATGAAATAATCATGAATTATAAGTGAATCAACATTATACATCGAAATCATGATTTAGAAATGGACTAGAAAGTAGGCATTGAATATTATAACAAACCTTACTTGAACAATAATAAGCTAAGGCTATTAATCTTACTCAATAAAAGAAGTGAGTTAATGAACGTGCATGACTAATAACAAGTTGAGGAATAAAACTTGCTTAACATAAGAATAACATAATTTAGGAACTTGCGTAATAAGAAACAACATTAAAGATATGAACCCTTCTCAAAGTAAGAGTTAGGTTGAAGAATTTGCATGAACATAATCAAGTTAGAATAGATATAAAAGTAGAGTTACAAAACTTGCTCAATATCAAGAGGTAAGGTTTAGAAACTTGGCTTGCGTGTAGACTAAATCGTAATAACTCGATTCACAATATCCTATACACATGTCATTATGACACACAAGTACAAAACCATAAAAAGACAACACTTAAAAGATGACGTTTTAATAAAAAATGTTGTGGTGTTTTTTGTACAACGTTTTTTAACAAAACGTTGTAGATACATATGAAAAAATGTTATGTATTTATAAGGGCGTTTTTTGGTTTTAAAAAAAATGTTATCTATGTAAAAAACACGGAGCAAAAAAAATATGGAGTGAAAATTTTAAATTAAAACAATGATCGTTCTTTAGATCTACTTTCTTCTCTCTTGCAGCAGCTCAAATTCACGCTCTTGGAGCAAACCCTATCTCTTCTCACTCAAATAATCCAACCCAAAAGCACTTAAAAATCGTGTTCTTCAGACAGAGGATGAACAACACTGTCTCCTTCATAAACCCTAAGTCCTCTTTCGTGAAACTGAAGAGAAGTAGGAGAAATAGTGGAAAGAATTCTCCCTTCAGAGTTGTGGCAGAGAAAGTGGTGGGAATTGGCCTCGGTACCACTAACTCCGTATTGGGAGCGATGGAAAGGGGTAAGCCGATGATTGTGAGTAACGCAGAGGGGCAGAGAATAACTCCATCGATGGTGGCTTACACAAAGAATGGGGATAGATTGGTGGGTCAGATTACGAAGAGGCAGGCTGTGGTGAATCTAGAAAATACCTTCTTTTCGGTGAAGAATGTTTAAGATTATAGTTCTTGCATTCCATCTTAATCAGCCAACTCAGGGTTTAAACTACTTTATTAACTTGGTAATGTTTGCATTTTTAATATTGCAAATTTCTAACTCTTAGGTTTTAGAATAACTGGTTCAGGAAGTAAAGCACCATGTATACAAGATATCTCATATTGGTTCCTAGTTCTTGTTTTTGGTGCATTTATTTGCTAAAGATTTGCATCCTATTTTTTTATGCATTTATGTTAGATGTTAGTTGATTGGGTGGACCTTACATGGGTGTCATGGAACTCTCAGATATATTTATGTATTATTTGATATTTTATGAGTTTCCAAGTTATTTTATTTTGGACACTTGATAAATTTATATTTCATTGATACCTAAGCTAGGTGGTTCAGCTTGAGTGAAATTTATTCTTTCTGTATTCAGAAAATATAGACCTTGCAGATATTTTTCATTTTACTTTTTCTTATGAAAATTGTAAAAGCATTCCATCAACACTAACATCACAAAATAAGTGCACTGATCTGCAAATGAGTCTGAATCTAGTAGTATATGATGCCTTGAATTATTGAGTAATCTCCCTTGCTAATTTCTTGAATAGGTGGTAGAGAAGCTCTAATGGTGTGTGGAATACCATTTATTTATCAGAGACAGTAAATTGTGTACCATTTAACATGGAATTTTCCAGAAAATGTGACTCTTATGTGTTCAGTTTTAAATAGGTGCCAGAGAAGCTCTAACTGTCCGATGTGTTGGCAATCCATTAGCCTGAAAGATCCTATGTGACGCCCCCAAAATTAGGTATACGTCACCCATCTTGGGTCGTCAGATACATAGTACAGAATACAACTGTGACGCCCCCAAAATAGGTATACATCACCCATCTTGAGTCGTCAGATACAAAGTACATAATACAAATACAACTTACTAAATACAACTGTCGTGTACAATACGACAAAACATAAACTGTGAGTTTGAATACAAATATTGTCTACTAGAGAGTATTCAAACTTAAAATAAGCCCTCAATATATTTATTGTCACACTATTTAACAGAATAGTGAGGACTACTAATGCTATCTTCTGGACCATCACTCCTTTCCCTGACTCGTCCCAACTATATTCTCATTTCCTGAAGAAAACATTGAAAGAAAGGGTGAGCTCAACTAGCCCAGTAAGAAATATTATGACTAAGATAATGAAGAATAAATTATCAATAGTCTTCAACAATGTTAAACTGATAAAATACAATAGACATCAAGTTTAACTGCAGCGGAATAAGCAATCCATTAGAAGAGTCAAGTAGAGAATAAAACTTACTATCTTCTATGATTTAAAAATGTTTTCATCAACTTTTATCACTGAGACTCAGCTTAATAAATAAACCACATCTTCTAATCATCCTTGTATTACGGGCCAAGGATATTCATTAAATCATCAATGGTCTTGACTATAGCGAAAAATCCCTGGCCATAATCATACCAAAAACTGTCTATCAATGCATTACAGGCCACTTATAATATCACAGTTCATGATTATACCGAATGATCCCTGGTCATAATCATACTAAGTCCATCTGTGCACGTAAGCCAAAGATGACTTTCGACATAAAATAAACATGAGGATGATGACAATGTTATAGGAATTCAATTAAACAAGTTCAAGAATTAGTTTATCCAGGAACTAATAATATCCAAATTGTCAACATGATACTTCTTTGTAAAGTAACAGTCAAGAATGCTCAGAAGAATATTTCCATAAAAAGATACTGGATGAAGCGCAAATATCAAGGATATTCCACTAATTTCATGGAGTATAGAAGTTAAAACTTTAACCAATTGAGTATAATAAAGAATGAAATAACAAAAGAAATCACCATGCATGCGATAGACCGCGCAGGCAGGTTATTCCAACAGAATAATAAATAACGGAACCAGGTCTGGCGTAAAACGCACAGACAGGATATTCCAACAGAATAATAAATAATGGAACCAGGTCCGGCGTAAAACGCACAGACAGGATATTTCGACAGAATAATAAATAATGGAACCAGGTCCGGCGTAAACGCACAGACAGGATATTCCGACAGAATAATAAAGAACGGAATAATAGAAGAATGTCACCATGTATGCGGTACTTCGCATAGACAGGTTATTCCAACATAATAATAAGAAATGGAATAACAGAAGAATTTCACCAAGTATAGGGTAGTCCGCGTATACAGGTTATTCCAACAGAATAATAAATAATGGAATAACTGAAGTTCTCTTCATGAATACAAAAGAAATAATACCCCTTACAGGTACAAATAATATCCCTTACCATAAAAGAAACTGGATATAGAAGTAGTGAAGTAGCAGAAAACTCTTCTTCTTTCTCTCTCTAGAGTTTCAATGAATTCGTAAGAAATAATGAAGGAATGAGCTTCTATTTATAAGCTTGGTAGAGTAAGGGTAAAATAGTCTTTTCACCATAATTTATGACATCATCGCTTACCTCATCGATCATATGACATCATTGCTTACATCATCGATCAAATGACATCATTTCTTGCATCATCCTTCAAATGACATCATTGCTTACATCATCCTTTCGATGACATCATTGCTTACCTCATCGTTCCGATGACATCATCACTTACATCATTAGAATTCAAATTCAAATTGTTCTCTTCCACCTCATTTTGCTTTTATACCATGAATTTACTATAATAATGTTACCATTCAAATTAAAAAAAAACATACTATCATATAATCACATCATACTACCATAATATAATATTATAATAATGTAATTAAATGAATTATTGATTTACTAATATAATTTCAACCAACGGTCTGAAAAATTAGTACATCTCCTAATGGAATAATATTGTACCCAAAAATAATTTAGACAGAAAAGAAATATATTTTACGGGTGATCAATAGTATCCTGTGAATAGTAACTCATGAATAGTAACTCGATAATTAGTAACTCGTGAATAGTAACTCGTGAATAGTAACTCGTAAATAGTAACTCATGAATAGTAACTCATGAATAGTACTTTGACACAAAAAGTGTCCCGAATACCCGATTGAACATTATTGAGTGACTTCTCACATAAGCATCAATAATCAATACCATGTGCTACTATGCAACCGCGCGTATTACTGTACTTTTACTACTAAGTAGTTCAACAGTATTAACGATAAAACTTCCGCCGTTATTTTCATAAAATATTTTTGTCGTTTTCTCAATTCGATAATAATTCCGCTGCGGGGTCCACTAATGATTATACCGTCGTACGGATATTCTCCGACAAAAAGAATATTCCCTAACCAATCGAATATTATACAACAACTTGCGTACTTTGCAAAATTTATAAATACTACCCTCAACTATAATATTATCTCAAATCCACACCTTAATATTCAAAAAAATATTTTGAGAAATTTAAATCTTTATTTAAAAAATCTGGGGTCTCACAATCTCTCCTTCTTATAGAATTTCGCCCTCGAAATTTACGTACGTACCTGGTATGATAAAGAGGTGAAGATACCTTGAATACCTTTATCGTTGAAAGCATTAAATTCATCTTTGCAATTCGGTCAAAGATATTCATTAACAATTCATCTTTGTACATTTATTAACACACTATTACATAGTGTGACGCCCCCAAAATTAGGTATACATCACCCATCTTGGGTCGTCAGATACATAGTACAGAATATAAATACAACTTACTAATACAACTATCGTGTACAATACGACAAAACATAAACTGTGAGTTTGAATACAAATATTATCTTCTAGAGAGTATTCATACTCAAAAGGAGTCCTCATTACATTTATTAACACACTATTACATAGAATAGTGAGGACTACTAACTAATACTATCATTCGGACCGTCACTCCGTTCCCCGACTTGCTCCAGCTACGTTCTCATTTCCTGAAGAGAACAGTGAAAGAAAGGGTGAGCTCAACTAGCCCAGTAAGAAATATTATGACTAAGATAATACAGAATAAATTATCATTAGCCTTCAACAATGTTAAACTGATAAAATATAATAGACATCAAGTTTAACTGCAGCGGAACAAGCAATCCATTAAAAGAGTCAAGTAGAAAATAAACTCTACTATCTTTTATGATTTAAAAGGTTTTTCAACACTGTTATCGCTGGGACTCAGCTTAATAAAATAATCCACATCATCGAATCACCCCTGCACTACGGCCAAGGATATTCTGTATTCATTAATGGTCATGATCATGCTAATAACTGTCCATCAATGCACTACGGGCCAATGAGGATTTTTACCACATTATTTGTAACATTACGGTCATGATTACACCGAATAATCCCTGGTCATAATCATACCAAGTCCATCTATGCACTACAGGCCACAGATGACTTTCAACAGAATATAAACATGAGAATGATAACAATGATATAAGAATTTAATAAAATAAGTTCAAGAATTAATTTATCTAGGAATTAATAACGTCCAGATTGTCAACATGATACTGCTTTATGGAGTAAACTTCAAGACTGATCAGGAGAATATTTTCATGAATAGATACTAGATGAAGCTCAAATGTCAAGGATATTCCACTAATTAATTTCATGGAGTATAGAAGTTAAAGTTTTAATCAACTGAGTATAATAAAGAATGGAATAACAAAAGAAATCATCATGCATGCGATAGACCGCACAGACAGGTTATTCTTAACAGAATAATAATAATGGAACCAGGTCCGGCGTAAACGCACAGACAGGATATTCCGACAGAATAATAAATAATGGAACCAGGTCCGGCGTAAATGCACAGACAGGATATTTCGACAGAATAATAAAGAACAGTATAATAAATAATGGAACCAGGTCCGGTGTAAAACACACAGACAGGATATTCCGACAGAATAATAATAAAGACGGAACCAGGTCCGGTGTAAAACACACAGACAGGATGTTCCAACAGAATAATAGGAGAATGTCACCAAGTATAGGGTAGACTGCGTATACAGGCTATTCCAACAGAATAATAAAGAATGAAATAACAGGAGTTCTCTTCATGAATATAAAAAAATAATATTCCCTACCTTAAAAGAACTGGATATTGGAAAAGTGAAGTAGCAGAATACTTTTACTCTCTCTCTCTTATTCTCTCTATACTTTCTCTCTCTATAGCTTGAATGAATTCGTGAAAAATAATGAAGCCCTAGGCCTCTATTTATAGAAAAACTGAGGGTGGTTCTTGGTCTTAACGAAGGGTCAAATGACTCTTGGTCTTAACGAAAGGTCAAATGACTCTTGGAAATATTGAAGGGACAACTACTATTGACGAAAGTAATTACTATTGACCAAGGTAAATACTATTGACGAAGGTAATTACTATTGACCAAGGTAAATACTATTGACCAAGGTAAATACTATTGAGTTTAATTTCTACTTGACTCTTTTAATGGATTTCTTGTTCCGCTGCAGTTAAACTTGATGTCTATTATATTTTATCAGTTTAACATTGTTGAAGACTAATGATAATTTATTCTGCATTATCTTAGTCATAATATTTCTTACTGGGCTAGTTGAGCTCACCCTTTCTTTCACTGTTCTCTTCAAGAAATGAGAACGTAGCTGGGGCAAGTCGGGGAACGGAGTGATGGTCCGAATGATAGTATTAGTTAGTAGTCCTCACTATTCTATGTAATAGTGTGTTAATAAATGTAATGAGGACTCCTTTTGAGTATGAATACTCTCTAGAAGATAATATTTGTATTCAAACTCACAGTTTATGTGTTGTCGTATTATACACGATAGTTGAATTAGTAAGTTGTATTTGTATTCTGTACTATGTATCTGACGACCCAAGATGGGTGACGTATACCTAATTTTGGGGGTGTCACATCCTACCAGGTTTGTTCTAGTCTTTGTGAATGTTACAATTATCTTTAGCTTCTACTTCTTTACTATTTCTAGTGTCTGATTTAATGGAACCACTTATTTTGAATTTCATGGCAGTTAAGAATTGCTTGAGGATGTAGAACGGGAGAGGAGCTTTAGTTTTAATCCGGCAACAAATTTTATAATATTTCATCATCCCACTCTTGGAGATCTTGAATTGCAGCATGTCTGTTGTCTATTCATACTAAATGAGATTATATGTTCTTAATTTTTATGTTAAAGTTTAACATGCCTTTTATACTGTTTGGTTTCTCTGATTGTAATGCAGTTACCTATTGATGCAAGTGATACTGGACTTGAGGACCACATAATCCAGCATTTGGCTGCTACTGCTGCTGCTGAAATGGGAAGGGCCTAACATGTTATTAGGAGGGATGGGTCAAGGATTCGGTCATCTACTCATGCTCGTCAACAGTTCTTGGTGTCTTCAACTCGTCTTAATTCACTCTCCGTAGGTCCTGTATCGGCTCCTACTGCTCCAGTACAAGGTGAACCTGAGCCAGCCTCTATAACTGTAGCTCGCCCATCTGTTCCACTAACAGCTAGTGGGGGTGATCTGCCACAGCATAATCCACAGTTCCCTTCTGTTCAAAGTGGTCAAATTTCTGCATCACCATCTACTGTTATGCCAATCAGTCGATAAAGATTTTTAATTAATAATAGGTACTGTTAATTTAGTAACTTGTTTGATTACACTCAACTCCACTTACATGTTATCTAATTTCATATCAAGTACTTGTAGGAACTTTGTCAGTCAATCTTCTATACCAAATCCAGATAGAGCAGGACCATCAATTTTCTACTATCGTCTCCAACACATTGAACTGGCATTGAAGTAAGTTAAACTTAGTCGGTTCTCTTACTTCTTAAACTTGATGTATGTTTTTTATTCTCATTATAAAATTTATTTTCTGTTAGAGATAAATCAATTAGAAATAGTATTCAGGTTACCTATTTTCGAATCACACAATGCCTATTCATTCTGCTCTATTTACTTCTTATGGAAATCATAATGTGACTGTGTTTTATCCTATTTCAACCTTCATATTTTGTCTTATACATTTTTATTAATCAATTCATTCTTTAGCGTGGTTACGATATGTATAACTGTGTTGTCCATCTCTTCTTTATCAATAGATCTTTAGGTCAGTGTTGATGCATTTTTCTTTGGCAGATATGTTAATCGTTCTCAGAGGCGGCAACGGTTAACGATAGTCCATTGAGAGCTTGGTTTGCAAATGTAATTTAATGGCTGCGATTGTGGGTTAACTTAGAAGGTGGGTATAACATCTACAAATTCTGAGAATAAATCGTAAATAAGCTACCTCATAGGAAGCCAAAAATGTCGTGATATAAATAGCACAGCTGCTGCCATAGGCAGCAGCACTTCGCTGCAAATAGCAGCAAGAAGTGTGTCGCAGCAGCAAAAGTAGTGTCCTTTAATGACACTAGCAAGCCATTGATTTGAGCCAGATGCTTTAACAATTTATTTTTAATTATTTTCATGTTTTCTTTTCAGCAGATGCATGCTATAGGGATATATTCCAGGCTTGACCAAGTTTTTGATGCTCCACATGCTGTCAAAGATGTTTTGATTGGCCAATTTGGGCTAGAAAATTCTGTATGATTCAAAATTTTCATTTGTCAAGTTGTCTTTTATGTATATTTGATGGAACTCTGGACATCAAATAGTCAAATGTACTTTTCGAAAGTAAATTTTCTTTAAGGGCATATATATATATATATATATATATATATATATATATATATATATATATATAAAATTTTTCGTCTAATTTCTGTGAGCGTTCTCTAGTATATTGGCTCCAAGGAAACTGATGAGAAAGTCAATGAGGTTCAGAGACTGGGAATTATGGATCTTTGGACCCCAGAAAATCATTATCGCTGGTCTAAATCCAGATATGGTGGTCATGTTTCAGCAATTGTGGAATCAGTGAATCACTTGCATTTTCTTTTATACAGTTTGTACCTATAAATCTTTGCTAAAAAGTCCATTATCTTATAAGTCTTTTTGTCTCATACTATTGCTTTTCTACTGATGTGGATGTTGGAGAGCTTGAGAATCTGAGATTTAAGAAAAACAAGCTGGAAGAAGAAATTTCTGTTTTAGATAGTAGTTTGAAATTGCTTCAGAGCGAGCAAAGACACTTTGAGGATGAAGCAGTTCAACTTCACAGACAACGTGTAAGCCAACTAACTGAAAATACCTCTTATTTGAGTTGTTGAGCAAAGATATCCCTTATTGTGAATGTATATCTTTCTAACATCACAAGTTTTCTAATCATACTTTGTAGGAGGATATTCTTAACATTGCACAACATGAGAAAAAGAAACGTCATGAGCTTGACAATCGTGTTAGTAAGTATCTTATAGATGCTTGATTGGTTAGTTTTTACATGGTCAGGTTGTATTGAAACCCTTTAACTGGAGCTTTGTGTTTCTTTAACAAATGAATTTTTTGTTATTTAAGATCAAAGAAGATCAAAATTAAAATCAATGGAAATAGAGGAAGACCTGGATTCTGTCATGGCAAACCTCATAAATTCTGTTGCAAACTTGAACGTTCAGCGATTTCAGTGTGTTATTGAGATTAAGGTGGAGATTTTTGCGTGGTAACTGTTGATTTTTAGCTGTATAGTGTATACACCTTTGTCAAATATTTGGACTGATTTTAGTTTTAGTATTATTGTCTTTTCACTCTTCATACACTTTTATTTTGGCAGAACTTGCTTATCGAGGCAATTTCTCATCGAAGAAGTTTTGCTGAACAAAATATGGTATCGATTGAGCTTGATTCTAAGGTATTATGTTTGCATTATATTGCTAGCACAATATGTGCTACTCACGCTTAGTGACATATCTTTTCCTTGGTAGAGGCCCCATAACAATTCTGTAGTGTTTTTTCAATCAATTTTGATAAATTTATAGCACCTATTATTACTACAAGTATTGGTGCGAGTAGAAGTCCGCTTTATTCATATAACCTCTCGTTTGACATATCGATTAGTTTCCTTCTTTTTGTATAAATGTGTGCAGGACAAACCTCGTTGTGGAAACCATTCATCCTTAAATATCATTCATGCTATGAATTTGAGTTAAGGATATTTAAATGAAGCTTCTCTCAGTTTAATTCGTCAGTCAGTAAGCATTATGTAGAGGAACATAATTTTGAGCCAGATGCTTCAACAAGATTTATGCAGTATAAGTTGTCTACGTGTTTAGTTCAAATTAAACCACTTTTGTTTGCTACTTCTTAACTATGTAAGACAATAGTAGTAATGGTATACCATTCTTGTTCAGCTTATAGCATAGAAGAATTACATCTCTTGGGAAATTTTATTAAGAAATTAAGTAGCTTTCAAATGACACATTGGTTTTGGTCAAGTTCTAAATTTCTTTTTGCGATGATCTTAGGGCCTAGGGAGGGACTCCTCTCACTCTGGACCAGCAAGAAAGCAGGATTTTGGAAGTCAATATGGCAATGCTAAACATGGAACTCAAGGTATGTTGAACATTCTTCTGCTGAATTGTATAAAAAAAATTCTAACATTTGGGCAACTTTTAGTACCTGGCCTTTTTTTACCCATTACTTTTGGATTAAATGTAGATTACAAGACTCAAAGAAGCAATGGTGAAAGTGGTAGCAAACACAGCAAGGACAGGAGCTCCACTTACCAAAATGAAACAGCAGAATCATGTTATTTCAGCTCATCAATCTACTACGGTGGCCAAGAAGTTTATTCTCCAAATAGCCAGACTAAAAACTCTCACCATACAATAAGTATACACAAACGAAACTGTATATTTAATAAATATATAACAGTATGCATATGATCTTACACTCTTTTTGATCAGTTCAAGAAAGATGGAGGAGGTGACGATTCTAATGGAAACAATTCGAATAGCGCTTCACGAGGAAATTGGTGGCAGGTTATGTTAATTTGTTGTGGGAGTACTTACTGATACTGATGAAGGGAAGGGTATTCTTTTATGGATAGTTTAATTTTATGGATAGTTTGGTATATTTTGTAGATGTAGTCAAATTCACAATTCAATATAGTAGTAATTATATTGAAAAGTGAATTTGAGATTTATGGATAGTTTGGTATATATTTTGTGGATGTAGTAATTTGAAACTGTAAACGAATGGTATTATTGGGATGTATTTTGAATGGTTGATACATTTTGGCTTTAAATTTAAATAAGAATTTAGACCTTTATTAGCTATATATCATGGCATTAGCATATTGCAGGTGACTGATAGTATAGGTGAACCACAACTTTTTTTTTCTTTTTAAAAATGTTATGTATGCAGCACAGCTACAACGTTTTCAAGTCAATCTACAACATTTTCAAGTCAATCTACAACATTTTAAAAACGTTGTATATTTGTATAAATAAATGACACTTTCTAAACGTTGTATAAAACTAGTTTAAACGTTGTTTGTTGTTGCTTTCTATGGTCTATATTTAAAAATAGTTGTTATATGCATGTATTACAACATTTTTAAGTCACACTACAACGTTTTAAAAATCTTATATAAATTTGTCTAAATAGATGACACATTCTAAACGTTGTGTAAATGTGTCTAAACGTTGTCTGTTATATTAAACTACAACATTTTTAGCCGAAAAACGTTGTGGAATCATACCATCTACAATGTTTTGAAGCATATAATAATTTTTGGAAAACAAATCTATAACGTTTTTTAGAGAAAAAAAAACGTTGTATAATGTGTCAAACTACAATGTTTTAAAAACGTTGTATAAAGGGTGTCAAATAGATGACACCCTTAAATACGACGTTTCTGGGATAGCAACCACAAAGTTTTTTACGCGTTATCTATTTACTGTTTTGTAGTAGTGACATAATTAGTTACTACATATACTCTGTATACAATTAAGTATCTATTTCATGTATGGCTTGATCTTTAATCACATAGTCAAGTCACACTAGTAATGCAATAATACAACTCATTAATTCTTAATAATATTCTTACTCTTGGTCATATAACACCATAATATAAAAAGCACATTTTAACAGTCCCATCATTGCACCTTATCAACAATTACAGACTTTGTGTAATAAAAACAAACTTTCTGGCCATTCTACTAACCGATGCTAGGGCTCCACAGTTTACACTGGAAACGGCGCTGCGGCGGGGTACTGGCGCTGCGGCGCCGAAGTTCAGTTGCGGGTGACGAACGCAGACAAAGCCCAATTTGACCAACTAGCAATTAATTGAACCCGTAAAACTTACATAGATTTCACATAAACATTATATATATATATATATATATATATATATATATATATATATATATACTGATTTAGAATAATTAACAACAACTACAATCAAATTATGTATTTTGAATTCCATATTTTGCCAAAACTCCATTTTTTTGACATCATTGACAAAAATTAACATTGTGATCATAATTCTACACCAATTTAACTCAATCAAACCACGTTCTCTTCATTTCTTATCGAATTAACATATTCAAGACTCAATTTATCTATTAGTTTACAAATTAACCACCAAATTTGGTACTTTCATAAGCCATATGTAAAGACATGCACTGTAAGCACTTTTCTTCTTTTTAAACGTAATTAGCATAATAATTCTTGTCTAAATGCAAAATATAACACTACCATTACTCACAATTGCAACAACTCAGTTAATATAACTGCAATTCCAGAAAATTAAATTCATAGAAACTAGGAAATTTATGTCGTAAAACACACACACACACACACACACACACACACACACACACACACACACACACACACATATATATATATATATATATATATATATATATATATATATATATATATATATAATATCAAGGTTATGGAAAATACCTTCAATTACTTAGTAATCCTTGCTAACCACAAAGAATTGCTTTAGAATCACAGGGCTTTTCCTCTCAACTCTCTCTCTATTCTCTCTCTCAAACTTTTCTGTAAACCTCCTTCTTCTTTATCAGTTTCAATATAAGCCAACTCCTTTTTACGTAAAATAAACTCAAACCAACGCACAAACCCAAACGTCTATAACCGACATTATAATAAATAAAATAATAAGTTATCAGTTACAAAAATTTAATATATATTATTTATATTTTTATTTATTTATTTATATTATTCAAATTCAAAACTTAAAAACCATAAGGCTTCGTTTGGATAAAATTGATTAAAATAAAGACTTAATTTTGTTTAGGCCTTGTTTGGGCAAAACACTTTAAAAATAAAGACTTAGTGTCTTTAAGTCTTATTTGGCAAAACTAAATTAAACTCTTTTAATTTATTTTAATAACTCACTTATAACATAGTTTATACTCACACTTTTATTACTAATTTTGAATTCAAACATTATAGTAATTCATTTAATCCCTATCAACTCTCTAATTTAAATTATTTAATTAAATTAGAATATTATCTCATAATCATTAATTTCCTTAACCCATCAATTTTTATTTAACAAATAAATAATCAAATAAAATCATATTAAACAAATATTTTTTCAACAATAAACACATCAATTAAAATATTTATATAATTAAATAAATATTTGAAATCACAAATTAAAATTCTGAATTGTTACAAACTCAGCGTTGCAGCACAGTTCCAAGGCTAAATCTTAATGCTACAGTGCCACCTCCGATTCCCAGGTAGACAAGAGCTGGAATTGACCTAGCAAAAAGGAAAAACACATATATATACATAGGGGGCAACCTCCTTGATAGATATCACATTATCCCCTCTCGGATACTCTATCTCTCCCTTTCATTTGTAGTTTCCTCTCTATTTTCTGGTAGATAATTATTATACATATAACTAGGAAATAGATTAGGGCTTTGATTTGGATTCCTTGGAGCTCAAGAGCATTATAGCAACACGGAACGAAAAGCACGAATCGAATTGAGTTCTTGTAGATTGAAGAAGTAGTGACAAGTTTATTCTTCTCAAGTATTTCCTTTAAGTTTACATAACATAAATGTTGTTTATATTGCTACTTATGTTTAGTTTAAAAGCTATGAACTAAATATTGAATATAAGGTTATAATTGTAAAGCCCCCAAATTCAGTTACTTGAAACCCGAACTCGGTGCTTCACGATACCATTTCTATGAGCGAAATAATACTAATAATAATAACAATAATATAATTATTAAATTAAATTTTCATGATTATCAGAGTTTAGCTCCCAAGTACGTAACCTTTAATACATTCCTTACATAACATGATAGGTAATATATATCATTATCTTAATAATATCAAACTATTACATAAGATAGCATTGCATTCATTCAGCAACCTTTCCTTTTTCTTTGTTCTTAGCAGAGCCTTCTAGTTGTTCACACTTAGCTGAAAATATTTAAATTAAGCAAAAATGAGTATTTGAGTGCCCAACAAGTAATAACAATTATAAATATTAGATAAAAGGATTAAATATTTTCTTTGTACTACCCTTCTACAACAAATCAATAGTTGTGAAGTAATCTGAACAAATAATAATAACATAACAACTTCCTATCAAATTTTTGAAACTACGTAATGACTATAAATAGGGTTAAGGTGAAATACTATGAACATTATTTTCAATTTTTGAATAGGTTTAGCAGAACTTCATCCGCAAACCGTCATAACTTACGGGCACGGAGGTGATCAGCCCGTTATGTCGTGTATTGATCAATACTACATGCAAGAACGATGGTATCGTTCACTCTGTCAGCCTTGGGCGCATAAAAGTTTTTCCATGTTCGGGATGTTCATACTTAGTCGGGAATCCGAACCAAAACAATTTAATTTGATACAAAAAGATTTTATCATATTCAACGATATTTCTAAATTTGTGTCTAGCTGTCAAATAGCTTAGAGGTATATATATATATATATATATATATATATATATATATATCAACATATGATTAAATATAATGATTATCCAAGTGAGGTCACTTGTATAACCATATTTAAAAATTAACGAACAGAATAAATATTTGAATTATATAATATAATATCATATTGATAAACAATGATCGAATATAATATATACGACAATAGGGTTAATAATCTAATACAATAATAATATAATTCTGAAATTTTTTTACTTCTGTCCATTGCATAAAGGAAATGCAAAGGTAGGATACTTGTCTGATACGCTGCTTACAGTTCGCAACTTAGTTTTATCTTTTATATAACCACCTATCAATAATAAGATGTGACAACCCCAAAATAGGTCCATTCCACCCAACCCATTCTGAGTCGTCAAATACATGGTACAGAAAATAACTACAACTTTATTACAACAATTGTCGTGCAAAATACAACAACACATATGTTGTGAGTTTGGATACAAATATATACCAAATGTGACTCATGTTCCAACCGTGGACATCACCTCACAATAACACCTTACATAAAGGTATAGTCAAAAACTGTTTTAGAAATTAGAATCTTTGAGAAGTGCTCAAGGAAACCTTCGTACATGGGAGGCCACGCGTCTAGGTTATGATAGATATCATATGGCCACAGAATTATCCTTGGATGACCCAATAGACCCCAAAGAAAAACGAGAAGATTACTATCATATTCTTCCCAATGGTGAGTCTTCTCTTGACTTATCATTATCTCCACTGTCTCTAATTGAGAATTATACTTCAAACAAACACCAAGATTATATAGGTAGTGCCCATATAGATATACTCAGCAAGTGGATGAGCACAACCCTGTCTTATGATGACACGAGGTTGTATGTCATTAGACATCTTATATGATAGTGACAAAACACCCTTCCAACGTTGGGTTCGCCTCACCCTATTTTCTTCACCAAATATAACTACTAAATGATGACCACCGTTCTATTCCCTTGTTACCTCCGCTCGATCCAGCTACACTCTTATTACCTGAAAGGAATTGTGAAGCAAAAGGGTGAGCACAACTAGCTCAGTAAAGAATGTCATGACTAAAGATAATTCAATTATCAATAGCCTTCATCAACAATAAATCAGAGATTTAGAACATATGGTAAATGATAAAAATTTCAACCATAGTTGCAGCGGAACGAGCAATCCATTAGAAGAGTCAAATAGACTATAAAGTCTATTATCTTCTCCATGTTAAAAATCCACCAACAATGTTTTATCCCTGTAACATCAATCAACAATTCTGGTCCACAATCATATGAATAACTCATAATCATAACTGTAGTTCTAAATTCCTCTTCTCATCCAGGACGATGATAATTTTCATCACCTATCTTTACCTGAAACATCAAAGATCATGGTTACACCAAATCACATTTCATGTTCATAATCATACTAATAACTTCATCTTTGCACTACGTCCAAAGATATTCATTTGTATCACCAGTTGGTCATGTTTATCACAACATCTGTTCATCTTTGCACTACTGGCCAAAGATATTCAACAACATGTCATCTTTGCACTACGGGCCAAAGATATTCATCAACAATTTATCTTTGCACTAAAGGCCAAAGATATTCATCAATATTTCATCTTTGCACTACAGGCCAAAGATATTAATATCTCAAAGAAATATATAATTATTTCAGAATTTATATAAACAATAATTATAACCATGATGATCAATTCACCTTTGCACTTAAGCTAAAGATATTCACTTATAAATTCAATGGTCATGATCATACCAGTCACAATTCAACTTTGCACTACAGGCCAAAGAGAACCCTAGTCATGATCATACCAATAATCTACCCATCTTTACACTCTAGTGAAAGAGAATTTCAACATTAGGGTTATAAAAATGTTATATATGATAATAAAATCAATATAATCAATACATAGTTTTAATCTCAAGAGTAATATTCATAACTCAACTATAATTTGGTTAGAAAAAGAAACCAATTTTTATCGTGAATAGTAACTCGTGAATAGTAAGTCATGAATAGTAACTCGTGAATAGTAACTCATAAATAGTAAACTCGACACAAAAAGGTAGAAATTCCACAATAAAATCCATACCAGTATTTCGGTATAATGATATTGAAAGAATAATATTTCTTAAGCTTATAAACAATTTATTTAAATTGTTTACACTTTACTAAATAATGCATTTAATCATTCTAAAATACCAAACTCATAAGATTTTATCACCAATAATCAAAACCCTCATCAAAAATCTGCATATACCTCATATAGGATTCTCTAGCCATAAAATCCTATTTTCTAATTTTCTTACTTCACATAACATATTTAATTCATTTACTCATAACTAGTCCATTTTCATGAAAAATATCAAATCAGTTCCAAAAATATTTTTTTTCTGGGATTTAGCATAATATAGTCCCATATTGAACATATATTTTTCTCAGAATTTTTAAAACTCATTTACTATTTTTCATATGGCCAAAACCACCGAATATTTAGACATTTATCAAAAATTATACTTTTTGTCCAAAAATTCTGAAATTTACAGAGTATACTTCTATCATATACATGTACTTCTAATAAAAATTTCATCAATTTTGGAGTTAACCACAAGAAATTATAAGCGGTTACTTTTAAAATAGTCTTTTCCCGTAAGATTCATAACTCTTAATCTATACATCCAAAAATCACCATTTTTGGACACAATCAATAAAACTCATCAAAATATCATTTCAAATTTTTCCATAATTTTTGAAGATCAGAAAAATTACGAAACTGAAAATCATAACAACCCTTAAAATCCATTACTATCCCTTACTATCCCTTACCTCAAAAGAGCAGTACTTCTGACTGAATATCGGATATGATGCTGAAGGAAACTTGCACTGATGAATAGCAACTCACCAAGTATCTAAAATCTCACAAAATATGCTTCATAATATAGAGAGAGAAAGAGAGAAAGCTTATGTTTCTGGTGTAATTTTCAATTCTAACTTAGCCCTCTATTTATAGGAAAATTTTGGTAGGTTTGACCTGCAACCTGATGGCTTTACCTGCTACTATTCCCACCCACCACATTTGAAATATAATTCAGCACATTTCTTCACCAACCACAAGTGGGGCCCACCAATTCTAGAATTTTTCACCAAAAATGATTTATAACTTGATTTCCGAATCAGCCACCTCTTAAAATTCATAACAAATCATACGTTCATTTTTAACGGTTCAAAATTTATGGACATATACTCAACTTATATATGTATAACATATCCAAAAATTACCACGATCCAACGGTCGGATTAAAAATTATAACCCCCGCAAAATATCTCAAAAATCCTGATTTTTAATACCTCCATTCCGACAAAAATACGAATAAAAATCTCAACATTAACTCCTTCATTTTTTAACCACAAAAATATATCCCTCATTTATATTCACATAAAATAAATATTTTCTTATCATATGAATCAATAATTAATTATTCACAGATAATATTACAGAATCACATTTATGACAACCAGGCCGTTCCCAGGAAAGAGGGGGCTTTCCAATAAGGATTTCTCCTTACTGGGGCGCAATTAAATGACCAAACCTCTCCTTAGACAGAACTTTCTAGACATTGTCAATAATGCTATCTAATAATATTATTTAAATAATATGAATTATTGATCTGATAATGGAAAATACTGTGCAGCAACAATTATTGAAACAACAATAATATAAAATATCAATGCAGCAATTATTGAATCAATAATAAAATATTGAACAGTAATTACTGTAACAATTATTGAGTAGTGCCTTCTTACGTAAGAATCAATAATTTCAAAAATACTATGCAATACCGTGTGCTACTGTGCAATAACGCGTATTACTGTATTTTAACCACCGGGTATTCCAACAGTGTTAACGGTAACAACTACGCCGTTATTTGTAAAAACTCAAATTTGTCGTTTTCTTCACCCGACAGTTATTCTGTTATGGGGCCCACAAATGGCTGCGCCGTCGTACGAATATTCCCCGATAGAAAGAATATTTCACAACCAAACGAATATTCCCCGACAACAATGATTATTTTATAACCACTTGCTTATTTTGAAAAAAAATCATATTTCACTCATAGCTTTAAACTTTTATCAATTTAACCATTTACTGAATAGTAATTATAAGAAAAATTGAATACTTTTATTTCATAAAATTCGGGGTCTTACATAAGATCATTTTTACTGATTAGAATAAAATATCGCAACACATAGCATTGCTTATTGCAGTTAGCACATCACCTAATCACATTGTCACATATGTTTAACAACCATTGAATCACAAATAAACATAAATACAGTCAAAATATCTAAGTCCAAATCAATTTCTGAAACATGTCAGTGTACCGACGGCTTTATCGGGTATTTATCGAGTCCAAGACTCTATCCTGTAGCTCAATATCTGTAAGTATCAATCATATTATTTTTAAATGACTTATAATAATTTTTAAACATTTATTATAATTTATCATGAATTTTCAAACATCGGGATCAATATTAAATGATTTAAATATTAAACAATTCTATTATCATTAACATTTAATTAATATTAAACTATTAATGAAACTATTTCCAAAATATTAAAGTTATTTCTAATAACTCAAAATATTTTTAAAACATTTATATTGCCTTTAAATGATTTTTAAAACCTTTAAAATCATTTTTAAATAATTATCATTAATATTTAAATATTAATGTACTATTTATCAAAATATTAAAAGTCATTAATTATAACTTAAAATATTTTTAATTCATTTATATCCTTTTTAAATGATTTTTAAATTTATAAAACTATTTTTAAACTATTTATTTAATATAATTATTAAATAAATTTAATATCATTAATAATAACTTAATAATCATTAATATTAAATTATTAATGAAATTATCTTTTAAATATTAAAAGTTATATTTTATAACCTAAAATATCTTTAAACACTTTATTTTTATTTAAAATGATTTTTATAATATTAAGATCATTTTTAAACTAAATTATTTAATATAATTATTAAATAACTTTAATATCATTAATAACAATTAATTAATGAAATTTTCCTTTAAATATTAAAAGTTATATTTTATAACTTAAAATATTTTTAAACTATTTATTTTCATTTAAAATGATTTTTATAATATTAAAATCATTTTTAATTAATTTATTTAATTTAATTGTTAAATAAATCTAATATCATTAATATTAAATAATTAATGAAATTTGCTTTAAAATATTTAAAGTTATATTTTATAACTTAAAATATTTTTAAATAACTTATTATCATTTAAAATGATTTTTAGTATAATAAAATTATTTTTAATTTATTTATTTAATGCATTTAATAAATAAATTGATTATCAATAACATTTAAATAAATACTAATATTTATGAAAAATATTTCAACTTATTAAGAGTTAATTTTTATAACTTAAAATAATTTTTGTAATTTTTGGAATTTAATTACTATTTTTAAATAATTTTCAGAAATTAAAATAATTAAAATTACACTGTCTGTCGCTAAAGACTGCCTATAGCGACAGAACCGTCGCTATAGGTGTTCTTCATGTTGTTAGCTAAACCCAGAAAATTCATGCCAGTTTTCGAGAAAGTAACTTTGATCATGCTGAATTCTTAACACAAAGTGTTTCTAGCCAAACTATGACTTAGATCTTTCAGTACTAATACAATACTACATGATCCAACCACAAGTATGGCCATAAAGCATTATATAAGAGAGATCTGGAACCTTGAACAAGCTGTCAGAGCTGTTCTTCATTTTCTGGGTTACCCAGAAATGAAGAACAGTTCGACTGGCTAGTTTTGGGCTTCCTCAACTTGCTTTTCCTATAATCTTTTAATGATTTAAGATCTCTAGATTGTAGCTAGCATGCAAGAGAGTAGATCTATTACATCTAACCATTAAAACAACAACAGAATAGCCAAATCTTGACGGACAAACCATGTCAGAAGCCACGCTCATGAACTTTCTAGGTTACCCAGAAAGCTCATCCGTGAACCTTCTGATTGGTTTGACCATTCCCCAAATCTCGTATGTTTGTGATAAAAGTGATCTAAAAGCATTAATGTGACGCCCCCAAAACAGGTATACATCACCCATCTTGAGTCGCCAAATATATGGTACAAAATACAAATAAAAACTTAATTATACAACTGTCGTGTAAAATACGACAAAACATAGCTGAGAGTTTAAACACGAATATTGCCTTCTAGACAATATACACACTCAATGGAGTCCTCATTATAATTATTATCACACTATTTTATAAAAATAGTGAGGACTACTATAGCCACCATCTCAGACCATCACTCCATTTCCCGACTCGTCCCAGCTATATTCTCATTTTCTGAAGAACAGTGAAAGAAAAGGGTGAGCTCAACTAGCCCAGTAAGAAATATTATGACTAAGATAATGCAGAATAAATTATCCTTAGCCTTCAACAGTATAACAACTGATAGAATACAATAGACGACAAGTTTAACTGCAGCAGAATAAGCAATCCATTAGAAGAGTCAAGTAGAACATAATGTCTACTATCTCCTCTAGATTAAAAGTCCATCTTTAATATTTTATTCCTGTAATACTCATCAACAGTTCATTGTTATACCCAAGACAAAAAGAACTATCATCACCTGTCTTCACCTGAACCACCAAAGATTATAGTTAAATCCACAATTCATATTTATAATCATGTAAATCAACAGTTTCTCCTAGCCACAAAGGCTTAATAGAACGTTTACTCAATATCATTACCCCAAAGGCTAAAGATATTCAAATGTAATAACAATGATCATACCAATCAGTTGTCTACCTTTGCACTACGGGCCAAAGATATTCAACTATAAAATCAATGGTCATGATCATACCAATCAATTATCTATCAGTGCACTACGGCCAAAGACATTCAACTGTTAACTAATGGTCATGATCCTACCAATCACATCATCGAATTATCCATGCACTACGGGCCAAGGATAATCGTTATTATCACCAGTGGTTGTGATCATGTCATACACCTGTCCATCTTTGCACGTAAACCAAAGATATACGACTATAAAACTAATAATCAACAGTCCATCTTTGCACGTAAGCCAAAAATATACAACTTTAAACTAATATTCAACAGTCCATCTATGCATGTAAGCCAAAGATGACTTTCATCACAATATAAGCATGATGATGATGACAATGATATAAGCATTAATCAAACGAAATCAAGGATAAATATTAAAGACTTTAAATTTATTCAGAGTTTAAAAATATCCAAATTGTCAACATGATACTACTTTGTGGAGTAAAATTCAAGAATAATATTCATGTACCAAAAATAATTTGGACAGAAAAGAAATATATTTTTCGGGTAAATAGTACTCAATGAATAGTAACTCGTGAATAGTAACTCGTGAATAGTATTCCGTATTCATATATAGTACCGTATATATAAATAATGTCATATACGCAAATAGTGTCATATACATGAATAGTGTCGTATACGTGAATAGTATCGTATACGCGAATAGTAACCCCGGCACAAAAAGATAAAGTTTCACAATAAAATCCATATCAATATTTATAACACCTTAATCCAAATGTTATAAATCACTTAATAATCTCATAATCTAATATTATTAATATTACCACAATATTTTAATTATTTACACTTTACTATTTAAGGCATTTAATCATTCTAAAATGCCAAACTCATAAGATTTTATTACCAATAACCAAAACTCTCATCAAAAATCTGCATATACCTTATATAGGATTCTCAAGTCATAAAATCTTATTTTTCAATTTTTTTACTTCACATAACATATTTAATTCATTTACACGTAACTAGTCTATTTTCATAAAAAATACCAAATCAGTACAAACAAATTTTCTTTTATGGGATTTAGCAGAATATAGTCTCATATTGAACATATATTTTTCTCAGAATTTTTAAAATTCATTTACTATTTTTCATATGGCTAAAACTGCCGAATATTTAGACATTTATCAAAAACTGTACTTTTGTTCAAAAATTCCAAATTTTACAGGGTATACTGCTGTTATATAGATGTACTCCCAATAAAAATTTTACCAATTTTGGAGTTAACCACAAGGAGTTATAAGGGTTTACTTTAAAAATAGTCTTTTCCCATAAAATTCATAACTCCTAATCTATACATCCAAAAATCGCCATTTTTGAGCACAATCTAGAAAACTCATCAATTTATCATTTTAAATTTTTCTAGAATTTTTTAGGGTGAAAAAAATTACGAAACTGCCCCTGACAGAAACCCCTTACTTACAACGGTTTAACAAAGATAATATTCCTTATGAATATTGAACGGAAATAATATTCCTTACGAATATTAAACGAATATAATGAATATTGAACGATAATAATATTCATACGAATACGAAAAATAATATCTCTTCAGCATATAAAAAAAAATAACCCTTACCTCAGAAGAAGACTGATACTGGAATAGTGAGGAAGCATACTTCTCTTCTCCTTTCTCTCTATAGATTCTCTCTCTATTGCTTCTATCTCTATATTTGCTCTTGTAAGACTTAGTGAATTGGTGAGAAATGAAGGAAGAATAAGCTTCTATTTATAGAAAAATATAATTTCGATAATTGCACATTTGAGTGCTCAAAATATTACAGTATAATACCTTCTCTTTTTTTTCATTTTTAATTTAGTCCTGCAAGTATTATCAAACTTGCACCACCTCCCTTAATTGTAAATCATGTGAATCAATAGTAAATCATGTGAATCTATAGTATAATCATGTAAAAAAACTAATTACAGTATAGTACCTTCAACTATACCTCCATTTCTAATTTAGTCATGCAAGTATTATCAATCTTGCACCAACTCTCCTAATAGTAAATCATGTGAATCAATAGTACACACATGTGAACACATAGTTATAAGCATGTGAATTAATAACAATTAATTTCTCATTTATCCAGTTAATTACCCGATTGGTCAATATAACCTTCAGACATCAATTATTATCGAAATAAATGTCGATTTCCACTAATACTAATAATTCCCACATAATGGAATTATCAATTTTATCTTTAATCAACACGAACTTATTCATCATTAATATTATAACTCACAATATTTAATAACCAGGTCGTTCCAGGAAAGAGAGGGCTTTCCAATAAACATTTCTCCCTATTGGCGTGCAATTAGATGACCAAACCTCTCCTTGACAAAACTTCTAGACATTGTCAATATTGTAAATAATAATATGAATAACTATGTCGTCTCAATTATTGATTTAATAATATAACATATTATGCAGATGATACTGTGACAACAATTGAATCAGTAATATGAGAGATATGATGCAACAATTACTGTAGCAATAATTGAGTATAACTGAGTGATTTCTCACGTAATCATCAATAATCAATATCGTGTGCTACTATGTAACCACGCGTATTACTATACTTTTATCACCGATTATTTTTTGATAACTTGCTTAAAAAAAATTTCACATATCACCCTTAACTTTAACCTTTTATCAATTTAACCATTTACTAAATAGAATAATTATAAGAAAATTGAATACTTTCATTTCATAAAATTCGGGGTCTCACAATTAACCTGTAGTACACATACCATATTACAAATCTATTACAACAACAACAACAAAACAACAAACAGAAGCAAGATTAGAGATGTCAAAGGTCTTGTCAGACCGTTCTGGGAAAGATCTGGGTTACCCAAATTTTGTCCAGTCATGGTCGGTTAACGACCTTTGACCAACAATATCTTGCAATCTGTTCAAGCTATGACCTTGATTCAACTTTCAGAGTAAAGATCTCATATCACACTACAGTGTTCAACACTTAACACACCAAATTAATAAACACACTGAGATCTAGAAGGTCTGACATTCAGTTGTCAGACCAGAAAATAAATTTTCCTAAATTTTGTAAATCTTCAAATCCGAGCCTCTAGATGTTATGGATCTAACATCTAGCAACCCATATCATCTTTATACACCATATATAACATGTTTAACACAAAAAATTTAACATCAAACATCGGATCAATGGTCAGATTTTTAAGTTAGGGTTTATACCTTCTATGAATGATTTTGATTTCTAGGCCACTGATTTGGTTATGGTTATTAGTGGGGCTATTTTTTGGGACTAAAATACTAAAGGAATTCGTAGGTTTGAGAAAGAGAGAGAGACTTGGATGTGTAATGTGATCAAATGAGCAATAAAATGACTTTTTCTCTCTCTTGGATCTATATATATTACTTGTATACAATGTATGTTGCTGAGATTTGGCTGCTGATTGTGTTCATTTAGGGTTTAAATTAAACTAAAAATAAAATTAGTTTCTAAAAATAAAAATTTTGGGTTTGTTAATTAGTTAGGTTTTCTAATTAAATTATACAGGAATATTAGGGTTTAAAATCACTAATTATAATTAACATTGCTAAATTAGCAATTAGGGTTTACAATTTTGATAATTAGGGTTACCAAATTACAATTAGGGTTTCTAATTACCAAATTAGGGTTCTAGATATTAGGGTTTTAAATTACTAATTAGGTTTTCCATAATTAGCAATAAAATCTACTATACATGATATTAATCACATTAACACTATTTCTGACTGATCACAAATTCTAATTTAGGTTTCAAATTAGGGTTTCTCATTTCAGAAATTAGGGTTTTAATTTACTATTAGGGTCTCTTATAATTAGGATTTTCCTAATATAATCTTTAATAATTAATATTAATCACATAACACAATTACAAAACAATCTTGTACTTTAATTTGAGTTTCAAATTAGGGTTTAGCACTATAAAACTAGGGTTTTCAAATATCGCATCATAATGACCAACCATTACCAATATGTACATACAGTACATTTTATAGCACTGAAAATCAAAATATAATTAATATTATATTATTATTCTTATTCGTTGATAAAAATTCAAAATTAGGGTTTGGATTTCATATTTGATTTATTCTTCATATATAACATTATTAATTAAGTTAAAATAATTAACTTAATAATCTGTACTAAAATTCATATAATAAAATAATTATTATAATTATTCTAAAAATCATTTTATATATTATTTAAATAATATATAATTATAATTTCATGGAAAATAATTAATAAAAATATTTCTACTGTAAAATTAATTATTAGAAGAATATACATTATAATAATCACTAATTCTAACATAAAATTATTTTTACTTATTCATGTAATAAATATATTTATTTATCACATAAATACATACGCACAATATCTTGTACAAATTCTCATTTTTAAAAAAAAAATTATACGTAAAATTTCTGATTTAATTTTATAGAAATTATCGGGTTGTTACATTCACCCTCCCTTATAAAGATTCTGTCCCCGGAATCACCATTTTAAAACCTAAACATACAAGGTTACATAGCATACACAATCAATGCAAATAGATCGTGACCAACTTTGATCGAACTAATCTTTAACTTTTGAACGTAAAGCTTGTCTATCTGATTAAACGGAAATATTTGATTTTTAAAAGAACTCAAATTCTTCCCTCAAAATTTCTTTATAAAATAATTTACTATATATAGGAAAAACATGTATAATAAAATAAAAGTTGTACGAATAATACCTGGAGTTCTATTACCAGCTGCCATTGTATCCTGGACAGTCATGTTGTAGACCCTTGCTGTTGATTTTGTTGGTTGGCTTGATGACGTAGGTCCCGTGATTGCTAAAGTCCCGCTGCCCTTGCCAGTATTCACACTTCCTGCCTCTGTCCTCCTCTTCGGACAATCCTTCACCTTGTGTTCAGTTGACCCGTATAGAAAACATCCACTGTTCATTCTTGGATTGGGGCAGTTGGGAGAGATATGGCCCTCCTGTCCGCACTTATAGCATACAAATTTTCCCTTTAGACATTCCCTAGAGTGGTTCTTTCCACAAGTCTTACACGGCACGACCTGCTTCTTCACACCTTTTTGTTTTACCTGCATACTTCCAAAATTGCTCCCCTTCCTCTTGCTACTACCACCCCTACTCCCACTATTAATTTCCACATTCCCAGTTCCTTTAACCTTACATTTGTTCTTCATCTCCTTGTTGTAGAGGCTCATGGCCTCACTCCCCTCCTCAGCAATAATAGCTTTCTCCATGAGTGTTGTAAATATAGGAATCTGTAACACTGCCACCTTATTATAGAGCCAGGGTTTAATCCCAGTTCAAACCTTCTCGCTTTCCTAGCCTCCGTATCAACTTGATGCAGAGCGGACCTAGCCAACTTATTAAATTTTGCGGCGTATTCTGACACCGTCATATTCTCCTGCTTCAACTCTAAAAATTTCACCTCCATTCTAGCCTGCATACTAGATGAAAAATAGTTTTCAAAAAACAAAGTTTTGAACCTATCCCAAGTAACTATTCCTTCTCCTGCCCTTGCCTGATTTGCTTCCCACCAAAAATTTGCCTCACCCTTCATCATGTAAGTGGCAAAAGCAGTCTTCTGCCCCTCAGCTACCCTAGCTATCACGAAAGCTTTTTCAATTTCTTTAACCCAAGTCTGGGCTTCCACAGGGTCAGTTGTACCTTTAAATTTCGACGGTCCTACAACCTTAAAGTCTTTGAAGTTCGCTAAGCAGTTGTCCGGCTGGTTCCCTGGTGCTGGTTCCCTGCGGCTGGTATTCCCTATTGCATAGCTTGTGCTACCATGTTTGCAAAGTGCTGCATCGGGTCTGCTTTTTATTGTCCCTCAGCGTTGTTGACATATTCTTCTGCCCTTTGATTTCGAGTTCGACGTCTTAGCGACATTATCTGATTAGGTAAAATAATAAAGTTAACTTACATTCTAAACCTTATCGCGTAAGTTTAATATATTAAACTTATTTCATTACTCAAACATAGATTCATATTCATTTAGCGAATATTTTACATAGCATAACACATACTGCTTTAAACATCAGCTATCCCTTTGTGACCACAAAAGTCAGAATTTACAGTCTTGACTAATACAAAAGTTAAGAATATTACATTACATAAACATGCTAATCATATATATTACACCTACACAACATAACCTATACTACCTATTCACTACGCCTTTTTCTTGGACAACCTTTCACCTGATGACCTTCTATCCCACAGATAAAACATGCACCTGGTTTATAGTCAGGACAATACAGAGTGGTGTGTCCCTCATAACCGCAAATGTAGCATATTCTTTTCCCTTTCTTCTTATCGAATTTTCCTACGTCATGGTCTTCTATATTTCTTTTCCCCTTATTGCCTGGAGCTGCACACGATGTGTTGCTTGTGGCTCCCATCGTATCAATTTGGATTTTAAGCTTATCTTGTTCTTTCATTGTTTCTAGTAAGGCTTTTCGCAACTGACTATTTAGCAGCTTTTCTATTTTCCACAGCTTTTCTAGAGAAGAAACCTTGTTCCTCAGATCATGCACCTCCGTTGATGCTTGTTCAGCTTCAACTTTAGTGTCCAAATAACTATCTGTCAGCTCCACCATCTCTGGATCTGGTACTATATTTTCCAAAATAACCACTTCGCCCGAGTTATTTTCATTGTGAGCCTCTATTTTAGCTATTGGCTTCGATATCAGCTCGGGTGTATGTGTTTGATCCATCTTCATGCTATAAGCATATAACAAGCCTTTTTCACCAGACATCTACACACATAAATTATCCTAATTAGCATATAGTATATACACACAATAAATAATAGTTTTACATAAGTTATCTTTTATTTTGTTTGATGATGAATTTATCCAATTCATCTCCTTTTTAAACTCTATATAAGTTATTTATATTTTTAACGTTTCCCTATGTTCTAAGGTTATAGCCTAAGATTTCTAAACCTAAGGCTCTGATACCAACCTGTAAAGCCCTCAAATTCAGTTACTTGAAACCCGAACTCGGTGCTTCACGATACCATTTCTATGAGCAGAATAATACTAATAATAATAACAATAATATAATTATTAAACTTAATTTACATGATTATCATAGTCTAGCTCCCAAGAACGTAACCTTTAATACATTCCTTACATAACATGATAGGTAATATATATCGTTGTCTTAATAATATAAAACTATTACATAAGATATAATTGCATTCATTCAGCAACCTTTTCTTTTCTCTTGTTCTTAGCAGAGCCTTCTGGTTGTTCACACTTAGCTGAAAATATTTAAATTAAGCAAGAATGAACATTTGAGTGCCCAGTAAGTAATAACAATTATAAATATTAGCTAAAAAGATTAAATATTTTCTTTGTACTACCCTTCTATAATAAATAAATAGTTGTGAAGTAATCTGAACCGATAATAATAATATAACAACTTTCTATCAAATTTTTGAAACTACGTAATGACTATAAATAGGGTTAAGGAGACATACTATGAACATTATTTTTAATTTTCGAATAGGTTTAGCAGAACTTCATCCGCAAACCGTCATAACTTGCGGGCACGGGGGTGATCAGCCCGTTATGCCCTATATTGATCAATACTGCATGCAAGAACGATGGTATCGTTCACTCTATCCGCCTTGGGCACATAAAAGTTTTCTCATGTTCGGGATGTTCATACTTAGTCGGAAATCCGAACCAACACAATTTGATTGGATACAAAAAGATTTTATCATATTCAACGATATTTCTAAATTTGTGTCTAGCTGTCAAATAACTTAGAGGTATATATATATATATATATATATATATATATATATATATATATATATATATATCAACATATGATTAAATATAATGATTATCCAAGTGAGGTCACTTGTATAACCATATTTAAAAATTAACGAACAGAATAAATATTTAAATTATATAATATAATATCATATTGATAAACAATGATCGAATATAATATATACGACAATAGGGTTAATAATCTAATACATTAATAATATAATTCTAAAAATTTTTTACTTCTGTCCATTGTATAAAGGAAATGCAAAGGTAGGATACTTGTCTGATACGCTGCTTCCAGTTCGCAACTTAGTTTTACTTTTTATATAACCACCTATCAGTAATAAGATCATTTTTATTGATTAGAATAACATATCGCAACACATAGCATTGCTTATTACAGTTAGCACATCACCTAATCACATTGTCACATATGTTTAACAACCATTGAATCACAAATAAACATAAATACAGTCAAAATATCTAAGTCCAAATCAATTTTTGAAATATGTCGGTGTACCGATAGCTTTATCGGGTATTTATCGTGTCCAAGACTCTATCCTGTAGCTCAATATCTGTAAGTAACAGTCATATTATTTTTAAATGACTTATAATAATTTTTAAACATTTATTATAATTTATCATGAATTTTCAAACACCGGGATCATTATTAAATGATTTAAATATTAAACAATTCTATTATCATTAATATTTAATTAATATTAAACTATTAATGAAACCATTGCCAAAATATTAAAGTTAATTCTAATAACTCAAAATATTTTTAAAATATTTATATTGCCTTTAAATGATTTTTAAAACCTTTAAAATTATTTTTAAATAATTACCATTAATATTTAAATATTAATGTACTATTTATCAAAATATTAAAAGTCATTAATTATAACTTAAAATATTTTTAATTCATTTATATCTTTTTTAAATGATTTTTAAGTTAATAAAACTATTTTTAAATTATTTATTTAATATAATTATTGAATAAATTCAATATCATTAATAGTAACTTAATAATCATTAATATTAAATTATTAATGAAATTATTCTTTAAATATTAAAAGTTATATTTTATAACTTAAAATATCTTTAAACACTTTATTTTCATTTAAAATAATTTTTATAATATTAAGATCATTTTTAAACTAAATTATTTAATATAATTATTAAATAACTTTAATATCATTAATACTAATTAATTAATAAAATTTACCTTTAAATATTAAAAGTTATATTTTATAACTTAAAATATTTTTAAACTATTTATTTTCATTTAAAATGATTTTTATAATATTAAAATCATTTTTAATTTATTTATTTAATTTAATTGTTAAATAAATCTAATATCATTAATATTAAATAATTAATGAAATTTGCTTTAAAATATTAAAAGTTATATTTTATTACTTAAAATATTTTTAAATAACTTATTATCATTTAAAATGATTTTTAGTATAATAAAATTATTTTTAATTTATTTATTTAATGCATTTAATGAATAAATTAATTATCAATAATATTTAAATAAATACTAATATTTATGAAAAATATTTCAAATTATTAAAAGTTAATTTTTATAACTTAAAATAATTTTTAAAATAATTTTTGTAATTTTCAGAATTTAATTACTATTTGTAAATAATTTTTAGAAATTAAAATAATTAAAACTACACTATCTGTCGCTAAAGACTGTCTATAGCGACAGAACCGTCGCTATAGGTGTTCTTCATGTTCTTGGCTAAACCTAGAACATTCATGCCAGTTTTCGAGTAAGCAACTTTGACCATGCTGAATTCTTAACACAAAGTATTTCTGGCCAAACTATGACTTAGATCTTTCAGTACTAATACAATACTACATGATCCAACCTCAAGTATGGCCACAAAGCATCATATAAGAGAGATCTGGAGCCTTGAACAAGCTATCAGAGCTGTTCTTCATTTTCTGGGTTACCTAGAAATGAAGAACAGTTCGACTGGCTAGTTTTGGGCTTCCACAACTTGCTTTTCTTGTAATCTTTTAATGATTTAAGAGCTCTAGATTGTAGCTAGCATGCAAGAGAGTAGATCTATTACATCTAACCATCAAAACAACAACAAAATAGCCAAATCCTGACTAGTCAAACCATGTCAGAAGTCATGCTCATGAACTTTCTGGGTTACACAGAAAGCTCATCCGTGAACCTTCTGCTTAGTTTGACCATTCCCCAAATCTCATATGTTTGTGATAAAAGCGATATAAGAGCATTAACCTGTAGTACACATACCATATTACAAATCTATTACAACAACAACAACAACAAAACAACAAACAGAAGCAAGATCGGAGACGTCAAAGGTCTTGTCAGACCGTTCTGGGCAAGATCTGGGTTGCCCAGATTTTGTCTAGTCATGGTCAGTCAACGACCTTTGACCAACAATATCTTGCAATCTGTTCAAGCTATGACCTTGATTCAACTTTCAGAGTAAAGATCTCATATCACACTACAGTATTCAACACTTAACACACCAAATTAATAAACACACTGAGATCTAGAAGGTCTGACATTCGGTTGTCAGACCAGAAAATAAATTTTTTCATATTTTGTAAATCTTCAAATCCGAGCCTCTAGATGTTATGGATCTAACATCTAGCAACCCATATCATCTTTATACACCATATCTAACATGTTTTACACAAAAATTTTAACATCAAACATCAGATCTGTAAGAACTCGAATTTTTAGAAAATATTAAAATAAGAATTTAGTAAATAAAATTCTTAAGTGTGAAATGGGTTCGAATGAAAATATATTTATGTATTACGAGGAAGGTAGTATTGTGTTACCTAGGGTATATGAGTTATGTAATATGTGATGTTGTGTTTAATAAATAAATATCGTTATTATATATTTGTTATAAATTGTAGAGATGAATTAATAGGAAGATGGATAGGAATTTATCTATTCATGTTAAATAATTTATGTGAAATTATTTTATAATAGTAGTTGGTGACATTAAATATCTTGATAATCACAAATTTCTTGAGTAATTGTGTGTGTACGTATCAAGTCTAAGGTAGTGCAACCGTACTCTTTAATGGTTGATGTATAGGAGCTGGGCTAAACGATTCCTTTAGATAGCGGAGGTATATATGAATTGGTAACCGATCTCACTCGCTGTGAAAATAGTGTAGACGAGACGAAAACTAATTTGTTGGTTATATGTGAGTAACCACTCAGTGTACTATATGGAATACTATTAAAGACTCGAGGTGTGTTAGGTTTGGACTTGTATGCGTGTACGTTGTCGGCGAGAAAAGAGAATCGATATACCTTTCAGGTGGTTAGAGAATTAATATGTAATTCAATACATGGCAAGAAGCGAAGATGAAAGGAATGTATATATGTGTTATATTCGAGTGATTGTGTTATTGGTGATAAGAAATCGTAAAGGAGTTGTATAGTTGGTTACATTAATAAGGGAAAATAGAGTTTTATAACTCGAAGTGTGATCCTTAAATTGTTAAGGAAAATAGTAATCGACGGTGTGAAACCCAAGAGGGGATTGATGTTAGACGAGTTAACACTCAAGGAGGATGTGTAAAATATTTAGAAACGTAAAGTTTCTGTTTTGCTAATGCAAAACTTGTCTGCCTAGAAATTTGGTATGGCGCAGCTGCGCCATTACCAAGCCTATGACCAGCTCAGCTGCGCCGGTCTGTAAAATCAGTTTTTGGAATTTAAGTTTAAGAAATAGGTATTAAGGACTCATAAGGATAATAAAAATCTTAAATTATGGTTAAGTTGTCCGTGAATGGATTTGAATAAGAGTTAGTTAATTAACCTGGATTAATTATTGGTTAATTAAGTGATATTATAGAATATTATATTCTATTAATTACTGTTATACATACTGATTATTGTAAGATAATGAATGATTAATACTAATTAATCGCTGTGATATTAAAATGTGATTATGGGTGGGGAATACCCAATTGAATTAAACTTAGCCCAAATCAAATATTAATGCGGACATTATCATTAAATGGTATTACTATGTGTAATATGGGAAATAAATTGGGACATAAGTGTTATATGAATGACATAAATGAAACCATATGATAGGTGTATATTGAAATGAAATGAGGTACCTAGTAGCACCATGGTATCATATGAAGTTGTAATGTATAAATGATTAATTATCTGGGTATTCTAGAAACTGGAAAGGAGATTAAATGTTTAAATAAACATTAATATTAGACAATGTTGTAATAGGTTATATGAGTAGTAGAGATAATTATGGAACTACCCGGATAATAATATTTAACCGCGTTATTTTATTACATGTATTAAATGTGCATGGATTATATGATGTGAGTATAAAATTTATCTCTAAATTCCTAATATGGTAACAATTGTACCTTAATATTACATTATGGGGATTAAAAGAACCAAACCAAGCCTTAGAATAACAAGTGGCTGAGTTATTTCCTCTTGTCCCAAATTGAGTGTCACCAAGTACAATGAACAGTTTCCTAAACTCTCTTTACGTATTCTCTAAGTGGCTATGGAATAGGTGATCATGGCTAGCAAGATGGCTGGTATTGAGTTGTTGAACAACTCCTTAATAACCTTTGTTTCCTCCCTTTACACCATGGACTCCAATCTTGTATAATGCCATTGCCTAGTCCAAATTTCCTTTATAAATAGAAGCTTGATTTTCAATTTTGATGTTGGTGATTGTCTGAGTTTGAGAGTTTTAAGTGCTGAGCTACTATAGGAGTATACATAGAGTGTAGGAGGTCCAATTCAAGCTCAAGAAGGTATAATTTCTAATTATGTTCTTGAAATAGGTCTTGGTTGATTTTTGGAATTTCTTGAATTCATATGTCAAGCATAATGAATTAGCATGTTATAATGTGTTTAAGAAGTTTTCTAGCATGTATGAACACTTTAGTAGTGGCTTGGAACATGTCTAAGTCGTTAGAATTCAAGTTGGTTAAGACTCTGTAAAACAGAGTTTGCTTCTGCACCTAAACCAGGCATGGCGCAGCTGTGCCATAATTGAACTAAGGCGCAGCGCAGCTGCACCGGCCTCTGAGTTTAGTTTTTCTTTCTGTTTTAAAATTTGCTAAGTGCTGGTATAGTATTATAGCTTAAGCCAACATGCAAACATGTGTAACATGTGTATATAAGTATAAGATTTGCATGAATTGGTAGGAGATCTTTAACAAAAACTTAAGGTTTTGAAGACAAACCTTGTGGAAACTTATGAGTTTAAGTTCTGAACTTAATGGTTCATATACATGATTTCTTCCAGAGAGGAATAAGCAAGTTATGGTGTTATGGTGTCCTTGTCATGATCATACTTGTTAGCTTTGTGTTAGAAAATGTTTTAAGGGAAAAAGCTTGATATGGTTAAGGTGAATATGCATGAATGTTACATGTTATATATTATGATCTTGAAAAGAAGATATCATGACTTATTTACTTAGGATAAGAGTTTTGAAGATGTCTTATGTGTGTTAGATTTCATAGTTCAAGCCTAAAATGGTTTCAAAAGCAAACTTGAACATATTTTCAAAATCTAGTTGCATCACATGGATATCTAGATTCTAAGGGATTTATAAGTCATGTTATGTCTATAATATCACTAGATATGATTTATATGTGCTATATTGCATCATTCATAAAAAATGATTTCAAGGGCAACCTCGAGCATATTCTTGAACTTAGGCTGCATTATATGAGTATTTAGATTTTAAAGGCTCGAGATGTCATGTTATGTTTCATTATGTCACTAAACATAAGTCTTATATGTTAAACATAATGGAAGTAAACCAAGCTTGAGGGTAAAGCATGTTTTAAAGTGTTAAACAATGCTAGGTATGAGTAAAAGATATGAATATGTACAAGCATGTGTAGTAAAGATTGTGTGACCTCTTTATGAGAACATAAGGCTAATTAGTACACCTAGTGATTTCATAATCCTATTTGGTTTTGATTCATGGAAATCCTAAACTAAAGTCTCTAACATATAAGATTGAACTTGAGATGGTCATACAAGTATGTAAAGACCTCTAGCGTGTATGCATGTTAAGTGTAAGTGTTTAAGTGTATTAAAGTATGGACTGAAAATAGGAAGTGCAAATTGATTGATTACATTGTTTAGCACGTCAAAACATAACTAAAATTAACATAATGTAACTTACGCTACTATGACAACATCATCCCCGAAAATAGATATCCTATGGTATGCAGAACTGTCCCCAGCCAAGCAGATAGATGCCTAAATTTAAGAAATTTACAAACAAGATTCAGTAAATCAAATCAAAAATAAACTAAAATGAAAATTCACCCATGCGGATTCTTACCTGAAAAAGATGATGCGCATATTAGAAACTGAATAAATTAATTACACTTACACAGTAATAACCAACTTTTCCCAATCTGGCCACTAGCGTAGCTATGCCAGTTTGTACTGCAGGAAAGGCGCAGTTGCGCTGATCCCTAGCAGTGCCAAACTGATTTAGCTACATGTCAGTTCCAACCTCTACCATCATTTCAGTTTCACATAGTAAGAATTAAATCCCAAATTGATAATACTACTAATTAACATCCTATTCATTCTTTCATGCATGGAGTTACTTTATAATTCAATTATATACAATTACTCTTAATAAATATTAATTAATCTTTCTCTTATTAAACCGTTCCTCTATTAATTCACTAAGTGAATCTCTTAGTCCTTCATTGTGACACACTAGACAATTCTTATAAGCTTTAGATTAAGCTTTTCATCATTCTTACCACATTACCTTATTTGTCATATAGTTCTCAACACTTAACTTAATTGAATAGAGTTTCTATAACTCATGCCACAACAATATGTAATTATATTCAAATAAATATCTGGCTTTTATTAATATAATTATTAATAATATTCAAAAAATCGTCGGGTATTACATCCTCCCCCCCTTTATAAAAATTTCGTCCTCGAAATTGGTACAAGGTTACACAAATAGATGGGGATAGTCCCTCCTCATCTTATCCTCTAATTCCCATGTAGCCTCCTCGGCGTTGTGGTTTCACCAAATTACTTTTACAGAAGATATAGTTTTATTTCTCAAAGTTTGCTCTTTTCTGTCTATCACTTGGACAGGAATTTCCTCATAAGTCAGGTTCTTCTCTACTTGAATAGGCTCATAAGATATCACGTGCTTATAGTGAGGCTTGTATGGACGTAACACAGAAATATGAAACACATTGTGAATGTATTCCAGCTCGGGTGGTAAGGCTACTTTATACGCCACTTCGCCTACTCGCTTCAATACCTCAAATGGTCATATGAACCTCGGACTTAACTTTCCCTTCTTACAGAATCTTATCTTCCCATTCCAAGGAGATACTTTCAAAAACACAAAACTTCTGACTTCAAAGTCTTGGTCCTGACGATGCAAATCCGCGTATTTCTTTTGGCGATCTTGTGCAGCTACTAGTCTGGCTCTTATCGTTGTCACTAAGTCGACTGTTTCTTGAACTAATTTCGGTCCTAATATCCTTCGTTCTCCTACTTCATCCCAACACAACGGTGTTCTGCACTTTTTCCCGTAAAGAGTTTCATACGGTAGCATGCCGATACTTGCATGATAACTATTGTTGTAAGCAAATTCAACTAAGGGCAAGTGGTCGTCCCAGCTCCCCTTGAAGTCCATCACGCAAGCTCTAAGCATGTCTTCTAACGTTTATATGGTTCGCTCACTCTGCCCATCGGTTTGTGGATGATAAGCGGTACTCAACCTTAACTGTGTCCCCATTCTCTCTTACAAGCTTTTCTAGAAATTTGACGTGAAGCGCAGATCTCGATCAGAGACAATCGATATCGGCACCCCATGTCGTGAAACGATCTCCTTTACGTACAACTTTGCCAATTGATTCAAATTAAAATGAATCTTTATTGGTAGTAAATAAGCTGACTTCATTAGTCGATCCACGATAACCCAAATGGCATCATAACCTTTTTGCGTAACTAGAAGTCCTACCACGAAGTCCATCGTAATGTGCTCCCATTTCAACTCAATTATCTGTAATGGTTGAAGTAGACCACTCGGCCGCTGGTGCTCTACTTTGACTCGTTGACAAGTAAGACATCTACTAACACACTCTTCAAAAGTGTTGTCGAAAATCTCGATACATCTTCGTGCCTCCTGGATGAACAAAATACGTCGTATTATGTGCTTCGTACAAGATTTCCTCTCTCAATTCGGTCACAACTGGCACCCACACTCGACCGTCAAATCTCAATATACTGTCCTTATCCACCTTGAATTTCTCTTCCTCATTTTCTATTATTCTCCTCCTTATCTTCTTGCATTCTTCATCTTTTTCTTGTGATTCCTTTACTCTATCCAATAATCTTGGATGAGCTTCCATCACAAATAATTTTCCCTCCGATTCTCCTGGTTCCTTCACATCCATTTTTTATTTCTCCATTTCTCTTATTAACTCCTCTTGAGTTGTTAACTTAAAAAATTTCTCCCTTCCTTTTCTACTTAAAGTGTCGGCTACTACGTTAGCCTTTCTCGGGTGATAAAGAATCTCGCAGTCCTAGTCCTTGATTAATTCCAATCACATCCTTTGCCTCAGATTCAACTCCTTCTGTGTTAAGATATATTTCAGACTCTTGTGGTCCGTGTATATCTCATATTTTTCTCCGTCCAAATAGTATCTCCAAATTTTTAACACAAAAACTAATGTTGCAAACTACAAGTCATGAGTAGGGTATCGTTTTTCTTAATCCTTCAACTGTCGTGATGCATACACAATGACCTTGCCATGTTGCATTAGCACACAACCAAGTCCCTTGTGCGATGCATTACTATACACCACAAATCCTCCCGTATCATCTGGTAATGATAATACAGGTGTGACGCCCCCAAAATAGGTATACATCACCCATTCTGAGTCGCCAAATACATGGTACAAAAATTAAATATAAACTTCTTTTATACAATACGACAAAACGTAGCTGAGAGTTTTTACACGAATATTATCTCATAGACAATATCCAAGCTCAAATTCAATCCTCATTACATTTATTATCACACTAAATAGTGAGGACTGCTAAAACAACCATCTCGGACCGTCACTCTATTCTCCGACTAGTCCCGGCTACGTTCTCATTTTCTGAAGAGAACAATGAAAGCAAAAGAGTGAGCTCAACTAGTCCAGTAAGAAATATTATGACTAAGATAATACATAATAAATTATCATTAGCCTTCAACAGTGTTAAACAGATAAAATATAATAAACATCAAATTTAACTGTAGCGAAATAAGAAATCCATTAGAAGAGTCAAGTAAAGCATGATATCTACTATCTTCTATGATTTAAAAAGTTTATCATCAACTTTATAGCTGAGACTCAGCTTAATAAATAATCCACATCACTGAATTATCCATGCACTACGGGCCAAGGATATTCATTAGTTTCACGTCCACAAATTATCCGTGCACTACGAGCCAAGGATATTCGTGTAATCACCAATGGTCATGATCATACTAACAACTGTCCATCAATGCACTACGGGCCCTTGAGGACTTTTACCACATCATTTGTAACATTACAGGTCATGATTATACAGAATAATCCATGGTCATAATCATAACAATCAATAGTCCATCTATGCGCGCAAGCCAAAGATGACTTTCATCACAATATAAGCATGAGGATAATGACAATGATATAAGAATTCAATTAAAAGAAAGCAGAGGATAAATTTTTAAAGATTTATTATTTAATTTATTCAGAATTCAATAATGTCCAAATTATCAACATGATATTACTTTATGGAGTAAAATTCAAGAATAATATTGTATCAAAAATGATTTGGACAACAAAGAAATTAATTTTTTATCATGAATACTTCCTCGGGTGAATAGTTTTTCGTGAATAGTACTCATGAATAGTACTTTATGAATAGTACCAGAGAATAGTACTTTGTGAATAGTATCCATGAATAGTACTTTATGAATAGTATCTGGAAATAGTACTTTGTGAATAGTACCCGTGAATAATACTTTGTGAATAGTACCTTGTGAATAGTATTCTGGCATGAAAAGATCAATAATTATCAAGAATGCTCAGAATAGTATTTTCATGAAAAGATACTGGATGAAGCGCAAATATCAAGGATATTCTACTAATTTCACATAGTATAGAAGCAATACGTTAACAGAATGAGTATAGAATTAGAAATCCGAAACGAAATAATACTACTCACACACTAAAGAGTATGGAAGAAAATATTATTTCTTACGAATACTGAACAAAAATAATATCCCTTACCTTAGAAGAAGACCGGATACTGGAATAGTGAAGTATCAGAATACTCTTCTTCTTCCTCTGTATAGCTTCTCTCTCTATAATTGCTCTTGTGTGTCTTAGTGAATTGGTGAGAATGAAATAAGAATGAGCTTCTATTTATAGAAAAACATAGTTTCGATAATTGCACATTTTGGAGCTCGAATTATTACAATATAGTACATTCATCTTTTCCTCCATTTTTAATTTAGTCCTACAAGTATTATCAATATTGCACCACCTCCCCTAATAGTAATGCATGTGAACCAATAGTTTTATTCATGTAAGCAAATAGTTATATGCATGTGAACTAATAGCAATTAATTACTCATTTATCTGATTAATTAACCGATTGGTCAATTTAACATCTAAAAATCAATTATTATCGAAAAAAATATCGATTTTCACTAACACAAATAATCCCAACACAATAGAAATATCTTTATCAACAATTTCATCTTTAATTAACACGAACTTATTCATCATTAATACTATAACTCATAATATTTAACAACCAGATCTTTCCTAGGAAAGTGGGGGCTTTCCGATAAGAATTTCTCCCTACTGGCGCGCAATTAGGTGACCAAACCCCTTTTCTCGACAGAACTTTGTAGATATCGTCAATATTACAAATAATAATATGAATAACTTTGTCGTCTCAATTATTGATTTAAAAATATAAAATATTATGCAGATGATACTATGACAATAATCGAATCAATAATATGAGAGATATTATGCAACAATTACTGTAGCAATAATTGAGTATAACTGAGTGACTTCTCACGTAAGCATCAATAATCAATACTATGTGCTACTATGCAATCACACGTATTACTAAACTTTTACCACTGGATAGTTCAACAGTTTAACGGTAAAACTTTCGCCGTTATTTTTATAAAAAGACATTTTCGTTATTTTCTAACTCTGACAATATTTTCGTTGTGGGGTCCACCAATGATCGTGCCATCGTACGAATATTCCCTGTTAAAACGAATATTCCTCGACCATTCAGATATTTTATAATAACTTACTTACTTTGCAAAATTTATAACTATTACCCACAACTATAATATTATATTAAATCCACACCATAATATTCAAAAATATATTTCGAGAAAAAATAATCTTTATTTATAAAAGTTGGGGTCTTACAACTTCTCATTCTTATGAAATTTCATCCTCAAAATTAGGTTACATACCTGGTATGTCGAAGAGGTGAGGATACCTTGACTTCATTTCAGATTCTAACTCCTAGGTCATTTTCTCAACATCGTGGTTTCTCCACAAAAGTTTGACTTGAGGATAACCTTGGAGCGTAGAATATGATCCTTCTTATCCAAAATTTTAATAGGTACCTCTTCATACGTTAAACCTTTCGCTATCTCGTCTAGTTCTAATTCAATAATGTGGTGCGGGTCTTTCACATATTTACGTAACATAGATATGTGAAAAACATTATAAACACGAGACATACTTGGCGGTAAGGCGAGTCTATAGGCCATAGTTCCTACTCGGTCAAGGATTTCAAATGGGCCAATTAATCGAGGATTGAGCTTTCCTCTCTTTTCAAATCTTGTAACTCCTTTCTATGGAGCAACACGTAATAACACATGATCTCCAACATTGAATTCCACGTCATTTCGATGAATATCAACATAACTCTTTTGTCGACCTTGTGAGGTCTTTATACGTTGTCGAATCATTTGAATCTTCTCCGTAGTTATGCGTACCAATTTCGATCCCAAAAACGTTGTTTCACCCACCTCATCCCAGCATACTGGAGAACGACACTTGCGTCCATACAACGCCTCGAATGGAGCCATGCCAATACTTACTTGATAACTTTTGTTGTAGGAAAATTTCACCAATGCTAAGAACTTGTCCCAATTTCTATTGAAGTCAAGGACACACAGTCTTAATAGATCTTCAAGAGTTTGAATAGTCCTCTCTGACTGTCCGTCCGTTTGAGGATGATATGCCGACCTAAATCATAAATCTGTGCCCATAGCTTTCTGCAAGCTAACCTAAAATCGTGAAGTGAATCTTGGGTCTCGATCAGAAATTATGGATACTGGCATACCATGCAGTTTTACAATCTCATTTATGTAAATACGAGCAAGACGTTCAAGTGAATAAGTTTCTCGTATAGGTAAAAAATGAGCAGACTTGGTCAATCTATCAACAATGACCCAAATTGCATCTATGCCTTGAGAAACCATGGGAAGACCAGTAACGAAGTCCATGGTAATGTGCTCCCACTACTATTTTGGAATTTCAAGTGGTTGCAATGGACCTTTTGGCACTTGATGCTCTGCCTTGACTTGTTGACACGTTAAACACCTTGAGATAAACTCCGCGATCACTCTTTTCATATTGCTCCACCAAAATGAATGTCAAAGATCACGATACATTTTGGTACCCCCAGGATGGATTGCAAACGGTGTGTTGTGCGCTTCCATCATGATCTTATACTTTAAATCAGGGTCTTAGGAACACAAAGTCTGGAGTTGACTCAAAGTATTCCTTCTTCATCGATTCTTGCTTCCGGGATATCACCTTCTTGTACTTTCTTCTTCATACGCATCAGCTCCAGGTCTGTAGCTTGAGCAGCTTTAACTTTATCGATTAAAGTCGGTTCTACTTGTATATTTGACATCATCACGTGGGTCCCTGGAGTCTTTAACTCTTTCTCCATCCTTTGTAAGTCATACAAAATGGGCCTTTGCGTTGACAATATCGCACTCGTACCCACATATGATCTTCTACTCAATACGTCAGCTACTACGTTCATTTTCCAGGACGGTATTGAATGGTATGATCATAATCTTTCAACAGCTCGAGCCAACGTCGTTATCGCATGTTAAGTTCTTTTTGGGTAAAGAAATATTTGAGGCTTTTATGATTCGTATAGATCTCCACTTTCTCCCCATACAGGTAATGCCTCCAGATTTTAAGTACGAAAATGACAGCTGCCAACTCTAGATCATAAGTATGATAATTCCTCTCATATTCTTTGAGTTGTCGTGAGGCATAGGCTATGACTTTCCCATGTTGCATGAGAACACATCCTAAATCTTTGTCGGAAGCATCGCTGTATATGACAAATCCCTCTGAACCAGATGGTATTGTCAGAACAGGTGCTGAAATAAGTCTCTTCCTAAGTTCTTGAAAACCATTCTCACATTCCTCACTCCAACCAAATTTTGTATCTTTTCGAGTCAGCTGAGTTAATGGAGTAGTGATTTGAGAAAATCTTTCTACTAATCTCCGATAATAACCAGCAAAGCCGAGAAAGCTACGTACTTCGGTCACTGACTTAGGTTACTCCCAGTTTTAAATTTCTTCAATCTTTGCCGGGTCAACAGATATTCCGTGATTTGATATCACGTGCCCAAGGAATGCTACTTCCTCAAGTTAGAACTCGTATTTCTTCAACTTGGCATATAACTTATTTTCACGAAGCTTTTGGAGTATCAGCCTTGTAACGACCCCAAAATTCATACAATTTAATTCTCGACTTCGGTCGTTAATAATACATTCAACCTTTAATTTTACATCATTAAACGATAATATAACCATTGAAATTTGCGAAATAATTAAAATTTTCTATTACAAATTATTCTCGTTCCCAAAACCTTCAACCTTTACATCTAAATATCTCAGAATCATTTTAATACTACAATAGTTTACATTCGCAAAATAATATTATAATTACAACATTAATACATTTACCAAAACATTAGACATGGTTTACAAGAATAATAACTTAGCTAGGATATTAAATCTTCATATATCACTTTTGATCCATAACAATCAAGTAGCACATAGCGTTACCTTCAATTCTTGAATCTGCAAAAATGGTTATTTGCAAGAATGAGCTCGATAGCTCAGCAAAATCTAACAGTTTTTCATGCATCACGTAACACACAATAACATGCTCAATATACAAGAATAATCATAAACAAACATAGCATACATGTTGTAGTTCACATAACAACTATAAAGATTGAGTTCCTTACTCAATCAACATTCATAGTTCAATCATCATAGTCATAGATTGACTTTCACATTTCATACTTTTGACATATATAATACATCATACACTAAAATTTTAAAGCAGATCATCATCAAGTTCACATAGCAAAAAGGAACTGAAAGACTTGCCTTTACCGACGTTTTACCAACACGCTAATACTTCGCGTCCTTGCACAACCTACACTGTATGTGAGATTGATAATAAATAAAATCAATAATCAATCTCATGGTCAAATTTATTCTAAGACCTTACTTTATCTTATTATCATTTATAATATCTTTATAGACATCTAACTGTATTTTATATGCAACTCGGTTTTATTTTTATTTTCATCACCACACATGCTAGAATATCTCACTTGTAGTTTAATGTGTGTATATCACACCATTTTATTTTATCAATTTGGTTTCAAAAATGCATATTCAACACATTGTTTACATGTTTAATTTTCCTTCATAAATCAAAAATTACCCTTTTCGATTTCTTTCCATTATTATTCTTGTATTATCATCTTTTCATACTTAGATATCCAATATTAGCCATTAGTTAGACACTTTGTATACCAAAGTTTAGAAACGCTATTACTTTTAGGCATTTTATCGAGCACGTTATGTGCACACATTAACTTATCTCAACTCTTGATCTTAAATGGTTAATTATACATAGAATATGATAACACATATCTATATTCATTAAATATGTCAAAACATATTTTTAATCATCAAAATATACCATCACCCAAAATCTTAATTCAAACATAATTATAAAACTCATCTTCACAATTTCTTTAGCAAAACGTTGCTTTCGTTTTTAACGTATCTCCTTCATTACATGTCCATTTTTATTCCTTCTTATATAGAATTAACCCTTACTCAATGTAATAAAACCTCATCTAGGCCTTAAAGTCAGACCCTTATCCATCTAAACCAGATTCTACAATTCATCAACTAGTGTAGAAAATTTCATTTTCTAGACATCCTTACTAAACAATTTATTTCGGACATGATCCGGTCCATAAAATGGCTCAATCTTGCATGTCCAGCTAGTAAACTTCCATATCTACAACTTTGCAGTTTTAAGTTTCTTCAGATTCAAAACACACAAATTTATATGAATTTTTCAAAGTCAGAAACCGTAACAGTTTTGATTTTCTGGACAGATTATTTTCCCTTCGGACCAGCCTTACTAAAATAGACATTGCAAGAAATCTACAAAGAGTTTTCATGTGATTCCACTTTCAGAATATAGCTTACTTCAATATCTTCGATTTGATATAAAGCTCACTTTCTAACTCATTATACCCAAAGAGATATGAATTTCACAAGATATGTCCACAATTACTCAAAACCTACGAATTTTGTTCTTCAAATTTTCTTTCTTGAATACTTTTGTTTGATTCTTGATAATCCAAGATTAAACCAATACAAACAAGATTAAGCATGATCTATTACCCTAGAACATAAATCTACCCAAAAATCAAAGATTAATTAAGAGTTTAGAAGTTACCTTCTTCTAGCTTTTTCTTCTTCTTTTTCTTCTAGCTCATCTCAATTCCTCTATTTCTCTCTATCTCTCTCAATTTCTCAATTCAACTTCTATATAACCATTATCCTACATTATGAAGAACATAAAAATATAATTAAAACAAGGAATTTAGATTATAGCCTTATTAGTATGAATTTAAGAGAGAGATGAAGATGATGATGATGATGGGGCTTGTTTTGTCTTCTCAAAGCTTTCCCTTCTTCTTCTTTTTCTTCCTCTTCTTCTTCTCCTACAACTCTCTCTAACTCTATTCTTCTATCTTTTGTTTGTTTTCTAAAACTAACATACTAACTTGTAGTATATACATATAATATACAATACTAGTAATATATAATATATGTAACTCCTAGTAATTATTAGATATACTAATTACTAGTTAATACATAGGTTACAACAACTTGAACTTGAAAAGCCTAAGACCATGTTTGGCAAATACTCATTATTTTAATTAATCAATAGCTTAACATCAATCAATCTCATCAAATTGTCACATAATTATATTTAGTTGTTAATTATAATTTCGTGTAACAATCATCACATAACTCATCAAATTTAATTATCTCAATTAAATTAGAACTATAACATAAAATTATTATATTAATTAAATTAAATACTAAATATTCATTTAATTAATCTACTACACTTAATTACATTACTCTATAATCAAAACAAAATTTATTTATTTACTCAATAAATAATTCAATTAAATATTTATATATATTAAAATTAATATATAACATTCTCTTCACATCAATTCATATATTCTACAATATATGACATACACATACTCACACCCAACATATCTCATAAATAATACTTTTATTTATAAAATTCTCATTTATAAATTCTAAAAAATCTGGGATGTCACATCCTTCCCTCCTTATAAGGATTTCGTCCTCGGAATCACCGAAACCCTACCTTACTCAGGTTTTCCTCAAATTTATTCATTGAATAACTTCAACACATTACCTTAATATATATTTTATATTTTCTACTCTCACCATTCTTGATAATAAATTCTTATAAGTTTTATTTCATAACATTTAGTTAGACTCAATTATATTTGAGTATTACATATTCTTTGACCCGTTCATTATCTTTCTCGAAGGATCATTATCATATACTATATGATCAAACTCTCGGGACATTACATTCACCCATTCTTCTAAGAATTTCGTCCTCGAAATTTTTATTTATTAATCTTTATTCATTCAATCTATCAAAATAGATTTTTACGTTAATACTTTATTCAGTCATTGGGTTCTATAACCACTTCCTTTCCACAAAGATCTTTATACAATTATTAACTTTTCTATTAAAAGATTTACACTATTCTTTGATAACTCATCTCCTTCTTATACCAACACTTCTTTTCTCACTTATTCAATATATTCATCATTCAGTGTCGCATCCTACGACTTACTTCTTTCTAAGGAATATCATCCTTACCATATTCGCCTTTTAGAATAGCAAGAATCTCCCATAATTGCTCAATAATTAGGGAGTAGTATGAATAACTCACGAATTTAAAAGATTCTAAATCATGCTGAGGGGTCACAAGATCGTGAACTCTATTCTCAGTTTACTAGTGCTTCAACTCAATCCTTCACACTGCAAACCAGAGTGTTTATCAATCACAAAGACTGAAAACACCCTCCTTACGTACACTAGGTGGCTAACCTATTGTACCACTACGTTGGGCCGCAACGTAGTGTTTTGTAACGACTATATACGTTACGCTCGGAACCATTGTCCCCGAAAACATGTCCCCTTATAGGGTTGTTCACCTCAGCTTTTCAACATCTGAATCCACACCAAAATAATTTGGTTTGGCATAACTTTTCAATAAACGCTTAAATTTCATGAACATCTTTCAATATTCGTCTAACTGAATCAAATAGCATAGACCTCTACAACAATTCGAACATCAACCGAAATATGCATATACATACATAGATATGAATTCTCATATCTTAAAGAAATCTCAAAAATCTTTTTATGACGTCATGATACCGCACTGTATTTACAGTCCGTTGAGGATTCCGTCATTTGGTGATTTTATCATACTACATCATACCATAGTGGGCTGATGATCCTTAGATCACATCCAACACTAGGTAATACTGCATTGATGACTCCATCATTTTTATCATCTTTGCACCAGGTTACATGATGCATTAATGATATAAAATATATTTTGATATATTGCAAATCATTTTTGTCTAGCCGAAACAATTAGCATAGACAAACGAATAATAGTATTGTTGTTAAAACTCATTGGTTCCATCATTTGATCCAATGTTTTTCAAGAAAATAGAAGTGTAAACATCTGCACGAAGTCAATAAATTTTAAAAGTCTAGCATAGCTAGTAGATTTAAAGTACCTATGCTTCCACCATTAACTCCACTTTCTATAATGATCCATTGCTTAATAGGTCTATCTATTCCTATCATCCTCAATACTCCATTTACACTTATCTATTCCCAGTTTGTCAAACTTACCACACGTTATGAGTTCAGGAACTTGCCACAATCATATGAGTTTAAGAACTTATCCTAGTCAGACCATAGGCGTCCATTCGCTGAGGGGTTCAAAAACATACCATATAATTATAAGTCACGAACCTACCATAAGTATGAGTTTTAAGAACTCGCACTTAACCTTATAATATTCTCTAACTATACTCTACCTATCTGTTATACACATGAGAAAAGAATCACCTTCTCAACAGGCATATAGCAAATAGCACGACAGAAACATTCCAATGATTATCAATGTGATAAACTGAGTGCAAGTACAAAACCCTCGCCCATACAAAGGTTTGTACAACTTAGCCATCACATAAGTCCTGAATTGAAATTTCACCTAACTCTATCATGCTTATAACTTGCTCTTTGCTCGATACGAATTCCTCGTATCACATTATCTATAACTCCTCATGAGTTATCTTGTACTATTTCATAGTACTCCATCTTCATAACATTAAGCTATAATTATTCAAACATTATAGACCATCTTTCTTTTATAACTTAAACAGACCACGTCATGATCTTATTCTATAATCATCTCCCTTAAAATTCTTTTCTTAACTCGTGATCGTTTTGTTTTATGATCCTCTTTCTTTATCTTTTTCATCATTTACGATATTATTCGTTATCTTGGCTTTTAGAGTTAGAAAACTCCCATTTCTTATCTTTATATCTCTTCAAGATTCTTCCTTGAATCTTCTTGTTTAAATAACAATTCTTCCTTTAAGAATTTCTAACTTCATTTACATTGCTCAACATTTCATTCAAGTTCTACACTTTCATCATACGTATCCACTCTCTATACTTGGTACACATCGAGCTACTGGTTTCAATATGGTACGCTGAGTGGTTCCCCACAAACAACCAACAAACTAGGTTCCGAGTTGCTAGTTCGTATATACCTCAACTCTATGAAGGAATCGTTTAGCCCAGATACCATACATCAACTACGAAAGAGTACAATTGCACCACTTAGATATAACTCTCTATTCTTAACTTCTTTATCATTCTCTTTTTTATAGACATTGTCTATTTATTATCACCTTACATCCTTATTATTGGAGTTAGGTAACCCCACATTCATATTCCTTATAACTCTGCGAGATTCTTCTTTGAATCATTTCACGCAAGTTTTATCCCTTCTTTATACGTTTCTTACATTACTTCTTACTGTTCAAACTCTAGTTGAGCTTATTCGTTCCTTATCTTCACCTCTCTTCTCTAAGGTTATAGCCTAAGGTACTCTTACCTAAGGTTTCTAACCTATCAGCTTTGATACCAACTGTAACGACCCCAAAATTTATACAATTTAATTCTCGACTTCGGTCGTTAATAATACATTCAACCTTTAATTTTACATCATTAAACGATAATACAACCATTGAAATTTGCGAAATAATTAAAATTTTCTATTACAAATTATCCTCGTTTCCAAAACCTTCAACCTTTACATCTAAATATCTCAGAATCATTTTAATACTATAATAGTTTACATTCGCAAAACAATATTATAATTACAACATTAATATATTTACCAAAACATTAGACATGGTTTACAAGAATAATAACTTAGCTAGGATATTAAATCTTCATATATCACTTTTGATCCATAACAATCAAGTAGCACATAGCGTTACCTTCAATTCTTGAATCTGCAAAAATGGTTATTTGCAAGAATGAGCTCGACAGCTCAGCAAAATCTAACAGTTTTTCATGCATCACGTAACACATAATAACATGCTCAACATACAAGAATAATCATAAACAAACATAGCATACATGTTGTAGTTCACATAACAACTATAAAGATTGAGTTCCTTACTCAATCAACATTCATAGTTCAATCATCATAGTCATAGATTGACTTTCACATTTCATACTTTTGACATATATAATACATCATACACTAAAATTTTAAAGCAGATCATCATCAAGTTCACATAGCAAAAAAGAACTGAAAGACTTGCCTTTATCGGCGTTTTACCAACACGCTAATACTTCGCGTCCTTGCACAACCTACACTGTATGTGAGATTGATAATAAATAAAATCAATAATCAATCTCGTGGTCAAATTTATTCTAAGACCTTACTTTATCTTATTATCATTTATAATATCTTTATAGACATCTAACTGTATTTTATATGCAACTCGGTTTTATTTTCATTTTCATCACCACACATGCTAGACTATCTCACTTGTAGTTTAATGTGCGTATATCACACCATTTTATTTTACCAATTTGGTTTCAAAAATACATATTCAACACATTGTTTACATGTTTAATTTTCCTTCATAAATCAAAAATTACCCTTTTCGATTTCTTTCCATTATTATTCTTGTATTATCATCTTTTCATACTTAGATATCCAATATTAGCCATTAGTTAGACACTTTGTATACCAAAGTTTAGAAACACTATTACTTTTAGGCATTTTATCGAGCACGTTATGTGCACACATTAACTTATCTCAACTCTTGATCTTAAATGGTTAATTATACATAGAATATGATAACACATATCTATATTCATTACATATGTCAAAACATATTTTTAATCATCAAAATATACCATCACCCAAAATCTTAATTCAAACTTAATTATAAAACTCATCTTCACAATTTCTTTAACAAAATGTTGCTTTCGTTTTTAACGTATCTCCTTCGTTACATGTCCGTTTTTATTCCTTCTTATATAGAATTAACCCTTACTCAATGTAATACAACCTCATCTAGGCCTTAAAGTCAGACCCTTATCCATCTAAACCAGATTCTACAATTCATCAACTAGTGTGGAAAATTTCATTTTCTAGACATCCTTACTAAACAATTTATTTCAGACATGATCCGGTCCATAAAATGGCTCAATCTTGCATGTCCAGCTAGTAAACTTCCATATCTACAACTTTGCAGTTTTAAGTTTCTTCAGATTCAAAACACACAAATTTATATGAATTTTTCAAAGTCAGAAACTGTAACAGTTTTGATTTTTTGGACAGATTATTTTCCCTTCGGACCAACCTTACTAAAATAGACATTGCAAGAAATCTACAAAGAGTTTTCATGTGATTCCACTTTCAGAATATAGCTTACTTCCATATCTTCGATTTGATATAAGGCTCACTTTCTAACTCATTATACCCAAAGAGATATGAATTTCACAAGATATATCCACAATTACTCAAAACCTACAAATTTTGTTCTTCAAATTTTCTTTCCATTTCATTTTCTTTCTTGAATCCTTTTGTTTGATTCTTGATAACCCAAGATTAAATCAATACAAACAAGATTAAGCATGATCTATTACCCTAGAACATAAATCTACCCAAAAATCAAAGATTAATTAAGAGTTTAGAAGTTACCTTCTTCTAGCTTTTTCTTCTTCTTCTTCTAGCTCATCTCAATTCCTCTATTTCTCTCTATCTCTCTCAATTTCTCAATACAACTTCTATATAACCATTATCCTACATTATGAAGAACATAAAAATATAATTAAAACAAGAAATTTAGATTATAGCCTTATTAGTATGAATTTAAGAGAGAGATGAAGATGATGATGATGATGGGGCTTGTTTTGTCTTCTCAAAGCTTTCCCTTCTTCTTCTTTTTCTTCCTCTTCTTCTTCTCCTACAACTCTCTCTAACTCTATTCTTCTATCTTTTGTTTGTTTTCTAAAACTAACATACTAACTTGTAGTATATACATATAATATACAATACTAGTAATATATAATATATGTAACTCCTAGTAATTATTAGATATATTAATTACTAGTTAATACATAGGTTACAACAACTTGAACTTGAAAAGCCTAAGACCATGTTTGGCAAATACTCATTATTTTAATTAATCAATAGCTTAACATCAATCAATCTCATCAAATTGTCACATAATTATATTTAGTTGTTAATTATAATTTCATGTAACAATCATCACATAACTCATCAAATTTAATTATCTCAATTAAATTAGAACTATAACATAAAATTATTATATTAATTAAATTAAATACTAAATATTCATTTAATTAATCTACTACACTTAATTACATTACTCTATAATCAAAACAAAATTTATTTATTTACTCAATAAATAATTCAATTAAATATTTATATATATTAAAATTAATATATAACATTCTCTTCACATCAATTCATATATTCTACAATATATGACATACACATACTCACACCCAACATATCTCATAAATAATACTTTTATTTATAAAATTCTCATTTATAAATTCTAAAAAATCTGGGATGTCACATCCTTCCCTCCTTATAAGGATTCCGTCCTCGGAATCACCGAAATCCTACCTTACTCAGGTTTTCCTCAAATCTATTCATTGAATACAAAGTCGCATATTTTTGATGGTGACATGGTTCAACTCCTGATAATCAATACAAAGTCGCATACTCTCATCTTTCTTCTTCACAAATAGAACAGGAGCACCCCAAGGAGACGTACTAGGACGAATGAAATCGATGTCTAACAATTCCTGTAGTTGAGTTTTTAACTCCTGAAGTTCAATATGAGCCATTCGATATGGGGCTTTAGAAATGGGTTTTGTACCGGGTTCAAGGTCGATACAAAAATTAATTTCACGCTCTGGGGGTAGGCCAGGAAGTTCTTCAAGGAATATGTTAGGAAATTTAGTAATAATAGAAATATCATTCAAAACTGACGTATTTTTGTTTAAATCTGTGACATGGGCTAAGAAAGCTTGACATCCGTTTTTTAATAAATGAATAGCTTTATGGTTCGATATAACAGTGATTGACTTTAGTGGTTTGGTTGCTTGAATTCACATAATAGGTTGGTTAGGAATATGAAAGCTAACAACCTTACGAAAACAAACAATTTTAGCATGATAAGTAGTTAACTAATCAATCCCTAGAATCACATCGAATGCAAGTATTTTCAAAGAGATAAGATCGACAGGTAATTTGCGGTTGCCGATATTAATCAAACAAGACTTATAAACAGTGGATGTATGAAGTTTTCTCCCAACGGAGTTTCAACAGATAAGTCAAAGTCTAGTTTCTCCGGAGTTAAATTTAAACGTTGAGCGCAAGTAGGAGAAATAAAAGAATGGGTAGAACCGGTATCAAATAAGGTATAGATTTCACTAGAGTTTATGATTAGCTTACCCGTGATGACTTTGTTTCAGGTTCCTCGCTTTTTGGGAGGTCATGACAAACGCTCTCCCTTGAACTACCACCTTTGACTTCTCTGTTACGGCCTTTGGTGCCTCTATCCCAGCTGGACTTGACTTCACTGCACGACAAAATTGGACTAGATGACCTTCTCTTCCACAATTATAACACGATTTGGATTGATGCGTATAGTTCGAACTGATGTGTCCCTCCCCTCCGCATTTGTAGCATACGATCGGTGATCGTTCTCTTTCTTTAATAACGGGTGCTGGTGCTGAAGTCTTTCTATCATTATTGAATCTCCTCTTCTTGAAATTTTCACTTCTATTGTCTTGGCCATGATTACCACCGAAGTGGTTACCATTTCTGGCATGACTGCTACCACTGGTATTATCGTTTTGCCAACTGCTCTCTCTTGGTTGGGTTGACTCATTATCGCGCTCCAATAACTAAGCCATATTTATAACATCTGAATACAAACACAGTTTGTGAGAAATGAGGTATTAACGTATTTCATGTTTCAAACCTCTTAGAAACATCCGTGTCATTCTCTCCTCATTATCAACCAAATGAGACGCAAACCGGGACAACTCGGCAAACTTAGCTTCGTACTGCGATACGGTCATATTGTTTTATTCTAGCTTGATGAACTCCACCTCCTTCATGTGACGAATACTTTCGAAAAAGTACTTGTTGTTGAATAGTTCTTGGAACTTCTCCCAAGACATTTTGAGTGCGGCAGGCTAAGTACGATTTACTGATTTTCACCAGTAATCTACCTCTCCTCTCAACATAAAGGTGGCAAAGGGAACCTTTTGCTCCTCGGAGCATCCAAGACATCAAAAATCTTGGTGATCTGCTTTGTCTACGTCTCTACCTTAAGTGGTTCGGGCTTTCCACAAACTCCGGTGGTCCCAGCTCCTTGAACTGCTTAGTAGTGACCATCCGAGAGTTGCCAGTGTTTTCACCTGCATTGTGAACAAGAGTCTCTCTCGCCTGATGTTGCATGAATTGCATAAAGCCTCTGAACATCCCATCGTTCATCATCTAGTCGGTGTTGTTGTTTACCTAAGGATTATTGCTTTCCTGATGCACATTATCCTGGGTATTGATCGTTGGTGACTCAACGGTCTCATGTGCTTCATTGCTTATCTCAACATATTCATATACCATTTTCAAACATTGCCACAAAATAATGGTTAATTGACATACCACATATTATCCCATATACTCTGACCAACCAATTAAATAATAAATAAACTTAGGTAGGTCATACTAGCGAAGGAATATCCGCCTCTCTCCTTTTAGTTCTAGTCTCACATCTCAGTCAGGGATCATATCTCTAAGCTTTGATACCAAATGTAACGCACCCAAAATAGGTATACATCACCCATTCTAAGTCGCCGAATACATGGTACAGAAATCAAGTACAAACTTCTTTTATATGATACGACAAAACGTAACTTAGAGTTTTTACACGAATATTGTCTCATAGACAATATCTTAGCTCAAATTCAATCCTCATTACATTTATTATGACACTAAATAGTGAGGACTGCTAAAACAACCATATCAGACCGTCACTCTATTTTTCGACTAGTCCCAGCTAAGTTCTCATTTTCTGAAAAGAACAATGAAAGCAAAAGAGTCAGCTCAACTAGACCAGTAAGAAATATTATAACTAAAATAATGCAGAATAAATTATCATTAGCCTTCAACAGTGTTCAACTGATAAAATATAATAAACATCAAGTTTAACTATAGCGGAACAAGCAATCCATTAGAAGAGTAAAGTAGAGCATGATATCTTCTATCTTCTATGATTTAAAAAGTTTATCATCAACTTTATAGCTGAGACTCAGCTTAACAAATAATCCACATCGCTGAATTATACATGCACTACGGACCAAGGATATTCATTAGTATCACGTCCACAAATTATCCATGCACTACGGGCCAAGGATATTCGTGTAATCACCAATGGTCATGATCATACCAACAACTGTCCATCAATGTACTACGGGCCATTGAAAACTTTTACCACATCATTTGTAACATTACGGGTCATGATTATATCGAATAATCCCTGGTCATAATCATACCAATCAATAGTCCATCTATGCACGTAAGCCAAAGATGACTTTCATCATAATATAAGAACGAGGATGATGACAATGATATAAGAATTCAATTAAAAGAAAGCAGAGGATAAATTTTTAAAGATTTATAATTTAATTTATCCAGAATTCAATAATGTCCAAATTGTCAACATGATACTGCTTTGTGGAGTAAAATTCAAGAATAATATTGTATCAAAAATGATTTGGACAGCAAAGAATATAATTTTTTATCATGAATACTTCCTAAGGTGAATAGTACCCGAGTGAATAGTACCCCGTGAATAGTTCTTTGTGAATAGTATCCGTGAATAGATCCCGTGAATAGTACTTTGTGAATAGTACTTTGTGAATAATACTCGGGATTAGTACTTTGTGAATAGTACTTTGTGAATAGTACCCCGTGAATAGTATTCCGACATGAAAAAGTCAATAATTATCAAGAATGCTCAGAATAATATTTCCATGAAACACTACAAAAAAATGGGGCTTCAGCAACAACCGATTTTCGTTGCTAAAGATGCCAAATTTCGTTGCTAAAGATTTTTGGCAACGACTTTACTGTCGTTGTGTCTTTTGTTGGGTAATGAGCGTTGCTAATTGTTCTGCAACGATCGTATTTTTTTCGTTGCCAAAAGTAATACATTTTGTAACGAAATTTAGCTTTCGTACAGATACATCGATCCTTTAGCAACAAAATATATTGTTGCAGAATAATTACAATTTTGTTGCTAAAAATCTCATTTCGTTACAAAAGCCTGCTAATTGTCAACGAAATGAACTCTTTTTTTTTTTTGCAACGACCATGTATTTTCGTTGCAATTGACACCATTTTGTAACGACATTTTTCGTTGCAGTAAATTATGAAAATTGTTGCCTAAGCTTGTTTTCGTTGCGGAATGTAAACTTTTTAGCAACGATTTTCATTGCTGATTATATTATTTGGCAACGACATTATTCTGAATCAGCAACGAAAATGTTTGTTGCTGATTATTTTTTAATAGCAACAAAAGTCATCGATTAGCAACGACATTATATGTTGTCGTTTCTTTATATGTGCAACGAAAGTTGATATGATTTGCAACGATAAAAAATGTTGTCTTTTATTTTAGTATTAACAACAATATCCTCTCTGTTGTTATTAGGTTAATTTTTCGTTGCCAAATATTATATTTTTAATGCCATTAGCAATGAAAATTTATTGCTAAATGCATAAAAAATTATTGCTATATTAAAACTTGTTCAATGCTTTGGTAACGAATTATATTGTTGCCAAATCAAAATTTGACATTCTTTTTGTGTACCTGACTGGCTCAATGTCCCAATAGCAAATAATGACAAAAATACAAAAAACTAAAATATTATTAACTTAATAAAATCATCTACTACATAACCATTCATTATCTTTACAATTAACCATCTAAAGCTATCATAGTTCTTCAATCAAAGTATATATCTACATATATAAAAAGATTATACTTCATAATTTCATCCATTGTCTTCCGTAAACGTAGCACGAAAATTTGATATCCAGTATTGTAAGGCTGGTCGTAGAAGCAGTCTTCCTGCACATATTTAAAAATAATAGCAAGTCAGGAAAATGAAGCAAATAGGTCACCAGAGGCACTTGGTGCCAAAATCAATACACAAAGACAACAATGTTGTGTTATTTTCTTACTAATCAAGAGACATGGAAGAAGGTAATACCCTTTTTATTGACTACCAAATTAATATCTAAATCAAATATCCTGAAGAAAACAAGCATGTGCTTCGTGAACCTCGTCCTGGTGGGAATACATTGACACACGGATCAAGATAATAATTGGTGCTCATAAATAATGTTACAAGTGAACAGACATTTTACAGGCTTATAATGATGACAGTACAACTTGATACATATGTTCGTGCGTGTAGCGAAAGTCAGAAACATACTTGATGATTCTGCTGGAAAGGAAATTGTTGATTGCGATAACTACTTTTCCTGCTTAATTGCATGATGTTTCTGGAACGAGTCTGATGTTTGGTGCCTTAGCAGCATGTCTTGTTGTAATATATTTGGCTATTGTTGCTGTAATTGTTGTTGTGAATCCTGTTGTGGCTCTTTTGCTCAATTCACTTTCTCTAAAACATATAGACTAAAAGACAATTTGCACCCCAAACTTTACACCGTTGTTGACTTTTGCACCCCAAATCGAAAAAGGTGTCTAAGTACACCCCAAACTTCATTATACGTAACAAAACACACACTTTCTTCACTTAACCAGTCAAAAGTACACAAGTTTGGGATGCAAATTGTCTTTTAGTCTTAAAAATTGGCAAAAATAATTAATTTTAAATAAAATAAAATAATTTTAAAATAGTTAATTTTAAATAAAATAATTAATTTTAAAATAAAATAATTAAAAAATAAAACAAAATTTTTTTTGTAAAAAATTCTGTTTTTACAAAAAAAATTTAAAAAAAATTGTTTTTGTAAAATAAATTTGTGTTTACAAAATTGTAAAATACAATTTTTTATAAAAAAAAAATCTATTTTTACAAAAATTGTAAAATAAAATTATGTTTTACAAAATTATAAAATACAATTTTTTTTACAAAATTGTGTTTAAAAACAGAATTTTTCAAAAACATGTAAAAGCATTTTTTTTTTCCAATTTTTTTGTAAAAAGAGATTTTTTTTAAATTTTTTTGTAAAAATAGAATTTTTTTTAAAATTTTTTTTGTAAAAAAAGAATTTAAAAACAATTTTTTTTAAAAAAAAAATTTGTCTAAAACAGAATTTAAATTCTGTTTTTGTTTTTAAAAGCAGAATTTTTTTTAAGTTTTTAAAAATTCTTTTTTTAAACACAATTTTGTAAAAAAAAAATTATTTTACAATTTTTGTAAAAACAAAATTTTTTTTAACAAAATTGTATTTTACAATTTTGTAAACACAATTTTACAATTTTGTAAAACACAATTTTATTTTACAATTTTGTAAAACACAATTCTGTTTTTACAAAAATTATAATACAAAATTTTGTTTTACAAAATTGTAAAATAAAATTTTTTGTTACAAAATTGTTTTAAAAAAAGAATTTTTAAAAACTTTAAAAAAATTCTGTTTTTAAAAACAAAAACAAAATTTAAATTTTGTTTTAGCTTTTTTTTATAAAAAAAATTCTGTTTTCAAATTCTATTTTCACAAAAAAATGTTTCAAAAAATTCTATTTTTACAAAAAAGTTTTAAACACAATTTTGTAAAAAAAATTGTATTTTATAATTTTGTAAAACACAATTTTATTTTACAATTTTTGTAAAAACAGATTTTTTTTTAATAAAAAATTGTTTTTACAATTACAATTTTTGTAAAAACAAAAAAAAATTACTTATTTTTTTGTAAAAACAGAATTTTTTTTGTGAAAACAAAATTTTTTACAAAAAAAAGTCTGTTTTATTTTAAAATTAATTATTTTATTTTTATTTTTAAAATTAATTATTTTATTTAAAATTATTTTATTTTATTTAAAATTAATTATTTTTGCCAATTTTTAAGACTAAAAGACAATTTGCACCCCAAACTTGTGTAGCCGGTCACTTTTGACCGGTTAAGTGAAGAAAGTGTGCGTTTTATTACGTATAATAAAATTTGGGATGTACTTAGACACCTTTTTCGATTTGGGATGCAAAAATCAACGGTGTAAAGTTTGGGGTACAAATTATCTTTTAGTCAAACATATATTGTGAAACTTCACCAAATTAAACTATGAAACACACATAATAGTAAAAAAAAGTGTGATTTACAAAACATATGCTAGTCATATGGGAATGTTGGATAAACCATTCATTATTTTCAGATAACCATCATATATGATGGTGAAGCCATATGGAAATCAATAGACAAGTCTATCAATTTAGCTGGTAAAAACATGTTCAATGTTGAGATAATGTCAGCTGACATGTATAATTTGACATCTAGATATACTCATCAATATTATATATATATATAAAATCTAGACATGGATAAAAAGTCCAGATTTACAAAGGAAATCAAGCACAAGAAAAAATAGAAAGAATGAAAATAATGTGATAGAAAAGAAATTGATCTTGTGTAAGCAATGCTCAGTTTTTAAAAGGTGATCCTTTGATAATAAAGCACCCAAACTAACTTATACTGTTTACTAGCCTAAGATATATTTAAGGTAGGCAAAAAAAAAAAAAGATTTTACTTTAAGCAACTGATGCCTTTGGTAAAACTCTTGTCCCATGAATGAACTTTACCTTCATATATGCAGAAACATGACCTCCATAGATATACTTGCGGTGAAGCTCTGGATCAATCTACTTAGAATCTTTTGAGAAGCCAGCAAACCTCTTCTCACTGTGAGGAATATCCAGACCACCATCCAATGCCCCCTGGAATTATTGATAAATGAATTACAGCTAAATGCAAGTACAGATAAAAGCAAAGGTTTTGTACTGTGTACATCTGAACAACATAAACAAAATAAAAAAACTGCAACAGTTTTGAAACACAACTAATATTATATATAAACAACCCTTACACAAGCAAATGTCTTATTTTTAGTGATGGGTCCAAGTGAAGACTCAAAGCTATGTGAGAATGAAAATGATAGACATAAAGAAAGGAGCTAGTAGTGGAGATAACCTGTACACATGTCCCCATTAACAAGTTAAGAAACTGACAATTTTATCTTTATTTTTTGAGAACATCAGCCATCAAAATGATATTTGACCAACTAATGAATTTCATGTGTGCAGCAGGGAAATGGGAAAAAACGGAAGAGCTAAGAGAAAATAAGAATTATGCTTTAAGACGCATTAGAAATATTTTGGTATATACATGGATTATGAAATTTTGATACGAGCATAAAAGAGAAGTTAAGAGTCCTTGATATACCACATTTGACCCAAATTTAAGGCCACCCCAATGACGCTACAAAGGCCAGGTGTCAGGTTATTAAAATAAAAATATTATAAACCAACTCTTGTATGACAAATTTCCACCATCTGCAAAAGTAAATTTGTATGGAGAGACAAATCAAATGAACACACTACTACTTGTTCTGCATGTTGCTATAAATCACATTTTGACACAGGAAATGTACAAGTTGAATACTTCTAGCTCAAAATTGTTTACACTGTAGGATGACCCTAAATGTATAACTTCAATTCGTAACATTTTTTTTAATAAATAACTCATGATTTATAACAATTTGCATCTAAACTAAAGTTTTAAACTTTCTTTTCTTCTTTCTTATCCCGATATGAAGGATAAAACTATGAGCCATGTACTGATGTACATATGGGCAGGGAGACAACATAACAAATTATATTTTTTTCTTCATCTAATTTTTTTTTCTAACATGAAAAGGAAGGAATTTCCCCATTTGTTTCTTATCCGATTTTAGATTATCATCTACGTTAACATACTATGCCCATGACTTCTTTTAATCACAGTTAGCTTGTAGATAATATTTTCAATGTTGTTAACCCCTGAAATTTGAAACAAAAAACATGCTTCTCCAAAGATGTTAGAGCAAGAAAGACGAACCATCTGCATCAAAAAACATTACATTAATGGAACCAGTCCAAGGCAAACATTCTTTAAAAAGTAAACCCTCACCTGAGAGCAGGCGAAATCCTATAGGAGTCTGCCTCTGAAAACTCCTTAGCCACAGTCCAACTCGGAGGTTGATCAGTATTTAACTATGCGAGTAATTTCTCATCAGGATTGGTTCCCATGGACAGAACCTGCAATGTTGTGCTTTTGGTAATCCAGGCAGTTAGTTATGGTTTATCTTCAAAAGGTCTAAGAGGATTTACACTGCCATCCTCCAATTGTAAACCATAAACAAATGGGAGTCTAAGTGAGAGGAAACTCTCTGGCGGCAAGATCACCCGACATCCAAGGGTGAACTGCAGTTTTTGTTCACGGTTCGGAACTGACGGAGGTAGACAAGAAGCCTACAAAATTTTATTTGAAGTAAAGAATATTAAAAGGGTAAAGTGTCATTATAAAGCAATTTCATCAATAAAATTAGACTCAGATCAATAGAAAAGAATATACAATTTATTAACACACCTGCCCCTGCCATCAACCTTCCCAAATAGACTATCACTTTTGGGTTCAATTATTATTTTAATTTAGCAAAAAAAAAACATGTGACATGGATAAAATTTGATAGAATGAACTAGAGAAAATTTAATCATTTTGACTGGAAACTTTGTTTTATACTGCAAATAGATATTCATACTCGGAAGAAATTATTAACTAAAATATCCATTTTTATCCATCAAATAAAACATTCATTGGATGAAAGGCTGCATATGCTCATTCATGGTACTGGTGTTGCAGAGTATGGTTAAGGGGAGATTATGAAAGGAGCAAACGAAGTGTGCCCTTAGAATAAACATCCGAATAAGCCAAGTCTATTAATTTAAAATGGTAAGAACAAGATCAAATAAAAGGAAGGTTAAAACATCAGAAGGTTCCCACTCACCAGCATATATTAACAAGAATTATTTTTTTGTGCATTCTCAGTTGATATGACAATACTCAGAAGTTGTGAAAGTTCTTCTCATAGAAGACCAGCCTTTACAATCATGGTCATAACATAAAGGAAAATGAATGGCAAACAATTCACTTATTTAGTGTTCCATGATCAGTTCATAGAAAGACTTTCTGGCAATCGACAAATCATAACCAACTAACTACTACCTCAACATACACACAGTAAGAAAACCAATATGCAATAAAACATGGACCAAATATTTACAAGATGTGCCAAGAAAAGAAGTAAAAATCACTTTACAACTATTTTTACTTTACAAACAGAATGATTTTAAGTCAAAATTATTAAGATTAATACTAGTGTAAAAGTGAACTTTCAATAAAATTTGGCAATAGAAAAAAGGTACATACAGAGAAATAATTTGTCAAAATCAAACAAGAAATAGAATTACCAACCTGATCATGTATTTTATAATCTCCTGCATTTGAAATCAACTAAATAGCATCATTAGTAATGCCAAACCAAAAGCAACGAATTTAAATAACAAAACTAGTTAATAAAACAAAATGGAGAAAATAAATTAAAATTGTTTTTTAGTAGTGCAGACACAGGATAATACTAGTAGTCGTATAATTGCTAAAGCATGAACAACCGTAGCTAGCAACTAGCTAAATCCATGGTCTACCCTATTCAAAAATAAAACCGCAAATAGTTATGTCTCTTCACAATTCTTACATATTCTAACCATGAAAATAAAATTCGTGGATGTACTTCAAAACTAGCCTGACAAATGATAGCATTAGATATTTTAGATTGGAATTCAATATTCATAAAAGCATTTCGAATGGCTTGAGCAGTTGAGTATTGCTTTTAACTATTCAAATATGGTTGCACCAATCAGTATCAAAGAAGCTATTATTACCTTTTTGCGAGATAATAATTATCTGGAACAATAATGCCAATTTGAACATATATAACTCTTAACAAAGCTCTGAAGTGGAACCTCATACAGTAACTAATAGGTTTTAGCTTTTCCAAAGTAAACATCATTTGAATCCATTTACCAATATCATACATCTATAGAGAATGCCTTTCCTATATGAAGCTTCATGTATTAAATGATTAAGGAATGAATTATAAAAAAATTAACGACGATACTAGAACCACAACAGGTCTTCATTTACAGACCTCAAGCCCCTCATCCTGCTCCCAAGCAAGGCCAGGTCCATTGTACATATTCTTCATAAGCAGCGTGCAAGATTTATTAAGGTAAAAATGAACTCTACTAGAACGCGACCCAAACCGACAAGCTCCGATTTTGATGTGGAAAGGACAATTAGCTTTGTCCTGCCATACACATAATGAAGCTTAAAGATGTTATTTGTCAACAATACAAAACTATAATAAGCAAGAAAATGGAGAGGACACTAAAGGGTCACCTGTTCTGTTCCAAAGTTTGGAACTTGTTGAGTAACATTCTCCAACAACTGTTGTGCTGAAATAGCAGGAGCATTTTGATAATTAGCAAAAGTTTCTGATTGTGGAGGAAGCGGTTTTGATGTTGGTCTATTAGTATCCTATATAGGGAGTAACAAAAAAATGCAAATCATACACCAATTTAGGCGAGAATAGGAAATCAAGTAGCATTTCAGCAAAACCTCTTTTCTTGTATGTTGGTCTGCATCTTTCTTTTTTACCCTGACTCTATTCTTATTGACAATTATCTCATTTCCTTGCCAAATAATTTCGGGAGGCCCGTCTTCTACGTATTCCCAATCATCATCATCATTTGACTTATTCTCATGTCCTACCAGTCGGTGTTTTCCGCACACAGATATATTATATTTATTAAGATCATAATAGTATAGGTAAAGCACAGTCATGCTTTTCTATTGATCCCAACTCACAATAGCTACCATTTTGTAATAAAAAACAAAGCAAAAAAGCCCCTCTTTCCTAATCACACTCTCCATGTCATGAGAATAAGAACCTAATCAAGATTTGATACCCCATTTCATGAGAACAAGAACCTAATTAGGATTTGATACCCAGTAATACAGATCAGAAGCAAAAATATATTACTATTCTCACTATTATACCCATCTTATTAGATTTCTTATTTGGGAATTTAATGAGTGCATATGTCATCATTTATCATCCATATAGTGACATATACAACAACTAGAATTAGAGTTTGGGAAAATTTATTACCTATGTAGTATCCCACATAATATCTGCAGTGGCAACAATCCTATCAATCTGAACCATCTCACCAAACTTCTCTTGTAGAATCATTCGACTCAAAAGATCTTGCACTAGAACTACCACGGGCTGATTTGGATCTTTATACTTCATGTCATCTCCCTCCTCTGCCATTGCAATCCAAGCATACCACAACAGCAATATCCCCAACCAACGAACTGAAATGCAAACCATATTAACTGCATTACACAATTAAACAGATATTTAGCTCCACTATTTATTCCAGGAACTTTCTTTGTTTCCAAAGAAAATGTAGAGGAGAAAAGATAAATTAATTAATTAATAAATAAAAACCTTTAAATATCAAGAACCTCCAAATTAGCCTAATCCAACTTTTTTTATTATTTAAAATAACATAATAGGGGTAGGTTCAGTAAAAGAGTGAAACTAGATTACCAACCAACATAATACCTTAATCACAAATAGAATTGGAAAATTTCCAACTTCAAAATCCTCTGCACTATCCTCATTTGACATAGCATCACTAAACCGAATCAGTAAGGTAATTTTTTATGTATATGAGAGAGACAAGTGCAATTCAAGAATAAAGGATTGTGAACTAATAAAATAATTCCATAAACAAAGTAGTGAGATACAAATAACCAATCAGACTTTGCACAAGAACATGCTTGAAATTAAACACACAAAACCTAAAATCAGTAAAAGGAAAGAGAAAACAGATGATTTTTACCGAGAAGAGCAGATCGAGCAGAGAGAGCGATCGGAGATCGAGAACAGAGAGAGTAGAGATCGAACGCAGAGCGAAGAGAATACAGCACATCTGAACGTCTTGAGGAGAAGAAATCAGTCGGTTGAGGGTGAAAGGCCAAAGATGTAATTTAGTAAGATAGGACGATGACAAAATAGACATTATATTTAGTCAAGCTAATTCTTAATATTATAAAAAATGACTTATAAATATACTACTACTATTATTATTATTATTATTATTATTACTATTATTAGTACTATTATTATTATTATCTTAATTTAAGACAATATTTTAATAGTCGTTGCAAAAAGTTATATAAAATATACAACAAAAATAAAAATTGTTGTCAATGAATGTAGTCTATATTAGACAACGAAATATAGCAACAAAAAAACTTTCGTTGCCCACGATGAGGAGAAATCAAGTGGTTAGAAATTTTGCAACGAATTTCTAACGAATTTTGTTTCTAAATTTTGTAACGACTTATGAATTTCGTTGTAAAAAGTTAATGCCTGACACAATCTACAACGAAGGACAAGTTTCGTTGCTAAACATACACTTTTAGCAACGTCTTATAAAGTCGTTGGCCTGAAAAATTGTTGCTAAAGCCCTATTTTTAGCAACAAAAAAATTTTCGTTGCCCACGATGACGGAAAATCAAGTGGCCGAAAATTTTGTAACGAATTTCTAACGAAATTTTTTCCCGCTAATGAATTAGTAACGAAATTTTGCAACGACTTATGAATTTCGTTGCAAAACCTAACACAATCTGCAACGAAGGACAAATTTCGTTGCTAAACATATACTTTTAGCAACGACTTATAAAGTCGTTGCCCGAAAAATCGATGCTAAAGGCTCATTTTTTTGTAGTGAAAAGATACAGGATGAAGCGCAAATATCTAGGATATTCTACTAATTTCATAGAGTATAGAAGCAATACTTAAACAGAATGAGTGTAGAATTAAGAATACGAAACGAAGTAATATTACTCACATACTACATAGTATGGAAGAAAATATTATTTCTTACGAATACTGAACAAAAATAATATCCCTTACCTTACAAGAAGACTGGATACTGGAATAGTGAAGTAGCAGAATACTCTTTCTCTTCCTCTCTGTAGCTTCTCTCTCTATAATTGCTCTTGTGAGTCTTAATGGATTGGTGAGAATGAAAGAATAATGAATTTCTATTTATAGGAAAATATTGTTTCGATAATTGCACGTTTTGGGGCTCGAATTATTACAGTATAGTACCTTCATCTTTTCCTTCATTTTTAATTTAGTCCTACAAGTATTATTAATCTTACCACCTCCACTAATAGTAATGCATGTGAACCAATAGTTCCATTCATGTGAGCAAATAGTTATACGCGTGTGAATTAATAACAATTAATTGCTCATTTATTCGATTAATTACCCGATTGGTCAATTTAACATTCAAAAATTAATTATTATCGAAATAAATGTTGATTTCAACTAACACAAATAATTCCAACCCAATGAAAATATTTTATCAATAATTTTATCTTTAATCAACACGAACTTATTCATCATTAATACTATAACTCACAATATTTAACAACCAGATCATTCCCAAAAAAGAGGGGGCTTTCCGATAAGAATTTCTCCCTACTGGCGCGCAATTAAGTGACCAAATCCCTTTTCTCGACAGAACTTTCTAGACATCGTCAATATTACAAATAATAATATGAATAATTTTGTCGTCTCAATTATTGATTTAAAAATATAAAATATTATGTAGATGATACTATGACCATAATTGAATCAATAATATGAGAGATATTATGCAGCAATTACTGTAGCAATAATTGAGTATAACTGAAGGACTTCTCACGTAAGCATCAATAATCAATACCGTGTGCTACTATGCAACCACGTGTATTACAGTACTTTTACCACCGGGCAATTCAACAGTTTAACGGTAAAACTTTCGCCGTTATTTTTATAAAAAGACATTTTCGTCGTTTTCTAACTCTGACAATACTTTCGTTGTGGGGTCCATCAATGATCGTGCCATCATACGAATATTTTCTGTTAAAACGAATATTTCCCGACCAATAGAATAATTTATAACAACTTACTTTGCAAAATTTGTAAATATTACCCACAACTATAACATTATATCAAATCCACACCATAATATTCAAAAATATATTTCGAGAAAAAATAATCTTTATTCATAAAAGTTGGGGTCTTACAACAGGCGCCTCACTTAACCTCCTCTTCAACTCTTGGAAACTCTCTTTGTATTTTTTCGTCCAAACAAATTTTACTGTCTTCCTCGTTAGATTGATTAACGGGGTTGTTATCTTGGATATATCTTCGATAGTACCCAGCTGACCCTAAGAAACTTCTTACTTCAGTTGGTGACTTTGGTTGTTCCCAATTGCTTACCGTCTCCACTTTTGCAGGATCTACTGAAATTCCACTCTTGTCGATTACGTGCCCTAAGAATTGGACATTCTCCATTGTTGGTCGAAAAACTGATCACTAAACACACGCAAGTATACGTGGTCTAACAAGTAATAAAATGATAAGGAATGTGTCGTACCAACGAGGAACTATGACTAATATTTACCAAGTACCAATGTGAGGGCCCCGAATCCGAGGTCCCGAATCACCGCGGATCCGGTTCGATCATTCTATCACTATAACTATATTTGCAGAAGATATAAACATAAATTGTTTATACATTAAACTTACATACTTTTCTCCAAGGTCGAGTAACCTTAACTTAATCACAATTCATAACTTAACTAACACATAATATTATTATCAAACTATACTATTACAATTCTAACTGCACACGTATACTAAAGCTGGAATTATCTTGAACCTTTCCTTGTATCCTACGTATTCGCCTTAATCTGCAATGTTTTATCATGATATAACAAGGGTGAACATAAGGATTGTCCAGCAAGTTTAAGTTCAATAATATAATAATATATCATGATTGAAAGAATCTGAATAATAAGCTGGCTATAATTCAACAATATAATTGTGAATTAGCAGGAACAAATTTATGACTGAACAAGTATTATACATGAACAAAAATATCTGAACCAACTGGTAATGAAGGTGATCAGCCTTTCATACCTGACTTATACATGCAATATGTACAGACTACAATTCATGGCAACCAGCAATGATTAACCATAAGCTTATCCGAATGAAATAACTCTTAGTAGAGTTAAGTAAAAATAAACTTGCCTGAACCGTTGATTACTGCTACGCAATTTAAAACGCTTTATCCGAAGACCTAATATTAGCAATATAGATCTCCAATATTAGAATAATATCATCACAATATAATACTATTATATATATAGATATACATAGAATAACATAAACACATAACACATATCCCTATCAGTCTATAATACACATAAGACTTGGAATTAAGTCAAACTATTACAGTTTATCTTGATTCTGACAAAATTCTAACGTCCCGACGGTCTAGTCAGACTTTTATCGAGTCTAAGTTCAATTAAACTCTGTCTAACACTTAACAATTATCTTAGATACTTTTAATATCTGTCAAAATATTTTTCATAAGCTCGTAATAATTTTTAAATAATTATTACTATTTATCTTGATTTTTCAATCATTAAAATCGTATTTAAATGAATTAAATACCACATAATTCTTTTATCATTAATATTTATTTAATATCAAATATTAATGAAATACATGTCATAATATTATAATATATTTATAATATTTCAAAGTATTTTTAATACTTTAAAATCACCTTTATATGATTTTTAAACAATTAAATTCATTATCTGTTAATTGCTATTAATATTAAAATATTAATATTTTCATGACAAAATATCAAAAGTTATATTTTATAACTTAAAATATTTTTCTAACACTTAAATTATTTTTATATGATTTATAAATCATTAATTATATTTTTCCATAATTTATTTAATATATTTATTAAATAAACTAATTACTATTAATATTGATTTATTAATGAATTTCATCGCAAAATATCAAAAGTCATTAAAAATAACTTAAAATATTTTCTAATACCATAAAATAATTGTTAATGATTTTTCATGAATTAAAATCATTTTAAAATAATTTATTTAATATTATAAATAAATAAAAAAATACTTTTTATATTTAAAAAATATTAAATATTTATGAAATAAACTCAAAATAATTAAAAACTATTTTTCAGACTTAAAAATATTTTTTCAGAATTTATTTTGTATTTTTAATAATTAAAAACCATTTTTATCTATTTTTAAATAATTTTCTAAAAAATTCAGAAATTAAAAAAATAGAAACCGTCGCTAAAGGACCCTATAGCGATAGACCCGTCGCTATAGGTGTTCTTGGTGTTCTTGAACATAAACCCAGAAACCTTGTCAAAGTTCGAGGTAGCTAGTTTGACGGGTTTTAATCCTATGTTCTAATTAATTTCTAGACTGGTAATGATGTTATAGTTATAGTATAAGTGTAATACTACAACTAGAAACTGAGTTTATGGTCAAAACATTACTTAATCGAGAGATCTAAGCTGCCGAAAAGCATGTCAGAGCTGTTCTTCATTTCTGTTTTCCAGAAATGAAGAACAGTCGCTAGGTCTTACTTTGAGCCTCCGGATCTAGGCCTTCCAAGTATGAGTAATGTAATATTAAGGTTCCATTGTGTAGTGCTCATGTCCGTGTACAACTACATAACCTCAGATCATCTTAACAACAACAGATGCAGAAGATTCAATCTGGTCAAACTACCTGTCAGTAAACGTCCGTTGAAGATCTGGGTTACCCAGAATCTCCTTCCGGTCGTGATGGTCAACGATGGTTTGACTGCTTATAACTTTGATTCTATGTAAGCTCTGACTGATATAATAACATGATTGTGTAGTACACATGTCGGTCTACAAATATATAACAACAATAAAACCAAATCACATAACATAAGCAAGATCCACGTACGGCCTGAAAAATCGTTGTCAGAAAAATCTGGGTTTCTGGGTTACCCAGAAACCAGATTTCGTGAACGGTCAATGGGGTTTGACCAACAATAACTCTTAATCCTTACATACACTGACCCCGATTCGAGTTTCAGATAACAGCCCACATAACATACTGCAAATCTATAACTTAAAACAAGACAAATCAAAAACAAAAAGAGATCTACGGCCACTGACATTAGCTTGTCAGACCATATTTTTTCACTTTTCCAGATTTTTCAAAACTTAAATTTCGAGCATCTAGATGTTATGGATCCATGATCCAACAACCCAGATCTCTAAAAGGCATCTTCTAACACATATCTAACCAATCATTAACATAAAATCACATGATTTACTAAAATTAGGGTTTATACCATTTTGAAGCTTGATCTTGAATTTCTGCCTTTTGATTCTGTTTATGGAAGGCTAAATCTTGATCATGGTTTAGTTTCTCACTCTTTCTCACTCTAAGTCCCTAAATTATAGAGAGAGAACGTCTTGGTGGAAAATGAGAAGTAAAGTAAGCTTTTCTCTCTCTCAAATCTTTATATTTTGATATGATTCAATGCATATGGCTGAAATGGCTGCTGATATTAGAGCTATATGCCACATGGAGTGGGTTGAGTTGTTCAACAACTCAAAATATGGCAAGATCCACACTCCAACTTAATAAAATACAAAAAAGGCAAAATAGTCTTTTTGATTTTTTCTTTTAATGGCAATTTGAACAATTGGCCAAACTCTTAGGGTTTAGGGTTTAGATTAGGGTTTAGGGTTTGAACCCTTTAGGGTTTAGGGTTTAAACCTTAACTTGCAAATTTAATTTCTAAAATTTCTAATTTAGATTTTAAAAAAAATAGAAATTTAATATTTTTAAATTATAATTAGAATTTTCTAATTATATTAAAATTCCTTAATCACAATTTAAATCTTGCTAATTAGGATTAGTATTTCCTAATTCAAATTGCTACTTAAGCAACTAAGGTCAAAATGGTCATTAGGGTTTGTAACCCACGAATTAGGGTTTCTGATCCAGAATTAGGGTTTAAAAAATATATCTAAAATTAGGGTTTGCTAAATAATCAAGCTTTACCCTAATCAATATTATAATATATAACACTTAAGCAATATAATAATCATTTAAGTTCCCAGATTAGGGTTTCGAATTCTCGGAACTGAAAATATGGTTTCCAGAACCGGTTTCTAGGGTTTCTTGTTAATCGCTAGGGTTTTCTAACCGAACTTTGACATTCTTAATATACACTTAGGGTTTGTTACAGATATCGTTTATCTGATCAACCCTTGACCCTTAACCACATTATGCACACATATATAACCATATTCACAGAATATATTCACGTATTCACTTAATCCTGAATAATTCACCTAAATCCTTCACAGAATTTTGAAATCGTCAAAATTCCATCTTAAAAATATCAAACGCATACACTAATTTTCTGTCTAGGTTCTAATTTTGAACCTTAAATCAATTAATTAAAATTAAAAAAATAATTCAAATTCTCGAGTTGTCACATTCACCCCTTCTTCTAAAAATTTCGTCCCCGAAATTTACCTTACACCTTAGACCATACACCATACACCGTTCATTATCATAATCACATGCTACCCAATACACCTCTCTCAAGAGTAAAAATTTTCAAATTTTGCTGAGGAGTCATATAGACTATTTGTCTGTCATTTTTGCAAAGGTTATACAGAAATTCATCCACAAACTGGCATAACTTACGAACATAAAGGGTGATTAGCCCGATATGCCCTGTACTGGCCAAGTACTAATTTTATTTGTTCTTCGTCACTGCCATAGGCACAAAAATTCTACCTCAGTCTTATTGGATTTCGCACCAAAACAATTTGGTCCGGAATTTTTTTTTCAATGAACACTTAGAGTTTTCATAAACTTTAGTCTAGCTGAATCGAATAGCATAGACACATATCAATAATTCAATTCAATTCAATCGAATTATTTTGGTGCAGCCAAACCCCGTTGGCAAATAAATTTTTTTTTTTGAAAATATTTTCGAGAATGACGTCATGATGCCGTACTGTATTAACAGTCCGTTTGAGGATGCCGTCATCGTATGACTTTGTCATAACACATCATACAATAGTAGAACAATAATTTTTAGATCGTATTCGCACTAAGTATTTCTGTATTTACAACTCCATCACCTTTTATCATCTCTGCACCAGGTTACATGGTACATGAGTGATAAATAAAATATATTTTGATATTTCAAATCATCTTCGTCTAGCTGAAACAAGTAGCATAAACTATACTTTAAACCATTTCAAAAATGATTACGAGTCTACATATTTTTTTTAAAGCACATAGTGCGTATTTAGCTTGATGTCAACATTTCGAAGTCTAGCATAGCTAGGAGTTTCAGAAAACTTATGTCTCCACTTATAATCATTTGCTTAACAATTTATATGTTCCTATAATCCTTAATATTCTGTTTACACACAACTATACCCAGTTCATAAAACTACACTTATGAGTCCATAAATTACCACAATCATATGAGTTTAAGAACTTTCCTAGACAGACCTTTGGCATCCATTCGCTGAGGGGTTCTTAAACATTTCATATAACTATGAATCAAGTATGTCACATAAGTATGAGTTTTAAGAACTCGTACTTAATCCTATATCCTCTACCTATGACCTATATATCTGTTATACACATGAGAAAGGAATCACCCTCTTAACATGCATATATCAAATAGCGCGACACGAATATTTCAATGATTATCATTGTCGGAACTAAGTAGTTATTACACCAAGTACAATTCTCCGCCCACACAAGGAATCATACAACTCAGCCGCCGACATGAATCCTCAATTGAATCCCCACCTAACACTAACACCCTTCTCAATACGAATTTCATTTAATCCGTATTCATAATCCTTTCCTGAATCTGTACCAATTCATAGTACAACTGACACCCAGCAATCTTGCTGTAAACTGTTCATTCATTCGCTTGATCCTTCTCCGTACTAAAACCTTATCCGATCACGGGGTGATCTCATCTTATACGTTACGATTCATTTTTATACTATGATCGTTTTGTTTTACGATCTCCTATCACTGTACTTTCAATCTTTTAGACTCGATCTATTCATCACTACTATTTAACTTTATTATCAGAGTTAGGAACTCTGTATCTTACATTTCGCCGAGATTCATCTTTAAATCTTACCGACCAACTAACTCTATGTGAGTTAGATCTTATCCTAATCACTGCGATTATTAGTCTCAGGTATTCCTACCAAAGGTTCATAACCTACAGCTCTGATACCAACTGTGAGGGCCCCGAATCCGAGGTCCCGAATCACCGCGGATCCGGTTCGATCATTCTATCACTATAACTATATTTGCGAAAGATATAAACATAAATTGTTTATACATTAAACTTATATACTTTTCCCCAAGGTCGAGTAACCTTAACTTAATCATAATTCATAACTTAACTAACACATAATATTATTATCAAACTATACTATTACAATTCTAACTGCACACGTATACTAAAGCTGGAATTGTCTTGAACCTTTTCTTGTATCCGACGTATTCGCCTTAATCTGCAATGTTTTATCATGATATAACAAGGGTGAGCATAAGGATTGCCCAACAAGTTTAAGTTCAATAATATAACGATATATCATGATTGAAAGAATCTGAATAATAAGCTGGCTATAATTCGACAATATAATTGTGAATTAGCAGGAACAAATTTATGACTGAACAAGTATTATACATGAACAAAAATATCTGAACCAACTGGTAATGAAGGTGATCAGCCTTTCATACCTGACTTATACATGCAATATGTATAGAGTACAATTCATGGCAACCAGCAATGATTAACCATAAGCTTATCCGAATGAAACAACTCTTAGTAGAGTTAAGTAAAAATAAACTTGCCTGAACCGTTGATTACTGCTACGCAATTTAAAACACTTTATCCGAAGACCTAATATTAGCAATATAGATCTCCAATATTAGAATAATATCATTATAATATAATACTATTATATATATAGATATACATAGAATAACCTAAACACATAATACATATCCCTATCAGTCTATAACACACATAAGACTCGGTATCAAGTCAAACTATTGCAGTCTATCTTGATTCCGACAAAATTCTAATGTCCCCACGGTCTAGTCGGACTTTTATCGAGTTTAAGTTCAATTAAACTCTGCCTAACACTTAACAATTATCTCAGATACTTTTAATATCAGTCAAAATATTTTTCATAAGCTCGTAATAATTTTTAAATAATTATTACTATTTATCTTGATTTTTCAATCATTAAAATCGTATTTTAATGAATTAAATATCACATAATTCTTTTATCATTAATATTTATTTAATATCAAATATTAATGAAATACATGTCATAATATTATAATATATTTATAATATTTCAAAGTATTTTTAATACTTTAAAATTACCTTTATATGATTTTTAAACAATTAAATTCATTATCCGTTAATTGCAATTAATATTAAAATATTAATATTTTCATGACAAAATATCAAAAGTTATATTTTATAACTTAAAATATTTTTCTAACACTTAAATTATTTTTATATGATTTATAAATCATTAATTATATTTTTCCATAATTTATTTAATATATTTATTAAATAAACTAATTACTATTAATATTGATTTATTAATGAATTTCATCGTAAAATATCAAAAGTCATTAAAAATAACTTAAAATATTTTCTAATACCATAAAATAATTTTTCATGATTTTTCATGAATTAAAATCATTTTTAAATAATTTATTTAATATTATAAATAAATAAATAATTACCTTTTATATTCCAAAAAAATTAAATATTTATGAAATAAACTCAAAATAATTAAAAACTATTTTTCAGACTTAAAAACTATTTTTCAGAATTTATTTTGTATTTTTAATAATTAAAAACCATTTTTATCTATTTTTAAATAATTTCTAGAAAATTCAGAAATTAAATAAATAGAAACCATCGCTAAAGGGCCCTATAGCGACAGACCCGTCGCTATAGGTGTTCTTGGTGTTCTTGAACATAAATCCAGAAACCTTGTCAGAGTTCGAGGTAGTTAGTTTGACCGGTTTTAATCCTATGTTCTAATTAATTTCTGGACTGGTAATGGTGTTATAGTTATAGTATAAGTGTAATACTACAACTAGAAACTGAGTTCATGGTCAAAACATTACTTAATCGAGAGATCTAAGCTGCCGAAAAGCATGTCAGAGCTGTTCTTCATTTCTGGGTTTTCCAGAAATGAAGAACAGTCGCTAGGTCTTACTTTGAGCCTCCGGATCTAGGCCTTCCAGGTATGAGTAATGTAATATTAAGGTTCCATTGTGTAGTGCTCATGTCCGTGTACAACTACATAACCTCAGATCATCTTAACAACAATAGATGCAGAAGATTTAATCCGGTCAAAATACTTGTCAGTAAACGCCCGTTGAAGATCTGGGTTACCCAGAATCTCCTTCCGGTCGTGATGGTCAACGATGGTTTGACTACTTATAACTTTGATTCTATGCAAGCTCTGAGTGATATAATAACATGATTGTGTAGTCCACATGTCAGTTTACAAATATATAACAACAATAAGACCAAATCACATAACACATAAGCAAGATCCACGGCCTGAAAAATCGTTGTCAGAAAAATCTGGGTTTCTGGGTTACCCAAAAACCAGATTTCGTGAACGGTCAATGGGGTTTAACCAACAATAACTCTTAATCCTTACATACACTGACCCCGATTCGAGTTTCAGATAATAGCCCACATAACATACTGCAAATCTATAACTTAAAACAAGACAAATCAAAAACAGAAAGAGATCTATGGCCACTGACATTAGCTTGTCAGACCATATTTTTCCACTTTTCTAGATTTTTCAAAACTTAAATTTCGAGCATCTAGATGTTATGGATCCATGATCTAACAACCCAGATCTCTAAAAGGCATCTTCTAACACATATCTAACCAATCATTAACATAAAATCACATGATTACTAAACTTAGAGTTTATACCATTTTGAAGCTTGATCTTGAATTTCTGCCTTTTGATTCTGTTTATGGAAGGTTAAATCTTGATCATGGTTTGGTTTCTCACTCTTTCTCACTCTAAGTCCCTAATTTCTAGAGAGAAAAGGTCTTGGTGGAAAATGAGAAGTAAAGTAAGCTTTTCTCTCTCTGAAATCTTTATATTTTGATATGATTCAATGCATATGGCTGAAATGGCTGCTGATATTAGAGCTATATGGCACATGGAGTGGGTAGAGTTGTTCAACAACTCAAAATATGGCAACATCCACACTCCAACTTAATAAAATACAAAAAGGGCAAAATAGTCTTTTTAATTTTTTTATTTTAATGGCAATTTGGACAATTGGCCAAACCCTTAAGGTTTAGGGTTTGGGTTAGGGTTTAGGGTTTGAACCCTTTAGGGTTTAGGATTTAAACCTTAACTTGCAAATTTATTTTCTAAAATTTCCAATTTAGGTTTTAAAAAAATAGAAATTTAATATTTCTAAATTATAATTAGAATTTTCTAATTATATTAAAATTCCTTAATCACAATCTAAATCTTGCTAATTAGGATTAGTATTTCCTAATTAAAATTGTTGCTTAAGCAACTAGGGTTAAAATGGCCATTAGGGTTTATAACCTACGAATTAGAGTTTCTAATCCAGAAATTAGGGTTTAAAAAAAAAATCTAAAACTAGGGTTTGCTAAATAATCAAGTTTTACCCTAATTAATATTATAATATATAACACTTAAGCAATATAATAATCATTTAAGTTCTCAGATTAGGGTTTCGAATTCTCAGAACTGAAAATAGGGTTTCCAGAACCAGTTTCTAGGGTTTCTTGTTAATCGCTAGGGTTTTCTAACCGAACGTTGACGTTCTTAATATACACTTAGGGTTTGTTACAGATATCGTTTATCTGATCAACCCTTGACCCTTAACCACATCATACACACATATATAACCATATTCACAGAATATATTCACGTATTCACTTAATCCTGAATAATTCACCTAAATCCTTCACAGAATTTTGAAATCCTCAAAATTTCATCTTAAAAATATCAAACGCATACACTAATTTTCTGTCTAGGTTCTAAGTTTGAACCTTGAATCAATTAATTAAAATTAAAAAAAATAATTCAAATTCTCGGGTTGTCACAACCAACTTGTATCGCTAAAGTCTTATTCAAACAATAGTAAATGGAATTGTGATTAATCTAGTTAAAACTAATTAACAAAGCAAGTAAATGGATAGCGAATGATAATCTAAGAAATTACAAGCTAAGGTCACAACTTCACCGCACACAGGCATTCTGTCGAACATCTGGCGTGCTATGCTTCATCAAACTAGCTACCCTTCTATCTTTGGTCTTAATGGTCACGACAATTTTTTGACCGAGAACACACAGGTGCATATGCACCTCTGTCGAGGTATGCACAAACATATCCTCTCCAGATCCACCCAAAAATGAATAGAACAGAATAGAACGTCCAAGCTAGATACAATTCTACACATGTCTATGTGAATTAATCATAACAAGGATTTAAGCATAAGTTCTCAATTAGGTCGCACGTGGCGCACAGAGATATGTCTATTCTATGCACAACTTATGCAGTCAAAACTCACAATCACATGCCAATATATTTAGGTGTAAATCTACATTCCTTCTGTCGATATCATGTAGATTACCAAAATAATCACTAATGTCTTAGCGAGAAATCATTAAGCACAAATATATTAAACCAAATCATATGGTGCCAACCAAAGAGATAAGACAGTTAATTTAAATAACAAAGGGTTCTATTATAACCTTAGAGCAAATACTAGAAAATACAAGTAGCATTAAACACAACATTTATAGATTACAAAATCAGAGAAAATAAGTGGATAAAAGGAAACTCTGTCAAAGCCCTTCAATCTCCACGCATTCCGCTCAAATCAAGCTTTCCAATCCGTGTAGCTCACTGCTCTTGTCGCTCCAAGGATATGCCAGACTTCTCCGTAATCTACCTAATCTATATTTACAGACATAATCTAAGAGAAAGAGAAATATAGAAGAAAAGAGAAAAACTAAGCTAAGCTATGCTAATCTATATGATATATGGTCTGTGTTATCCCCCCTTTCAAATGCAGAGGCTCTCCTTTATTGTATACGCCTCTTTTCCTTCAAGCTAGGTCAAACCAAGGCCTTCTCTGCCTGGGCACCGGAGGTGGCGCTGCGGCGCGGGCTTTAAGCTGGTGGTTGGTGTTGCGGCGCCATATCATTAATCAAAGAGGCCGGAGCTCGCGCTGCAGCGCGAGCCAATATAGGGACAGTGGCGTTGCAGCGCCATGATGACGTCAAGCTGGACCAGGGAGGTGGCGTTGTGGCGCGGCTAATAGGCTTTGGCATTGGCGCCGCGACGCGAGTATGAGAAATATGACCGTTTTGCCCCTGAATGCTAGAAAACACCTGATAAGCCCTGCATTGCATCGATTAAGCATAATAACACTATAATCATATAAAACCATATAAAATCTACGAGAACAGACAACTATTTAAGTCATAAAGTAACCGATTTGCGGGTATAAATCCCACTCACGGGTATTAGCTGTGATTTTATTTAATTATGGATATTTTTTATGTAATGGAAAACTAAACAAATGCTACTTAGTTTAAGATAATTATTGTATTTTATTTTACTATATTTTATTTTATTTAACTTTATTTTTTTTATTATATTATATTATTTAAATTAATTAATTTACATTTAATGATATTAAATTAAATTAAATTTTGAACATTTTAATTTATTCTAGTTTATTATTAAATTTATTTTAAAATTAATTTATTATTATACTTTTATTTATTTATGTATTTTAATTTATTTCATTTTGTATTATTTTATTTTACTTTATTTTATTTTATATGTTTTACTTTAATTTAATTTAATTTAGATTAATTAAATTAAATTTATTTATTTATTTATTTATTTATTTATTTTATTTTATTTTTTATAATATTATATTAAATAATAAAGTAAATTTATTTTATTGTATTAAATTAAATTTATTTTATTTTTAATTATATTATATTAAATAATAAAGTAAATTTATTTTATTTTATTAAATTTATTTTATGTTATTAAACTTATTTTATTTTAAAGTTTATTATAATATATTATATTATATAATTTATTAAAGATATTTAAATCTCCTAGTATTTTTTTGTATTAATTTATTAATTTATTTAATTTTTCTAGTATTACTACTTAATTTTAGTGGCAAACTAAGTCCTAATTGTCTTTTATATAGTTAATTAAATATTTATTTATTACCATCTATAACTTCCACATAAATTCAGTCGGAAATTCCGTCGGAATTAATACTTAACACCAAAATAAGGGAAGTCTTCAATTGATTCACAAATTAAAATTCACAATGCTGGAAAAGGCAGAAATCAGAACACTGCAAATTAAGTTTATCACACTTCATTATAACTTCTCAATATCAGATAACAAATTAAACACACTACTAATTATGGACATTATAACTGGCTGGGCACAAATTAAACACTAATTTGAAGGGTATAGTAAATCAATACATGAAACCAATATCAATAAACACCGAGCAACATCTCAGTCTCAAAATCAGTTTCATACCAAACCAAATTTAGCAAACTATCACAGAAAATCCCAATTTCAACAACACTGCAAAGGAAATTTAGGGTTCAACAACATTTCAACACTATCAACAATATTTCAACACTTTCAACAACATTTAAACAGAAAATTTAGGGTTCTAAGTACTTATACCCAAATTTATGCATAACCATATACATATCTGAAAATTTAGGGTTCTAAATTTAAAATTAATTGATAAAACTAACCTTAAATTGAGAGAGAAGCAGGAGCAGAGAGGGACTAGAGTGAGAGAGAGTAGCAGAGGGAGCCGGAGGTGAGGCCGAAGGCTTGGCCGGAGATGGGGCTGCCGGCGAGGAGAGGTGCGGCGGCTGGGGAGGAGAGGGACGGGACGAGTAGTGGGAGGAGGGAGAGAGCAAGCAGAAGCAGAGCAGAGAGAGAAAGGTAAAAAAAATTAGCAGCAGCAACAAAAGTGAGGGTCGCTGCTGTTGGGATTAGGTTTTAAGTATTATTTTTGACGGAATTTCGTCGCGGTTAGTAAAGTCAACAATAAAGTATCCTCGACGAACAATCAGTCGATATTAATAGCTATTCCGTCGAGGTTGTTATTGGCGTTAGAGGGAAAGTTTTGCGCAACAAGCATGGTATAAGATCGACTAAATTCTGTCGATTTGATACTATTCTCGAGGGATTAATGAATGACTGAATATTTCGTCGGTAATATGTTAAATCCGACCGAATCTATTAGGTTGACGTTAATTTTGTCAGAAATTTTCCTATTTCTTGTAGTGTCCTCATCAGCTTTGGTGGGTGGTGATGGTGGAGGGTATGGTGGAAAGACAGGAGGCTCTGGTAACTGGAATGACATGAACTCAGCATTCTCGCCACAATAGTCGATGTAGATGCTCTGCATAATGTTCACCAGCTCAGCCTGGTATTGCATGATAATGTCCTGCCTCTGCACCACTGCAGCAATGTGCCTACGCTGTCTCCGAGCCTCAGCGTCGTGCTTTTGATGCAGCAAGGTGAGGGACGCCATGATGTCTGCCAGTAACCCCTGTGCAGCTGGGTCTGCGTCTGGTGCTTGAGAGGGCTCTAGCTCTGCTGTAGGAGGTGGTGTTTTAGGTGGCCAGTAGCCTTCGCCTCTGACATGAGACTCTGTCCCGTCCCACACATTATAGCACGCGATAGTCTGATGGTCAACGACTGCCATGGGTGGCAGGGCTATCTCCTCTGGCCCCTACTGAATACCTACTTGCTTGCACAAGCGGGTGATCAATGATGGATGTGGAAGTCCTGTAGCGACATTACTCTTGATTGCCTTCAGAATTGACTCTTGAATAAGAACTCCAATATCCACATGCAGACCTGTGACAATGGAGAATAACAGAATCACCCTATCTTTAGTCACGTCACTCAAGTGACTGGTTGGGATCATGCTGACACTAATAAAGTTGAACCACGCCTTCCCATAGCGACTGAGTGCTGAAGACGGGAAACTGGTCTTTTCACCCGTATAGTCGTTTTTCTTCCATATCATTCCGGGCTTGCAGAGCCTCTTGATGATATCCTCAAGGTCATAACTACGGAGTCCCGGCTCTATATAATACTTGCCCTCATAGTTGGGCGCCACAAATAGTTCATTGATGACCTGGCTTCCAAAAGCCACTAACTTCCCCCTAACTTGGACAACAGCAGGACCGTCGGGATTGGCGCTCGTATAAAACTCCCGAATCACAGATACACTAGCTGGCCCGGGTGGTTTCGTGAAGTGGATCCACTTGTGTTCAAGTAATATAGTTGTTAGCTCATCATACTTTTTGTCCGGCCTGAACCCCCACTCAGGAATCAAATTTCGAGCGGCAAAAAAGGTTTTGTACCTTTTCCAGGCCTCCTCATTGATGAATTTGGTGTTGTCCCAAGCCATTGGTGGTGCCGCGGACGACGAACCTCCCATACTAAGGCGTTGCCTCTTTTGTGCCATGTCAAAAATCTCAGTTGGTTTGATGCAAAAGCAGTCCCTAAGCAGTGCCAAAATTCTGTAGAAACTACCCTCTAAGCAAACACAACAAATCCCCAATGAAAACCCAGTGATTCTAAGCCAAAATAGTCCAACTTTTCTCTCAGGCAAATTATCGAACACCTTATGTGCGCTCTGAAAATCGAACTTGGACAACCCTTGCTTGATAGTGTTCTAGCCCGATTTTCGTCAGCAGAAATCACCCAAACAAGAAGAATAACACAGGAAGAAATGCACAAATCCAACAATTCGATTAAATAACTTTTCTAATTGAACGAAATCTAAAAAAACCTTGAGTAGGAAAAACCCTAGGTGAGAAATCGTGTGGTCTATAACTCTGCAAGCAATTTGAAGGAGGCTCTCAGCTGTTGTTGGGAGTTGAGATGGGAAACGATCACTGCTAACACTTTTGGGGAATGAAACGGCTGATGGGAATGCTGGGGGTCTTTTGTGCTATGGTGTCGAGAAAGATCTGTTTAGTCTACCGAGAGAATGGGAGTAATGTTGGGCTAACTGCTGCTAACATCAGTTTTTAAAAATAAAAACTCGCTGACGGCGCTGTGGCACGAGATGTCCTTCTATACTTGGCGCCGTGGCGCGAGTTAACAATAGCTATGACTCACTGGTGATGCCGTGGCGCGGCCTTGCCTTTGTTGGTTGGCGTTGCGGCGCGAGAGTGAAAATCTAGATTTTAGACATGGAGCTGCAGCGCGAAGTTCAATGCATATGCTAGCGCTGTGGCGCCAGTGTTGTATCAGAGAATTCCTGCGCAAAAGCCATGTTTTAGCCACTAGATACTAAACACCATATTAAACAACCTACTAATCAACATACTAAACAATCTGCTGCCTGCATCCTATACTCGCAAAAAATCATACACATCAGATACGACAATGCATTAAAATTAAACAGCAGCAATGTTAACAAACTAAAGCAAAAAGACTGAATGTAAACTAGACATAAAAGAAAAAAATTGATACTGAGATGGGGCGCCTCCCCACCAAGCGCTTGTTTTACAATCGTCGGCTTGACTATACCGATGCCGCTCAATCCGGCTTATAGGCAAAAATGACCATTTCATGCCGCCTTTTCGTCAATTCCTTTTGATTTTTGGCAGACATGGATGATTGGTCATTCATGCTTTCTTCATCCTTCGGCACAAAGAATCTTTCACCACTGGAATTATCCACTAATTCCCCTTGTTCTTTAATTTGAAAGCGTTCTTTGTGCGCTATTGGTTGGGCCCTCTCGGGTTTCCACAGCTGTGAGCGTGGTTTCTAACTGTTGATTACTCTTGGCATTATACCCACTGATAATCCTCTCTTCTTCTAGCTCAGCCTCCGCAGGTTTGTCAATTTGCACACTGACATTACCCTCAACACTTTGGTGAGACTCATTGCCTTCTCCTCGCGTATCCACTGTGCACTGCTCCACTACTTCATCGTTGAGATCAATTATGACCGGTAGAAAGTTCAGCGGTGAATTTGTAATGGCAATGACAAGTTGCCCCAATTGACTCTTGAGGCTCAGCAATGCGACTTCTTGGCTTGCCATCTAAACCTCATTTTTCTCAATAAAGTTGGTAAGAAGCTCTTCAAGCCTGCATTCTTCTTCTTGCGCCGAGTACTCAAAAAAGCTCTAATTGGGTTGAGACGTCAACTCATATTGCGGCAGAGACTGATATTCAAACTGAGAGGCATAATTCAGATCATGATATTGCTCTTGACTGTAGTCCCATGAGTTTGGATAACCCTGGAAGTTTGGATGATAGGGAATCGGTTCAAAGTCAGCTCGTTCCTGACAGTAGACATTCTGAGTGGACTGACACTCAAGATTGTCAGAAAACCTCAAGACATTTTCAATTTGAACTTGCAGTTGCTCGAGCCTTTCTTCCGAGCTTGGTTGTGTCGTCCCCTCATAGGGCCATTGATAACATCGATCGTCCATAATCTGTAAACTCAAAAACAAAAAGAAAGAAAGATCAAACAAATAAAAGAAATATAAATATATACGTTCGAAGTAAGACTAAATTGATTGAAATCAATATTGGACAATATTAGAATAATAGTTCCCCGACAACGGCGCCAAAAACTTGTTGGTCGAAAAACCGTTCACTAAACACGTGCAAGTATACGTGGTCTAACAAGTAATACAGTGATAAGGAGTGTGTCGTACCCACGAGGAACTATGACTAATATTTACCGAGTACCAGCTTGTATCGCTAAAGTCTTATTCAAACAACAGTAAATGGAAGTGTGATTAATCTAGTTAAAAATAATTAACAAAGCAAGTAAATGGATAGCGAATGGTAATCTAAGGAATTACAAGCTAAGGTCAAAACTTCACCACACACAAGTATTCTGTCGAACACCTGGCGTGCTATGCTTCATCAAACTAGCTACCCTTCTCTCTTTGATCTTAATAGTCACGATAATTTGTCGACTGAGAACACACAGGTGCATATGCACCTCTATCGAGGTATGCACAAATATATCCTCTCCAGATCCACCCAAAAGGGAATAGAACAGAAAAAAACGTCCAAGCTAGATACAATCCTACACATGTCTATGCGAATTAATCATAACAAGGATTTAAGCATAAGTTCTCAATTAGGTCTCACGTGGCGCACATAGATATATCTATTCTATGCATAACTTATGCAGTCAAAATCCGTAATCACATGCCAATATATTTAGGTATAAATCTACATTCCTTCTGACGATATCATGTAGATTACCAAAATCATCACTAATATCTTAGCGAGAAATCATTAAGCACAAATATATTAAACCAAATCATATGGTGCCAACCAAAGAGATAAGACAATCAATTTAAATAACAAAGGGTTCCATTATAACCTTAGAGTAAATACTCAGTTCATAGCTATTGAACAAAATATAAGTAGCAGTAAACACAACATTTATAGATTACAAAATCAGAGAAAATAAGTGGATAAGAGAAAACTCTGTCAAAGCCCTTTAATCTCCACGCATTCCGCTCAAATCAAGCTTTCCAATCTGTGTAGCTCACTGCACTTGTCGCTCCAAGGATATGTCAGACTTCTCCCTAATCTACCTAATCTATATTTACAGACATAATCTAAGAGAAAGAGAAAAAAATAAGCTAAGCTATGCTAATCTATATGATATATGGTCTGTATTATCCCCCCTTTCAAATGCAGAGGCTCTCCTCTGTTATATACGCCTCTTTTCCTTTAAGCTAGGTCAAACCAAGGCCTTCTTTGCCTGGGCACCGGAGGTGGCGCTGCGACGCGGGCTTTAAGCTGGTGGTTGGCGCTACGGCGCCATGTCATTAATCAAAGAGACCGGAGCTCGCGCTGTAGTACGAGCCAATATAGGGACAGTGGCGCTGTGGCGCCATGATGACGTCAGGCTGGACCAGGGAGGTGGCGCTGCGGCGCGGCCAATAAGTATGGTCGTTTTGCCCCTGAATGCTAGAAAACACCTGATAAGCCCTGCATTGCATCGATTAAGCATAATAACACTATAATCATATAAAACCATATAAAATATACAATAACAGGCAACTATTTAAGTCATAAAGTATCCGATTCGTGGGTATAAATCCCACTCATCATCCATCCAAAATTCGCACTTCAAAAATTTCGCATAGATCTTCTCCCTTTTCTATGCTTCTAATACAATATTCAGATGTTCGACATGTTCTTCCTTGGTTTTTTAATAAATTAAAACGTCATCGATGAATACTACTACCAACTTATCTAAGTATGGCTTGAAGACTCGGTTCATCAAGTCCATGAATGCTGCCGGAGCATTTGTCAACCCGAATGACATCACTAGAAATTCAAAATGTATGTAGCGGGTTCGGAACATCGTCTTTGGTATGTCCTCTTCTCGTACCTTCAACTGGTGATATCCCGTTTGTAAATCTATCTTGGAAAAACACTTCGCTCCTTTCAGTTGATCAAAAAGGTCGTCTATCCTTGGCAACATATATTTATTCTTAATCGTTACTCGGTTCAACTTTCGATAGTCGATATAAAGCCTCATCGATCCATCCTTCTTCTTTACAAACATTACTAGTGCTCCCCAAGGAGACACACTCGGTCGAATATAACTCTTATCTAGTAACTCTTGTAATTGTATCATTAATTCCTTCATTTCTACTAGCGCCATACGATATGGAGCTTTCGAAATCGGTGCAGTTCTCAGTGCTAAGTCTATTACGAATTTAATTTCTTTGTCTACTGGAAGACCAGGCAGATCATCTAGAAATACGTCTTGGAAATCTCTAACTACCGATATATTTTTCATTTCTACTTCCTTCTTTTGAGTATCCACTATATAGGCTAAATAACCTACACATCCTTTCTTTAACAATTTCTTGACCTACATCATCGTGAGGCAACACGATTGCTAAAGCGATAAGCTACCATAAAATACTACCTTAAACCGATTTGGAGTCTGAAGGTTCACACTTTTCTTTTGACAATCAATTATGGCAATGTGGCTGGATAACCAATCCATTCCTAGTATCACGTCAAATTCTCCACGTCTGATCGGAATGAAGACTACAATTAGTTCGTGACCTCTAATGTTTGCACAACAGTTTCGGTAGACAAATTCTACGGGAATTACTTGCTTATTCGTAGCCTCTACGTTCAAAGGATTCTCTAAGCGCTCTTAGGGTATGCTTAATCGACTAGCAAATTCTTTAAACACGAATGAACAGGTAGAAACCGAATCAAATAATATATAGGCATTTATATTATTGATTGGGATAATACCTGACACCACATCCTTCGTAGCTACTGCGTCTTGGACAGTCATGTTAAATGTTCTAGCAGTTGGTAGATTGGATTGTGCCAGTCCTCCGATTATAAGCTTGTTGCCTCCTCCCTGATGGTCGCTTCCTCCACTTCTCACCTTCTTTGAACAGTCTTTGATCTGGTGCTCAGTTGAGCCACAAGCGAAACATCCCTGGATCTTCTTCGGCTTTGGGCAGTTTGGCGAAATGTGCCCTCCTTGGTCGCAGTTGTAATAAACACTATGCCCCTTTCAGCACTCTCCTTAGTGGTTCTTTTCGCATTTCGAGCATCCCTCTTCTCTCTTCTTAAACCCTCCATGAAAACTTCCTACTTAATTGTTGTTTTTGTTGTTATTATCCCATTTTCTTTTCCCTAGATTGCTTCCTCCACTACTACTACTTCCTCCTCAAGTCTCTCCCCCAGTATTCTTATTCTTTTTTTCCTTATTATATTGGCTTAATGCCTCACTACCTCTTTTAGCAATGATTGCCTTCTCCAATAACGCGGTGAACGAGTTAATTTGAAGGACCGACACCTTGTTGAACAACCAAGGTTTTAGACCTAGTTCGAAACGCCTAGCTTTCCTCTCTTTAGTGTCAACTTGATACATTACAAATTGCGCGAGCTCGTTGAACTTGGCTGCATATTGCGCCACAGTCATCTCTCCTTGTTTTAGTTTTAGAAACTTCACCTCCATCATATCCTTCACGATTTTCAAGAAATAATTCTCAAAAAACAAAGGCTTAAACCTTTCCCAGGTTATAATTCCCTCTCCCGCTCTCTGTTGATTAGCTTCCCACCAGTAGTTTGCTTCACCCCTCATCATGTACATAGCGAACACGATTTTCTTCTCTTCACCCACACGAGCAATGGCGAAGGCTTTCTCCATCTCTTTAATCCATGTCTGTGCCACGATAGGATCGGTAGTACCCACGAATTCCAGAGGTCCTACAATCCTAAAGTCTTTAAAGTTCGTAACTGGAACCGTTTGGGGTTCGGGTGGTACTGGTTCATTATTTTTTCCCTACAGGGTCTCTCATAACAAATCTACTAGTCTTTGGATAGGGTCTACTTGACCGATTCTTCGAGTGATGTTAGTCTACGTCTAGGCAGTATTTCTGCATCATAAAATTTTATTCTTATTATCTAATTATATTACTTAAGTATTTCTTCAATGTAAATAGGAAACAAAGTTTTATGACACAATCTCTGAAATAAGGACATTTATATTCATATGCTAAATCATTACATCGATATTATCATTCCTAGTATACTTCTATAAATTTCAACATCTATCCCCTAATATCACAAAAGATGGGAAAACACTAATATACTACCCCTTTAACATGAACCTACTCGGGGTTTACATAACTATCCCATATCTCACACAAAATATTGGGATTACATAACACACACAACAAGCCTATACTACTGGAAACCTAAACAACAAACTATCCCAACATCTCGCGCTCCACTGTGCTTTTGTACTCGACATGTGTCATGTGAGCCATCATTTCTCTACTCAAAGTGTGACGGGTCTGCCCTTGTTTTGCCGGATAATGGTACATACCATCAATCAACCTCTCTATAGCTGTGCGAAAAGCATAGCTCATTTCGTTCATCTTCCCTCTCTTACACCTCACCTCATCTTCCAGGTCTCATACTCTATCGTTAACTTCTTTCCCACTTTTTCTTGAAGTGGATCCTATCCACAACCTCCATCTTTAACTTTGCACAAAGAACCTCCTTCTCAACTTTCTTGCTTCACTCCCTCTACTCGGAATCCTCTAGCTTGCCTGCCAATTCAACATTCCTGGCTTTCGATCGGTAGAAAAGGGTTCCCATTTATACGCCTGCTTCCTTGCGATATGTAAGTTCTACCTCCATTTCTTGCATCTCCAATTTCCTCTTATGGTCTACATCCCTCAGTTTCTTCATCTCAGTTTCTCTCTCTTGAGCCCGGGTCTTTGTGATAACTCGGGATTTCGAATAATCCGAATTTTTCGAATAAATTTATTTTTTTTATCTAATATTAATATTGTGCGGTGTATCTGTGATACAAGTCTCGAGAAGTGGTCAATTTGTGTATTAACTAAGAAAATAAGTGTAGAGTTGTGCTTAACATATTTAGAAACCTTAACCCTAATTTACGGATAAGGATTCGATAGAAAATATAATTAAAATAATTATATTAATGAGTATGTGTTTGTACTGTTTAGAATTATTGATCAATGATTGATCGGGCAGGGTACAAAATTAGTAAACCCTAATAAGGGATTAGTGTTAGAGTTTTGATATAATTGCTTAACATTTTGATATTATATTTGATTGAATAAATGAATGATTTTATTATGGTTTTATTTACTACGTTATATAAATGTTAACATAATAAAATTCCTTATAATAGTGATACAAATTATATAGTTTCAAGTATGTGACTTGAACATGAGATTATATAATTACAATTAGTATCATTGCTCTTAAATGTCCCTAGTCGAGTATCATTGTTGATAGGACAATAATGATGCATTGAGACTAGTATGTGGATTGACTGATGACCAAATCTTATTGGTCATAAATATATGAGATATTAAGTCAATGCATATATACGTGTTAGAGAACGATGTACTGGACAGACCCACCATGAAAATTCTATGTGGAGTATTATGCGAAGTGTCATTAGTGATTCTCATAGTGACAATGATGTAATGGTCCTCCGACCTAAAATCACTATATTACTACATCAGAATTTATGTACTTTGATATCATCAAAGGTCACCTTTAATAGGGTGGACTATAAAGGTGATTATTGGGTACATCATGAATCGTGTGAGGAATATGAGTGATCTAGATGGAATTTAACCCTCCTATTTATTAGGGGTGATATCCATAGGCCTCTTGATTGAGTATGACTATGACATGCATGGCCGTGCTCAAATAGTGATTTGTTTCATATAATCTACTCATTGATCAAGAAAAATTCAGATTAAATTATAAAGAGTATGACACATTCCATGACTCGAGTTTAATCTAGGATATTAAGGTCAAAAGGATTAAATTGCATTGAAACATTGGTCACAAAAAGGTTGCATCGAATCATCAATCTTATTATTACTTGGGTAGCAGTGATGCATTACTAGATGCCGCTCACTATTTATAATTTTATAATATAATTTTAAAATTATTGCCAACATAATAATAACCTATAGGGTCACGCACAAAGAACGTAATTAAAAGAAAATTAATTTAAATTGTAAAGATTTAAATATGTCAATTTGATTGATAGAATTTAAATTAATAGGATAATTTATATATAGGTATATTAATTAAGTAAGACTTAATTAAGGTATATACATATATAAATTCGGATTTTATTAGATTAGAGTTTTTGATTAATTCCTATTAACTACTATATATATGATATATATCAGCCATTTTAGGTAACGAATCATAATCTAAGAAAACCCTAGCCGCTCTTAGAGAGAGACTAGAGAAAAATAGTTTCGAAAATCCTCATCCTTGGTGGATAGTATTGCGGTTCCTTTTTCTGCAGATCGTACGACGATTCGCGGGGCGTTCGTGTGGATACCGTAGAGACGCAATTCGTTTGGATTGTGTTGGAGATTCGACTGCATCGAAGCTTTTCATAATCGGTATAATCTCTTAAACACTGAATTAATGTTTGTTTTCGCATGGATCCTGTTTTAGGGTTTCAAAATTGCCTTTAAATTGGTTTATTTTCGCCGTGTTTTCGTGTCGAAACCCTACAGTGGTATCAGAGCTACTTACGAAACGATTAATTCAGATTACGTATTTTATTGTTTTCGATATATATGATATATGATGATACAATTTTACCGATCTGAAATTGATTATATTGTTTTCGATATATATGATATATGATGATACAATTTTACCGATCTGAAATTGAGTATATGATATTCTCTACGTAGGCATATTCTGGTATTATGAATATTAGTAATAGATATACATGTATATTATGTTCTGTTAATTGTATCTTAAATGGCGTAATAACAGTATACAACTTCTATTCTAATTGGATTAGAAATATGAAGATTCGGTTTAATATGATTAATTGAAACTGGACATATATGATATGTACTGGGTGTATAGTTATTATGGGTGTTTTGGTGGGTTAAAATATATGATTTTGAAACTGTTTCAGAGATTCATATGGAAAAATTCTACAATACAGATTGTAGTTTGAAATTTTTTTCTAGGGGTGCTGCCCCCGACCCCGCTCGCTGACCGATCAACCGAACCACCGCCAGGGGGGAGACCCCCCCTTGGACCCCCCCGTCGTAGCGTACGATGGTCGTGAACCCAATATGTTATATAGTTTTCTTTAATTATATATAAACTGTTATGTGCTTATTGTGATATGCATGGTGCACAGTTATGGCCTTTTTATGGGTTAGTGGTTTTTGGTTTTGAAATACGGCTTGCATGTCGTGCCTTTCTATAAATTCTAATGTAATATTCTCTTCTCATCTAAATCCCTTCGAATGTAACTCGAGGTTTCTTTATGTCATGTAATAATCTGTAATCGATGAAGATGACAAGATGGAGAACACGATGGAAAGGAGGCACATGCATGAGGAAGATCCAAGGGAGTCACTATTTTGAAGATCTTTTACCACCTTAGATTGACCTTCAATCTTTCATTAGCTTAAAAAGATTGACAGTGGATTGGGCCATAACTGTGACATATTTAATTATGCACTTTATTTATGCTTGTATATGATATGATATGATAAATAATGTGCATGCTTAATAAGATTAAAATTGGTGAGATCTAAATTAATTTATAAAATCCCTCATTGAATTATTAAGTCTAAATCAGATGTCTTCCAATGAATAACACTCATCAAGACCTTGATCAATAGATGTAGGTTTGCCAAAGCAAAGTACCCTATTTATATTGGTAAGATGCGATAGACTAATTGTGATATCCAAATTGTTAAAATCATTGGGCCCGACTTAACTAAGTTATCTCAATAGGATTGTGGACTTAGAGGCATGGAGTTTGGTGGGTACCATTAGATGGACTAGAAACAAATGTTGTTTACCAACCTATCCAAGAGTTATATATGATGTAATTGACAAAGGGTTTTCTACCTAAATAATTGTGTTTTAAGAGATTAGCCAAAGCTAACTTAAGTCATAATGAAATATGGATCTTGGCTCACTAGAAATATTTAATAGAAAATGCTTTCCGAATTAATGGTGAGGGCTATTAATTTGAATAAAATAGTGGGAGGTATATTTTGAATGTACTATTATCAATTACATAATATCAACTCTGCAATTTGACTTATTATTTTTGCACTTATAAATTGTAGATATCAATGGGAAATAACAACAACACAAGTATTCTTTCACTACGATCAGTCCTTGAGAAGGACAAGCTGAGTGGAATTAATTTCCTTGACTGTCATAGGAACTTGAGGATTGTCCTCAAACAAGAGCGCAAGCTATATGTACTTGATGGGTCCATTCCTGCAGCACCAGCTGTCACTGCACCACGTGCGGAGCATAATGCTTACAAGAAGCATCAAGATGATGCTCTGGACATGAGTTGTCTCATGCTAGCAACCATGAACGCTGAGCTTCAGAAGCAACATGAGTTGATGGATGCTTATGAGTTGATCGAGCATCTCAAGAAATTGTTCGAAGGGCATGCTCGATAGGAGAGGTATGATACAAGCAAGGCATTGTATCACTGCAAGATGGGTGAACGAGATCTAGTTGGTCCACATGTGCTGAAAATGATTGGGTATATTGAGTACCTTGATAGGTTGGGTTTTCCAATCACTCCGGAAGCCCAAACAGATCTTGTTTTGCAATCCTTGAACAACAGCTACTCTCAATTTGTCATGAATTATCTTATGAATGAAATTGAGAAACCCTTACTGAGTGTTAAGCATGTTAAGAACAGCCAAGAACAACATGAAAAAGGCAGGACCCGCGCCCATAATGATGGTGCAAAAGGGGAATGCTAAGGGAAATTGGAAAGGAAAGAAGAAGATATGATCTAAATCTGGTGCCAAACCCAATTCCAAAACCAAACATGCTTTAAAACCTAAAGGTGGGGTGGCTAAAAAAGGTGATTGTCACTTCTGTGGTAAACCTGGACACTGAAAAAGGAACTGTCATGCTTATTTGGAAGATGTGAAGAAAAGGAAAGGAAGTGTGACTTCTGATTCAGGTATATATATTATAGAAGTTAACTTGTCTACTTCTACATCATGGGTATTGGATACTGGATGTGGTTCTCACATGTGTGTTAATGTGCAGGAACTCCGAAGGAGTAGGACTTTGGCGAAAGGAGAGGTTGACCTACGAGTTGGGAATGGAGCAAAAGTTGCTGCACTGGCCGTAGGAAATTATCATTTATCTTTGCCCACTGGGCTAGTATTAGAATTTAAAGATTGTTATTATGTGCCTGCTATAAGCAAAAATATTATTTCTGTTTCTTGTTTGGACAAGAAAGGTTTTTCATTTATAATAAAGAACAACCGTTGTTCGTTTTACTTAAATGATATATGCTATGGTGTTGCACAATTGTTTAACAGTCTTTATATTCTTGATTTAGAAATGCCTATCTATAACATAAATACAAAACGATTTAAATCAAATGATTCAAATCCGACATATCTCTGGCATTGTCGTTTAGGCCATATAAATGAGAAACACATATCCAAACTCCATAAAGATGGGTTTTTGGATTCATTTGATTTTGAATCATATGAGAAATGCGAGTCTTTTTTATTAGGCAAGATGATTAAAGCCCCTTTCATTGGACACAGTGAACGGGCTAGTGATGTATTGGGACTTATATATAGTGATGTATGTGGACCCATGAGTTCGTTATCAAGAGGTAGGTTTTATTACTTCATTACATTTACTGACGACTTCAGTAGATATGGATATGTGTATCTTATGAGACACAAATCCGAATCCTTTGAAAAGTTCAAGGAATTCAAGAATGAAGTTCAAAACCAATTTGGCAAAAGCATAAAAGCCCTTCGATCCGATCGAGGAGGTGAATACTTAAGCCAAGACTTTGATGACCTTCTAAAGGAGTGTGGTATTATATCACAGCTCACTCCACCTGGAACACCACAATGGAATGGTGTATCTGAGAGGAGGAATCGAACCTTGTTGGACATGGTACGATCAATGATGAGTCATGCAGATCTTCCAATAAGCTTCTGGGGTCATGCCCTAGAGACAACTGCATTCACACTTAACCGTGTTCCTACAAAAACAATTCAGAAGACACCATATGAGATATGGACTGGGAAACGTCCTAGTATGTCGTTCATAAAGATTTGGGGTTGCGAGGCGTTTATAAAACGTCTGAATTCTGACAAGCTCGGACCCAAATCTGACAAATATAATTTTGTGGGATACCCAAAGGAAACAAAAGGGTATTATTTCTACAAACCTTCCGAGAGCAAAGTCTTTGTTGCCCGAACTGGTATTTTTCTAGAAAGAGAATTTGTCTCTAAAGGAAACAGTGGGAGGAAAGTAGAACTCGAAGAAATTCGAGAACCACAAAATATCATTGAACCTGAGTTGGAACGTGAGCAGAAACCACAAGATATTGTGGAAAGTGAACCTGCTTAAATTACACAAGGCATTCATAGATCTGGTAGGACACGCCAAGAGCCCGAGAGATATTATGGATATCTTGTGACTCAAAATGACAATGTGATGCTCATAGATCAAGATGAGCCTATTTCCTACCAAGAAGCTATGAATGGACCAGATTTTGAGAAATGGCTTGAAGCCATGAAATCTGAGATGGACTCCATGTATAATAACCAAGTATGGACTCTGGTTGATCCACTCGAAGGGGTAAAACCAATCGGGTGCAAGTGGATTTTCAAGAAGAAAACCGACATGGATGGTAACGTACAAACCTATAAAGGCCGACTGGTTGCAAAAGGTTTCAAACAGGTTCAAGGTGTTGACTATGATGAAACCTTCTCTCAAGTGGCAATGGTTAAATCCATCAGGATATTACTTGCTATTGCAGCCTTTTATAATTACGAAATCTGGCAGATGGATGTCAAAACTGCTTTCCTTAATGGAAATCTCCTTGAGGATGTGTACATGACACAACCTGAGGGTTTTGTCACTCCAAAAGATGCTGGAAAGGTATGTAAACTACAGCGATCCATTTATGGATTAAAGCAATCCTCTCGGAGTTGGAATCTTCTATTTGATGAAGCAGTCAAAGAGTTTGGCTTTATAAAAAATGAAGATGAACCTTGTGTATATAAGAAGGTTAGTGGGAGTCACATTGTATTCCTAGTATTATATGTTGATGACATATTAATTATTGGGAATGACATTCCTTCCTTACAGGCTGTAAAAACATAGTTAGGAAAATGTTTCTCTATGAAAGATTTGGGTGATGCTGCCTACATTTTAGGTATTAGGATCTATAGAGATAGATCGAGAAAAATGCTCAGCCTAAGTCAAAGTATATATATTGATAAAGTGCTGAAACTGTTCAGCATGCAAGAGGCAAAAAGAGGAAACTTACTCGTGACTCATGGTGTAAAGATCTCTAAGGCCCAATGTCCTAAATCACAAGATGATGAGGAGTGTATGAGAAAGATCCCTTATGATTCGGCAATTAGATCTATCATGTATGAAATGATATGTACTCGTCCGGATGTCTCGTATGCTTTGAGCATGATGAGCAGATACCAGTCAAATCCAGGTGAAGGTCACTGGACAGCAATCAAGAATATCCTCAAGTACCTAAAAAGGACTAAGGATTTATTCTTGGTATATGGAGGTGAAGACGAACTGGCAGTAAAGGGTTACACAGATGCTAGTTTTCAGACTGACAATGATGACTATAAGTCTCAGTCAAGTTTTGTGTTTTGCCTGAATGGTGGTGCTGTTAGCTGGAAGAGTTCAAAGCAAGAGACAGTAGCCGATTCTACAACAGAGGCTGAGTATATTGGTGCTTCTAGTGCGGCCAAAGAGGCTGTATAGATTAAAAAGTTCGTCATTGAACTTGGTGTTGTTCCAACCATTGTTGATCCGGTTAAGCTATACTGTGATAATAATGGAGCCATTGCACAAGCTAAGGAACCCAGATCTCACCAACGATCCAAGCATATACTTAGGCGGTACCATCTTATCCGTGAAATCATTGATAGAGGAGATGTATATATAGGAAGAGTGCAAACAGATTATAATATTGCAGATCCACTGACCAAGGCTTTGTCGCAGCAGAAGCACGACGGTCACACAAGTTCCATGGGTATTAGATACATGAGTGATTGGCTCTAGTGCAAGTGGGAGACTGTTAGAGTTTATGCCCTAGAGGCCAATTATTTGATATAATTGCTTAACATTTTGATATTATATTTGATTGAATAAATGAATGGTTTTATTATGGTTTTATTTACTGCGTTATATAAATGTTAACATAATAAAATTCCTTATAATAGTGATACAAATTATATAGTTTCAAGTATGTGACTTGAACATGAGATTATATAATTACAATTAGTATCATTGCTCTTAAATGTCCCTAGTCGAGTATCATTATTGATAGGACAATAATGATGCATTGAGACTAGTATGTGGATTGACTGATAACCAAATCTTATTGGTCATAAATATATGAGATATTAAGTTAATGCATATATACGTGTTAGAGAACGATGTACTGGACAGACCCACCATGAAAATTCTATGTGGAGTATTATGCGAAGTGTCATTAGCGATTCTCATAGTGACAATGATGTAATGGTCCTCCGACCTAAAATCACTATATTACTACATGAGAATTTATGTACTTTGATATCATCAAAGGTCACCTTTAATAGGGTGGACTATAAATGTGATTATTGGGTACATCATGAATCGTGTGAGGAATATGAGTGATCTAGATGGAATTTAACCCTCCTATTTTTTAGGGGTGATATCCATAGGCCTCTTGATTGAGTATGACTATGAAATGCATGGCCATGCTCAAATAGTGATTTTTTCATATAGTCTACTCATTGATCAAGAAAAATTCAAATTAAATTATAAAGAGTATGACACATTCCATGACTCGAGTTTAATCTAGGATATTAAGGTTAAAAGGATTAAATTGCATTGAAACATTGGTTACAAAAATGTTGCATCGAATCATCGATCTTATTATTACTTGGATACCAGTGATGCATTACTAGATACCGCTCATTGTTTATAATTTTATAATATAATTTTAAAATTATTGCCAACATAATAATAACCTATAGGGTCACACACAAAGAACGTAATTAAAAGGGAATTAATTTAAATTGTAAAGATTTAAATATGTCAATTTGATTGATATAATTTAAATTACGAATTTAAATTAATAGGATAATTTATATAGGTATATTAATTAAGTAAGACTTAATTAAGATATATACATATATAAATTCAGATTTTATTAGATTAGGATTTTTGATTAATTCCCATTAACTACTATATATATGATATATAGCAGCCATTTTAGGTAACGAATCATAACCTAAGAAAACCCTAGCCGCTCTTAGAGAGAGACTAGAGAAAAACAGTTTCGAAAATCTTCATCCTTGGTGGCTAGTACCGTGGTTCCTTTTTCTGGAGATCGTACGACGATTCGCGGGGCGTTCGTATGGATACCGTAGAGACGCAATTCGTTTGGATTGTGTTGGAGATTCGACCGCATCAATGCTTTTCATAATTGGTATAATGTCTTAAACACTGAAATAATGTTTGTTTTCGCATAGATCCTGTTTTAGGGTTTCAAAATTACCTTTAAATTGGTTTATTTTCGCTGTGTTTTCGTGCCGAAACCCTACAATTAGAAACCCTAATCTCAAGATTAGAAACCTTAACGCGTAGTTAGGAACCCTAATCGAAAGCCGAGAAACCCTAATTTTAAATTCATGAATCCTAAATCCTAATTAGGAAACCCTAATCCTAATTAGCAAGACTAATGTGATTAGTAACCGTTAATATAATTAGGAAACCATAATTATATTTTAGAAATATTAATTTATATGTAAAACCCTAATTATAGTTTTAAAATCTTAATTTTCTAATTAAAACCCTAATTGGAAAATTTTAGAAGCTAAAGTTGTAAAACCTAAGGGTTAGGACCTTTGGGTTAAACCCTAAGGGTTTGGCAAGTTACCTTTATGCCATTAAAATTATATTGCAAATGTCCAAAATACTCTTTTTACATTTTTAATGAGTTAACTTGTAAAATTGGCAAGACCTTTAGTTGGTGACCTAATAACTTGACTTTGTGACTTAAAATATCAGCTAACCAGCCCCTATATGACAACTATATCAGATTATACATTGCATTAAATTGTTTATTAAAGATTGAGAGAGTGAAAGTGTACTCATTTTGCTCATTTGTTGTCCAAGCTCTCACCAACTCTCTCTCTCACAAAACCTCCGAATTTTACAAGTTTCTTAGTCACATAAACAACCCCTAGATCACCTAATATCAGATTGGAGAACTAAGATCAAGATTTGAACTTGAAGGTATAACCCTAAAACCTACTTTTGATCTTGTATGCTAATTTCAAGTTGGTGTTTATGTGTTTATAATTGTGTTAGAAGTTGTTTTATGATGATCCATCCTGGATCCATAGCATCAAAGTGCCTTCAAATGGAGTTTTTCAAAAACTGTTCTTGATCTTGAAATGTGGTCTGACAACCGAATGTTAGTGGCCACAGATCCTTCCTCGTTTATGTTTTTTGTTGTTTTAAAGTTTTAATCCATACTCTGACATGAGGTCTATGATCTGGAAGTGGAATCCAAGCTATTCGATTTCTAGATTTCAAGATATAATCGGTCAAAGTCTGTTGACCGACCATGACCGAGTAAAATCTTGGTAACCCAGAAATACATGAACAGCGTCTGACAACATTTTTAAGCACCTTGATCTGTTAGGTTTTATGCGTTTAGATGTTGTTGTTATGTACATGTTGTAGGTGGTAACATGGACTTTAGAACCGTTCCTTTTGATCTCTTAAACAACAAGTAGATCGGATGTAGAGGATGGTCAAAGTAAACCATCCGGTAACGTTTCCTGTTTTCTGGAAATTCTAGAAAATTTATGAACTACGTTTCTGACAGCGTTTGACCAGGCTAAATCTGGATATTGTGTTATTTTTGGACTGATCTAGTAATGAATATATGTTCCTTGTCATGTTGACTATAAATTTGAACCTTAATATCAACCTATTGATGACCAGCACTTAACGAAAATCTAACATGAAAGTGACTAGTCGAATTACCTGGGTTTTTGAAAAACTCGGAAACGTTCTGACAAGAAGTTTGTAAGACCAGATCTTCGTGATGTGTTCTCATATGACCTAAATAATTGTTGATAGTTGTAGTACTATATACTTACTACAATACCAATGCTTGAGATAGCCCAGAAACAATTTTGGTTGAAAATTAAAACCGGTCAAACCAAGACCCTCGAGCACTGACTGTCAGTGTTCTTGAGCCTCAAGAACACCAACAATGATGCTAAGTGTCACTATAGGCCATTAACGACAGTTTCTAATATTTTTTAATTTCTGATTTTCTGGAAATTAATTAAAAATAGATTTTTTTTAAAAAAATTACCAAAAATGGTTTTAAAAATTATTTTAAATTATGAAAAATAATTTTTGAGAATTTTGAATATTTTTAATTAATAATTATAATTCTTTGAATATTAATAATATTTAATTTATTTAATTAGTGTATTAAATAAATTAGAGAAAAATGATTTTAATATTATAAAAATTATTTTAAATAAGAATAAAGTGTTTAAAATTATTTTGAATTATAAAATATGATTTTCAATATTTTTGGAGAATTTTCATTAATAAATTAATATTAATGATATTAGATTTATTTATTTATTATGTTAAATAAATAAATTAAAAATGGTTTTATTGATTTAAAAATCATTTAAAAATAAAAAAAATGATTTAAAAATATTTTAAGTTATAATTAATGACTTTTAATATTTTGATAATAATTTCATTAATATTTAAATATTAATGGTGATGGTTTAAAAATAATTTTAATTATTTTAAAAATCATTTAAGTAGAATATTGATGTTTTAAAAATAATTTAAGTTATAATTAATGACTTTTAATATTGTCGACGTCAGGATTTTTATTTGTCCCTTTTCGTTACCTGTTCTTTTGTGTTCTCATTTTAGGTGAGATTTGTTTGAAAAAACAAGTGAAAAAGGTCCGACATGTGTAATGTCGACGATTGGACTATAAGAGTCGCTAGTTAGTTTTTATACTGGTTGTGCCAACACAACCGAGAAAAAGTTTGCACATTGACCCAGTGATGTGACACCGAGATTCAATTAGGGTCCGGAGACTTGCTTATACGAAGTGAAGGTGTTAGGCACCCTCCGACATCTGTGTTGCCACGGTGACTGCCACTTTTTAAGAAACTGTTATACGATGTGTGTGTGTGTGTGTGTGGGTCAATGTACTTTTATTTGGAAGTAGTGTGAGGCCTCGTTCGCACCTATATACACAGGGTTTGAATTTATATAAAAATTCAGTTTTAAACAAGATATGTCAGTGATGTTTTAAAAGAGGGTTTTCAAACCCAGTGCTCAATAGTAATTGAGACCGTTTGCACTCCCATTTTATTTAATATTCGGCTTGGTTGATTTTATTTTACAGACGGGAGGCATCTGTATGAAAATAATGTACAAAAAGGTGCTGAATTCCTCGTGGTTATGAAAACCATCTTAGGATATACAAACATCACAGATAAATTTACAAGCTGCTTACAGTTGAAAAAGTCCATCACGGGAACCGAATCTAGATTCAGTGGACTGAATCTGTGATCACATGATTCCTAGGCTCACATGATGCCGTAGTTGATATAAACACAGTAAGTAGGTATATATATAAAAGCTATAAATATATATATACAGACATGATCACCAACCACGAAGCACCTCCATGGGGGATCAGAAATGTAAATAAAGCTGTAAATGTTATCCACCGCCACGGAGGAAACTCCAGGCGGAACGAAATGTACAGAAAGCAGTAAAAACAGTCAACCACCACGAAGTAAACTCCAAGTGGGACGAAATGTAAAATATATATAAGTGATAAACGCACCGGATATAAAATCCAGGCTCATCGGACAAAGTCTAACAACAGTTAATATATATAAGTATATATATATTAAAGCAGTAAACGCACCTGATGTAAAATCCAGGCTCATCGAACATAGTTCGACACACAGTTCATATATATGAGTATATATATATGAAAGCAAATAAACGATCCGGATATAAAATTCAGGCTTATCGAACAAAGTCTGACAATAGTTAATATATATAAGTATATATATATTAAAGCAGTAAACGCTCCAGACCGATGTCTAGGCTCATCGAACAGAGTTCAACATGCAGTTCATATATATAAATGTATATATATATATATATATATATATATATATATATATATATATATATATATATATATATATATACACAAAAGAAAATAAATGCTCCAGACCGAAGTCTAGGCTCAATCGAGACATAACTCGATAATGTTAGTTAATATATATAAATATATATAAATATATATGTATATACAAATCGAAATAAAACCACGGACCAAAGTCCGGGCAAACACACGCAACACGACTCTTAACGTAAAGAAAGGTGTGTGCAAGTGTGGAGAGAAAGGCTTAAAAATGTGTAAGAAGGCTTACAGTGGGCTGCCAAAGAAGACTTCAATAACTTTAAAGTAGATAAATACTGACTTTCACCGGTACAGAAATAGCTATATGTGAGCTCACAAGTGTTTAAAATGAGAAAGCACTCAGTTTTGGGTGTGTATGGAGCAAATTGGATAGGGCTTTCTCGCCTTTTTTATTCAAAATGGCCACCCCAAGCCCTCTATTTATAGAGGGTGGAGCCGCAGGTACCTGCGGCTGGGCCGCAGGTGTACTAGAGGTTTCTCGGGATGCCCCGGCCTTCGCGGGTCCTACCGTCTCAAAGTACGTGCACGTAGGCAACGTGATGTCCGCTCGAACTTTCAGAATTACTATCTGAGCATCCGATTGAGGTATATAGGACCTATTTCAGACCGCCATTGTCTAGAGTTACGCAATGACATGGGATTAGAGGTTGTAAGAAGTCATGAAGATGGGACGATGCCCTCTGGTCTTCTGCTTCAAATTCTATCCGTTATCCTGCGTAATAGTCACTCGGGATTGGTTTTCCTTGGCTCTTGTGGGATATTATTGTGTAGAAATGTATGTTTGAAATATTGAGACGGTGTGATGTAGCGTCAAGTTGGTAAGATGACGACTTTGCCCCTCACTGGGGTTATCTCCGATTTGGGCTGATAAAGCAGACGTTGCTCAGGGTTACTACTGAGATTGGACTGCTGCAAATGTTGAAGGTCCTCAGTGTCATATCTGAGGTGTGCCTGTCTTGTACTGAGTGCCTCGGTGTGAGCGCCGAGGTTGAAGCTGATGGCATGCATTTGAAACAAGTATTTTCGGGGTTATCTCTAAGGTTGGAATATGCTATTCCCAGTGTTGGGACTGAGACGGAACATCTCGGGGTTATCTCCGAGATGAATCGGTCTTCTCCGATTTGTGTTTCGATATTGGATCTGCATGCCTCGGGGTTATCTCCGAGGTTGGAATTGTTACTCCCGGTGTGTGTTTCGGGGTTGAGCTGTTACTCCCAGTGTGTGTTCTGGGATTAAGCTGTTCCTTCCGGTGGTATCCAGAATGGATATGAACTGTCTTCTAGGGTTTCCTCTTAAAAGACGAATCTACGCTCCTGTGATGTCAGATATGCAGAAAATTTTGATTGTCTACAGATGTCCCTCTTTATCATATTCATGCAATGCAATGCATGGATAAGATAAAGAATCCTAAACACTTGAAATATAATATGAAGTAACTGGATGATGCATGTGTATGCGGTTGTTTCCCAACATGCTGATGATGATTGCTATCTCCCTATAGCTTTTACTAGGGATTTGGCAATGATGACCAAATTGGATGTGCGATCCAAATCTTTGAGGATGTTGACGATGTGATTATCACCAAAGTCCTAAATCCTTGATACAGACTTGATTCCAAAGAAGTGCCTCTTATGTACAAGAGATCTGTGGGGATAAAGGTTTGTCTGTTTGAGGATGTGTATAACATATTCCGACGTCAATCCTCCTTGATGACGTTTCCCTCTCCTAGTTTGTACCGCCAGAGTACGTCAATATTCTATTAGTTTTACTACCAACAGCAAATGTTGGGTGTGCCTGCAGCACCCCTATGTGGGTCCCACCCCTCTGGCTTGGTCCATTTCGAGTTGCAAAGGAGTTTTCGCAAGCTGAAAAGACCAAATCAGGGATAAAAATGCTACGCGATTAAGCAGAATAGCCTACAATCCTGGTTGAACCGTGGGTCTTCACATCATTTATTGGCATTCGCCCAACCACAGGGTACACTATGGCGATGATCTCAGATGATACAAGTCACGCTCAGCAATACCTCACACAGGTCCAATTCCTCTCATTCAGGATCGTCATCCTACTTTGCCACAACAACCCCGGCGGGGGTCACAATGCGGTACATATGTCGAAGTTCATAACCCCGGCGGGGGTTACAACGCATATCATCTGTTGACGTACATATTAACTAAGGTCAAGCAGCCTTGACATCACTATAACCGTTGGCAAGTAACTCCAACAGAGCGTCAGAAGCCGTCCGATGATTTCAGCCGTTGACACACACATTAACGATGATCCAACGTATCCCCGGCGGGGGTTACAACGAGTGTTTCGTTGACACACACATCAACGATAATACAACAACCCTGGTGGGGATCACAACGTATTATCATCCATTGATGTACGTATCAATGAAGATCACGTAACCTTAACATTGTTTCAAACATTGGCAAGTAAATCTAACGTCGCATCAGAAACCATCATGTGATTTCATTAGTTGATATACACATCAACAAAGTCCAAGCAACCTTGGCATTTATCCCCAGCAGGGAGTTCATCCGTTGATCTACACATCAACAGAGGATCAAATGTATCCCCGGTGGGGGTTACAATGCGTGGTAAACCGTTGGTTCATACGTCAACAAAGGTCTGCAGCCGCAGATGGACCTGTGGCCAACCGTAGATCATAAAGACCAACAGGTTACTTTCATAAGTCATTTTTAACTTGCACCGTTAAGGAAATCCAAGAGCTCTTCTTCAGATCTGCTGAGTTCGGACGTCTTTCTGTAAAATCTGTTACCGTACGAGTGTTCTACACTATCCTGGTAACGTATGCATGTACTTTTTTCCAGTTTTTATCTGTTGGAAAATGACTTATCATTTGAAATGCATCTAAACACATAGTAGTGATTATGTATGCTCAAATGATTTGATAAAAAATATTCAACATAGTAAATGTTAGTATTAAACCATGCTGAACATAATGATGTGAAAAAATTTAACTTTTGAGACATGCACCTTTTTCTGCTATTTTTATCCTATTTGAGGACATTTGAGCACAAGGTAAGAAGGCAAAGTACTCCTAGCATTGAGGTTAATCTTATGTGTTGATGATTTTGCATATAGTATGTATATAACTATGGGCAGGTGTGCTACTGAATGGCCACGTAGTCATGCCTATGTGCATGTGGATAGTCCTATTTATAGAGGAAACTATAGCAAAATTTTCCAAAATGTAGGAATTGTGTTAATCATGCATTTTTAACTCTACTGTGGTTGTACGTCAAAATAATGCATGCATGCAGATAGTCATTAAATGCATATGAAAAGCTCCAGGTTAGAAAATACCACACCCTTTCTGTGGTGATTTGGAGACTTTTTGTCCAGATATTATGGATCCGGATCAGCCGAGTAGTTCCCGTAGGACCACTTCTGGTGTACGGAGGAGGGCTTCTGAAGTGCCTCGACCCCGTTCTGTTAGACAGCCTCGCAGGTTGGTAGAGGCAGTGATACGTCCAGTCCAGGTTGATGTGCCGGACGTAGAGGACGAGGAGGAAGATGTTCTGATTGCGGACCCCACTCGCACTGCTTATATTCCCCGTAGGGAGCTCCCGAGTATTCAGGTAGCAAACCCAAAGCTTCTGGGTGACTTGAGTCGACATCCCTCGATGTATTTACATGTTAACGAGGTATGACGTCAGAACTTAATCTTCCTTCTTTCCTATTTATGAGGAGTAAAAGGATTTAATGTTGATCTGTATTTCATGTAGGTTCCTGGGTTTACACAGCCTCGAGGGAACTGGTTCAGTATACACTCCATGTACCAGGCTCTTCATCCTGACTTTAGAGCGATTGTGCATGACTGGGGTTTTGGAGCATTCTTTTCCATCATTCCCCGTCGTTGTCCCTGGGGTTACCTCAGGGCATTGTCTGAGCGGTGGTTTCACCATACTCAGACACTCCATTTACTGGACTGTGAGGTGATGATGACGCTGATGGATTGGCAATTTATCACAGACATGGAGTTTGGAGGAGCGCCAGTGCCTTGCACGACGGATATTACCCCGACTACCATCAGATCCTTGTTAGGAGTTCTGATGGAGGCGCTCAAGGGTAGGACTGTCCGTGAAGGTCCTTTGAGCGTAGATGCTATGAGTGGCCTATTAAGCGAGCCCATGCCAGATGATGTTAGAGTCAGGGATCGCATTCTTCGGCAATTGTTCCTGATGATCATTAGGGGTTGCTTCATAGCAGATAACTCTTCTACGGTGTCGTTCGCTTTGATCAACGCCACTAGGCATGTGGATCGTATTGGAGAGTATGAATGGGGTTCCTATACCTTTTCCTATTTCCTCAGGGGCATGCGTATGCGCTCACAGGGCTTGACTGAGGCTTGGTTAGGATTTTACCCATTTTTGCTGGTAATTATTTCTCTTGTCATTTACCATGTATAGGTTAAGAATGTTAACTGACAGCAGATGTTTACCTTTGTGTTGGTAGTTTTGGGCCTATGAGAGGCTCCCATGTTTACATCCGATGAGTGTGCTAGGATTGGATACCTACCTATGAGGACGACGATGGCATCATTCCATACTGGTGGAGGTCCCTGTAGCTGAGGGTTTCACTCATTGCCGTTTACAGCTAGAGTTGTTGACAGCTGACATTATCACATGGATTCCCTATTTTGGGGAGCATTTGACCATCAAATTTGAGGATGGGTACCCGACTGGTGTCGGGTACGTGATTTTCACCCAGAGAGTTCCTCTCTTCACGGATGGAGGATGGGATCTCTATCTAGGAGAACGTGCTATTAGGAGCACCACAGGAGAGATCCGTATTCTGATCTTGCCTCCTGCCAGGCGTTATTGACTTGTATCGCAGTCACCCATCATTGATATCCCATTGTTGGGTGTTCACAGTTTTGCATTATCAGAAGGTCCCTGCACTCAGGATGTATTCCAGCGCTGGTGGATCCCTCGTACTATTAGAGTCCAGACCCGCGCCACTCAGTTCATGGGGGATATGGTTCCAGGATCTGTGATGATGACGGATTGGTTAGCTTGTGTTCGAGATCCGACTCATGTGACACAGACTGACAGTTTGACCCGGCAGTTGGACCAGGCACATATTTTTATTCTTTATTTGGGTAGAGATCCTGCAGAGACAGATTCGTTTGATCCTTCTAGCTCAGGTGCTAGCCCCTTAGCTAACCCATTTGGTTTTGCCGGTGCAGATCCTCCTTTGTATAGGCCTGATATCCCTATTGATAGAGATCCAGTGACTCAGGAGGAGTTACATCAGGTGAACAGGATTGATGATGTGGACATCGACACCATTGTCTTCTTCTGATGTGTATTCTCGTTATCTCTTTTGATAGGCCTCTGTTAGCTATTGGGTGGTTGTGCCCCATTCTCGCTATATCTTTTGATAGGCCTCTGTTAGTAGTAGGGCGTCTTTGCCCCATTTCCCTATATTTTTTAGCTGTATAGAGATGATATATTAGATGATGATATACGTAGGAATGTATTCACAAATTTCTATTCCCTATATCATATTGCCATCTATTATCTGTAATGCATGTATCATGTTATGCATATGTATGTATGTCTAGAGATATTCAGCATTGACCCCTGAATGGTCTTATGACATGACCCGTGCAGATGTCTTCTTCGACAGTTAGCCGTATTGATCATACCCCACCATTATTGGTGGTATCTGGTATGCGATCGTGGTATGATAGCATGTCACCATCAGATAGGGTGACCATAGATCATTTGTTACAGCATACTATGACCCTATTGATGTTTCAGGTTCCCATAGGATTCGTGGATGGCATGCTGGAGCACTGGGTATCGGAGAGGCAGGTTTTTCGATTTGGGACCCAAGAGTTGACTCCCACTCTAGAGGAGTATGCACGGTTGACGATGCTTTCACTGGATAGACCTTGCGTGCATATGGCTTTGGGGGACATGAGTTGGCGGTTCATGTCCCTCACTGGACTGAGGCGTAGAGTGGTGCAGGATGAGCTTACATTTGGCCACGTTATATCCCAACATTTTCGATTTGACAAATTTGGCTCGGAGGATAGTTATAGACGACATTTCGGGGATTTCACCACACCGGAGGATCATTGGCGTCTGGCCAGGGTAGATGTACTGCTATTGTGTGTACTGTCATATGTCAACATGCCACTATACATGGATGAGTTGGACATAGGAGTTATCATGGCGGTGAGAGCTCTCAGGGAGGGTCATACCATTATACCTATGATTATAGCCGAGACATTGAGGTCAACTACATACTATCGCACTTATCCGACAGGAGTATTTACGGGCAGTTCGGTCATGCTATACGTGTGGTTTATGTCACATCTGAGACTGATTATCACTTTCAGACGGCATGGGTATTGTTTCACCCATGATATAGTCATGACATATTCATTTCAGCCTGCGGAGTGTACGGATGCTGTATCTTGGTCCGCTTTCTTAGCTGATATTGTAGACCCATTTAGTATACTTCCGTGCTTAGGGCTCAGCTCACCTTACAACTTTATTACTCATGCTCCGGACATGGATTACATCCCTCTGGCTGGTTTGAGGGGCATGACTACTTACCATCCACTGGCCGTGATGTCGCAGTTTGACCAGTTTCAGGATTTTCAACCTTTTGAGGGGGCGCTAGGCTAGCATTTAGCTTCTCGCTATCTTTTAGCAGAGGACCGATACCGTGTGTATGCATGTTGGGATCAGCGTGAGATAGCCGCTTTCTCCATTAGTCATCCAGGTTATTCTGCAGAGTATTCTGTATGGATGGAGACAGAGACTGTATCGGTTGCGGTTGTATCCACATTATCGAGTATTGATTCAGATGGTGGAGAGCCCATAGAGGACATTGATTCTCACACCGAGGAGGAGCCATCTACTGGGTTGCCAGTATTTCCTTTAGATTCTCCCAGTACTAGCACTGTCATGATTCAGCATTCAACACAATATCTGGAGTAGAGTCTTCATCTGATGACCTTTGAGAGAGATCAGGCTAGTGCCTTGATGTTGACAGCCCTTGATGGGAGAGACGCAACCCTATTAGAGAGGGACGAGGCATTAGCTCGTATAGATGACGCTGTCGTTGAGCGGGATGAGGCCAGATCAGCCAGAGATGTAGTGATAGTCAAGAGGGATAGTGCCATATCTGCTTGGGATGTAGCCGTCACAGACAGTACTGCAGTGAGATCCCTTACCAGTGGCATGATCGCATAGATGAGCACATATATTGATGAGCATATGGTCACCATGCAGATGACTGCAGATCTGTTGGGTCGTGTGGATATCCTCGTACAGGAGACCACGACCTTACCTCATTCTTCTAAGAGGGATGCCATGTTAAGCTTGTTAGCTCGTATATACACCGATTTATGGATGGGTTTATATTTTCCTGCACAGATTAGCTTAGCCATTTTGTCATGTACAGTTTACATTATGTATATCAAACAACATTATATAGCAAGGAAATATATTTTTGATCACTTCCCTTTTAGATATGCTCTGATACTTGCTTGATATTTGCCTGCGGTTTCAGGGCTTGCGATCTTGATGTATTCTGAATTCCTCCTTGCTGGATGGACATTGAGTTGTCTCTGGATAGTTCAGAATAGATCATGGATCTGTGTGTATCCCTACCATTTTTGGGTGTCTTGGGACTGGTTTCTGTATGGAAATGTGGAGAGGGTTGTGGCTTTCCTTTATGAGATTGATCGCACCACAGATGGTCGCCAGTACCCCTATTTAGGAGGAGCCTAGTTAATTCCATCTCTTATGGATTAGTGTTGCTCTTCAAGGTACAACCGCAACTTAGATGGTCGCTGAATCTCCTATTCACGAGGAGAGGTTAGGTAATTCCATCCCTTTGGTTTGAAGCCAATGAAATGTGGTGGATTGAGGTTTGATCCCAGTACCGTTGACAAGTATTTGTGTTTTGGTAGGGGATTAGACCGAACCATAAATGGCTGCCTACGTACTCCTATTAAAGAGGAGATCAGGTCTGCGTAGTTCGAACCTGGTGTAAGAGGTTCAACGCTATTTATGAAAGGTAGATGGGTGTAGAAGCTTTATTGATCAAAAAGGTTGTAGAAATGTTTTTGTGGTTTTTGTTTTTTGTAGAAAAGGGTAGAAATGTTTTTGTTATTTTTTTGTTTATTGGGACCGGGCCATATAGAATATAGTTACCTACCTTTGTTCAGTCAGGCTCGCCTCAGCGGGTGTAGATCCATCTCGTAGGTATTCCTTGATTTGCTTATAACAAGGTTGTTGGATGGGAGGTAGCTCATCCGATACTTCTCCAACATAGTTCCCATAGGCTGGTGCCTTTAGCAGGGCTAATGTGACGCTTGGAATGTGTTCCTTGTCAGGTATGTGCATCGAGGAGGCCAAAGTTGCTAATGCGTCCGCAAAGTCATTCCTATTACGAGAAATGTGTATAAAGGAGATTTCTTCGAACTCCGAAGCCATCTGTAAAACTTACCGATGGTAAGGCAGCAATCACAGCTCTTTGGTTTGATAGATTCCTGTGGATTGTTTGATTACCAACTTTGAATCTCCAAAGATAGTTAACCGTCTGATACCCATAGAACGGGCAAGTTTTAGCCCCATGATACAGCCTTCATACTCAGCTGTGTTGTTGGTGCTGATAAATTGTAATTTGATGGCGATGGGATACTGCTCCCCCATATCGGATACTAGAACTGCTCCAGCTCAAGAACTTTCCGTATTAACAGCTCCATCAAAATACATCTTCCATGCTTGGCGTGTATCTTACTGATGTTGTGATTGAATTGCCATTACCCCTTCATCGAGGAAGTATGTTTCCAAGGGTTTGAAGTCCCCTGAAGGTGCGGCGGCCAGTTGATCCTCAATTCCTTAACCTTTAATGGACTTTTGAGTCACGTAGACAATGTCAAATTGTTGTAGAATCAACTGCCATCTGGACATCTGATAATTCAATATGGGTTTACTGAATACATACTTGAGAGGATCTACACAGTATTTGAGATGGGTTGTGTGCCCATGGATGTAATGTTGTAACCTCATGGCAGCCCATGCTAAAGCACAATAAGTCCTCTCAATCAAAGTGTACTTGTGTTCATTGCTGCTGAATCTTTTGCTGAGGTAATAGATAGCTCGTTCTCGGCCTCTATCGTCTTTCTGTCCCAGCATGCAGCCCATGGCATTGTCACTGATGGACAGGTACATGAACAGGGGAACATCATCCCTGGGTGGTACCAAAATAGGAGCTTTGACTAGCTGCACTTTGATGGTAAGAAAGGCATTCTGGCACTCATCATTCTATTTCATGGAGGAGTTCTTCCTTAACAGCTTGAAGATATGCTCATAGGTTGCTGTGAGTTGAGAAATGAAACGGCTAATGAAGTTAATTCTTCCCAAAAATCCCCGTATTTCCTTCTCTGTCTGAGGAATGGGCATTTCCGTGATGGCCTAGATTTTGGTAGGATCCAGCTCAATTCCTTTGTGGCTGACTAGGAATTCTAGCAACTTGCTTAATTTAATGCTAAAGGCGCACTTGGCTGGATTCAACTTCAAGTTGTACTTGCGTAACTTGTTGAATAGCTTTCTGAGATGGTCTAAGTGGTCTTCCCCCTTTCGGGACTTGACAAAAATGTCATCCACATAGATCTCGATCTCTTTGTGCATTAAGTCGTGGAAGAAAGCCGTCATAGCTCTCTGATAGGTAGCTCCGGCATTGATGAGGCCGAATGACAACCGTCTGTAACAAAAGGTTCCCCAATGTGTGATGAAAGTAGTTTTTTCACGATCTTCCTCAGCAACCATGATCTGATGGTACCCCGCAAAGCAATCAGCAAAGGAGTACATGCCGTATTGCGCAGTATTGTGAATGAGAATGTGGATAAAGGGCAGGGAAAGCTATCTTTAAGGCAAGCTTTATTCAGATCCCTATAATCCACGCAGACTCGCACCTTTCCTCCAGGCTTAGGCACGGGAACGATGTTAGATATCCATTTAGGATATGTGGACACCATGATAATGCCAGCTTAAAATTGTTTCATAATTTCTTCTTTCACCTTTAAACTCCACTCAGGTTTTAATCGCCCGAGCTTCTGCTTGACTGGCTTGAATCCCTCTTTAATAGGAAGGCGATGAAGAACAATTTCAGTGGACAAACCCACCATGTCTTCTTGAGACCATGCAAACACATCCTAGAATTAGGTTAATAGCGTAACCATATCATTCCTTTGGTTTGTGGTAAGGTCTGAACCAATCTGGATTAACTTAGGGTTTTCTAAGGTTCCAAGATTGAAGGAGGTGGTTTAATCAAGGTTGGGTTTAGGCTTGTCTTCGACCCATTCTTTGATCTCTGAAGGCACCTCAATGTCCTCTTGTATTTCCAGCAAGTCTGAGTCCAACTTTTCATCAAAGTTACAATCCTTATGGAGAAGAGGCATCTTATCAGCAAGTACAGGCACATCTAAGTTCAGAGTCCTGAAAAAAAATATGTTTCACTTCATATATATGAAACTGTTTAATCATACATAATGTTAGTATATACGGACAAAATAACTGCTAATACTATACAGAAAAGTAAGCAGTTATTATATCTACAGGGCAGAAAGAAGTCTTGCCCATTTTACCCTTGTCGACCAATGCAAGGAGTGCTACTCCAATTGGCAAGGATAAAGTTCGGGTGGACTGCATTGACGGAGGGGCTGTCATCGTCCTCCTTTTCCCGAATGATGACCATGACGTCTGGGCAATCATCATCTAGGGTATATCTGTTTGTATGTTCATCATGAACAATGATGCCCATGCCAGACATTATTCGGACGACGTTTTGTTTGATTCTTTGTTTCTCTTCCTTCACTCTAGGATCTAGAACAAAGACTTCTTTTGCTTTGAGTGTTACCGGCTTGGGAAATAGCATAGCCATCACGTTGGTTGGCACCTTTACAGGAGGTTATGCGGACTCAGCGTTAGAAGGGGAAGATAAACGCCGTGTGGTTGAAGTTGAAGGAATCTGCTGATGCTTATGAGGATTCCTCTTACTAGAACTGGTAGAATAGCCTAGTCCAGCTGTTCCAGTTTGACTGGTTACTTGGATGGGGTATTAGACACCTTAGTGATCTTTACCCAGCCCTTGTCCTGGCTGATGACCCAAAGACATCATTTCCTGAGTAGCTGACATTACTTTAGCAGAGATCTTGGGTACGGGTAATGGCGTTCCCAGGGCATGAAATTGAGGGTTGCTTACTTCCAAAGTGTGGAAACTGACCGACTCAATATCGAAATTAAAACTGATGAACGGTATGTCACCTTGTTGAGGGCATTCCGATTCAGCGTTGACTGTAACTAGGCTATTATTGGTAATGTATTTCAATTGCTGATGAAGGGTGGAGGGGACTGCCCCAGCCATATGAATCAACGGTCTTCCCAAGAGCAAGTTGTATCCCGAATCTATCTTGAGTACGTGGAAAGACACGCAGAATGTATGGGGACCAAATTCAATCGGCAGCTCAATCTCTCTGACTGAATTTCGACGAGATCCATCAAAAGCTTTGATGATCGTATGGCTACTTCGGATTCGATTGAGATTGACGTTCATCTTCAACAATGTAACGTATGTACAGATATTTAAAGATGAACCTTCGTCTACTAAGACTCTAGCTAGCATATATCCGGAGGACAAGACCGCAATGTGTAACGGCTTGCAATGATCGGTCCCTTCGGGCGGTATGTCATCATCATTGAAAGAAATCACATTGTTGTTGAAAATGTGATCAGCCAGATGTTGAAATTTTTCTACATCCACTGATTTTGGCAAGTAGGCTTCTTCTAAAACCTTTAGTAGAATCTTCCTGTGATCCTCGTAAGTTAAAACTAAGTCTAGTATTGAAATTTGATGTGGAGCTTCTCTTAAGCTTAAAACCACCTTGGCTTCATTATGACCCATGGCACGGAGGAATTTTTCAATCTTCTCCATGGGAATCTTCCCCTTTGATTTAATGGTAGACTTCATCACCCGTTGGGGAAGATACAGTGGATTCTCCTTCGTCATTACAGCAGTTGTATGAGAAGTGGATCCTTTAGCTTCTCCATAATTCCAAGGAACTTTCTATAAGCTGACAACATGATATTGTGGTCGGAAGGGTAAGTTGATTGGCTCTAGAGTAGCCACTTTCAAAAAATTATTGCTTCCTCTGAGTTGAATGGTAGATATAAGGCGTGGCTTAACAATGCCATCAGCCTCAGTGGAGATAACTGCTACCAATCCTTTCCATTTAATAGGATAGGTATTCTCACTTCCCCGTAGCACAGTAACATCGTCTGCTAATTTCAGGACACCACTATTAATAAGATTTTGGATAAGGTGGCGGAATGCCCAGCATTCTTATGTGCTGTGACCGCGAGAATTGGAGTGATATTGACATACTCCATCAGAATTGTACCGTCCTAAACGGGGATTGATTGGAGGTATAAGGGAATTAATCCTTCCTTCATTGATTAGCATTTGAAGGATTTCCTCTATAAGTTGGCCCAGATATGTAAATTCCCTTCTGTTAGCAAAATTCCGACGAGCTTTGGCGTTCGCTCTCCTTGCCACTTTGTCCTCCATTGTTTCACTTTCTGGAGGTGAAGAGGGAATATTCATGACAAGAGGAAGGAGACTAGCATGCTCCTGGCTGATTAATTGGCGTGTGACTTGATGTTGGTATGCCACCAGTTCTACCAATTGCTAGTTTTGCTTGCACAAAGCTTTCATTTTTTGTTCCATTAAGAACTGGAACTTGGCATAATTCCATTTGTTAGCACCGTCTTTGATGATCTGGGATGCTTCATCGTTAGAATTGGAACTTTGTCCAGTGCTCCAATTAATCATGTTGACTTTTTCCTCTTTGTGTGGAGGAAGAGGGTTGTCTTGAACGTGAGGTTGATTGGGTTTGGTGATCACAATCTCACCGTTGTCTATCAGGTCTTGGATCTTATGCTTCAAGGCCCAATAATCTTGAGTATCATGTTCAGGTGCCCCGGCATGATAAGCACATTTCCGAGCAGCATTAAAACCCCTACCATTAGGGCTGGCTGGTGGAAGAAGATGCATGATTTTTTTCTGCCTAGTCAGAAGAGTGAGAATATTCTCGAGAGAGTCCCCTAAGGGTGTGAACACTCGAGGGCCTTTTGGTAATGAAGGGTTTGAAGAATGTGCTTGAAAGGGAGAGTAATTTCTCCTCTGGATAGGCATATTCTGATTGCCTTTTTGACCCTATAGTATTAGGGAAATATCCTCTTCTTTCTTTTTATGGACCCTCCGGGGGTTGTTTCCATAATTTCCGGATTAGATGTGTTCAGCAACAGCTTTAAGGGCAGCTAGGTCTTGAATCTTTCCTGACTTCAATCCCATCTCAGCCATCTCCCCATGTTTGATCATTTCAGAAAATGGTTTACTGATGCCAGCTAAGACTCTCTCATAGAAAGGAGCTTCTTGTATGTCGATAAAGGTCATAACCATCTCTGACTTTGTCATAGAAGGAATAACTTGAGCAGCAAGGCGCCTCCACCTTTGAGCATACTCTCTGAAAGACTCGTTAGACTATTTCTTAACCTTGGTAATCTGGTACCAGTCAGGAGCCATCTGAGACTAAAAACTATATTGCGTGAGGAAGGCGTGAGCTAGCTCTTCCCAGCTATGTATCTTTGAGTTGTCTAATCTGGTATACCATGAATGGGCTTCTCCAGTCAGACTTTTTTGGAATAGCCGCATTCTGAGCTTCTCGTCCTCTGCATAAGATCCAAGTTCTCTAATGAATACCTTCAAATGTGTGTAAGGATCTCCTAACCCATCATACTTTTCAAAATCAGGAGTTTTAAATTTTTTTGGATAATGAACACTAGGGAATATATAAAGATCGACATATGACACACTCCCGTGTGCTCTAATTCCTTTGATAGCGCGAAGGATCTCTTCCATTTGAAGAACTTTTTTTCTGATGTCACCGGTGTTTGTATCTTTTGTAAGATGGGCGGCATCATGACTTTTGTTGGTTGTATCCAACAGCAGTTCAGGTACTGTAATGGCTTTATCAAGACCTTGGGTTCCTCATTGTGTAGAGGATTCAGCATGTACGGGTATTTTTGAACCCTGCGTAGATTGATGCAGTTATTTAAGCAGAACAGCCAAGTCTATAATTTGTTTAGTTAATCCATTGAATTCTTCACGAGAAACTGGATTAGACTGGTCAGATGAAGACATGATTGGCTGTAGGCCTGCGGCCTTTTTGGACTTTGACCAGGTAATAGGTCCGAATGCTTCCCTGTAACAAAACTGGCATTGTTTAGTTTTAGGGAGGGTGTAAATGTTAACATGCTATATGGTGTGTCTGTTTTAGGAATTTTATCCTGCAAAGCGGATGTTAGATGTTTGTAGTATAGGATAGCATGTAAATATGTATATGCACATATTTCTTCATATTTCTCATTACATGGAGATGAATATGGAAAGTAAATTACAAGTAATTATTTTTACAAGTAATTTGAAATGAGAAAGCATGAAGAGACTTTCCTCCGTGTTTGGTTTATCAGAGGCTGACCTATCTTAGGTTACTCTCGCGACTTTTAGGCATGAAGGTTCCCAAATTATCGCAATTTACTCGACGAGAAATTAACTCGGTCTTTTAACTGGAACGAATTTAGGTGGTTCCTTTCCTGAGCCTCGGGGAATTAGTCTTTCCACGAGTCCAGTAATCAAACACCGACAGGATAGCCTCCTGGTGGAGGGACCACACAACATACATTTACATACATCACGTCTCACCGTATATGAGAATGATGATATGTGCGAAGCACTAATATCCAGGCAGATATAGTGTAAAGCATTAATCGCAGTAAAGATATGCATTCGTACACATTCATCATAAATGTAAATGTAACATCCATACACAAGCATATAACAGTTTTAAAAAGCTTGTAATAATGGCTTAAGTCCTCTTACTAGAGTCCCCAGTAGAGTCGCCACCTGTCGACGTCGGGATTTTTATTTGTCCCTTTTCGTTACCTGTTCTTTTGTGTTCTCATTTTAGGTGAGATTTGTTTGAAAAAACAAGTGAAAAAGGTCCGACATGTGTAATGTCGACGATTGGACTATAAGAGTCACCAGTTGATTTTTTAACTGGTTATACCAACACAACCGAATAAAGGTTTACACATTGACCCAGTGATGTGACACTGCTAAACGGGTCGGTGAAATCGAGATTCAATTAGGGTCCGGGGACTTGCTTATGCAGATGGAAGGTGTTAGGCACCCTCAGACATCCGTGTTGCCACGGTGACCGCCACTTTTTAAGAAACTATTATATGAATGTGTGTGTGTGTATGTATGGGTCAATGTGCTTTTATTTGGAAGTAGTGTGAGGCCTCGTTCGCACCTATATACACAGGGTTTGAATTTATATAAAAATTTAGTTTTAAACAAGATATGACAGTGATGTTTTAAAAGAGATTTTTCAAACCCAGTGCTCAATAGTAATTGAGACCTTTTACACTCCCATTTTATTCAATATTTGTAAAGCCCCCCAAACTCGGGTACTTGAAACCCGAACTCGGTGCTTCACGATACTATTTTTATGAGCGGAAATAATACTAATAATAATAACAATAATGTGAATATCAAACTTAACTTACATTTATTAGAGTCTAATTCCAAGTACGCAACCTTTACTATATTCTTTAGATGATATATAATACATATCATTATCTTAATTAATACAGTTTAACCATTACAAAAGGTACCATTAAACATATTCTGTTTGCTTTCCTTTTCACTTGTTCTAATCTGAACCTTCGGGTTGATCATGCCTAGCTGAAAATATTTAAATTTAAGCAAGGATGAGCATTTGGGTGCCCAGCAAGTAATAACGATTATGAATATAATTAGCTGAAAGAAATAAAAGTTTTCTTTGTACATCACTTCAACAACGAATTTATAGTTGTGAAGTAAACTGAACCGATAATAACAACATAACAACTCTATCTCAAATTTTTGAAACTACGTATTGACTATATATATAGGTATTAGTCAACAGATTAAGAACATTATTTTAAATTTTTGATAAGGTTAGACAGAACTTCATCTGCAAACCGTCATAAATTACGGGCAAGAGGTTGTACTTCCCATGTACCCTGTATTGATCAATACTACATTGCAAGAACGATGTGATCGTTCACTCTGTCCGCCTTGGGCGCATAAAAGTTTTTCCTTGATCGGGATGTTCATACTAGTCTGGAATCCAAACCAAAACAATTTGATTGGATACAAAGAAGTTTTATCATATTCAACGAATTTTTCGAAATCTATGGCTAGCTGGTCAATTAGCTTGGACGTGTATATATATATATATATATATATATATATATATATATATATATATATATATATATATATATATATCAACATGTGATTAAATACAATGATTATCCAAGTGGGGACACTTGTGTAACCATGTTTAGAAATTAACGAAGAGAATATATATCTGAATTACCATATACTAACATGTTGATAAACAATGATCGGATATAGAATATATCACAATAGGGTTAATAATATAGCATAATAATAATATAATTCTGTAACTTCTTACTCATGTCCATTGCATAAAGGAAATGCAAAGGTAAGATACTTGTCTGGTCTACTGCTTACAATACGTAACTTAGTTTTTATCTTTTATACCGAAACCTATCATTAATAAGATCATTTGATCGATTAGAATAACATACTATAACACATAGCACTGCTTATTGCAGTCAGCACATAACCTAATCACATTGTCACACATGTTTCATAGTCATTGGATTACAAACAAACACATATACAGACAAATTATATAAGTCCAGATCAATTTCTAAAACATATCACGGTATCGACGGCTTTATCGGGTAATTAGCGAGTCTAAGACTTTATCCTATAGTTCAACATCTATTTAAACTATTTAAATAACAGTCATAGCATTTTTAAATGACCTGCAATGATTTTTAAACATTTATTATAATAAATCATGAATTTTCAAACACCGGAATCATAATTAAATGATTTAAATATTAAATAATTCTATTATCATTAATATTTAAATAATATTAATCTTTTAATGAAACCATTGCCAAAAGGTTAAAGTTATTTATAATAGCTTAAAATACTTTTAAAGTATTAATATTACTCTTAAATAATTTTTAAAATAATTAAAATCATTTTTAAATAATTATCATTAATATTAAAGTATTAATGTATTACTTATCAAAATATTAAAAGTCCTTAATCATAACTTAAAATATTTTTAATTCATTTATATCCTATTTAAATGATTTTTAAATAAATAAAACCATTTTAAACTATTTATTTAATATAATTATTAAATAAATCTAATATCATTTAATATTAAATTATTAATGAAATTTTCCTTTAAATATCAAAAGTTATAATTTATAACTTAAAATATCTTTAAATAATTTATTTCCATTTTAAATAATTTTTATAATATTAAAATCATTTTTAAACTAATTTATTTAATATATTCAATAAATAACTTAATTATCATTAATATTAATTAACTACTGAAATTCCTCACAAAATATTAAAAGTTATCAAAAATAACTTAAATTGTTTTTTTATACCATAATATAATTTTAAATGATTTTTTATGTAGTAAAATTATTTTTAAATAATTTATTTAATATTATAATTAAATAAATTAAATACCTTTAATATTTCAAAAATATTAAATATTTATGAAATATATTCAAAATATTTAAAAACTAATTTTCGGACTTTAAAAATAATTTTTAAAACCATTTTTATAATTTTTATAATTTATTTTCTATTTTTTTTATCAATTTTCAGAAATTAATTAATTAAAATTTACTAAGTCCGTCGCTAAAGCCTTTGGCGACAGAAAAGCGTCGCCTTAGGTGTTCTTGAGCCCAAGAACACTGACAGGTCAGTGGTCGAGGTTCAGGTTTGACCACTTATAATTCTTTGTTCCTGCATGCTCTGGTCAATCTCAAGCATTGATAGTGTAGTCTAAATGTAGAACTACAAGTATTTACAATCATTTTGGTCATACAACAACTCATATGAAAGATCTGAGCCTTTAAAATGTTTTTCAGGACTGTTCATCATGTTCTGGGCTGCTTAGAAAAATCTGGTCAATGCCGGTCAACGATCTTGGTGGACTTATTCCGGTTAATCGGTTTATGTCACAGGTGTTCTAGACATCGGGATTTGTAGACAACCAAACAGAGTATAAGTTGTGATCATGTATAATGTCTAAACATAATTTAGATGCAAGATCTAAGTAAAATAAAAACTTGTCAGACCACTGCCTAAACTTTCTGGGTTACCCAGAAAGTTAAGCTTAACGGTCAAGAGGTTTGACCAATTACTACGATCGATCTGAGGCTTTATAAGGTTATAAAGTGCTTTGAACTTGTAATACACATGACATACTATAATCTGGATACAAATATTCATCCTAACAACGTTCCAGAAACAAATCAAGGCAGGTCAAAGTCACGGCCAGAACACGTTCTTTAGTTTTCTGGGTTACCTAGAAAACTAATTTTGTGTTCGGTCAACGAACTTTGACCGTGAATAACTTTTGATCTACAGATGCAATGATCATAAACCCACTTGCAGATTACTAACAACATTACAGACTACAACTTCAAACCTTTAAATCACCAAAATAATAAACGAGCACAGATCTACAAGGCCTGATATTCACTGTCAGACAACAAAAACACAAATTTCTAAATTTTATAAAACTTCAAATCCAAGCCTCTAGATGTTATAGATCTAACATCTTGTAACCCAGATCATCATTATATACTATAACCATCATATTACAACACATAATCATAACTTCTAACACAAGATTAAAGGTCAGATTTGCAATTAGGGTTTATACCTTCAATGGACAATCTTAAGATTCTTGGCTACTGATCTGTTAGTGAATTTCGTGGGGCTTGATATATGACTGATATATGAAGGAAATTTCGGAGGTTTGGGGTTGAGAGAGAATGGTTGAGTATTTTGCACAAAATAATCTGGCAAATGCAATTTCTCTCTCTTCCAATCTATTTATAGAAGTCTAAGATGCATGAATTGGCTTAGCAAAGTCTGATTGCTGGCAATACTTAAGTCACAATGTCAACAAGTTAAGTCACCAACTACAAATTTGGATAGATAAACAAGTTTCCAATTAAAGAATGTGCAAAAGGGTAAAATAGTCATTTAGCCTTATAAATTTAATGGCACTTAGGTCATTTGGCAAACCCTTAGGGTTTAACCCTAAGGTTAGCACAAATTTAAAATTCTAGGATTTTTATTGAAGCAAAAATAATTAAATAATTAGAATTTTAGTTTCAAAAAATTTGAAATTAGGGTTTTCTTAATTAAATTAGTTTTCTAATTACTTTATACAGGAACATTAGGGTTTAATATTAACTAATCATAATTAACCTTGCTAATTTAGCAATTAGGATTTACAATATAAATATTATGATTTTCTATAAATTTAATATTTCTAAATATTAATTAGGGTTTACCTAATCAATATAAAATTCTATAATACTTCACCTTAATCGTAATCACACAGTTATATAGCAGTTTCGAACTCAAATTGAGTTTTAAATTAGGGTTTCTAATAAAGGTTTCTAACTTTTAGAAATTAGGGTTTTTAAGTATAGAAATTAGGTTTTTCCTAATTATTATATAAATGTATAATAACTGTCACTGGTCACATTAACATAGTATTACAACTACAAAATGACTTAACAAATTCTTTAAAGTCGTAACTGACTTTCAAATTAGGGTTTCTAATCAATTAGAGTCCATAAATATTAATTAGGGTTCAAAATAATTAGGGTTTTTCCTAATTAAAAATTATATTCTATCATACATGTCATTATTCATATAACACCGTGACTTAACATATTTTAAAGTATTATTTGACTGCAAAAAAATAGGTTTTATTAGTAATCCTAGGGTTTGGTCATAATACACTATAATTGACCAACCATTATCAATGCGTACTTACTGTACATATCTATAGCACTGAAAAATCAAAATATAATATTATTATATTATTATTCTCATCCCTTGATAAAAATCCAAAATTAGGGTTTGGATTCCATATCTGATTTATTATTCATATTTAATATTATTAATTAAGTTAAAATAATTCACTTAATTAAACTAGCATAAATTCATATATTAAAATAATTATTATAAAAAACATTTCATATATTATTTAAATAATACATAATTATATTTTTATAGAAAATAATTAATAAAAACATTTCTGCTATAAAATTAATTATTATAAGAATATAATTTATAATAATCAATAATTCTAAAATAAAATTATTTTTAAATATTCATGTAATAAATATATTTTTATTTATCACATAAATACATATACACCTTATCTTGTACAAATCCTCATCTTTAAAATAAAAAAAAATTACGCAAAATTTTTGATTTAATTATATAGAAAATATCGGGTTGTTACATTCACCCTCCATTATAAAGATTCCGTCCCCGAAATCACCGTTTTAAAACCTATACATACCAAGGTACATAGCATACACAATCATTGCGAGTAGATCTCGATCAAAATTGATCGAACTGATCTTTAACTATTTAGCATAAAGCTTATCTATCTGCTTATATGGAAAATTGATTTCTAATAGAACTTAATTTCCTCCTTCAAAATAATTTATAAAATAATTTACTATATATAAGAATATAATATATAAGAAATAAAATTAGTTTGAGTAATACCTGGAGTTGCATCCCCGGCTGCTATAATTTTTTGAACGGTCATGTTGAAGACGTTTGCAGTTGATTTTGTTGGTTTGTTTGTTGATGTTGGTCCCGTTGTCGCCAATGTCCTGCTGCCTTTTCCCGTATTCGCATTCCTTGCCTCCCTTCTCCTTCTTGGACAGTTTTTCACCTTATACTCCATTGATTCACACTTAAAACACCTACTGTACATTCTTGGATTGGGACAATTGGGAGAGATATGTCCCCTCTACCCACACTTATAACACACAAACTTTCCCTTTATCTCCTTTCCTTTTATCGTATAGGTGACAAAACTATCTTTTGCCCCTTCGTTACCCTAGCTATCATAAACGCGTCAATAGGGTCAGTTAATCTTCCGAATCTTGGCAGTACGATGGCATTGAAGTCTTTGACGTTCGTCGATCGATTATCTGGCTGATCTTCTGGCGACTGGTATTCCGTTCTGTATAGCTTGATCGTCCATATTCATAAAATTCTGTATCGGGTCTGGTTGTCTTCCAGCTTTGTTGACAGGTTCTTCTATCTGTATTTTGTTTTCGTCTCCTTGGCGGCATTATAACAATTTATTATTTATTCTAAGCCTTATCATAAACGTATAATCATATAACATGAAATTCTATCTTTATCATGTACTCAAAATATTATATATTTTAAAATTTTGATTTTATGCATTAACCAGTACTCATATAATTAACTACTATCTGTATACCTACTTATTTCATTAATCCCATTTAAATTCATACTCATATCACTTGACATACCATAGCACATATTGCTTTAATCATCCGATATCCCTTTGTGACTCAAAAGTCAGGAATCACTGACACAACTTATACAAAATTTGAAAAATATTACCTTATACAAACATACCTATCATATACATAACATAGAATCATACATATTCAAGTAATATTAATACTACCTATTTCTTACGCCTCCACTAAGGATCAATTGCTTAGAAATTTGTCTATTCCCATTATTCTCAATAATCCATTCACACCTAACTACACCCAGTTCGTCCAACTTACCATACATTATGAGTTTAAGAACTCACCACAAACATATGAGTTTAAGAACTCGACATTAACCACATATTCTTTAACTATACTTTACCTATCAGTCATACTATCGTTTCAGGGTCCGGTACTATACTTTTCAAAACAACCACCTCATTGAGGTAGATTTCAATGTGAGCCTCTATTTCAGCTATTGGCTTTGATATTGGCTCGGTTATGGAGGTTGACGTCTTCTTTACGATCTGAGGGTATTCTAATTCTTTCTATCCAACAGCTATACACAAAAATTATCTAGACTAGCATATAATATATATACACAGCAATTTATAGTTTTATGTAAGTTATCTTTTATTTTGTTTGACGATGAATTTATCCGATTCATCTCCTTTTAAACTCTATATGAATTATTTGTATTTTCAACGTTTTTCTCTGTTCTAAGGTTATAGCCTAAGGTCTAGCCTACCTAAGGTTTTTAACCCTAAAGCTCTGATACCAACTTATAAAGCCCCCCAAACTCGGGTACTTGAAACTCGAACTCGGTGCTTCACGACACCATTTCTATGAGCGGAAATAATACTAATAATAATAACAATAATGTGAATATCAAACTTAACTTACATTTATCAGAGTCTAATCCCAAGTACGCAACCTTTACTATATTCTTTACATGATATATAATACATATCATTATCTTAATTAATACAGTTTAACCATTACAAAAGGTACCATTAAACATATTCTGTTTGCTTTCCTTTTCACTTGTTCTGATATGAACCTTCGGGTTGATCATGCCTAGCTGAAAATATTTAAATTTAAGCAAGGATGAGCATTTGGGTGCCCAGCAAGTAATAACAATTATGAATATAATTAGCTGAAAGAAATAAATGTTTTCTTTGTACATCACTTCTACAACGAATTTATAGTTGTGAAGTAAACTGAACCGATAATAACAACATAACAACTCTATCTCAAATTTTTGAAACTACGTATTGACTATATATATAGGTATTAGTCGACAGATTATGAACATTATTTTAAATTTTTGATAAGGTTAGACAGAACTTCATCTGCAAACCGTCATAACTTACGGGCACGAGGTTGTACTTCCCATGTACCCTGTATTGATCAATATTACATTGCAAGAACGATGTGATCGTTCACTCTGTCCGCCTTGGGCGCATAAAAGTTTTTCCTTGATCGGGATGTTCATACTAGTCTGGAATCCGAACCAAAATAATTTGATTGGATAGAAAGAAGTTCTATCATATTCAACGAATTTTTCGAAATCTGTGGCTAGCTGGTCAATTAGCTTGGACGTGTATATATATATATATATATATATATATATATATATATATATATATATATATATATATATATATATATATATATCAACATGTGATTAAATATAATGATTATCCAAGTGGGGACACTTGTATAACCATGTTTAGAAATTAACGAACAAAATATATATCTGAATTACCATATACTAACATGTTGATAAACAATGATCGGATATAGAATATATCACAATAGGGTTAATAATATAGCATAATAATAATATAATTCTGAAACTTCTTACTCATGTCCATTGCATAAATAAAATGCAAAGGGAAGATACTTGTCTGGTATGCTGCTTACAATACGTAACTTAGTTTTTATCTTTTATACCGAAACCTATCATTAATAAGATCATTTGATCGATTAGAATAACATACTATAACACATAGCACTGCTTATTGCAGTCAGCACATAACCTAATCACATTGTCACACATGTTTCATAGTCATTGGATTACAAACAAACACATATACAGACAAATTATATAAGTCCAGATCAATTTCTAAAATATATCGGGGTATCGACGACTTTATCAGGTAATTAGCGAGTCTAAGACTCTATCCTGTAGTTCAACATCTATTTAGACTATTTAAATAACAGTCATAGCATTTTTAAATGACTTGCAATTATTTTTAAACATTTATTATAATAAATCATGAATTTTCAAACACCAGAATCATAATTAAATGATTTAAATATTAAACAATTCTATTATCATTAATATTTAAATAATATTAATCTTTTAATGAAACCATTGCCAAAAGGTTAAAGTTATTTATAATAACTTAAAATACTTTTAAAGTATTAATATTACCCTTAAATAATTTTTAAAAGAATTAAAATCATTTTTAAATAATTATCATTAATATTAAAGTATTAATGTATTACTTATCAAAATATTAAAAGTCCTTAATCATAACTTAAAATATTTTTAATTCATTTATATCCTTTTTAAATAATTTTTAAATAAATAAAACTATTTTTAAACTATTTATTTAATATAATTATTAAATAAATCTAATATCATTTAATATTAAATTATTAATAAAATTTTTCTTTAAATATCAAAAGTTATAATTTATAACTTAAAATATCTTTAAACACTTTATTTCCATTTTAAATGATTTTTATAATATTAAAATCATTTTTAAACTAATTTATTTAATATATTCAATAAATAACTTAATTATCATTAATGTAAGACCTCGAATTTTATGAAATAAAAGTATTCAATTTTTCTTATAATTACAATTCAGTAAATGGTTAAATTGATAAAAAGTTAAAGTTATGGGTGAAATGTGAAAATTTTTCAAAATAAACAAGTGGTTATAAAATATTCATTGTTGTCGGGGAATATTCGTTTGGTCGTGGAATATTCTTTCTGTCGAGAAATATTCGTAGGACAGTGCAGACATTTGTGGGCCTCATAACAGAATAACTGTCGGATGAAGATAACGACAAAAATTAATTTGTTTATAAATAACGGCGTAGTTGTTACCGTTAATACTGTTGGAATACTAGGTGGTTAAAATACAGTAGCACACGGTATTGCACCAATTATTGATTCTTACGTAAGAAGGCACTACCCAATAATTGTTACAGTACTTACTATTCCATATTTTATTTTATTGATTTAATAATTGCTGCGTTGATATTTTATATTACTGTTGTTTTAATAATTGTCACTACACAGTATTTTCTATTATCGGAGCAATAATTCATATTATCTGAATAATATTATTAGATAATATTATTGGCAATGTCTAAAAAGTTATGTCTAAGGAGAGGTTTGATCATCTAATTACGCGCCAGTAAGGAGAGATCCTTATTGGAAAGCCCCTCTTTCTTGGGAACGGCCTGGTTGCCAGTACTGTGATTCTGTAATATTATTTATGAATAATTAATTATTAATTTATATGATGAGGAAAATATTTATTTTATGTGGATATAGATGGAGAAATTTTTTAAATGTGACAATTGTTAAAAATTAATATTTTTATCTTTTTCTGATAAAATAATTCATTTAAATATATTATTTTAATAATATATTAATGGTGATATTTTTATAATTAATGTGGGATATATGAGTATATGAGGAGAAAGAGTATTTTTGTTGTATTAAATGATTAACACATGTTTTGTGTGTCGGTGGACCCATTTCTTAACTGAAATATGATTATAGCCTGTAAAATCGTCCGTTTGTGGATTTCGGTCAATTTCTGTTTGGAATTTGGAAAATTTTTCTTCTGCAAAGTTGTAGAGAATGGAATTTCCTATAAAAAGTCACGAGATTCGAATTTTCAGATAAAAGGGCTATTTATTATGAATTATTGAAGTTTCGAAGTTCCGAAATTATTGATTTTTGGAAGTTTTAATTATTTTTATTAAGAAAAATATTTTTTCTTACTTTTTCTAGAAGGTTAGCATGTGTTTATGGCTGAATTGAAGTATCTAGAGGTGGGCTTGAATATTTTGTAATTATATTAATATTATATTCAATTTTCTGCTTTGGTGTTCTAAGCATTTTCCTATAAATAGGGTGCTTAGGTTAGAATTGAAAATCACAACAGAAACAAGTTTTCTCTCTATATTTTTGAGTGTATTCTTGTGAGTATTTTGATATCTTGAGTGTTGTTATACGGTGCAAGTTCGTTCAGCGTTATTCCAGTCTGAAGTACTGCTCTTTTGAGGTAAGGGATAGTAAGGGATGATATTTTATTTGAAAATGATATTATTTCTTCAATATCATTATGCTGAAATATTGGTTTGAAATTTTTATCAAATTTAGAACTTTTTCATGTCGGGGTTACTATTCATGAGTTACTATTCACGAGTTACTATTCATGAGTTACTATTCACGAGTTACTATTCATGAGTTACTATTCATGAGTTACTATTCATAAGTTACTATTTATGAGTTACTATTCATGAGTTACTATTCACGAGTTACTATTCACGAGTTACTATTCACGGGTACTATTCACTACAAAATTGGTTTCTTTTTCTAACCAAATTATAGTTGAATTATGAATATTACTCTGGAGATTAAAACTATGTATTGATTATATTGATTTTATTATCATATATAACATTTTTATAACCCTAATGATGATATTTCTCTTTGACTTGAGTGTAAAGATGGATAGATTTTTGGTACGATCATGACTATGGGTTCTTTTTGGTCAGTAGTGCAAAGTTGAATTGTTGACTGGTATGATCATGACCATTGAGTTTATAATTGAATTATCTTTAGCTTAAGTGCAAAGGTGAAATGATCAACATGGTTATAATTATTGGTTATATAAATTCTAAAATGATTATATATTTCTTCGAGATAATAATATATTTGGCCTGTAGTGCAAATATGAACTGTTGAGGAATATCTTTGGCCTGTAGTGCAAAGATGAGTTGTTGATGAATATCTTTGGCCCCTAGTACAAAGATGAAATTATTAGTATGATTATAAACAGGAACTGTGATTTGGTATAACCATGATATTTGATGTTTCAGGTAAAGACAAGTGATGAAAATTATCTTTGTCCTGGATGAGAAGAGGAATTTAGAACCATAAATATGATTATGAGTTATTCAAATGAATGTGGATGGGAACTGTTTATTTATGTTACAGGGATAAAACATTGCTGGTGAATTTTTAACATGGAGAAGATAATAGACTTTATAGTCTATTTGACTCTTCTAATGGATTGCTCGTTCCGCTGCAACTATGGTCGAAATTTTTTATCATCTACCATATGTTCTAAATCTCTGATTTATTACTGATGAAGACTATTGATAATTTATTTATCTTTAGTCATGATATTCTTTACTGGGCTAGTTGTGCTCACCCTTCTGTTTCACAATTCCTTTCAGGTAATAAGAGTGTAGCTGGGTCGAGCGGGGGTAACAAGGGAATAGAACGATGGTCATCATTTAGTAGTTATATTTGGTGAAGAAAATAGGATGAGGCAAACCCAACGTTGGAAGGGTGTTTTATCACTATCATACAAAATATCTAATGACATACAACCTCGTGTCATCATAAGACAGGGTTGTGCTCATCCACTTGCTGAGTATATTTACGAGCATTACCTATATAATCTTGGTGTTTGTTTAAAGTATAATTCTCAATTAGAGACAATGGAGATAATGATAAGTCAAGAGAAGACTCACCATTGGGAAGAATATGATAGTAATCTTCTCGTTGTTCTTTGGGGTATATTGGGTCAACCAAGGATAATTCTGTGGCTATATGATATCTATCACAACCTAGAAGCATGGCCTCCCATGTACAAAGGTTTCCTTGAGCACTTTCCAAATATTCTAATTTCTAAAATAGTTTTTGACTATACCTTTATGTAAGGTGTCATTGTGAGGTGCTGTCCACGGTTGGGACATGAGTTATATTTGGTATATATTTGTATCCAAACTCACAGCATATATGTTGTTGTATTTTGCACGACAATTGTTGTAATAAAGTTGTAGTTATTTTCTGTACCGTGTATTTGGCGACTCAGAATATGTTGGATGGAATGGACCTATTTTGGGGTCGTTACAATTAATATTAATTAATTAATAAAATTCATCACAAAATATTAAAAGTTATCAAAAATAACTTAAATTATTTTCTTATACCATAATATAATTTTAAATAATTTTTCATATATTAAAATTATTTTTAAATAATTTATTTAATATTATAATTAAATAAATTAAATACCTTTAATATTACAAAAATATTAAATATTTATGAAATATATTCAAAATAATTAAAAACTAATTTTCGGACTTTAAAAATAATTTTTAAAACCATTTTTATAATTTTTAGAATTTATTTTCTATTTTTTATCATTTTTGGAAATTAATTAATTAAAATTAACTAAGTCTGTCGCTAAAGCTTTTGGCGACAGAAAAGGGTCGCCTTAGGTGTTCTTGAGACCAAGAACACTGACAGGTCAGTGGTCGAGGGTTCAAGTTTGACCACTTATAATTCTTTGTTCCTGCATGCTCTGGTCAATCTCAAGCATTGATAGTGTAGTTTAAATGTAGAACTACAAGTATTCACAATCATTTTGGTCATACAACAACTCATATGAAAGATCTGAGCCTTTAAAATGTTTTTAAGGACTGTTCATCACGTTCTGGGCTGCCAAGAAAAATCTGGTCAATGCCGGTCAACGATCTTGGTGGACTTATTCCGGTTAATCGGTTTATGTCACAGGTGTTCTAGACGTCGGGATTTGTAGACAACCCAACAGAGTACAAGTTGTGATCATGTATAATGTCTAAACATAATTTAGATGCAAGATCTAAGTAAAATAAAAAACTTGTCAGACCACTGCCTAAACTTTCTGGGTTACCCAGAAAGTTAAGCTTAACGGTCAAGAGGTTTGACCAATTACTACGATCGATCTGAGGCTTTATAAGGTTATAAAGTGCTTTGAACTTATAATACACATGACATACTATAATCTGGATACAAATATTCATCCTAACAACGTTCCTGAAAAAAATCAAGGCCGGTCAAAGTCACGGCCAGAACACGTTCTTCAGTTTTCTAGGTTACGTTACCTAGAAAACTGATTTTGTGTTCGGTCAACGAACTTTGACCGTGAATAACTTTCGATCTACATATGCAATGATCATGAACCCACTTGCAGATTACTAACAACATTACAGACTACAACTTCAAACCTTTAAATCACCAAAATAATAAACGAGCACAGATCTACAAGGCCTGACATTCACTGCCAGACAACAAAAACATAAATTTCCAGATTTTGTAAAACTTCAAATCCGAGCCTCTAGATGTTATGAATCTAACATCTAGCAACCCAGATCATCATTATATACTAAAACCATCATATTACAACACATAATTATAACTTCTGTAAGACCCCAATTTTTATAAATAAAGATGAATTTTCTATAAATATCATTTTTGAATATTATGGAGTTAATTTGATATAATGTTATAGTTGTGGGTAATATTTATAAATTTTACAAAGCAAGCAAGTTGTTATAAAATATTCGTTTGGTCGGAGAATATTCTTTTTGTCGGGGAATATTCGTACGACGGCACAATCATTGGTGGACCCCACAACGGAATTATTGTCGGATTGAGAAAACGACAAAAATATTTTATTAAAAATAACGGCGGAAGTTTTACCATTGTTACTGTTGAACTACTCGGTAGTAAAAGTACAGTAATACGTGTGGTTGCATAGTAGCACACGGTATTGATTATTAATGCTTATGTGAGAAGACACTCAGTTTGATTCCATTATTGTCAGTTAATAATATGAATTATTTAGCGATAATGACGTTTTGTTTTATTCGTATTATTAACGTAATAAAACAGAAACATCTTTTTATATAAAACAAAATACTTTATTAAAGTTATTCTATAAATAGAATATATTATATTTTATTTAAAAGATTTTTCTTTAAATATGGACCGTCAGATTAAAGTAATCAATCTGGACCGTTCATGGATTAGTTACTATGCATTCTATTTTTCTATAAATAGCAGCTCATTCCTTCATTATTTCTTACGAATTCACTGAACTCTAGAGAGATAAACTATAGAGAGAAACTATAGAGAAAGAGAAGAAGAGTATTCTGCTACTTAACTACTTCCTTATTTCAGCTCGTCTTTAAAACGGTAAGGGATATTATTCTTTCGTATTCAAGAAGAGAATTTCTGTTATTCCATTTCTTATTATTCTGTTGGAATAACCTGTATACGCGGATCTACCCTATACTTGGTGACATTCTTCTATTATTCTGTTGGAACATCCTGTCTGTGTGTTTTACACCGGACCTAGTTCCGTTTTTATTATTATTCTGTTGGAACATCCTGTCTGTGTGTTTTACACCGGACCTGGTTCCGTTTTTATTATTATTCTGTTGGAACATCCTGTCTGTGTGTTTTACACCGGACCTGGTTCCGTTTTTATTATTATTCTGTTGGAACATCCTGTCTGTGCGTTTACGCCGGACCTGGTTCCATTATTTATTATTCGGTTGGAATAACCTGTCTGTGCGGTCTATCGCATGCATGGTGATTTCTTTTGTTATTCCATTCTTTATTGTACTCAGTTGGTTAAGTTTTGACTTCTATACTCCATGAAATTTGTGGAATATCCTTGATAGTTGCGTTTCATCCAGTATCTTTTCAAGAAAATATTCTTCTAAGCATTCTTGAATTTTACTCCACAATGCAGTATCATGTTGACAATTTGGACGTTGTTAATTCCTGGATAAATTAATTCTTGAACTTGTTTTATTGAATTCTTATATCATTGTCATCATCCTCATGTTTATAAAATGTTGAAAGTCATCTGTGGCCTGTATTGCATAGATGGACTTGGTATGATTATGACCAGGGATTATTCGGTATAATCATGACCGTAATGTTACAAATGATGTGGTTAAAGTCTCATTGGCCGTAGTGCAGTGATGGACAGTTGTTGGCATGATCATGACCATTAATGAATACACGAATATCCTTGGCCGTAGTGCAGGGGTGATTCGATGATGTGGATTATTTTATTAAGCTGAGTCTCAGCGATTACAGTGTTGAAAAACTTTTTAAATCATAAAAGATAGTAGAGTTTATTTTCTACTTGACTCTTTTAATGGATTGCTTGTTCCGCTACAGTTAAACTTGATGTCTATTATATTTTATCAGTTTAACATTGTTGAAGGCTAATGATAATTTATTCTGCATTATCTTAGTCATAATATTTCTTACTGGGCTAGTTGAGCTCACCCTTTCTTTCACTGTTCTCTTCAGGAAATGAGAACGTAGCTGGGACAAGTCGGGGTACGGAGTGATGGTCCGAATGATATTATTAGTTAGTAGTCCTCACTATTCTATGTAATGGTGTGTTAATAAATGTAATGAGGACTCCTTTTGAGTATGAATACTCTCTAGAAGATAATATTTGTATTCAAACTCACAGTTTATGTTTTGTCGTATTGTACACGACAGATGTATTAATCAGTTGTATTTGTATTCTGTACTATGTATCTGACGACCCAAGATGGGTGATGTATACCTAATTTTGGGGGCGTCACAACTTCTAACACAAGATTAAAGGTCAGATTTACAATTAGGTTTTATACCTTCAATGGACAATCTTATGATTCCTGGCTACTGATCTGTTAGTGAATTTCGTGGGGCTTGATATATGAAGGAAATTTCGGAGGTTTGGGGTTGAGAGAGAATGGTTGAGTATTTTGCACAAAATAATCTAGCAAATGCAATTTCTCTCTCTTCCAATCTATTTATAGAAGTCTAAGATGCATGAATTGGCTTAGCAAAGTCTGATTGCTGGCAATACTTAAGTCACAATGTCAACAAGTTAGGTCACCAACTACAAATTTGGATAGATATACAAGTTTCCAATTAAAGAATGTGCAAAAGGGTAAAATAGTCATTTAGCCTTATAAATTTAATGGCACTTAGGTCATTTGGCAAACCCTTAGGATTTGACCCTTAGGGTTTAATCCTAAGGTTAGCACAAATTTGAAATTCTAGGATTTTTATTGAAGCAAAAAAAATTAAATAATTAGAATTTTAGTTTCTAAAAATTTGAAATTAGGATTTTCTTAATTAAATTAGTTTTCTAATTACTTTATACATTAACATTAGGGTTTAATATTAACTAATCATAATTAACCTTGCTAATTTAGCAATTAGGGATTACAATATAAATATTAGGATTTTCTATAAATTTAATATTTCTAAATATTAATTAGGGTTTACCTAATTAATATAAAATTCTATAATACTTCACCTTAATCGTAATCACACAGTTACATAGCAGTTTCGAACTCAAATTGAGTTTTAAATTAGGGTTTCTAATAAAGGTTTCTAACTTTTAAAAATTAGGGTTTTTCCTAATTATTATACAAATGTATAATAACTGTCATTGGTCACATTAACATAGTATTACAACTACAAAATGACTTAACAAATTCTTTAAAGTTGTAACTGACTTTCGAATTATGGTTTCTAATCAATTAGAGTCCATAAATATTAATTAGGGTTCAAAATAATTAGGGTTTTCCCTAATTAAAAATTATATTCTATCATACATGTCATTATTCACATAACACAGTGACTTAACAGATTTTAAAGTCTTATTTGATTGCAAAAAAATAGGGTTTATCAGTAACACTAGGGTTTGGTCATAATACACCATAATTGACAAACCATTATCAATGCGTACTTACAGTACATATCTATAGCACTGAAAAATCAAAATATAATATTATTATATTATTATTCTCATCCCTTTATAAAAATCCAAAATTAGGGTTTTGATTCCATATCTGATTTATTATTCATATTTAACATTATTAATTAAGTTAAAATAATTCACTTAATTAAACTAGTATAAATTCATATATTAAAATAATTATTATAATTATTCTAAAAATTATTTCATATATTATTTAAATAATAAATAATTATATTTTCATAGAAATAATTAATAAAAACATTTCTGCTATAAAATTAATTATTATAAGAATATAATTTATAATAATCAATAATTCTAAAATAAAATTATTTGTAAATATTCATGTAATAAATATATTTTTATTTATCACATAAATATATATACACCTTATCTTGTACAAATCCTCATCCTTAAAATAAAAAAAAAATTACGCAAAATTTTGATCTAATTATATAGAAAATATCGGGTTACAATATTCGGTTTGGTTGATTTTATTTTACAGATGCGAGGCATATGTATGAAAATAATGTACAAAAAGGTGTTGAATTCCTCGTGGGTATGAAAACCATCTGAGGAGATCCAAACATCACAAATAAATTTACAAGCTGCTTACAGCTGAAAAGGTCCATCACGGGAACCGAATCTAGATTCAGTGGACTAAATCTGTGATCACATGATTCCTAGGCTCACATGATGCTGCAGTTGATATAAATGCAGTAAGCAGGTATATATATATATATATATATATATATATATATATATATAAAAGCTGTAAATATATATATACAGACATGATCACCAACCATGAAACACCTCCATGGGGGATCAGAAATGTAAATAAAGCTGTAAATGCTATCCACCGCCACGGAGGAAACTCCAGGCGGGACGAAATGTATAGAAAGCAGTAAAAATGGTCAACTACCACGAAGTAAACTCCAGGTGGAACGAAATGTATATATATATATATATATATATATATATATATATATATATATATATATATATATATATATATATAAGCGATAAACGTACCAGATATAAAATCTAGGCTCATCGGACAAAGTCCAACAACAGTTCATATATATAAGTATATATTTATTAAAGCAGTAAACGCACCGGATGTAAAATCCAGGCTTATCGAACATAGCTCGACACACAGTTCATATATATGAGTATATATATACGAAAGCAAATAAACGCTCCGGATATAAAATCCAGGCTCATCGAACAAAGTCTGATAACAGTTAATATATATATATATATATATATATATATATATATATATATATATATATATATATATATATATATATATATATATATATATATATATATATATTAAAGCCTTAAACGCTCCAGACCGAAGTCTTGGCTCATCGAAAAGAGTTCGACATGCCGTTCATATATATAAATGTATATATATATATATATATATATATATATATATATATATATATATATACACACACACAAAAGCAAATAAACGCTCCAGACCGAAGTCTAGGCTCAATCGAGACATAACTCGATAATATTAGTCCATATATATAAATATATATTAATATATATGTATATACAAACCAAAATAAAACCACGGACCGAAGTCCGGGCAAACACACGCAACACGACTCTCAACGTAAAGAAAGGTGTGTGCAAGTGTGGAGAGAAAGGCTTGAAAATGTGGAAGAAGGCTTATAGTGGGCTGTCAAAAAAGACTTCAATAGCTTTAAAGTAGATAAACACTGGCTTCCGTCGGTACAGAAATTGCTATATGTGAGCTCACAAGTGTTTAAAATGAGAAATCACTCAATTTGGGGTGTGTATGGAGCAAATTGGACAGGGCTTCCTCGCCTTTTTTCTTCAAAATGGCCACCCCAAGCCCTCTATTTCTAGAGGGTGGAGCCGTAGGTGTACCAGAGGCTGCCCAGGGTGCCCCGGGCTTCGCGTGTCCTGCCGTCTCGAAGTACGTGCACGTAGGCAACGTGATGTCCGCTCGAACTTTCAGAATTACAATCTGAGCATCTGATTGAGGTATATAGGACCTATTTCGGACCGCCGTTGTCGAGAATTACGCAATGACATGGGATTAGAGGTTGTAAGAAGTCACGAAGATGGGACGAAGCCCTTCGATCTTCAGCTTCAAATTCTATCCGTTATCCTGCGTAATAGTCACTCGGGATTGGTTTTCCTTGGCTCTTGTGGGAAATTGTTGTGTAGAAATGTATGTCTGAAATGTTGAGACGGCGTGATGTGGCGTCAAGTTGGCAAGATGACGACTTTGCCCCTCACTAGGGTTATCTCTGATTTGGGCTGATAAAACAGATGTTGCTCAGGGTTATCGCTGAGATTGGACTGCTGGAAATGTTGAAGGTCCTCGGTGTCATCTCTGAGGTGTGCCTGTCTTGTACTGAGTGCCTCGGTGTGAGCGCCGAGGTTGAAGCTGATGGCATGCTTTTGAAATAAGCGTTTCTGGGGTTATATCCGGAACTGCCACTGACTTCCTTGGGGTTATCTCCAAGGTTAGAATATGCTATTCCCAGTGTTGGGACTGAGACGGAACATCTCGGGGTTATCTCCGGGATGAATCAGTTTTCTCTAGTTTGTGTTCTGGTATTGGATCTGCATGCCTCAGGGTTATCTCTGAGGTTGGAATTGTTACTCCCGGTGTGTGTTTCGGGGTTGAGCTGCTACTCCCAGTGTGTGTTCTGGGGTTGAGCTATTCCTCCCGGTGGTATCCAGAATGGATATGAACCGTCTTCTAGGGTTTCCTCTTGAAAGACGAATCTGCGCTCCTGTGATGTCAGATATGCAGAAAATTTCGAGTGTCTACAAATATTTTGATAATAATTTCATTAATATTTAAATATTAATGGTGATGGTTTAAAAATTATTTTAATTATTATAAAAATCATTTAAGTAGAATATTGATGATTTAAAAATATTTTAAGTTGTTAAAAATAACTTTAATATTTTGACAAGTATGTCATTAATTTTTTAATATTATTAACTATTAATGATAATGGAATTAATTAGTATTTAAATTATTTAAAAATGATTGCGGTGTTTGAAAAATTATTATAAATTATAATAATTATTAGAAAATTATTAAAAGCTTCCGAAAAGTATTATAAATGATATATGACTTATCTAAAATAATATTGGAGCTTTGAGACCGAGTTTAAGTGACAACAAAGGTGTTAATTATCGGATAGGGTGAACAGTACACCGAGATGAGATCGAAGTCCAACCAGACCGAACTAGTTAGACTTGATAAGTGTTTATATAAGTTATAAACACTAATGTGGCTATGTGGTAATGTGCCTATGAGAAAGATTGACTGTAAATTATAATGTTATGTGTTGTGAATTATTGTGCTAATTGTGAGACCGATATTGTGATTATAGGTCTTTCAAACGCAGATAAGTATATTATGTAGCAGTAATCAACGGAGAAGACAAGTTTCCCTAACTCAACCTTCAGTTATTACTTTTCAAATATAGTTGTGGTTAATTATTGCTGACTATACCACGTCTGAGAGTTATTGTTAATTATTTGCAGTTAGTGCATTCTTATCAATTCAAATTGAATTATTGATTTTGAGAATATGATTGGGGAATAACTGTTATTGGTTATTCACATTCGTAGAAGTTATTATTGATTGTAAATAGTACAGTTGATTTCTGTCTGTTGTAGAATCGTATTGAGCAATGTCTTAGCTAATTATTCTGGCTAGACGAACATTTGTTAGAACTTGATAGGTTCGAGAAGATAATACAATTATTATTAACAGATCGATGCCAATTATTTCGGCTAGATCGAGAAGTGATTAGATATTGAAATTATTGTATTTCTTTGTTATAAATCAAACTCTGATTATAAGACTGAGAACAACAACCTTTTATATAAAGGGAACATTTCTGGTCGTATATTCGACCTTAGCGCGCGTGTAACTATTATGCATAATATAGGGTACAAGGAGTTGGCCGCACTAAGTACTTGCAGAGGGGTATGATTTAATCTTTATGGTTATCTGATACACCTGGGTATATCAAAGTCAAAGCTTTGATAGTTACTCGAGAAGAGAAGTTCAAGATCTAATGGATCGCTCAGTATAAATCTGGAAAATATTCCACTTTGTTATTGAGTAGAATTGATTCTTGATTATTCATTAGAATATTGTAGAAACTTTGAAAGTGTTATACTCTTTCACTATCAAATTATTGTGTTGCCTAAAATGCGAGAAGACTTGTTATTGATTAACGAATTGTTCAGCTATTTCAAAGTTCCCCGAACTTTGGTGTCATTCTATCAAAATAGATAGTGTGTTATTCTAATGCTTATACATTCATTGTATATCTTAACTTGCGGGGCAAATTTGTTGCTCACCCTTGCTAAATAAAACTTTTCAGCTAGGGACGAAGTGGTAGGAGGTGTTGTGAAGGACAAAGGCAAAGGCATAGTGATAGCATAGTTTTATGAACAATATTATTATGTTATGTTTGTAAACCCTTTTTGTTTATCTAAAGGGTAAGTTTATAATGTTAAGGTTAGATGACCTGTGATGACGTTGTTAATTTATTAATTAATGTTATGTAAGTTTATATTCATCAATGAATGGGTAGTTAGATGTTATTATATTATGGATCGTGAGCACCAAACTCAGGGGTTAGGTAACCCGAATTTGGGGGTATCACAGGTTGGTATCAAAGCTATAGGTTATAAACCTTAAGTGGGGTGGTGAAAACCCTAGGATTATAACCATAAGCGAAATCTAGAATACTCATTTAGAGTACTAAGTGAGGGATTGCCGAAGCGTATCAATAGTGAGATATGTGGACACATAGTGTGAGAAGTTTGTACTCATGAAGTACTAATCAAGTTGTTTAAACTGATTGTAGGATGTCCGAAGAAGATAAATGAGTGCAGAGATGCTAGCGGCTATTGCACCAATGACAGAAGCCGAGGTGCCAGCACAAAGCGAATCAGTTAAGAAGGTGGTAAAAGATGAACCCATTGTGAATCTGGGGAGTGATCATGATGATTATCTCGAGATGTATCTGAGTGGTGATGAGGAGGCGGAGTCAGAAGATACTAAGGTGGAAAAAGGGAATAAGACCAAAGTTGGAGAGAAAGATCAAGAATCTACATAAGTCCAAGAACTCCAGAGTAAAGTGTTTCTCTTAGAGGAGTTGTGGAAGACGGAGCGAGCGTTACGCGAAATGACTGAAGAACGGAATGAGTTGAAGGCACAGGTGGAAAGGATGAAGACTAAAGGTGGTGGATCGTCTGAAGGAACAATCAAGCAGAAGAAAGACAAGAAAAAGAGAAAGAGGGACAACGATAACGATAATTCTGAAAATTCAAACCCGAAGAAGAAGCAAGTCTGTAGCAAGTGTGGGAAGACTCACACGGGAGAATGCATGATGTGGAAGAACGTGTGCTTCAATTGTAAACAAGAAGGACATATTTCCTTGCATTGTCCTAAGCCGAATATGAGAAAGTGTTATTCATGTAGGAGAACGGGTCACGAATTCAACAAGTGTCCCAGTAAGAAGAAGACCGGAGAAGGGAGTGGACGGTAGATATCTTAAATATAAGTATTAATATCTTTTGGTAGTAGGTTATGATATTAATTATTGTAATATCGAGAACAGTGTGTAAGAATATGTAAATGTAAATATATTTGTATGAATGAAATCTTTATTTTCTATATGAATATAAGATTAAGATTAATTGGTGTGTTCTTGAAACTCATATTTATGGTAATGACTCATAATTATATGAAATGTTTTGAACCCCTCAGCGAATGGACGCCAAAGGTCTGACTAGGATAAGTTCATACACTCATATAATTGTGGGAAGTTCCTAAACTCATAAGTGTGGTAAGTTTTACAAGTTTCTCAATCACATAAACAGCCCCTAAATCACCTAATATCAGATTGGAGAACTAAGATCAAGATTTGAACTTGAAGGTATAACCCTAAAACCTACTTTTGATCTTGTATGCTAATTTTAAGTTGGTTTTTATGTGATTATAATTGTGTTAGAAGTTGTTTTATGATGATCTATGATGATCCATCCTGGATCCATAGCATCAAAGTGCCTTAAAATGGTGTTTTTCAAAAACTGTTCTTGAGCTTGAAATGTGGTCTGACAACCGAATGTCAGTGGCCACAGATCCTTCCTCGTTTATGTTTTTTGTTGTTTTAAAGTTTTAATCGATACTCTGACATGAGGTCTATGATCTGGAAGTGGAATCCAAGCTATTCGATTTCCAGATTTCAAAATATAATCGGTCAAAGTCGATTGACCGACCATGACCGAGTAAAATCTGGGTAACCCAGAAATACATGAACAGTGTCTGACAACATTTTTAAGCACCTTGATCTATCAGGTTATATGCGTTTTGATGTAGTTGTTATGTACATGTTGTAGCTGGTAATATGGACTTTAGAACTATTCCTTTTGATCTCTTAAACAACAAGCAGATCGGATGTATAGGATGGTCAAAGTAGACCATCAGGTAACATTTCCTGTTTTCTGGAAATTCTAGAAAATTTATGAACTACGTTTCTGACAGCGTTTGACCAGGCTAGATCTGGATATTGTGTTATTTTTGGACTGATCTGGTGATGAATATATGTTCCTTGTCATGTTGACTATAGATTTGAACCTTAATATCAACCTATTGATGACCATCACTTAAAGGAAATCGAATATGATGACCAATCGAACTACCTGCGTTTCTGGAAAACCCAGAAACGTTCTGACAAGAAGTTTGTAAGACCAGATCTTCGTGATGTGTTCTCATATGACCTAAATAATTGTTGATAGTTGTAGTACTACATACTTACTACAATACCAATGCTCGAGACAACCCAGAAACAATTTTGGTTGAAAATTAAAACCGGTCAAACCAAGACCCTTGAGCACTGACTGTCAGTGTTCTTGAGGCTCAAGAACACCAACAACGATGCTAAGTGTTGCTATAGGCCATTAGCGACGGTTTCTAATATTTTTTAATTTCTAATTTTTCAGAAATTAATTAAAAATAGAAATAAATTCTAAAAATTACAAAAAATAGTTTTAAAAAGTATTTTAAATCATCAAAAATAATTTTTGAGAATTTGGAATATTTTTCATTAATAATTATTATTATTTGAATATTAATAATATTTAATTTATTTAATTAGTGTAATAAATAAATTAGAGAAAAATGATTTTAATATTATAAAAATCATTTTAAATAAGAATAAAATGTTTAAAAATATTTTAAATTATAAAATATAATTGTCAATATTTTTGGAGAATTCTCATTAATAAATTAATATTAATGATATTAGATTTATTTATTTATTATATTAAATAAATGAATTAAAAATAGTTTTATTGATTTAAAAATTATTTAAAAATGAAAAAAATGATTTAAAAATATTTTAAGTTATAATTAATGAATTTTAATATTTTGATAATAATTTCATTAATATTTAAATATTAATGGTGATGGTTTAAAAATGATTTTAATTATTTGAAAAATCTTTTAAGTAGAGATTGATGATTTAAAAATATTTTAAGTTATAATTAATGACTTTTAATATTTTGATAATAATTTTATTAATATTTAAATATTAATGGTGATGGTTTAAAAATGATTTTAATTATTTTAAAAATTATTTAAGTAGAATATTGATGATTTAAAAATATTTTAAGTTATTAAAAATAACTTTAAAATTTTGACAAGTATGTCATTAATATTTTAATATTATTAACTATTAATGATAATAGAATTAATTAGTATTTAAATCATTTAAAAATGATTGCGGTGTTTGAAAAATTATTATAAATTATAATAATTATTAGAAAATTATTAAAAGCTTTCAAAAAATATTATAAATAATATATGACTTATCTAAAATAATATTGGAGCTTTGAGACTGAGTTTAAGTGACAACAAAGGTGCTAATTGTCGGATAGGGTGACCAGTACCCCGAGATAAGACCGAAGTCCAACCAAACCGAACTAGTTAGACTTGATAAGTGTTTATATAAGTTATAAATACTAATGTGGCTATGTGATAATGTGTCTAGGAGAAAGATTGACTGTAAATTACAGTGTTATGTGTTGTGAATTATTGTGCTAATTGTAAGACTGATATTGTGATTATAGGTCTTTCAAACGCAGATAAGTATATTGTGTAGCAGTAATCAACGGAGAAGGCAAGTTTCCTTAACTCAACCTTGAGTTATTACTTGTTAAATATTGTTGTGGTTAATTATTGCTGATTATACCACGTCTGAGAGTTATTGTTGGTTATTTACAGTTAGTGCATGCTTATCAACTCAAATTAAATTATTGATTTTGAGAATATGATTGGAGAATAACTGTTATTGGTTATTCACATCCGTAGAAGTTATTATTGATTGTAAATAGTATAGTTGATTTCTGTCTATTGTAGAATCGTATTGAGCAATGTCTTAGCTAATTATTCTGGCTAGACGAACATTTGTTAGAACTTGATAGGTTCGAGAAGATAATTCAATTATTATTGTCAAATCGATGCCAATTATTTCAGCTACATTGAGAAATGATTAGATATTGAAATCATTATATTTCGTTGTTATAAATCAAACTCTGATTATAAGACTGAGAAGAACAACCTTTTATATAAAGGGAATATTTCTGGTCGTATATTCGGTCTTAGCGCGCGTGTAAGTATTATGCATAATATAGGGTACAAGGAGTTGGCCGCTCTAAGTACTTGCAGAGGGGTATGATTTAATCTTTATGGTTATCTGATTCACCTGGGTATATCGAAGTCAAAGCTTTGATAGTTACTCGAGAAGAGAAGTTCAAGATCCAATGGATCGCTCAGCATAAATCTGGAAAACATTCCACTTTGTTATTGCATAGAATTGATTCTTAATTACTCATTAGAATATCGTAGAAACTTTGAAAGCGTTGTACTCTTTCACTATCAGATTATTGTGTTGCCTAAAATGCGAGAAGACTTGTTATTGATTAACGAATTATTCAGCTATTTCAAAGTTCCCTGAACTTTGGTGTCATTCTATCAAACTAGATAGTCTGTTATTCTAATGCTTATACATTCATTGTATATCTTAACTTGCGGGGCAAATTTGTTGCTTACCCTTGCTAAATAAAACTTTTCAGCTAGGGACGAAGTGGCATGAGGTGCTGTGAAGGACAAAGGCAAAGGCATAGTGATAACATAGTTTTATGAACAATATTATTATGTTATGTTTGTAAACCCTTTTTGTATATCTAAAGGGTAAGTTTGTAATGTTAAGGTTAGATGACTTGGGATGATGTTGTTATTTTATTAATTATTGTTATGTAAGTTTATATTCATCAATGAATAGGTAGTTAGATGTTATTATATTATGGATCGTGAGCACCAAACTTGGGGGTCAGGTAACCCGGATTTGGGGGTGTCACAGTCTCTAGTTCCTCAACCCGACACTCAAATTCCAGAATCCACTCCTCGTATTCCCCAACATTCGATCCTCGAATGTAGCCTCATCAGAATCTTCCACGGGCTCATCCTCCATGAGATCTTCTTCAGGATCCGACTCTACGAAAAATGGCTCCATCTTCTCTTCCTCATCCTCATCATCTATAGGGGTTACTGTCGAGATGGGCTCTACTATTTGAGGTGCCTCATACAATACGTGTATGTCACGTGGCTCCTCCTCTACCACTCTACTAGGTCCTCCCAAGTCTGACATCCTACAACCACAAACACAAGACAACAAACAACAACCTCCATTAGAAAGTCAAAATAAAACATAAATTCATTGTATGAAATGAAAATATATTTCATAATGCCACTAAATCTTTAGAGAAACTCTATATGAATTTTATCTCCCTCTATCTTCTAAGTTCTTCTTAAGGTTAGAGTCTAAGGATTCTTGCTCCTAAGGTTTATAACCTAATGATTTGATACCAACCTGTGACGCCCCCAAATTTAGACACTCATATCTCGAATTTGGTTCGTCACGTGCTAACTCTAATACTTAATCAAAATCTCGCACAATGGAAAAATAGAATAATTTACATTGTCATAACATAACTATTCTCGTCCCAAGGTCTCGAACCGTTACTACAACATCTTAATTTAACATAACTTATTACATCATAATAATAATAGATTCCTAGTACTAAGAAACCAAGCTATTTCAAAGACTTATCTTTGCCTTTGTCCTTGCCTGAGGGTTCAACACATTCTGCCTTAATTGAAATTTTTAAGGAAAGCAATGATGAGCAACAAATTTGCCCAACAATTAATATCGCAATAAGAGTGAACAATTGTAAAGTTCAAATCTCAAAGGTATGATAGTGAATAATAGTTCAGGAATTATCAACAATTCTCAATAAAGCTCGCTATAGACTGAAAGATATCAACAAGATTGAAAGAGCTAATCTTGTCACAGTTCAAGAATAATGAACACTGAACAGTCACTAAGGACTAAGAACTTCTGCTAGAATTAACAGTATTATACAGAAAATTCAATAAAATGAGTACAACAGGTGATTTGCCTAACTACCCTACGTCATGCATAACATTTAAACATGCTAGTATGTGCGCACGTCTGTTCCTCGATAATTGTATAATTTCCCCTTCAATGAGGGTTGTTCATCTCAGTAGATTTACACGAGTCCGCACCAAGTAAATTGATTTGGATAGCTTTCTAACACATGATAATAGTCTAGCTGAATCAATGGCTTAGATAACTTTTATAATGCATTTAAGAACGATAAGTTCAATGCTTGCAACAATATTAAGATATAAAATTAATTTCCGAATAGTAATAGATATTTGCTCGATGTAAGTATGATTGATATGACAATAATTCGGAATTATACAATATAAAAAGTGTAAAGAGTTTAGGAACTTGCATTCAATATGAAAATCAAATGAAGTTAGAGAACTAGCACAAAATCCAAAGTTGTGTAAGTTAGGGAACTTGCCTTAACGTAGTTTACCAAATCAACACTTGAAATCCTATTGTAACGTAGTTATGTATATCACACATTTACTAGTTACTCCACTCTAGAAGTTAATAATCTCATACATGTTCGATCATATAATTCAATGACACACATTCATTGTGACGCCCCCAAAATTAGGTATACATCACCCATCTTGGGTCGTCAGATACATAGTACAGAATACAAATACAACTGATTAATACATCTGTCGTGTACAATACGACAAAACATAAACTGTGAGTTTGAATGCAAATATTATCTTCTAGAGAGTATTCATACTCAAAAGGAGTCCTCATTACATTTATTAACACACCATTACATAGAATAGTGAGGACTACTAACTAATACTATCATTCGGACCATCACTCCGTACCCCGACTTGTCCCAGCTACGTTCTCATTTCCTGAAGAGAACAGTGAAAGAAAGGGTGAGCTCAACTAGCCCAGTAAGAAATATTATGACTAAGATAATGCAGAATAAATTATCATTAGCCTTCAACAATGTTAAACTGATAAAATATAATAGACATCAAGTTTAACTGTAGCGGAACAAGCAATCCATTAAAAGAGTCAAGTAGAAAATAAACTCTACTATCTTTTATGATTTAAAAAGTTTTTCAACACTGTAATCGCTGAGACTCAGCTTAATAAAATAATCCACATCATCGAATCACCCCTGCACTACGGCCAAGGATATTCGTGTATTCATTAATGGTCATGATCATGCCAACAACTGTCCATCAATGCACTACGGGCCAATGAGGACTTTTACCACATCATTTGTAACATTACGGTCATGATTATACCGAATAATCCCTGGTCATAATCATACCAAGTCCATCTATGCAATACAGCCACAGATGACTTTCAACATTTTATAAACATGAGGATGATGACAATGATATAAGAATTCAATAAAACAAGTTCAAGAATTAATTTATCCAGGAATTAACAACGTCCAAATTGTCAACATGATACTGCATTGTGGAGTAAAATTCAAGAATGCTTAGAAGAATATTTTCTTGAAAAGATACTGGATGAAACGCAACTATCAAGGATATTCCACAAATTTCATGGAGTATAGAAGTCAAAACTTAACCAACTGAGTACAATAAAGAATGGAATAACAAAAGAAATCACCATGCATGCGATAGACCGCACAGACAGGTTATTCCAATAGAATAATAAATAATGGAACCAGGTCCGGCGTAAACGCACAGACAGGATATTCCGACAGAATAATAAATAATGGAACCAGGTCCGGTGTAAAACACACAGACAGGATATTCCAACAGAATAATAATAAAAACGGAACCAGGTCCGGTGTAAAACACACAGACAGGATGTTCCAACAGAATAATAAACGGAACCAGGTCCGGTGTAAAACACACAGACAGGATGTTCCAACAGAATAATAGAAGAATGTCACCAAGTATAGGGTAGACCGCGTATACTGGTTATTCCAACAGAATAATAACAAATGGAATAACAGAAGTTCTCTTCATGAATATAAAAGAAATAATATTCCCTACCTTAAAAGAACTGGATATTGGAAAAGTGATGTAGCAGAATACTTTTATTCTCTCTCTCTTATTCTCTCTATACTTTCTCTCTCTATAGCTTGAATGAATTCGTGAAAAATAATGAAGCCCTAGGCCTCTATTTATAGAAAAACTGAGGGTGGCTCTTGGTCTTAACGAAGGGTCAAATGACTCTTGGTCTTAACGAAGGGTCAAATGACTCTTGGTAATATTGAAGGGACAACTACTATTGACAAAAGTAATTACTATTGACCAAGGTAAATACTATTGACGAAGGTAATTACTATTGACCAAGGTAAATACTATTGACGAAGGTAATTACTATTGACCAAGGTAAATACTATTGACGAAGGTAATTACTATTGACCAAGGTAAATACTATTGACGACGGTAATTACTATTGACGACGGTAATTACTATTGACGACGGTAATTACTATTGACGAAGAGACTCTTAGATGATGACATATGGCCCCCCATAAAATAACCAAACTTACCACAACGTCTCAATTATTGATTTAATAATATAACATATTATACAGATGATACTATGACAATAATTTAAGAGATATGATGCAGCAATTACTGTAGCAATAATTGAGTATAGCTGAGTGACTTCTCACGTAAGCATCAATAATCAATACCGTGTGCTACTATGCAACCACGCGTATTACTGTACTTTTACTACCGAGTAGTTCAACAGTTTTAACGGTTTTAACGGTAACACCTCAGCCGTTATTTTTATAGAAAGATAATTCTGTCGTTTTCTCAATCCGACAATAATTCCGTTGTGGGGTCCACCAATGATTGTGCCGTCGTACGAATATTCCCCGACAAAAAGAATATTCTCCGACCAAACGAATATTTTATAACAACTTGCTTACTTTGCAAAATTTATAAATATTACCCACAACTATAACATTATATCAAATTAACTCCATAATATTCAAAAATGATATTTATAGAAAATTCATCTTTATTTATAAAAATTGGGGTCTTACAACCTCCCCTTCTTATGAAATTTCGCCCTCGAAATTAGGGTACGTACCTGGTATGTCGAAGAGGTAAGGATACCTTGATTTCATTTCTGATTCTAACTCCCAAGTCATTTCCTCAACATCGTGGTTTCTCCACAAAACTTTGACTTGAGGTATAACCTTGGAGCGTAGAATATGTTCCTTCTTATCCAAGATTTGAACAGGAACTTCTTCATACGTCAAATCCTCCGCTATTTCGTCCGGTTCTAACTCAATAATGTGGTTCGGGTCTTCCACATATTTGCGTAACATGGATATGTGGAAAACGTTATGAACACGAGACATACTTGGCGGTAAAGCGAGTCTATAAGCCACAGTTCCTACTCGATCGAGGATTAAAAATGGACCGATGAATCGAGGATTTAGCTTTCCTCTCTTTCCAAATCTCGTAACTCCTTTCCATGGAGCAACACGTAAGAACACATGATCTCCTACATCAAATTCCACGTCCTTTCGATGAAGATCAGCATAACTCTTTTGTCGATCTTGTGAGGTTTTTATACGTTGTCGGATCGTTTGAATCTTTTCTGTAGTCATACGTACCAACTCCGGTCCCAACAACGTTGCTTCGCCCACCTCATCCCAGCATACTGGAGAACGACATTTTCTTCCATACAATGCTTCGAATGGAGCCATGCCAATACTTGCTTGATAACTGTTGTTGTAGGAAAACTCCACCAATGGTAAGAACTTGTCCCAACTTCCTTGAAGTCAAAGACACAGAGTCTTAATAGATCTTCAAGAGTTTGAATAGTCCTCTCTGATTGTCCGTCCGTCTGAGGATGATATGCTGAACTAAATCGTAACTCCGTGCCCATAGCTTTTTGTAAACTAACCCAAAATCGTGAAGTGAATCTTGGGTCTCGGTCAGAAACTATGGATACTGGCATACCATGCAGTCTTACAATCTCGTTTATGTACATACGAGCAAGACGTTCAAGTGTATAAGTTTCTCGTATCGGTAAGAAATGAGCAGACTTGGTCAATCTATCAACAATGACCCAAATCGCATCAATACCTTGAGAAACCCTAGGAAGACCGGTAACGAAATCCATGGTAATGTGCTCCCACTTCCATTCTGGAATTTCAAGTGGTTGCAATGGACCTTTTGGTACTTGATGCTCCGCTTTGACTCGTTGACAAGTTAGACACCTTGAGATAAACAACGCTATCTCTCTCTTCATATTGCTCCACCAAAATGTATGACGAAGATCATGATACATTTTGGTACTTCCAGGATGGATTGCAAACGGTGTGTTGTGCGCCTCCATCATGATTTCATACTTTAAATCAGGGTTGTTAGGAACACAAAGTCTGGAGTTGACTCGAAGTATTCCTTCTTCATCGATTCTTGCTTCCGGCATAGCACCTTCTTGCACTTTCTTCTTCATACGCATCAGCTCCAGGTCTGTAGCTTGAGCAGCTTTAACTTTATCGATTAAAGTCGGTTCTACTCGTATATTCGCCATCATCACATGGGTCCCTGGAGTCTTTAACTCTATCTCCATCCTTTGCAAGTCACACAAAATGGGCCTTTGTGTTGACAATATCGCACTTGTACTTGCATATGATCTTCTACTCAATGCGTCAGCTACCACGTTCGCTTTTCCAGGATGGTATTGAATGGTATGATCATAATCTTTCAACAGTTCAAGCCAACGTCGTTGTCGCATGTTGAGTTCCTTTTGAGTGAAGAAATATTTGAGGCTTTTATGATCCGTAAAGATCTCCACTTTCTCCCCATACAAGTAATGCCTCCAAATTTTAAGTGCAAAGACAACAGCTGCCAACTCTAGATCATGAGTAGGATAATTCCTCTCATATTCCTTGAGTTGTCTTGATGCATAGGCTATGACTTTTCCATGTTGCATGAGAACGCATCCCAACCCTTTGCTCGAAGCATCACTGTAGATGACAAATCCCTCCGAGCCAGATGGTATTGTTAGAACAGGTGCTGAAATGAGTCTCCTCTTGAGTTCTTGAAAACTCTGCTCACATTCTTCGCTCCAACCAAACTTTGTATCTTTCCGAGTCAGCTGAGTTAATGGAGTAGCGATTCGAGAAAATCCTTCCACGAATCTCCGATAATAACCAGCTAAACCAAGAAAGCTACGTACCTCGGTCACTGATTTAGGTTGCTCCCAGCTTTGAATAGCTTCAATCTTTGCCGGGTCAACCGATATTCCACGACTTGATACTACGTGCCCAAGGAATGCTACCTCCTCCAGCCAGAACTCGCATTTCTTCAACTTGGCATAAAGCTTGTATTCACGAAGCTTTTGGAGTACCAGCCTCAAGTGTTGCTCATGATCTTCACGGCTTTTGGAATAAATAAGGATGTCATCAATAAAGACGACCACAAAGTGATCCAAATATTCCTTGAATACCCGGTTCATCATATCCATGAAGGCAGCAGGAGCATTAGTCAATCCAAAGGACATGACTAGGAATTCATAATGCCCGTACCGAGTTCTAAAAGCCGTCTTTGGAATATCCTCAGTTCTAACCTTCAGCTGATGATATCCAGAACGAAGATCGATCTTTGAAAAGAATTGTGCTCCTTGCAACTGGTCAAACAGGTCATCAATACGTGGCAATGGGTACCTATTTTTGATGGTGACATGATTCAACTCCCGATAATCAATACAAAGTCGCATACTTCCATCTTTCTTCTTCACGAATAGAACAGGAGCTCCCCAAGGAGAAGTACTAGGACGAATAAAGCCAATGTCTAACAATTCCTGCAGTTGGATCTTTAACTCCTGAAGTTCAATAGGAGCCATTCGATATGGGGCTTTGGAAATGGGTTTTGTACCGGGTTCAAGATCGATACAAAATTCAATTTCACGCTCTGGGGGTAGGCCAGGAAGTTCTTCAGGGAATACGTCAGGAAATTTATTAACAATAGAAATATCATTCAAAACTGACGTATTTTTGTTTAGATCTGTGACATGAGCTAAGAAAGCTTGACATCCGTTTTTCAATAAACGAATAGTTTTATGGCTTGAGATGACAGCGATTGATTTTAATGGTTTGGTTGCTTGAATTCGCATAATAGGTCGATTAGGAATATGAAAGCTAACAACCTTACGAAAACAATCAATTTTTGCATAATGAGTAGTTAACCAATCAATCCCTAGAATCACGTCAAATGCAAGTATTTTTAATGAAATCAGATCGATAGGTAATGTGTGGGTACCAACTTGAACCAAACAAGACTTATAAACAGTGGAGGTAATGAAGGTTTCTCCCAACGGAGTTTCCACAGATAAGTCAAAGTCTAATTTCTCCGGAATCAAATTTAATCGATGAGCGCAAGTAGGAGAAATAAAAGAATGGGTTGAACCGGTATCAAATAAAGTATAAACTTCTTTAGAGTTTATGATAAGCTTACCCGTGATGACCTCATTCGGGTTCCTTGCTCTCTGGGAGTTCACAACAAACGCTCTCCCTTGCACAACCGGTTTTGACTTTTCTGGGACGGCTTTTGGTGCCTCCATCCTAGCTGAATTTGTTTTCGGTAAACGACAAAATCGGGCTAAATGACCTTCTCTTCCACAATTATAACATGCTTTGGACGGCATCGCGCAGTTTGGACTGATGTGCCCCTCCCCTCCGCATTTGAAACATATGATAGGTGGTCGTTCTCCTTCCTTAACGACAGGTGCTGGTGCTGACGTCTTTCCATCATTGTTGAATCTCCTCTTCTTGAAATGTCCATTCTTATTGTTTTGGCCCTGATTACCACCGAAGTGGTTACCATTTCTGGCCTGTTGATTCCCTCCACGCTTGTTGTCACCGCTTCGATGACTGCTCTCACTGGTATTATCATTTTGCCGGCTGCTCTCTTTTGGTTGCGTTGTCTCGTTATCGCGCTCCACCAACTGAGCCCTATTTACAACATCTGAATACAAACACAGTTTATGAGAAACAAGATGTTGACGTATCTCCGGCTTCAAACCTCTTAAAAACATCCGCGTCATTCTTTCTTCATTATCCACCAGGTGGGACGCAAACCGGGATAACTCCGCAAATTTTGCCTCGTACTGCGACACGGTCATATTATTCTGCTCCAATTTGATGAACTCCACCTCCTTCATGTGACGAATACTCTCGGGAAAGTATTTGTCGTTAAACAGATCTTGGAACTTCTCCCAAGACATCTTCAGTGCGGCAGGTTGAGTACGCTTTATCGATTCCCACCAGTAATCTGCCTCTCCTCGCAACATAAAGGCGGCAAAGGGAACCTTTTGCTCCTCGGAGCAACCCAAGACATCAAATATCTTGGTGATCTGCTTTATCCATGTTTCAGCTACAAGTGGTTTGGGTTCTCCCTTAAACTCCGGTGGTCCCAGCTCCTTAAACTGTTTAGCGGTGACCGCCTGAGAGTTTCCAGTATTTCCACCTACGTTGTGGACAGGAGCCGCTTTCACCTGTTGTTGCATGAATTGCATAAAGCCTCTGAACATTTGATCATTCATCATTTGGTCAGTGTTGTTGTTTGCATGAGGATTGACACCTTCCTGATGCACATTATCCTGATTATTGATATGTGGTGAATCAACAGTCGTCTGTGCTCCATTGCTATTCTCAACATTCTCAGATGCCATTTTCAGATACTGCCACAAAATAAAAATTAATTGATATGTCATATATTATCCTTATATTATGACCGACCAATTAAATACCATGCAAATAAACTTAGGTATGTCATACTAGCGAAGGAATTCCCCGTCTCTCCCCTCCTAGTTCTATTCTCACATCTTAGCCAGGGATCATATCCCTAAGCTCTGATACCAACTGTGACGCCCCCAAAATTAGGTATACATCACCCATCTTGGGTCGTCAGATACATAGTACAGAATACAAATACAACTGATTAATACATCTGTCGTGTACAATACGACAAAACATAAACTGTGAGTTTGAATACAAATATTATCTTCTAGAGAGTATTCATACTCAAAAGGAGTCCTCATTACATTTATTAACACACCATTACATAGAATAGTGAGGACTACTAACTAATACTATCATTCGGACCATCACTCCGTACCCCGACTTGTCCCAGCTACGTTCTCATTTCCTGAAGAGAACAGTGAAAGAAAGGGTGAGCTCAACTAGCCCAGTAAGAAATATTATGACTAAGATAATGCAGAATAAATTATCATTAGCCTTCAACAATGTTAAACTGATAAAATATAATAGACATCAAGTTTAACTGTAGCGGAACAAGCAATCCATTAAAAGAGTCAAGTAGAAAATAAACTCTACTATCTTTTATGATTTAAAAAGTTTTTCAACACTGTAATCGCTGAGACTCAGCTTAATAAAATAATCCACATCATCGAATCACCCCTGCACTACGGCCAAGGATATTCGTGTATTCATTAATGGTCATGATCATGCCAACAACTGTCCATCAATGCACTACGGGCCAATGAGGACTTTTACCACATCATTTGTAACATTACGGTCATGATTATACCGAATAATCCCTGGTCATAATCATACCAAGTCCATCTATGCAATACAGCCACAGATGACTTTCAACATTTTATAAACATGAGGATGATGACAATGATATAAGAATTCAATAAAACAAGTTCAAGAATTAATTTATCCAGGAATTAACAACGTCCAAATTGTCAACATGATACTGCATTGTGGAGTAAAATTCAAGAATGCTTAGAAGAATATTTTCTTGAAAAGATACTGGATGAAACGCAACTATCAAGGATATTCCACAAATTTCATGGAGTATAGAAGTCAAAACTTAACCAACTGAGTACAATAAAGAATGGAATAACAAAAGAAATCACCATGCATGCGATAGACCGCACAGACAGGTTATTCCAATAGAATAATAAATAATGGAACCAGGTCCGGCGTAAACGCACAGACAGGATATTCCGACAGAATAATAAATAATGGAACCAGGTCCGGTGTAAACACACAGACAGGATGTTCCAACAGAATAATAATAAAAACGGAACCAGGTCCGGTGTAAAACACACAGACAGGATGTTCCAACAAAATAATAAACAGAACCAGGTCCGGTGTAAAACACACAGACAGGATGTTCCAACAGAATAATAGAAGAATGTCACCAAGTATAGGGTAGACCGCGTATACTGGTTATTCCAACAGAATAATAACAAATGGAATAACAGAAGTTCTCTTCATGAATATAAAAGAAATAATATTCCCTACCTTAAAAGAACTGGATATTGGAAAAGTGATGTAGCAGAATACTTTTATTCTCTCTCTCTTATTCTCTCTATACTTTCTCTCTCTATAGCTTGAATGAATTCGTGAAAAATAATGAAGCCCTAGGCCTCTATTTATAGAAAAACTGAGGGTGACTCTTGGTCTTAACGAAGGGTCAAATGACTCTTGGTCTTAACGAAGGGTCAAATGACTCTTGGTAATATTGAAGGGACAACTACTATTGACGAAAGTAATTACTATTGACCAAGGTAAATACTATTGACGAAGGTAATTACTATTGACCAAGGTAAATACTATTGACGAAGGTAATTACTATTGACCAAGGTAAATATTATTGACGAAGGTAAATACTATTGACCAATGTAAATACTATTGACGACGGTAATTACTATTGACGACGGTAATTACTATTGACGATGGTAATTACTATTGACGAAGAGACTCTTAGATGATGACATATGGCCCCCCATAAAATAACCAAACTTACCACAACGTCTCAATTATTGATTTAATAATATAACATATTATACAGATGATACTATGACAATAATTTAAGAGATATGATGCAGCAATTACTGTAGCAATAATTGAGTATAGCTGAGTGACTTCTCACGTAAGCATCAATAATCAATACCGTGTGCTACTACGCAACCACGCGTATTACTGTACTTTTACTACCGAGTAGTTCAACAGTTTTAACGGTTTTAACGGTAACACCTCAGCCGTTATTTTTATAGAAAGATAATTCTGTCATTTTCTCAATCCGACAATAATTCCGTTGTGGGGTCCACCAATGATTGTGCCGTCGTACGAATATTTCCCGACAAAAAGAATATTCTCCGACTAACGAATATTTTATAACAACTTGCTTACTTTGCAAAATTTATAAATATTACCCACAACTATAACATTATATCAAATTAACTCCATAATATTCAAAAATGATATTTATAGAAAATTCATCTTTATTTATAAAAATTGGGGTCTTACATTCATTATCATCTAAGCAAGGTAAATGGAATGTCACATTAGCATGCTATCACACCACTTAGCTCTTTAATCAACATTTACTTAGCTCATAGAAAAGTATTAAGAAAGTTTGTAGAAACCTTAGATTCTTGATTTCTCATAGCTATTAGGTGTTAGAACTCTTTAAATGTAATAACCCGATATTTTTCTATATAAATAAATGAGAAATTTTGCATATAATTTTTTTTTATTTTTAAAGAAGGGAATATGTGCTAGGTAATGTGTATGTATTTATGTGATAAATAAAATTTATTTATTACATGAATAATTTCAAATAATTTTATTTCAGAATTATTGATCATTATAAAGTACATTCTTATAATAATTAATTTTATTGTAGAAATATCCTTATTATTTTTTTCCATGAAAATATGATTTTTATATTATTTAAATAATATATGAAATGATTATTGGAATTATTATAATTATTATTTTAGTATATGAATTTTAGTTCAGATTATTTAAGTTAAATATTTTTAACTTATTTAATAATGTTATATATGATAGATAAATCATATATGAAATCCAAACCCTAAATTTGGATTTTTGTTCAAGGATGAGAATAATAATATAATATAATTTTTATTTTAATTTTTCAGTGTTATGAATATATACTGTATATGTGTAGACTGATAATAGTTAGTCAATTATGGTGTATCATGACAAACCCTTGTATTACTGTCATAAACCATAATTGAAAACTCAAAACTGGAGTTTAAGATCGGTCAGAAATTGTGTTATGTGAATTATGTTGCATATTATGGAATTAATGTTAATTAGGAAAAACCTAATTTATAGTTGAAAAACCCTAAATTAAATTAGAAACCCTAATTTGCTAATTAGAAACCCTAATTGTTAATTATTTTAGTAAATTATAATGTCATTTAGGAAACCCTAATTGTTAATTTGGGAACCCTAATGAGAATAAAGAACTCTAATTATTTAAACCCTAATTTTCTATTAAAAATCCTAATTTTAATTAGTGTGTTTTAATTAAAATTTTATTACACTTTAATTTTAATTTTTCAAACCTTAGAAATTATTTAAAAAACTTTAAGATTTAAAATCTAGTGATTAAACCCTAGATTTAAGTACATTGGACAAGAATGCCCTTAAAATTAAAATATAAATTACCATTGTACCCTTTTGTCCCATTTGGTGAATTATTGCTAGAAAATCTAGCAATATCTTGCTAGCCACCCTAGTCTACCTAGCTATGAGTTACAACACCAGCATATCAGCCATTGCAATCAACCAAATTCATTGCACCAATTGATATACTAGATTCAAGAGAGAGAAAAGCAAAACAAAGCTCATTTGTGCAACAAACACTTGCCCATACTCTCTCAAGCTCAAACCCACAAATTCTTCTAACATTTCAGTCACTAAAATCAGCCCCACCAACTCAGATAACAAATCAGAAGCATAGAAATCAGATTTGCTCACTTAAATGTATGAACCCTAAAAAGAAATCTGATCTTGATATGCATGTTAGATGTTATAATTTATTGTTAAAATATATTATTTATGGTGTATAATGATGATCTAGGTTGATAGATGTTAGATCCATAACATCTATAGGCTCAGATCTAGAGTTTTTCAAAATCTGGAAATTTTTGTTTTTGAGTCTGACAGTCAAATGTCAGTCCTCATAGATCCTTGTATGTTATGTGTTTTTGTGGTTTAAGTGTTTGATAATGTAGTCTGATATGTAGTCTTTAATCTGCAAGTGGAATCAGGGTCATTAGATGTGAAGATTGTAAGTTATAATCGGTCAAAACCCATTGACTGACCATGACCGGGCCATTTCTGGGCAACCCAGAAGCCGTAAACTAGCGTCTGACAACTTATTCAAGCGTCTAGATCTTTCATATTGTTGTTGTTTTGTTCTGTTTATGGTATCTAACTTATAGTCTGTTGTTTGGACTGCAAGATTATGACACTAGATCACTAAAAACTTAACCAGGTAGATCTTAATGGCCGGCCAAACCAAGCCGGACGTTCATGAAATGCACTTTCTGGGTAACCCAGAAAACGCATGATCATGATGTCTGACATGGTTTGACCAACTTGGATCTAATGATTCTGTTGTTCTTATATGGATTTTACGTAATGAATATCTTCCTTGTCATACTGGCTACACACTGAAAATACTATATCACATAAACGTTTCAAGAACAACGAGTTATGGAAGCCCAAAAGTGGACAGTCGAACTGTTCTTCATTTTTGGGTAACCTAGAAATAAAGAACAGCTCTGAAAGTAACTTTAAAGGCTTAGATCTACTTATTGTGATGTTGTTTGATCATGTTTTTATTGGATCTTGTAGTCTTGTAATTGTACTACACGATCTGACCAAAACGAAGTCTAGAAACATCATGATCTGATCAGAAATCTTGGTCAAAGTAGGCCACTTGATAACTGACACGCATGTTCTAGGTTTAGCCAAGAACATGAAGAACACCTATAGCGACGGTTCTGTCGCTATAGGCAGTCTTTAGTGATAGTTATTTATAAAATTAATTATTTTTTTATTAAATAATTAGTATTAAATATTTTTAAATTATTAAAAAAACATAATAAATTATTAAAAATTATTTTAAGGTCCGAAAATTAGTTTTTACTTATTTTAAGTATATTTCATAAATATTTAATATTTTTAAAATATTAATGGTATTTAATTTATTTAATTATAATATTAAATAAATTATTTAAAAATGATTTTAATACATGAAAAATTATTTAAAATTATATTATGGTATAAGAAAATATTTTAAGTTATTTTTAGTGACTTTTAATATTTTGTGATAAATTTTATTAATAAATTAATATTAATGATCATTAAGTTATTTAATAAATGAATTAAATAAATTAATAAAAAAATGATTTTATTATATTAAAAATTATTTTAAATAATTATAAGGTATTTAAAAATATTTTAAGTTATAAAATATAACTTTCAATATTTAAAGGTAAATTTCATTAATAAATTAATATTAATGATATTAGAATTATTTAATAATTATATTAAATAAATTAGTTTAAAAATTATTTTAATATTAAAAAAATTATTTTAAATGAAATTAAAGTGTTTAAAGATATTTTAAGTTATCAAATATAACTTTTAATATTTAAAGGATAATTTTATTAATAATTTAATAGTAATGATTATTAATTTATTATTAATGATATTAAATTTATTTAATAATTATATTAAATAAATAGTTTAAAAATAATTTTATTAATTTAAAAATCATTTAAAAAGGATATAAATGAATTAAAAATATTTTAAGTTACAATTAATGACTTTTAATATTTTGATAAATAGTACATTAATATTTAAATATTAATGGTAATTATTTAAAAATAATTTTAAATATTTTAAAAATTATTTAAGGGTAATATTAATACTTTAAAAATATTCTAAGTTATTATAAACAACTTTAATATTTTGGCAATGTTTTCATTAATAGTTTAATATTAATTAAATGTTAATGATAATTGAATTATTTAAGGGTAAAGTTCAGATGACCACCTGGGGTTTGGACGATTTTCCACTTAACCACCTGTAGTCAGTAAAGCCACATCTAAACTCTCGACTTTTTGAGATAAGGTGAATAACTGCTTTCTGTCATAACTCTGTTACTTAAGATGGATAAAGACTTAATTACCCTCCTTATATATAAACGGCAGATGAGAAACATGCGAGTAATTTCATGTTACTCTTTCATCTTTTCTGAAATAATTTCATGGTACTCTCTTATCCTTTTTAAAATAATTTCATTTCTAAAGCAAAGGACTTGACTGAGTAATAATTTCAAATACCAACATTTTAATCGATATTTAATTTATTCTACTCACCAATATCAATTATCACAAGATTGTATATATAATTTTCATCAATTATAGAAATGTAGTACAGTACAGAGGGAGGAGCATTATTCTTAAAAAGAGAGTTCGAAAATCCTTTTGTTTTTGTAATATCAATGTTTGTAGAAAATACTACAAACGTAGAATAATTATTTCAAATGATTAAATTTTAATAAACCTAAACATTGAAACTAAATTAGTGGAAAAAAACATAATGCCAAGTCCATGCCAATTCTTAGAGGAATTTGACTTTGCCCAACAACATAATTTCAACTAAATTAGTGGAAAAAAAATTTGGTACCAAAATGCCAAGTCAATACCAAGTCCATGCCAATTCTTCACCCAGCTACTCTGTTTCAATGACTACTCTGTTTTGGTACCACCATTACCAAATGACTACTATGTTTTCACCTGTGGAATCAAGAGATCGGGAAAGCCAAGCATGATATCCAACATTTCGGTATCCATACAAGTTCACATACAAGTTCAAGCTCCCTAAGGTCAACAAACCTTTCCCTTTAAGTTTAAAGTTCACAATTCAGATATGACTTGTTACCCATCCTTACCTTCTTCCAAAATGCAATTCGATTGCTTTTCAAGCGTCACCAAGTTTTGCTTTAAAATCGGCTAAGAGTTCTTCCCCACAAGAACAAGATCCATAATCCTCATTTAATCCAGTACAACCAGTGGACTCTTTAGCCCCAAAATTCACCTAGATTAGCCTCTCCCCGCAACAAACCGCCTCTGAAGTCCCATTTTTGAAAAATTAAGGACGACTGTGACGCCCCCAAAATAGGTATACATCACGCATTATGAGTCGCCAAATACATGGTACAGAAACAAATACAACTTCATTACTACAATTGTCGTACAAAATACGACAACACATAAACTGTGAGTTTAAATACAAATATTGTCTTCTAGACAATATCCACATTCAAATAAGTCTTCATTACAATTATTGAAATATTATTTTACAAAATAGTGAGGACTGCTACCACAACTGACTGGAAACATCACTCCACACCCCGACTAGTTCTCGATATATTCTCGCCTCCTGAGAAAAATGGAACAAAAAGGAAAAGGGTGAGCTCAACCAGCCCAGTAAAAAATATTATGACTAAGATAATATACAAAAAATTATCACTAGTCTTCAACAGGGAAAAATCATATAGAATATAATAGACAACAAGTTTTAGATCAACAACTGCAGCGGAAATAGCAATCTATTAGAAGAGTCAAGTAGAGAATGAATTCTACTATCTTCTAAGATTTAAAAGTCCATCATCAATATTTTATCCCTGTAACAAAAATTAATATACATCTTTAATCAAATAATCATCTTTGCACTACAGGCCAAAGATATTCATTTGTATCACCAGTCGGTCATGTTCATCTCAACACCTGTTCATCTTTGTACTACGGGCCAAAGATTCATTAGTTAATCATTCATCTTTGCATTACAAGCCAAAGATATTCAGTAATATCATCATTTAGGACTAAGGATGATGAAAAATATCTTAAAGAAAACGAATCTAGTGAGATAGAAGGACAAATATTAGGGATTCGTATTACAGTTTATCCAAGTGCAATAATACTCCATAATAACCAATCGTGAAGTAGAATTCAAAAATAAAGATCAAAACCTGGATACAATCAAAGATAGTAACCATAATAGACATCTTGGACAAATAGGAAAAATTTTATTTTTCGATGAATAGTGCCGTATTCGTGAATAGTACTACTGTATACGTGAATAATGCCGTATACGTGAATAGTAACCCCGACACAAAAGTTCCAAATTTGATAAAAAGTTCAAACCAATATTTCGGCATAATGATATTGAAGAAAATAATATTATTTAAGAAGAAAATAACATCCCTTACCTCAAAAGAACTGTACTTCTGACTGGAATATCGGATATAGTGCTGAAGAAACTTGCACTGAATAATAACTCTCAAAGTATCTAAATAATCACAAAATATTGCTCGATAAAATAGAGAGAGAAAGAGAGAAAACTTGTTTTTGGTGTGAATTTCAATTCTAACTTAGCACTTTATTTATAAGACAATGTTAGAGCGCCAAAACAGACTTGACCTGTAACCTGATGGCTTTACCTGTTACTATTCCCACCCACCACATTTGAAATAAAATTTTAGCACATTTCTTCACCAACCATAGGTGGGGCCCACTCATTCTAGAATTTTCCACCAAAATGATAAATTCAGAAACTTCAACAATTTCTGAACCAGTTACCTCTTAAAATTCATAACAAATCATACGTTTATTTTTAACGGTTCAAAATTTGTGGACGTATACTCAACTTATATATGTATAACATATCCAAAAATCACAATGATCCAATGGTCGGATTAAAAATTATAACTCACGCAATATATCTCCAGAACACTGGTTTGATTTTTAATACATCCATTCCGACAAAAATACTGATAAAACACCTCAACATTAATTCCTTCATTTATAACCACATAAATAAATCCATCATTTATATCCACATCAAATAAATATTCCCTTATCATATAAATCAATAATTAATTATTCACAAATAATATTATAGAATCACAATTATGACAACCAGGCCGTTCCCAGGAAAGAGGGGGCTTTCCAATAAGAATTTCTCCTTACTAGCGCGCAATTAGGTGACAGAACTTTCTAGACATTGCCAATAATGCTATCTAATAATATTAATCAAATAATATGAATTATTGATCTAATAATGGGAAATACTGTGCAGTGATAATTATTGAAATAACAATAATATAAACTATCAACGCAGCAATTATTGAATCAATAAAATTAAATATTGACAGTAACTACTGTAACAATTATTGAGTAGTGCCTTCTTACGTAAGGATCAATAATTCATCAATACTGTGCAAAACCGTGTACTACTATGCAACCACGTGTATTACTGTATTTTAACTATCGGGTATTCCAATAGTGTTAACGGTAATAATTACACCGTTATTTATAAAAACTCATACATTGTCTTTTTCCTTCATCCAACTGTTTTCCGTTATGGGGCCCACAAATGGCTGCGCCGTCGTACGAATATTTCCCGACAAAAAGAATATTCCACGACTAAATAAATATTCCTCGACAAAATGAATATTTTACAACCACTTGCTTATTTTGTAAAATTTGCAAATTTCACCTATAACCAAAGCATTTTATCAAATTAACACCTTATTAATTTAGAATAATGAATAGAAAAAAATTTAATTTTATTTATATAAAAAAAATTTGGGGTCTTACAACCTCCCCTCCTTATGAAATTTTGTCCTCGAAATTGACGAACGCACCTAGTATTTCGAAAAGGTGAGGATACCTCGCTTTCATTTCCAATTCCAACTCCCAGGTCATTTCCTTCATAGCATGGTTCCTCCACTAAACCTTAACTTATGGTATAACCTTTGTGCGTAGGACATGCTCTTTTCTATCCAAGATCTTGACAGGTATCTCCTCGTACGTTAAATCCTCAGCTATTTCGTCTGGTTCTAACGTAATAATGTGGTTTGGGTCGTCCACCTATTTACGTAACATCGATACGTGAAAAACGTTATGAACACACGACATACTTAGCGTTAAGACAAGCTTATAGGCCATATTTCCTACTCGATCGAGGATTTCAAATAAATCAAAGGTTTGAGCTTTCTTCTCTTCATCGACTCTTACTTCTAGAATAACGCCTTCTTGCACCTTCTTCTTTATATTCATCAGCTCCGGTGTATAGCTTGACCAACTTTAACTTTATCGATTAAAGTCGGTTCTACTCGTATATTTGATATCATCACGTGGGTATTTGGAGTCTTTAACTCTATCTCCATCCTTTGTAAGTCGTATAAAATGGGTCTTTGTGTTAACAACATCTCACTCGTACCCACATACGATCCTCTACTCAATGCGTCAGCTAAAACGTTTACTTTTCCAGGATGATATGGTCAAACATGCGCCGAAATGAGTCGCCCCTTGAACTCTTGGAAAATCTTCTTGCATTCCTCGCTCCATACGAATTTTGTATCTTTTTAAGTCAGCTAAGTTAATGGAGTAGCGATTCGAGAAAATCCTTCCATGAATCTCCGATAATAACCAGCTAAGCCCAGAAAGCTACGTACTTTGGTCACCAACTTCGGTTACTCTGAATTATGATTCATATCCCAATCTTGGATAGCACGTCACAATGGCACCTATTATTTTACCACCACACAAATATAAAGTCCCCTACGGAGAGTCTGGCTTTGGTGCATTCCACAAAGGAAGTCACCAGATTGAGGCTCGGGTACCAACTTTTATAGTTTGGTTTTTAACTCCTGAAGTTTAATAGAAGCCATTCGATATAAGATTTTAGAAATGGGTTTTGTACCGGGTTCAAAGTCAATACAAAATTCAATATCACACTCTGGGGGTAAGCCAGGAAATTCTTCAGGAAATACGTCAAAAATTCACTAACAACAGAAATATCATTCAAATCTGACGTATTTTTGTTTAAATCCATGAAATGGGCTAAGAAAGCTTGACATCCATTTTTCAATAAACGAATGGCTTTATAGCTTGATATGAAAGTGTTTGACTTCAATGGTTTGGTTGCTTGAATTTGCATAACAGGTTGGTTAGGAATATGAAAACTAACAACCTTACGAAAACAATCAATTTGGAATGATGAATAGTTAACCAATCAATCCCTAAAATCACATCAAATGCAAGTATTTTCAAAGAAATAAGATCGATAGGTAATATGATGGTACCAACTTGGATCAAACAAGATTTATAAATAGTGGATGTCATAAAAGTTTCTCCTAATGGAATCTCCACAGATAAGTCAAATTCCAATTTCTCCGGAGTCAAGTTTAAACGTTGAGCACAAGCAGGAGAGATAAAAGAATAGGTAGAACCGATATCTAGTAAGGTATAAACTTCGCAAGAATTTATGACTAGCTTACCCTTGATCACCTCGTTCGGGTTCCTCGCATTTTGGCCAGTCACGACAAACGCTCTTCCAGGAACCGTTGACTTTGACTTTTCTGGGACAGCCTTTTGAGTCACTATCCCCGCTGAACTTGGTTTCGCTATAGTATAATCTCGATCGATATTTCCTTCCTTTCCACAATTATAACATACCTTGAACTGTTGTGAGCAGTTTAGGCTGATATGTCCATCTTTCTTGCATTTATAGCATACGACCGGTGGTATTTCTCCTCCCTTAGAAACAGTTGCTGCTGGTACTGACGTCTTCACATTGTCGTTGTTGTACCTTCTCTTTTTAAAATCTCCTCCCGACTTTCTTCTTCTTTTATCATGGCCACAATTACCACCAGAGTGGTTACTACTTTTGTCCGTATTTTTCCCTCCTCGCTGGTTATCATCGCTCCGATGACTGCTGTCACCGGTATGACCCTAGTTGTGGTCCATCGGTTGAACATACTCATTATCTTGCTCTAATAATTGAGCCCTGTTGACAACATCTGAATATAGAGAAAATTTATGAGAGATAAGGTATTGACGAATCTCAGGTTTTAGACATCTCAGAAACATTAGCGTCATACATTCCTCATTCTCTACCAAATGAGGTACAAACCTGAATAACTTCGTGAACTTCGCCTCGTACTGGAACATCGTCATGTTATTTTGTTCCAGTCTAATAAACTCTACCTCCTTCACATGACGAATACTTTCAGGAAAGTACTTGTCATTAAACAATTTCTGAAATGTCTCCCAATACATGCTGAGTGCAGCTGGATGGGTACGTTTCATAGAATCCCACCAGTAATCTGCCTCACCACGGAACATAAAGGTGGCGAATGGAACCTTCTGTTCTTCCGTGCATCCCAAGACATCGAATATCTTGGTAATTTACTTGACCCACGTTTCTGCTTTAATCGGATCCGGCTTTCCAAAGAATTCTGGTGGTCCCAACTCTTTGAACTGCTTGGCCTTGACAAATCGCGTATTGCCATCATTTCCACCCGTATTCTATACACGAGTCTCCCTCGTCTGATTTTGCATGAACGGCAAAAAGCTCTTAAACATTCCATCATTCATCGTTTAATTTGCTCCATAGTGTTATTTACAGGAGAAATATTGCCTTCCTGTTTCACGTTATCTTGGTTTGTGACTAAAGGTTATTCCACAGTCTCATACACTCCATTGTTAACGTTCTCAGCAGCCATTCTTAAAACCTACCATAAAACAAGGGTTAATTAAACAAATTAATATATCACATAATATCCCTATATTGTGACCGACCAACAAATAAGCTTAGGTAGGACACACTAGCGAAGGATTTACTCGTCTCTCCCCTCCTAGTTCTATTCCCCGATCTCCGTCAGAGACCATATCCCTAAGCTCTGATACCAACTGTAACGCCCCCAAAATAGGTATACATCACCCATTCTGAGTCGCCAAATACATGGTACAGAAACAAATACAGCTTCATTACTACAATTATCGTGCAAAATACGACAACACATAAACTATGAGTTTAAATACAAATATTATCTTCTAGACAATATCCACACTCAAACAAATTCTCATTACAATTATTGAAACACTATTTTTCAAAATAGTGAGGACAGCTAACACAACTGACTGGAAACATCATTCCACACCCCGACTAGTTCCCGCTATATTCTCACCTCCTGAGAAAAATGGAACAAATCATATAGAATATAATAGACAACAAGTTTTAGATCAACAATTGCAGTGAAAATAGCAATCCATTAGAAGAGTCAAGTAGAGAATGAATTCTACTATCTTCTAAGATTTAAAAGTCCATCATCAATATTTTATCCCTGTAACAACAATCAATATACATCTTTAATCAAATATTCATCTCTGCACTACTGGCCAAAGATATTCATTTTTATCACCAGTCAGTCATGTTCATCTCAACACCTATTCATCTTTGCACTACGGGCTAAAGATATTCATTAGTTAATCATTCATCTTTGCACTATAGGCCAAAGATATTAAGTAATATCATCATTTAGAACTGAGGATGATAAAAAATATCTTAAAGAAAACGAATCCAGTGAGATAGAAGGACAAATATTAGGGATTCGTATTATAATTTATCCAAGTGTAATAATACTCCATAATAACCAATCGTGAAGTAGAATTCAAAAATAAAGATCAAAACATGGATACAATTAAAGATAGTAACCATAATAGACATCTTGGACAAAAAAAAAAAAATTCATTTTTCGGTGAATAGTGCCGTATTCGTGAATAGTGCCGTATACGTGAATAGTAACCCCGACACAAAAAGTTTCAAATTTGATAAAAAGTTCAAACCAATATTTTGGCATAATGATATTGAAGAAAATAATATCATTTAAGAAGAAAATAACATCCCTTACCTCAAAAGAACCGTACTTCTGACTGGAATATCGGATATAGTGCTGAAGGAACTTGCACGGAATAACAACTCTCAAAGTATCTAAATACTCACAAAATACGCTCGATAATATAGAGAGAGAAAGAGAGAAAACTTGTTTCTAATGTGATTTTCAATTCTAACTTAGCACTCTATTTATAGGAAAATATTAGAACGCCAAAGCAGACATGACCTGTAACCTAATGGCTTTATCTGTTACTATTTCCACCCACCACATTTGAAATAAAATTCCACCACATTTCTTCACCAACCATAGGTGAGGCCCACTCATTCTAGAATTTTCTACCAAAATGATAAATTCAGAAACTTCAACAATTTCTGAACCAGTTACCTCTTAAAACTTATAACAAATTATACGTTTATTATTAACAGTTCTAAATTTGTGGACGTATACTCAACTTATATATGTATAACATATCCAAAAATCACAACGATCCAACGGTCGGATTAAAAATTATAACTCACGCAATATATCTCCAGAACAGTGGTTTGATTTTTAATACCTCCATTCCGACAAAAATACTGATAAAACACCTTAACATTAATTCTTTCATTTATAACCACATAAATAAATCCATCATTTATATCCACATCAAATAAATATTTTCTTATCATATAAATTAATAATTAATTATTTACAAATAATATTACAGAATCAAGATTATGATAACCAGGCCGTTTCCAGGAAAGAGGGGGCTTTCCAATAAGGATTTCTCCTTATTGGCGCGCAATTAGGTGACCAAATCTCTCCATGACAGAACTTTTTAGATATTGCCAATAATGCTTTCTAGTAATATTAATCAAATAATATGAATTATTTATCTGATAATGGGAAATACTGTGCAGTGACAATTATTAAAATAACAATAATATAAACTATCAACGCAGCAATTATTGAATCAATAAAATAAAATATTGACAGTAACTACTGTAACAATTATTGAGTAGTGCCTTCTTACGTAAGGATCAATAATTCATCAATACTGTGCAAAATCGTGTGCTACTATGCAACCACGCGTATAACTGTATTCTAACCATCGGGTATTCCAATAGTGTTAACGGTAACAATTACGCCGTTATTTATAAAAACTCATAATTTGTGGTTTCCCTTCATCCAACCGTTTTTTGTTATGGGGCCAACAAATGGTTGCGCCGTCGTACGAATATTCCACGACCAAACGAATATTCCCCGACAAAATGAATATTTTACAACCACTTGCTTATTTTGTAAAATTTGCACATTTCACCCATAACCAAAGCATTATATCAAATTAACACCTTATTAATTTAGAATAATGAATAGAGGAAAATTTAATTTAATTTATATAAAAAAAATTTGGGGTCTTACAAAGACTGTATGAGGAATGGACTAGTAAAAATGTCTTCTTGGAAGAACAAGAAACAAAACAGTACACAAGCACAAAAACCATTCAAAGCTCCATGGAATTTCAAGCACCTCAGGTAGTAAAACCCAACATGCTTTTCGTTCAGGAAAAAATCTTATATTCCAACATGCTTCTCACATACAAGTTCTTCAACAAGCTTCTCGCCCTCATCTGCATCAATTTCTTCAAAACCCATGAACATATTTGCATCAAAATCATTCATATCATTTCAGATAAACGAATTCACATATAAACATGACTACAAAAACCTAGATTTAACAAAATTAAGCTTACCAAATCGCGATTGAAGAGATCAAAATCGGGATCAAAATCAGTTTGAGGTGTGAGAAATGAGATAATTGGGGATTGTGGTTTGAGGAGTGAGAAATGAGAGAGAGAGAGAGAGAGAGAGAGAGAGAGAGAAATAACATGTATTTACCCATTGGATTTGGTAGTAAATGAGAAAAGGAAAACAAAGAACGTCGATTACAAAATAAACAGCAAAAAGTATCATCATCATGAATTCAGAAGCTAAATTCCTCATTGGACTTCTCCCATATTCAAATCGAATCTCTCTCCTGTATCCCTAAAGTCGACGACACCATTCTTTTGACCAAAAAAAGCCCTAAACACCAACCCCTGACTCACAACATATCATCTTCTTCAAACCCCATATACGACCAAGGCTGAGTTCCTGGCTTCACTCATCGCTCCTCCAAAGACCAAGGGTGGAGATGCGGCGGAGGAGAGAGGAGACCATGGGTTTGAAGGTTAAAGGGAGAAAAAGAACAGAGGAATGTCTTTTAAAAGTCAAGAGGAAGAAGAAGGGGGTATTTCAGTCTTTTTTAATCGTTAAAGCCCCTTTTCATACGCTTTTGGCATCTGACATACACGCACAGTTAAGTTGGATGGAAAATGTGACGTTTTCATTTCAACTCAAAAAGTCAGGAGTTTAAATGCAGCTTTACTGACTACAAGTGGTTAAGTAGGAAACCGCCCAAACCCTAGGTGGTCATCTGAACTTAACCCATTATTTAATATTTAAATCATTCAATAATGATTCCGTTATTTAAAAATTCATGATAAATTATAATAAATATTTAAAAATTATTATAAGTCATTTAAAAATAATATGACTGATGCTTACAGATATTGAGCTACAGAATAGAGTTTTAGACTCGATAAATACCCGATAAAGTCGTCGGTACACCGACATGATTCAGAAATTGATTTGAACTTAGATAGGTTGACTTTATAAGTGTTTATTTGTGATTCAATGGTTGTTAAACATATGTGATAATGTGATTAGGTTATGTGCTGACTGCAATAAGCAGTATTATGTGTTACGATATAATTCTAATCAGTAAAATGATCTTATTACTGATAGGTTGTTATACAAAAGATAAGAACTAAGTTGCATATTGTAAGCAGCAGGCCAGACAAGTATCCTACCTTTGCATTTTTGTTTATGCAATAGATAGAAGTAAGAGAGTTTTAGAATTATATTATTATTGTACCAGATTATTAACCCTATTGTTATATCCGATCATTGATTATCAACATAGTACTATATTATAATTATTGTATTTAATCACATGTTAATATATATATATATATATATATATATATATTGATACTAGTTTGTATACGATAACAAAGAGTTGTCTAAGCTATTTGACTAGCTAGACATAGATTTAGAAACGTAGTTGAATATGATAAAACTTTTTTGTATCCAATCAAATTGTTTTGGTTCGGATTTATGACTAAGTATGAATATCCCGATCATGGGAAAACTTTTATGCGCCCAAGGCGGACAGAGTGAACGATACCATCGTTATTGCATGTAGTATTGATCAATACAGGGCATAACGGGCTGATCACCCCCCGTGCTCATAAGTTATGACGGTTTGCGGATGAAGTTCTGCTAAACCTATTCGAAAATTGAAAACAATATTTATAGTATGTCACCTTAACCCTATTTATAGTCATTACGTAGTTTCAAAAATTTGATAGAGAGTTGTTATGTTATTATTATCGGTTCAGATTACTTCACAACTATTGATTCGTTGTAGAAGTGTCATTCAAAGAAAATATTTAATTCTTTCAGTTAGTATTTATTGTTGCTATTACTTGCTGGGCAATTAAATACTCATTCTTGCTTTAAATTTAAATGTTTTCAGCTAAGTATGATCAACCCGAAGGATCAAGCAAGAACAAGGGGAAAGGAAAGCTGTTCGAATGAATTTTATAATATTCTATGTAATAGTTAAAGTTTATTAAGACAATATTATTTATTATCTATGATGTAATGAATGTTTAAAGGTCTCGTACCTGGGATTTAAACTTTGATATATGTAAATTAAGTTTGATATTTATATTATTGTTATTATTATTAGTATTATTCCGCTTATAAAAATGGTATCGTGAAGCACCGAGTTTGGGTTTCAAGTACCCGAATTTGGGGGCGTCACAGGTCGGTATCAAAGCTTTAGGGTTAGAAACCTTAGGTGGGACAGACCTTAGGCTATAACCTTTAGGACAGATGGAAATGTTAAAAATATAAATAACTCATATAGAGTTTAAAAGGAGATGAATTGAATAAATTCATCGTTAAACAAAATAAAAGATAACTTTTATGAAATTATTAATTGTTGTGTATATATACTACATGCTAATCAGGATAATTTGTGTGTAGATGTCAGGTGGAAAAGAATTAGGATACCCTCAGAACGTAAAGAAGGAGCCAATATCAAAGCCAATAGCTGAAATAGAGTCTCACAGTGCAAGCAACCTTGATGAGGTGGTGGTATTGGAAAACGTAGTACTAGATCCAGAGATGGTGGAGCTGACAGATAGTGATTCGGGCACTAAAGTTGAAGCTAATCAAGCATCAACGAAGGTGCAGAATCTGAGGAACAAGGTTTCTTCTCTGGAAAAGTTATGGGAAATAGAAAACTGCTAAATAGTCAGTTCCGAAAAGCCTTACTAGAAACAATGGAAGAACAAGATAAGCTTAAAATCCAAATTGATCAGATGGGAGCCACAAGCAACATATTATGTGCAGCTCCGAGCAATAAGGGAAAAAAAGGATAGAAGACCACGACGTAAGAAAATCTGATAAGAAGAAAGGGAAAAGAATATGTTACATTTGCGGCTATGAGGGACATACCACTCTGTATTGTACTGACTATAAACCAGGTGTATATCTTATCTGTGGGATAAAAGGTCATCAAGTGAAACGTTGTCCAAGAAAAAAGGCGTAGTAAATAGGTAGTATAGGTTCTGTTGTGTAGGTCTGTTTAATGTAATAGATATGATAAGTATGTCTGTGTAATGTAATGTTCCCAACTTTTGTAATAGTCAAGGCTGAAAATCTCGACTTTTGTGGTCACAAAGGGATAGCTGATGTTTAAAGTAGTATGTGCTATGCTATGTAAAATATTCGCTAAATGAATATGAATCTATGTTTGAGTAATGAACCAAGTTTAATATATTAAACTTATGTGATAAGGTTTAGAATGTGAGTTAAATTTATGATTTTATTTAATTAGATAATGTTGCCAAGACGTCGAACTCGAAATCAAAGGGCAGAAGAATCTGTCAATAATGCTGAGGGACAACACTAAGACCCGATGCAAGACTTTGCGAACATGGTAGCTCAGGCTATGCAATAGGGAAAATGCTATCATAGCTGAGGAGGGGAGTGAGGCCATGAACCTCTACAATAAGGAGAAGAAGAACAAAGGCAAGGCAGGAGGAGCTATGAAGGTGGAAGGTAACAGTGGAAATAGGGGTGAGAAAAATAAAGGGAAACTTTTCTGGGAATGTTCAAGTGAAACAAGAAGGTGTGAAGAAGCAGGTAGTTCAGTGTGAGAACTGTGGGAAGAATCACTCCGGTGAGTGTTTGAAGGGTAAGTTTGTATGTTACAAGTGTGGGGCAGGAGGGCCATATTTCTCCCAACTGCCCCAACCCAAGGATGAACAGTGGGTGTTTTCTATGTGGGCCTATGGAGCATAAGGTAAGGGATTATCCAAAGAGGAAAATAGAGGCAGGGAGTGTAACCACGGGAAAAGGCAGTGGGACTCTGGCAATCACAGGACCGACTTCAACCAACAAACCAACCGCACGAGTCTTCAATATGATGGTCCAAGATACAGTTGCAGCTGAGAATGGAACTCCAAGTATTATTCGAATAACTTTTATTTTTGTATATATATGATTTTCCTATATATAGCAAATTATGTTATAAAGAAATTTTGAAGGAGGAATTTGAGTTCTTTTAGAAATCAAACTTCCGTTTAATCAGACAAACAAGCTTTATATGAATAGTTAAAGATCAGTTCAATCAAATATAATTGAGATCTATTTGCAATGATTGAGTATGCTATGTACCCTTGTATGTATAAGTTTTAAAACAGTGATTCTGGGGACGAAATCCTTATAAGGGAGGGTGAATGTAATAACCCGATATTTTTCTATATAAATAAATGAGAAATTTTGCATATAATTTTTTTTTAATTTTTAAAGAAGGGAATATGTGCCAGGTAATGTGTATGTATTTATGTGATAAATAAAATTTATTTATTACATGAATAATTTTAAATAATTTTATTTCAGAATTATTGATCATTATAAAGTATATTATTATAATAATTAATTTTATTGTAGAAATGTCCTTATTATTTATTTTTCATAAAAATATGATTTTTATATTATTTAAATAATATATGAAATGATTATTGGAATTATTATAATTATTATTTTAGTATATGAATTTCAGTTCAGATTATTTAAGTTAATTATTTTTAACTTATTTAATAATGTTATATATGATAGATAAATAAGATATAGAATCCAAGCCCTAAATTTGGATTTTTGTTCAAGGGATAAGAATAATAATATAATATAATTTATATTTTGATTTTTCAGTGTTATGAATATATACTGTATATGTGTAGACTGATAATAGTTAGTCAATTATGGTGTATCATGACAAACCCTTGTATTACTGTCATAAACCATAATTGAATACTCAAAACTGAAGTTTAAGATCTGTCAGAAATTGTGTTATATGAATTATGTTGCATATTAAGGAAAAACCTAATTTATAGTTGAAAAATCCTAAATTAAATTAGAAACCCTAATTTGCTAATTAGGAACCCTAATTGTTAAAATTAGAAATCCTAATTATTATTTTAGTAAATTATAATGTCATTTAGGAAACCCTAATTGTTAATTTGGGAACCCTGATGAGATTAAGGAACCCTAATTATTTAAACCCTAATTTTAATTAAAATTTTATTACACTTTAATTTTATTTTTTCAAACCCTAGAAATTATTTGAAAAACTTTAATATTTAAAATCTAGTGATTAAACCCTAGATTTAAGTACCTTGGACAAGTATGCTCTTAAAATTAAAATACAAATTACCATTGTACCCTTTTGTCCCATTTGGTGAATTATTGTTAGAAAATCTAGCAATATCTTGGTAACCACCCTAGTCTACCTAGCTATGAGCTACAACACCAGCATATCAGCCATTGCAATCAACCAACTTCATTGCACCAATTGATATACTAGATTCATGAGAGAGAAAAGCAAAACAAAGCTCAGTTGTGCAACAAACACTTACCCATCACTACTACAAAATAGTAAATAGACAACACGGAAAAAACGTTGTGGTTTCAGTCAGAAAAACATCATGGTTAAGGGTGTTGTCTATTTGACACCCTTACACAACGTTTTTAAAATGTTGTAGTTAAGCACATTACACAACGTTTTTAAGAAAAAAAACGTTATAAATTTGTTTTCCATAAATTAGCAAATGCTTAAAAACGTTGTAGAAGGTATGATTCCACAACGTTTTCTGGATAAAAACGTTGTAGTTTAATATATCAGACAACGTTTTTAACCAATTTATACAACATTTTTAAAATGTTATAGATAAAGAAAAAAAAGAAAAAAAAATATGGTGGTTCACCTATATTACCAATGCACCTGCAATATGCTAATGCCATAATATATAGCTAAAAGGTCTAAATTCTCATTTCAATTTAAAACCAAAATATATCAACCATTCAAAATACATCCCAATAATACCATTCGTTTACAATTTTAAATTACTACATCCACAAAATATATACCAAACTATACATATATACATCTCAAATTCACTTTTCAATCCACAGAAAGTGCTGTATTATCCATCCGTTCAATATTATATAGGTGCAACCGTCTCAACAGAGCCCTTAAAATAAATAAATACGAAAATACTTAAAACACAAAATAAAGAAAAATTAAATATAGAGCAGGATTTTTCTTTTGGTAAAAGACTAGAGCACCTGTGTCCAAACTTAAAGAATTTAAACAGGACCGTGAAAGAATAGACGATTCCCTTCCTTGTCTGGATCTCTTATCATTCCATGAGAAACCTGATACATCTGTGGAGTTCCTCATACTATAAACTAATGGTTGAGAAGAACCAAGTGATGCAGTGGGGCCAGGCACTAAACCAAGCTTAATAGACCTGAATCCAGGGGAAAATGTCAAAACAAAAATAATTATTAATAAAAGAAGCCACATAGAAATGAAATGCAGATGAACGAATGGCAGTACAAAAAGCAGCAAGGAACACATAAAACATAAAAATAGCAAGTAACTAACAAAATTTGTTCATGTTAGAGGCTCATAGCCATACATATCTCAGTCTATAACAAAGCACAATATGAACTTAGAACCATTATTTGTTCCACACATACATGAGAATTATAAATGCCATCCTCGTTCTATGTACATTTCCACCAATATGACTTGCTCATACTGAAGCATATGACTCACACTTGTACTACATTTATTTTATTTACTCAATTATTTTGAAGGAGGAATGGGGTAAAAAAAACACTGTCAGTAAGGCTGCAACAATTGTTAGAAGAAAAATTTGGAATGAACTCAACTGTAACTGCTATAATCAAAATCAGTAAACTAGAGACTGTGGTTATACTTGCAGTAATCAAAAAGAGTCATCACGGTTCTCACAAGAATATGACCAAATGAAGCAAAGAAATAAAGGTATGATAAAACAGCAGCAATAAAAAGAAAAACTATATGCAAATATGAATGAATAAATAAATCTAACCGAAGTGCTTTTCCAGCTTGTTGAATCATTGTAGAAACTACAGGATTATTTACTTTTGGGACAACTGTCATCAATTCAATACTAGCATAGCACAATGGATCCAAGGCACACTTGTGAAAAAAGGAACAGGCAGCAGCAGGATAACACATGCTTTGAATGTCAAGCATAGAGAAGACCTGGAAATCAGCATTACAATAAAGCCATTAGAATGTGATACTTCCAGCACTGTAAAAAGGAAAAGAAAACCTGTGTCCTGAAAACTGAGAGCTCACCACTTCATATTTTGTATGTCTTAAAAGTAATTCCACCTTCTAAAAGAATACCAAAAAAGTGGCATACTACTCTGAATTTACCTTAATGATAAATATTTGGTATAGCTGTGCTCATTCATTCTCAGTAACTCTTTAGCAATCCTAACTTATTCACAAACAAACATCTACAACCTTGGCGGTAGCATCATCTGTAATTCCTTGAAAAACATCAATAGGTACCTGAACAAAACAAATGGTGAATAAATTAACAGCACATGCTGGCAAGCCAAGTGCAGTCACCAACACAATGTAAGTTGCAGCATTATAAATTAACATATATAAACAACCCCAGAGATATATTACAATTCAGGGAAGCATTCTGTAATCAATAACTATACTTGAAATGAAATCCACGGAACATCAAAGCTTTACTTGTACAGGCAGCAATTTGTTGATAGCCAACAGAGTTGTCATTTGTTAAGTTCATCAAAACCTGGCATGTGGATATTTGCATGAGTTTCCAAAACATCAAAGCTTTATCACATACTCACATAATCGGCAAGTTGAGACCAATGAAACAAACATCAGTCAACCAAATACCACTCACAAAGATAAATACATAATAATTGATCTAGAAAATCATACTTGCCTGATTTCCCACAGGTCACGCTACTGGCATGACCTGAAAACATATTAAGATAGGCATTTTTGTCAGCGTTCCACAACCAAACAGTCGAATCCTCTGAGCCAGCCAAGACCAAATGTCCTCTTGGATGCCACCTGACCCACTGAGCAGTCTCATAGTTCATACATTATCTTTGTTAATAAAGAACAGGACAATACAAAGGAATAAAGAGTTTTCACCTCAATTCCACCTCCACGACCTTCAAGTGTGCACTTCAAATTTCCGGCTGACACGTCCCACACTTGGATAAGTCCGTCGAGGCTTTCGGATGTGAGAAGCTGTCCCCCCAGCAACTATGATACCGGAAGCCACCAGTAGAGTTTTCCTGTAAGAAAATAGCAAAAATATGCGTAAAATTCAGATAGAGGGAGTGCATTATATGCATAAAAAATAATTTAATCAGATAACATAGTCTAAATGAACTGATTGATAGATATGATTTCACAGTTATGAATGCACCGTTGGTCTAAGATCCATCCTCAATCTAATAGTTTTCACTTTTCAATATGCTTAGGCTATGACAGTCGCACATCAAACACCACATATTACAAAATGCAAAAGTGAGTGCATAAAAGCTCATAAAAAGATAATAAAAGCTCAACGAAAGATGGTTAGGACAATTATTGAGCTTATAAAATCAAATTCATTAAAAAATTATTGAGCTTATACTAATTCCTCAGGTCCAATTTATCAAAATGAATGGTGTTAGCTACACATGGAAGCAGATGATGAAAACGCAAAAAGATGGTTAGGACAATATGTAGAATCCATTTTCTGTAGCAGTATCTGGTCATGCAGCTCAATTTTTACAAAAATAACCAAAATTACATATGACGCAAAGATGTCAAAATTCAAATTTAGCAAGCAGTTGTGGTAGTGAAGTTTACCTTTAACAGCAAAAAATAACCACTTTCATGGGACTGAACATACTGCACAATTCTATTGCTGAGTTGTTCACACATCAGGATTGTACACCTGGTATAACAAATACAGATAAAAATAGAACTTTGAGAAAATGGTATAACAAATACCGACTCAGCTGGAAGGTGGCAGAGGATCGGAGTACGAGTCGGCGTTCGTGACCATTCACTGGCGGCGGCTGAACTGGATCCCAATTCTCTAGATGCAGAAGTTCTACTGCATCACCGATGTGTCGCTAGAGCTCGCACGCTACGTAGAAGTAGAACATGGCTAGGGTTTGAGAAGTGGAGCTCTCTCATCTCCACCTTCCACTTCAACCCTCTGCAACAAAAGTTATTTTTGAACGCATTTTGTGACAGTCGATCGGTGGAGAATCGAAAGATCTGAAGCAGCTAGATGATTTAGGTGGAGAGGTAAAAGATTTTGTGTGAAGAATGGGAGGGAGGGAATATCAGATCAGGGAAAAATTAGGGGAAAAGTAAGGAGGGAATGAAATTAAAGTATAGTAAAAGTTTTAATCTCCGTGTTTTTACTTGTCGCGTGATTTTAAGCTCCGTGTTTTTTAGATAGACAACGTTTTTAAAAAAAAAATGTTGTCTAGTTAAAATAAAAAAAATGCCTTTTTAAATAGATAACGTTTTTGTATATATATCTACAACGTTTTGATTAAAAACGTTGAGAAAAAAATACTACAACGTTTTTATAAAAAACGTTGTCTTTTAAGCGTTGTCTATTTAGTATTTTGTAGTAGTGCATGCTCTCTCAAGCTCAAACCCACGAATTCTTCTAACATTTCAGTCACTAAAATCAGCCCCACCAACTCACATAACAAATCAGAAGCATAGAAATTAGATTTGCTCACTTAAAGGTATGAACCCTAAAAAGAAATCTGATCTTGATCTGCATGTTAGATGTTATATTTTATTGTTAAAATATGTTGTTTATGGTGTATAATGATGATCTGGGTTGATAGATGTTAGATCCACAACATCTATAGGCTCAGATCTAGAGTTTTTCAAAATTTGGAAATTTTTATTTTTAAGTCTGACAGTCAAATGTCAGTCCTCATAGATCCTTGTATGTTATGTGTTTTTGTGGTTTAAGTGTTTGATACTGTAGTCTGATATGTAGTCTTTAATCTACAAGTGGAATCAGGGTCATTAGATGTGAAGATTGTAAGTTATAATAGGTCAAAACCCATTGACCAACCATGACTGGGCCATTTCTGGGCAACCCAGAAACCGTAAACTAGCGTCTGACAACTTATTCAAGAGTCTATATCTTTCATGTTGTTGTTGTTTTGTTCTGTTTATGGTATCTAGCTTATAGTTTGTTGTTTGGACTGCAAGATTATGGCACTAGATCATTAAAAACTTAACTAGGTAGATCTTAATGGCCGGTCAAACCAAGCCGGACGTTCATGAAATGCATTTTCTGGGTAACCCAGAAAACGCATGATCATGTCGTCTGACATGGTTTGACCAGCTTGGATCTAATGATTCTGTTGTTCTAATATGGATTTTACGTAATGAATATCTTCCTTGTCATACTGGCTACACACTGCAACTACTATATCACATAAACGTTTCAAGAACAACGAGTTATGGAAGCCCAAAAGTGGACAGTCGAACTGTTCTTCATTTCTGGGTAACCCAGAAATGAAGAACAGCTCTGACAGTAACTTTGAAGGCTTAAATCTACTTATTGTGATGTTGTTTGATCATGTTTGTTGTTGGGTCTTGTAGTCTTCCAATTGTACTACACGATCTGACCAAAACGAAGTCTAGAAACATCATGATCTGATCAAAAATCTTGGTCAAAGTAGGCCACTTGATAACTAACATACATGTTCTGGGTTTAGCCAAGAACATGAAGAACACCTATAGCAACAGTTCTGTCGCTATAGGCAGTCTTTAGTGACAGTTATTTGTAAAATTAATTATTTTTTTTGGTTAAATAATTAGTATTAAATAGTTTTAAATTATTAAAAATACATAATAAATTATTTAAAATTATTTTAAGGTCCAAAAATTAGTTTTTACTTATTTTAAGTATATTTTATAAATATTTAATATTTTTGAAATATTAATGGTAATTAATTTATTTAATTATAATATTAAATAAATTATTTAAAAATAATTTTAATACATGAAAAATTATTTAAAATTATATTATGGTATAAGAAAATATTTTAAGTTATTTTTAGTGACTTTTAATATTTTGTGATAAATTTCATTAATAAATTAATATTAATGATCATTAAGTTATTTAATAAATGAATTAAATAAATTAATAAAAAAATAATTTTATTATATTAAAATTTATTTTAAATAATAATAAGGTATTTAAAAATATTTAAAGTTATAAAATATAACTTTCAATGTTTAAAGGTAAATTTTATTAATAATTTAATATTAATGATATTAGAATTATTTAATAATTATATTAAATAAATTAGTTTAAAAATAATTTTAATATTAGAAAAATCATTTTAAATGAAAATAAAGTGTTTAAAGATATTTCAAGTTATAAAATATAACTTTTATTATTTAAAGGATAATTTCATTAATAATTTAATAGTAATGATTATTAATTTATTATTAATGATATTAAATTTATTTAATAATTATATTAAATAAATAGTTTAAAAATGGTTTTATTAATTTAAAAATCATTTAAAAAGGATATACATGAATTAAAAATATTTTAAGTTATAATTAATGACTTTTAATATTTTGATAAATAGTACATTAATATTTAAATATTAATGGTAATAATTTAAAAATAATTTTAAATATTTTAAAAATTATTTAAGGGTAATATTAATACTTTAAAAATATTCTAAGTTATTATAAATAACTTTAATATTTTGGCAATGGTTTCATTAATAGTTTAATATTAATTAAATGTTAATGATAATTGAATTATTTAATATTTAAATCATTCAATAATGATTCCGATGTTTGAAAATTCATGATAAATTATAATAAATGTTTCAAAACTATTATAAGTCATTTAAAAATAATATGACTGATGCTTACAGATATTGAGCTACAGAATAGAGTTTTAGACTCGATAAATACTCGATAAAGCCGTCGGTACACCGACATGATTCAGAAATTGATTTGAACTTATATAGGTTGACTTTATAAGTGTTTATTTGTGATTCAATGGTTATTAAACATATGTGACAATGTAATTAGGTTATGTGCTGACTGCAATAAGCAGTATTATGTGTTACGATATAATTCTAATCAGTAAAATGATCTTATTACTGATAGGTTGTTATATAAAAGATAATAACTAAGTTGCGTATTGTAAGCAGTAGGCTAGACAAGTATCCTACCTTTGCTTTTTTCCTTTATGCAATGGACAGAAGTAAGAGAGTTTTAGAATTATATTATTATTGTACTAGATTATTAACCCTATTGTTATATCCGATCATTGATTATCAACATGGTACTATATTATAATTCAGATATATATATTTTGTTCGTTAATTTCTAAATATGGTTATTCAAGTGTCCCCACTTGGATAATCATTCTATTTAATCACATGTTGATATATATATATATATATATATATATATATATATATATATATATATATATATATATATATATATATACACCTATTGATACCAGTATGTATACGATAACAAAGAGTCGTCTAAGCTATTTGACCAGTTAGACACAGATTTAGAAACATAGTTGAATATGATAAAACCTTTTTGTATCCAATCAAAATATTTTGGTTCGGATTCCCGACTAAGTATGAACATCCCGATCATAGGAAAACTTTTATGCGCCAAGGCGGACAGAGTGAACGATACCATCGTTATTGCATGTAGCATTGATCAATACAGGGCATAACGAGCTGATCACCTCCGTTCCCGTAAGTTATGACGGTTTGTAGATGAAGTTCTGCTAAACCTATTCAAAAATTGAAAATAATGTTCATAGTATGCCACCTTAACCCTATTTATAGTCATTACGTAGTTTCAAAAATTTGATAGAGAGTTGTTATGTTATTATTATCGGTTCAGATTACTTCACAACTATTGATTCGTTGTAGAAGTGTCATTCAAAGAAAATATTTAATTCTTTCAGTTAATATTTATTATTGCTATTACTTGCAGGGTAATTAAATGCTCATTCTTGCTTTAAATTTAAATATTTTCAGCTAAGTATGATCAACCCGAAGGATCAGACAAGAACAAGGGGAAAGGAAAGATGTTCGAATGAATTTTATAATATTCTATATAATAGTTAAAATTTATTAAGACAATGTTATTTATTATCTATGATGTAATGAATGTTTAAATGTCTCGTACATGGGATTTAAACATTGATATATGTAAATTAAGTTTGATATTTATATTATTGTTATTATTATTAGTATTATTCCGCTTATAAAAATGGTATCGTGAAGCACCGAGTTCGGGTTTCAAGTTCCCAAATTTGGGGGCGTCACATTAAACATCATGGCAATTATGTATTAGAACTGAAAACAGTATACAATATGTGATACCAGTTTATAGATTACAAATAAACCATCAAACCAAACTGCAAGAGGGCGTAGCTGTGCCCTGGTTAGGCTTAGGGATGGCGCAACTATGTTGTCCCCCCGGCCAGACAAGAGTTGAGCTTTGCTCTTCCTGGGTCAGTCTAATTCTAAGCATACATAGATATCGACACATAGCGTATACAAATGTTAAAGAATCTTGCATGCTTTTAAGGTTTATCCAAATTCAACTCTACACGTTATAGTTTTAAGTTTATATCTCTAATAAATTAAGGCCATTTAAGGTCATAAAATCCTGAGGACTACTATGTTCACCATGTATCCATATAAGGAAATCATGAAATTAGCTATTATGCATACTCACAAGGGTTTTCATCGTATACATATATTTAGTGTTGTCCATCCTTTGAAAACTTGTTTAATATAATGTTGAAACAATCTTATGTCATGTCAATCTAGATGAATGCACCTATAGGTCATGTTTAGGGTATTAGCATACAATCGCATATGTTTAGAATCTAACCAAGACATCGTTCATAATACTTAGATTGAAAAATGTCCGAGTTCGCCTTTAAAATTCATTTTAAACCAAGTTAAAGCAATTTAGTACATACAAAGCATCTTAGAATCATATTTCATGCATAGCTAGACCATATACACCATTCAAAAAATTAGAACTAAAACATTATTAATTTCATCAAGGTTCATCTTTTAAAACTTCAAGTCTTCTTTAAGAACGTATACTAAAGCAAGTTAAAGTTCTCATGATATGCAAAGGAACCTAAGGTCATAAGTCGGGTCTATTTTTTTTATATTTCTAAGTTGTTTTAGCATGATAGAACTACCACATAACATCAGAAGTCCAACACTCAAAACTGGTGCACGACACAGCTACACCTTGTTGAACTGTAGGGAGCACGCAGCTGCGCCCTACCCTGGTTAGTTCAGAAAAGCCTCTTCTTCGGCAGGGATCAAACAATTATCCGTTTTATATATTCTAAGCATGCTCAAACTCGTTTTCAAATATTCCATTCATCCACATAAACTCCATAAACACATTGACAACAATTTCCAAATCAAAATTCACAAGATTTGCTGAGAATTTCTATAATTTGTCAAGTTTGGAATTAAGAACATGAGCAAGGAATTTACCTTCTATGAAGCTTAGAAAGCTTAGTTCATTCCCTCTATAATTCTAGACTCCTTCTTAATTAACAAGCAACTCACACTCTCAATCTTGGAATTCAATAGACAATTCACAGCAACGGGAAAATGAAAAATGGTGCTGCCTTTTATAGAACAATGGTTGTCTAGTTAATGGTTTTACATTAAGGTTGGAATCCATGGGGTAGAAGAAGAAGACAATGGTGAAGGAAGATTTGGCCAACCATTCTCCCTCAAACATTTTCATAGCCATGATAACCTCCCCTAGCTAGCCACTGTTCCAAGCTCGACAGTTCACGTAAAGGGAAGTGTAACACTATTTGGGCAACTGAATTGGGACAAGCCTTTTAATTCTCAGCATTTGGTTTCAAATGTAGTTAATTTAATTCCCTTTTGGTTCCCTCATGTGATTTTAATGTTCTAATTCTATTACAGAATGAAAAGTTAGGGATTACATATATACCCATATCATATAATTCATATTCATTGGTGTAAGACCCCAAATTATTAATAAATGAAATTTAAATTTCCTCTATTTATTATTTTGAAATAGTAAGTGTTAAATTGATTAATGAGGTTAGTTATGGGTAAAATGCGTAAATATTTTAAATAAGCAAGTGGTTATAAAATATTCATTGTTGTCGGGGAATATTCGTTTGGTCGTGGAATATTCTTCCTGTCGGGAAATATTCGTACGACGGCGCAGTCTTTTGTGGGCCCCATAACGGAAAGCGATTGGATGAAGAAAACGACAAGTATATGTTTTTTATTAATAACGGCGTAGTTGTTACCGTTAATACTGTTGGAATACCCGGTGGTTAAAACACAGTAATACGCATTGTTACACAGTAGCACACTGTATTGCACCAATTATTGATTCTTACGTAAGAAGGCACTACTCAATAATGGTTACAGTAATTACTGTTCAGTATTTTATTTTATTGATTCAATAATTGCTGCGTTGATATTTTATATTACTATTGTTTCAATAATTGTCACTACACAGTATTTCCCATTATCAGATCAATAATTCATATTATTTGAATAATATTATTAGATAACATTATTGGCAATGTCTAGAAAGTTCTGTCTAAGGAGAGGTTTGGTCATCTAATTGCGCGCTAGTAAGGAGAAATCCTTATTGGAAAGCCCCCTCTTTCCTGGGAACGGCCTGGTTGTCATAAATGTGATTCTGTAATATTATTTGTAAATAATTAATTATTGATTCATATGATAAGGAAATATTTATTTTTGTGGATATAAATGAGGGATATATTTTTGTGGTTAAAAATGAAGGAGTTAATGTTGAGGTTTTTATCAGTATTTTTGTCGGAATGGAGGTATTAAAAATCAGGGTTTTTGAGATATTTTGCGGGGGTTATAATTTTTAATCCGACCGTTGGATCGTGGTAATTTTTGGATATGTTATACATATATAAGTTGAGTATATGTCCACAAATTTTGAACCGTTAAAAATGAACGTATGATTTATTATGAATTTTACGAGATGACTGGTTCAGAAATTGTTGAATTTTCGGAGTTAATCATTTTGGTAGAAAATTCTAGAATTGGTGGGCCCCACTCTTGGTTGGTGAAGAAATGTGCTGAGATTTTTATTCAAATGTGGTGGGTGGGAATAGTAGCAGGTAAAGCCATCAGGTTGCAGGTTAAGTCTGCTTCGGCGTGCTAACATTTTTCTATAAATAGAGGGCTAAGTTAGAATTGAAAATCACACCAGAAATAAGTTTTCTCTCTTTCTCTCTCTAGATTATTGAGTGTATTTTATGAGTATTTAGATACTTTGAGAGTTTCTATTCATCAGAGCAAGTGTCTTTCAGCCTTATACCGGTATTCCGACCAGAAATGCTGTCTGTACGAGGTAAGGGATGTTATTTTATTCAAAAATGATATTATTTCTTCAATATCATTATGCCGAAATATTGGTTGGAAATTTTTATCAAATTTGGAACTTTTCACGTCGGGGTTACTATTCACGAGTTACTATTCACGAGTTACTATTCACGAGTTACTATTCACCGAAAAATAAAATTTTCTTCTTTTCGTCCAAAATATCTATTCTGGGTACTAGCTTTGATTGTATCCATGTTTTGATCATTCTTGAATTCTACTTCCCTATGAATAATTATAATGTATTTTTGGACATGGATAAATCGAAATACGAATCCTTAATATTTGTTATTTTGTTTCACTGGATTCGTTTTCTTTAATATATTTTTCATCATCCTCAGTCCTAAATGATGATATTACTGAATATCTTTGGCCGTAGTGCAAAGATGAATGATTAACTGATGAATATCTTTGGCCTGTAGTGCAAAGATGAACAGGTGTTGAGATGAACATGACCGACTAGTGATACAAATGAATATCTTTGGCCTGTAGTGCAAAGATGAATATTTGATTAAAGATGGTTATTGATTGTTGTTACAGGGATAAAATATTGATGATGGACTTTTAAATCTTAGAAGATAGTAGAACTCATTCTCTACTTGACTCTTCTAATGGTTTGCTGTTTCCGCTGCAGTTATTGATTTAAAACTTGTTGTCTATTGTATTCTATTAGATTTTTTCCCTGTTGAAGACTAACGATAATTTGTTCTGTATTATCTTAGTCATAATGTTCTTTACTGGGCTAGTTGAGCTCACCCTTTTCCTTTTTGTTCCATTTTTCTCAGGAGGCGAGAATGTAGCGAGTACTAGTCGGGGTATGGAATGATGGTTCTAGAAGTTACTTTAGTAGTCCTCACTATTTTTGTGAAATAATGTATCAATAATTGTAATGAGGGCTTATTTGAGTGTGGATATTGTCTAAATGACAATATTTGTATTTAAACTCACAGTTCTTGTGTTGTAATAATAAAGATGTAGTTGTTTCTGTACCATGTATTTTGGCGACTCAGAATGGGTGTTGTATACCTATTTTGGGGGCGTCACAGTTGGTATCAGAGCTTAGGGATATGATCTCTGGCGGAGATCGGGGAATAGAACTAGGAGGGGAGAGACGAATCCTTCGCTAGTGTGTCCTACCTAAGCTTATTTATTGGTCAGTCATAATATAGGGGTATTATGTGATTTGTTAATTTATTTAATTAACCCTTGTTTTATGGCAGTATTTGAGAATGTCGACTGAGAATGTTAACAGTGGAGTAAATGAGACCGTGGAGACACCGGTGCTTACCAACGAGGAGAACGTGCAACAGGCTGGCAATGTTCCTCCTGTGAACAACACCAATGAGCAGATGATGAACGATGGAATGTTTAGAAGTTTTTTGCAATTCATGCAAAACCAGACAAGGGAGACTCGTGTTCAAAATACAGGAGGAAATGATAGCAATTCACGGTTTGTCACAGCCAAACAGTTCAAAGAATTGGGACCACCAGAATTTAAGGGAAAGCCGGATCCGATCATGGCGGAAACGTGGGTCAAGCAAATTACCAAGATATTCGATGTCTTGGGATGCACGGAGGAACAGAAGGTTCCATTCGCCACCTTTATGTTCCGTGGCGAGGCAGATTACTGGTGGGAGTCTGTGAAGCGTACCCATCCAACCGCACTCAGCATGTCTTGGGAGACATTTCAAAAACTGTTCAATGACAAGTACTTTCCTGAAAGTATTCGTCATATGAAGGAGGTAGAGTTTATTAGACTAGAGCAGAATAATATGACGGTATCTCAGTACGAGGCAAAGTTTGCAGAGTTGTCCAGGTTTGCACCTCATTTGGTGGAGAATGAGGAACGTATGACGAGGATGTTTCTGAGAGGTTTGAAACCCGGCATACGTCAATATCTCATTTCTCATAAATTTTCTCTCTATTCAGATGTTGTCAACATGGCTCAATTATTAGAGCGAGATAACGAGTACGGTCAACTGAGGGATCACAACCAGGATCATATCGGTGACAGCAGTCATCAGAACAATGATAACCAGCGGAGAAAGAAAAATACAGACAAGAACGGCAACCACTCTGGTGGTAATCGTGGCTATGAAAATAGAAGAAGCGAGTCGGGAGGAGATTTTAAAAAGAGGAGATTCAACAATGACAATACGAAGACGTCAGCACCAACAGCAACTGGTTCCAAGGGAGGAGAACGACCACCGGTTATATGCTATAAGTGCGGAAAAGAAGGACATATCAGCCCAAACTGTCCACAACAGTTTAAGGTATGTTATAATTGTGGAAAGGAAGGACATATCGCTCGAGATTGCACTGTAGCAAAACCAAGTCCAGCGGGGATGGTGACTCAAAAAGCTGTCCCAGAAAAGATAAAGTCAACGGTTCCTGGAAGAGCGTTTGTCGTGACTGGTCAACATGCGAGGAACCCAAACGAGGTGATCACGGGTAAGCTAATCATAAATTCATGCGAAGTTTATACCTTATTAGATACCGGTTCTACCCATTCTTTTATCTCTCCTGCTTGTGCTCAACGTTTAAACTTGACTCCGGAGAAGTTAGACTTTGATTTATCTGTGGAGACTCCGTTAGGAGAAACTTTCATCACATCCACTGTTTATAAATCTTGTGTGATCCAAGTTGGTACCATCACCTTACCTGTTGACCTTATCTCTTTAAAGATACTTGCTTTTGATGTGATTTTAGGGATTGATTGGCTAACTACTCATCATGCCAAAATTGATTGTTTTCGTAAGGTTGTTAGTTTTCATATTCCTAACCAACCTGTTGTACGAATTCAAAACCTAAGCCATTAAAATCAATCACTGTTATATCAAGCCATAAAGCCATTCGTTTATTAAAAAACGGATGTCAAGCTTTCTTAGCCCATGTTATGGATTTGAATAAAGACACGTCAAATTTGAATAATATTCCTGTTGTTATTGACTTTCCTGACGTATTTCCTGAAGAACTTCCCGGTCTACCCCCGGAACGAGAAATTGAATTCTTTATTGATCTTGAACCTGGTACAAAGCCCATTTCTAAAACCCCATATCGAATGGCTCCTATTGAACTTCAGGAGTTAAAGGTCCAACTACAAGAGTTGTTGGACATCGGTTTCATTCGTCCTAGTACATCTCCTTGGGGTGCTCCTATTTTATTTGTAAAGAAGAAAGACGGGAGTATGCGACTTTGTATTGATTACCGGGAATTAAACCATGTCACTATTAAGAATAGGTATCCGCTACCTCGTATTGATGACCTGTTTGACCAGTTACAAGGAGCACAGTTCTTTTCAAAGATCGATCTTCGTTCTGGATATCATCAGCTGAAGGTTAAAACTGAGGATATTCCAAAGACTGCCTTCAGAACTCGGTACGGGCATTATGAGTTCCTAGTTATGTCTTTTGGATTAACTAATGCTCCTGCGGCTTTCATGGATATGATGAACCGAGTATTCAAGGATTATTTGGATCAGTTCGTTGTTGTCTTTATTGATGACATCCTCATATATTCCAAAAGCCGTGAAGATCATGAGCATCATTTGAAGCTGGTACTCCAAAGGCTGCGTGAAAATAAGTTATATGCCAAGTTGAAGAAATGCGAGTTCTGACTTGAGGAAGTAGCTTTCCTAGGGCACGTGGTGTCAAAACATGGAGTATCTGTTGACCCGGCGAAGATTGAAGCAATACAAAGTTGGGAGCAACCAAAGACGGTGACCGAAGTACGTAGCTTTCTAGGCTTAGCTGGTTATTATCGAAGATTCGTGGAAGGGTTTTCTCGAATCGCTACCCCGTTAACTCAGCTGACTCGGAAAGATATCAAATTCGTATGGAGCGAGGAATGCGAGAAGAGTTTTCAAGAGCTTAAGAGGAGACTCATTTCGGCACCTGTTCTGACAATACCATCTGGTTCGGATGGATTTGTTATCTACAGTGATGCTTCAGGCAAAGGGTTAGGATGTGTTCTCATGCAACATGGGAAAGTCATAGCCTATGCCTCGCGACAACTCAAAGAATATGAGAGGAATTATCCTACTCATGATTTGGAGTTGGCAGCAGTAGTTTTTGCATTGAAGATCTGGAGACACTACCTGTATGGGGAGAAAGTGGAGATCTATACAGATCATAAAAGCCTTAAATATTTCTTCACCCAAAAGGAACTTAACATGCGGCAGCGACGTTGGCTCGAGCTGTTGAAAGATTACAATCATACCATCCAATATCATCCTGGAAAAGCAAACGTAGTAGCTGACGCATTGAGTAGAAGATCATATGCGGGTACGAGTGCAATGTTGTTAACACAAAGGCCCATTTTGTATGACTTGCAAAGGATGGAGATAGAGATGAAGGCTCCAAGTACCCACATGATGATATCAAATATACGAGTAGAACCGACTTTAATCGATAAAGTTAAAGCTGCTCAAGCTACGGACATAGAGCTGATGCGTATGAAGAAGAAAGTGCAAGAAGGTTCTATTCCAGAAGCAAGAATCGATGAAGAAGGAATACTTCGAGTTCACTCTAGACTCTGTGTTCCTAACAATTCTGATTTGAAGTACAAGATCATGATGGAAGCACACAATACACCATTTGCAATCCATCCTGGAAGTACCAAAATGTATCGTGATCTACGACATACATTTTGGTGGAATAATATGAAGAGAGAGATTGCAAAGTTTATCTCGAGGTGTTTAACTTGTCAACGTGTAAAGGCGGAACATCAAGTACCAAAGGGTCCATTGCAACCACTTGAGATTCCGAAATGGAAGTGGGAACACATTACCATGGATTTCGTTACGGGTCTTCCCACGGTTTCTCAAGGCATAAATGCTATTTGGGTTATTGTTGATAGATTAACCAAGTCTGCTCATTTCTTGCCGATACGGGAGACTTATTCCCTTGAACGTCTTGCTCGTATATACGTAGATGAGATTGTGAGACTGCATGGCATGCCAGTATCCATAGTTTCGGATCGTGACCCAAGATTCACTTCAAGATTTTGGGTTAGCTTGCAAAAAGCTATGGGCACAGATTTACGATTTAGTTCGGCATACCATCCTCAAACGGACGGACAATCAGAGAGGACTATTCAAACTCTTGAAGATCTATTAAGACTTTGTGTCCTAGATTTCAAAGGGAGTTGGGATAAGTACCTACCATTGGTGGAATTCTCTTACAATAACAGTTATCAGGCAAGTATAGGTGTGGCCCCATTTGAAGCATTATATGGACGAAAGTGTCGCTCTCCAGTATGCTGGGACGAGGTGGGTGAAGCAACATTGTTGGGACCAGAGTTGGTACGCATGACTACAGAGAAGATCCAAACGATTCGACAACGTATACAAACGGCACAGGATCGACAAAAGAGTTATGCGGATCTTCATCGGAAGGACGTGGAATTTGACATTGGGGATCATGTATTATTGCGTGTGGCTCCATGGAAAGGAGTTACAAGATTTGGGAAGAGAGGAAAGCTCAATCCACGATTTATTGGTCCATTTCAGATTCTTGACCGAGTAGGAAATGTGGCCTATAGACTTGCGTTACCTCCAAGTATGTCTCGTGTTCATAATGTTTTTCATATATCTGTGTTACGTAAATATGTGAAAGACCCAGACCACGTTATTGAGTTAGAACCGGACGAGATAGCTGAAGACTTAACGTACGAAGAGGTACCTGTCAAGATCTTGGATAGAAAGGAGCATGTCCTACGCACGAAGGTCATACCACAAGTTAAAGTTTTGTGGAGAAACCATGCTATTGAGGAAATGACCTGGGAGTTGGAAACGGAAATGAAAGCGAGGTATCCTCATCTTTTCGAAACACCAGGTACGTACGTCAATTTCGAGGACGAAATTTCATAAGGTGGGGAGGTTGTAAGACCCCAAATTATTAATAAATAAAATTTAAATTTCCTCTATTTATTATTTTGAAATAGTAAGTGTTAAATTGATTAATGAGGTTAGTTATGGGTAAAATGCGTAAATATTTTAAATAAGCAAGTGGTTATAAAATATTCATTGTTGTCGGGGAATATTCGTTTGGTCGTGGAATATTCTTCCTGTCGGGGAATATTCGTACGACGGCGCAGTCTTTTGTGGGCCCCATAACGGAAAGCGATTGGATGAAGAAAACGACAAGTATATGTTTTTTATTAATAACGGCGTAGTTGTTACCGTTAATACTGTTGGAATACCCGGTGGTTAAAACACAGTAATACGCGTTGTTACACAGTAGCACACTGTATTGCACCAATTATTGATTCTTACGTAAGAAGGCACTACTCAATAATGGTTACAGTAATTACTGTTCAGTATTTTATTTTATTGATTCAATAATTGCTGTGTTGATATTTTATATTACTATTGTTTCAATAATTGTCACTACACAGTATTTCCCATTATCAGATCAATAATTCATATTATTTGAATAATATTATTAGATAATATTATTGGCAATGTCTAGAAAGTTCTGTCTAAGGAGAGGTTTGGTCATCTAATTGCGCGCCAGTAAGGAGAAATCCTTATTGGAAAGCCCCCTCTTTCCTGGGAACGGCCTGGTTGTCATAAATGTGATTCTGTAATATTATTTGTAAATAATTAATTATTGATTCATATGATAAGGAAATATTTATTTTTGTGGATATAAATGAGGGATATATTTTTGTGGTTAAAAATGAAGGAGTTAATGTTGAGGTTTTTATCAGTATTTTTGTCGGAATGGAGGTATTAAAAATCAGGGTTTTTGAGATATTTTGCGGGGGTTATAATTTTTAATCCGACCGTTGGATCGTGGTAATTTTTGGATATGTTATACATATATAAGTTGAGTATATGTCCACAAATTTTGAACCGTTAAAAATGAACGTATGATTTATTATGAATTTTACGAGATGACTGGTTCAGAAATTGTTGAATTTTCGGAGTTAATCATTTTGGTAGAAAATTCTAGAATTGGTGGGCCCCACTCTTGGTTGGTGAAGAAATGTGCTGAGATTTTTATTCAAATGTGGTGGGTGGGAATAGTAGCAGGTAAAGCCATCAGGTTGCAGGTTAAGTCTGCTTCGGCGTGCTAACATTTTCCTATAAATAGAGGGCTAAGTTAGAATTGAAAATCACACCAGAAATAAGTTTTCTCTCTTTCTCTCTCTAGATTATTGAGTGTATTTTGTGAGTATTTAGATACTTTGAGAGTTTCTATTCATCAGAGCAAGTGTCTTTCAGCCTTATACCGGTATTCCGACCAGAAGTGCTGTCTGTACGAGGTAAGGGATGTTATTTTATTCAAAAATGATATTATTTCTTCAATATCATTATGCCGAAATATTGGTTGGAAATTTTTATCAAATTTGGAACTTTTCACGTCGGGGTTACTATTCACGAGTTACTATTCACGAGTTACTATTCACGAGTTACTATTCACCGAAAAATAAAATTTTCTTCTTTTCGTCCAAAATATCTATTCTGGGTACTAGCTTTGATTGTATCCATGTTTTGATCATTCTTGAATTCTACTTCCCTATGAATAATTATAAGGTATTTTTGGACATGGATAAATCGAAATACGAATCCTTAATATTTGTTATTTTGTTTCACTGGATTCGTTTTCTTTAATATATTTTTCATCATCCTCAGTCCTAAATGATGATATTACTGAATATCTTTGGCCGTAGTGCAAAGATGAATGATTAACTGATGAATATCTTTGGCCCGTAGTGCAAAGATGAACAGGTGTTGAGATGAACATGACCGACTAGTGATACAAATGAATATCTTTGGCCTGTAGTGCAAAGATGAATATTTGATTAAAGATGGTTATTGATTGTTGTTACAGGGATAAAATATTGATGATGGACTTTTAAATCTTAGAAGATAGTAGAACTCATTCTCTACTTGACTCTTCTAATGGTTTGCTGTTTCCGCTGCAGTTATTGATTTAAAACTTGTTGTCTATTGTATTCTATTAGATTTTTTCCCTGTTGAAGACTAACGATAATTTGTTCTGTATTATCTTAGTCATAATGTTCTTTACTGGGCTAGTTGAGCTCACCCTTTTCCTTTTTGTTCCATTTTTCTCAGGAGGCGAGAATGTAGCGAGTACTAGTCGGGGTATGGAATGATGGTTCTAGAAGTTACTTTAGTAGTCCTCACTATTTTTGTGAAATAATGTATCAATAATTGTAATGAGGGCTTATTTGAGTGTGGATATTGTCTAAATGACAATATTTGTATTTAAACTCACAGTTCTTGTGTTGTAATAATAAAGATGTAGTTGTTTCTGTACCATGTATTTTGGCGACTCAGAATGGGTGTTGTATACCTATTTTGGGGGCGTCACAATTGGGTCCTTATAAAATAATATTTAATGTAGATAAATAATGCAGTTAGTTATTATTAACCGGGTATTCTCCATAAATATTATTAGTACTCACACATCAATATTATAACAATATTCAATATTAAATGTCTATTTTTCTAATATTTAATTTCTTTCCAAATTTATGAGGTGCAGAATTAATTAATTCTTTTTGTATTAGAATGTTACACATGATTCTATTTTGCTACTTAGTACTTCATACCATTAAGTTTACTCTTATCATATGATTTCAATAATGTCACAGAGTACAATAATGTCCCATATAATATCCACAATAATAACCAAGTTTTCCCAATCTGGCCACTTGCGCTGTTGTGCCATGTTGTACTATAGGAAGGGCGCAGCTGCGCCGGTCCCTGTCATTGCCAAACTGGTTTAGCTACATGCCAGCTCCAACCTCTACCATCATTCGAGTTTCACAAAGCATGAATTAAATCCCAAATTGATAATACTGCTAATAAATTATATATAATTACTCTTAATAAATATTAATTAATCTTCTCTTATTAAACCAGTCCGCTATTAATTCATTTAGTGAATCTCTTAGTCCTTCATTGTGCCACACTAGGCAATTCTTATAAGCTTTAGATTAAGCTTTTCATCAATCTTACCACATTACCTTACTTGTCATATAGTTATCAACACTTAACTTAATTGAATAGAGTTTCTATAACTCATGCCACAACAATATGTAATTATATTCAAATAAATATTCAGCTTTTATTAATATAATTATTAATAATATTCAGAAAATCCTCGGGTATTACACATATTTACTTATGCGAAACAATATCACGCAACATATCCTCTAATAAGAATTTTATTTATTTAATTCTTATTTTAATATTTTCCAAAAATCTAGGTTATCACACTTTATTTCTAGCACGTGGCCAAAACCCTAACCACATCCATTCATTCTAGGTCATAGAACGACCTTTAACTTGTTTACTTAGTATAATAAACATATGATCGCATTTTATTCAATATAATCAAATAAAATTAATTTACATTAAAGTTTAATTTTGTAAGACCCCAACTTTTATGAATAAAGATTATTTTTTCTCAAAATATATTTTTGAATATTATGGTGTGGATTTGATATAATGTTATAGTTGTGGGTAATATTTAACAATTTTTCCAAAGTAAGCAAGTTGTTAAAAAATATTCGATTGGTCGGGGAATATTCGTACGATGGCACGATCATTGGGGTCCGAAAGTATTGTCGAAGTTAGAAAACGACGAAATGTCTTTTTATAAAAATAACAGCGAAAGTTTTACCATTAAACTGTTGAACTACCCGGTGGTAAAAGTACAGTAATACACGTGGTTGCATAGTAGCACACGATATTAATTATTGATGCTTACGTGAGAAGTCACTCAGTTATACTCAATTATTATTACAGTAATTGTTGCATAATATCTCTCATATTATTGATTTAATTATTGTCATAGTATCATCTCCATAATATTTTGTATTTTTAAATCAATAATTGAGATGACAAAGTTATTAATATTATTATTTGCAATATTGATGATGTCTAGAAAGTTCTGTCGAGGAAAGGGGTTTGGTCACCTAATTGCGCGCCAGTAGAGAGCAATCCTTATCGAAAAGCCTCCTCTTTCGTGGGAATGATCTGGTTATTAAATATTGTGAGTTATAGTATTAGTGATGAATAAGTTCGTGTTGATTAAAGATGAAATTGTTGATAAAAATATTTCCATTGTGTTGGGATTATTTGTGTTAGTAGAAATTGACATTTATTTCGTTAATAATTGATTTCTGGATGTTAAATTGACCAATCAGGTAATTAATCGGATAAATGAGCAATTAATTGCTCTTAGTTCACATGCATATAACAATTTACTCACATGAATGGAACTATTGGTTCACATGCATTACTATTAGGGGAGATGGTGCAAGATTGATAATACTTGGATGACTAAATTAAAAATAGAGAAAAAGATGAAGGTACTATACTATAATAATTCGAGCCCCAAAACGTGCAATTATCGAAATTATGTTTTCCTATAAATAGAAGCTCATTCTTCTTTCATTCTAACCAATTCACTAAGACTCACAAGAGAAATTATAGAGAGAGAAGCTATAGAGAGCAAGAAGAAGAATATTTTGCTACTTCACTATTCCAGTATCCAGTCTTCTTCTAAGGTAAGGGATATTTTTTTTTTCAGTATTCATAAGAAATAATATTTTCTTCCATACTCTATAGTATGTGAGTAATATTATTTCATTTTGTATTCCTAATTCTACACTCATTCTATTAAAGTATTGCTTCTATACTCTGTGAAATTAGTAGAATATCCTTGATATTTGTGCTTCATCCAGTATCTTTTCAAAAAAATATTATTCTGAGCATTCTTGATAATTATTGATCTTTTCATACCGGAATACTATTCACGGGATACTATTCACGAGTACTATTCACAAAGTACTATTCTCAGGTACTATTTATGGGTACTATTCACGGGTACTATTCACAAAGTACTATTTTCAAGTACTATTCATAAAGTACTATTTACGGGTACTATTCATAAAAAACTATTCACGGGGTACTATTCACTCGGGGAACTATTCATGATAAAAAATTAATTTTTTTATTGTCCAAATCATTTTTGATACAATATTATTCTTGAAATTTACTCCGCAAAGCAGTATCATGTTGACAATTTGGAAATTATTAAATTCTGGATAAATTAAATTATATATCTTTAAAAATTTATCCACATCTTTCTTTTAATTGAATTCTTATATCATTGTCATCATCATCATGCTCATATTGTGATGAAAGTCATTTTTGGCTTACGTGCCTGGATGTACTATTGATTGGTATGATTATAATCAGGGATTATTTGGTATAATCATGACCCGTAATGTTACAAATGATGTGGTAAAAGTCCTCAATGTCCCGTAGTGCATTAATGGACAGTTGTTGGTATTATTATGATCATTATGGTGATTACACGAATATCCTTGGCCCGTAGTGCATGGATAATTTGTGGACGTGATACTAATGAATATCATTGGCCCGTAGTGCATGGATAATTCAGTGATGTGGATTATTTGTTAAGCTGAGTCTCAGCTATAAAGTTGATGATAAACTTTTTAAATCATAGAAGATAGTAGATATCATGCTTTACTTGACTCTTCTAATGGATTGCTTGTTCCGCTGCAGTTAAACTTGATGTTTATTATATTTTATCAGTTTAACACTGTTGAAGGCTAATGATAATTTATTCTGCATTATCTTAGTCATAATATTTCTTACTAGTCTAGTTAAGCTCACCCTTTTGCTTTCATTGTTCTCTTCAAGAAATGAGAACGTAGCCGGGACTAGTCGGAGAATGGAGTGACGACCTGAGATGGTTGTTTTAACAGTCCTCACTATTTAATGTGATAATAAATGTAATGAGGATTGAATTTGAGCTTGGATATTGTCTATGAGATAATATTCGTGTAAAAACTCTCAGCTACGTTTTTTCGTATTGTATAAAATAAGTTTGTATTTGATTTCTGTACCATGTATTTGGCGACTCAGAATGGGTGATGTATACCTATTTTGGGGGCTTCACATTTGGTATCAAAGATTAGGGATATGATCCCTGGTAGAGATGTGAGATTAGAACTAGGAGGGGAGAGGCGGGTATTCATTCGCTAGTATAACCCTCCTAAGTTTATTTGTTATTTAATTAGTTGGTCAGAGTATAGGGATAATATGTGGTGTGTTAATTAACCCTTGTTTTGTGGCAGTGTTTGAAAATGGCATCTGAAAATGTTGAGATAAGCAATGAAGCACATGAGACCGTTGAGTCACCAATGATCAATACCCAGGATAATGTGCATAAGGAAGGAAATAAACCTCAGGTAAACAATAACACCAACTAGATGATGAACGATGGGATGTTCAGAGGCTTTATGCATGTCATGCAACATCAGGCGAGAGAGACTCCTGTTGAAAATGTAGATGAAAACACTGGCAACTCTAGGATGGTCGCGGCTAAACAGTTCAAGGAGCTGGGACCACCAGAGTTTGTGGGAAAGCCAGAACCACTTATGGCAGAGACGTGGATAAAGTAGATCACCAAGATATTTGATATCTTGGGATGCTCTGAGGAGCAAAAGGTACCATTTGCTACCTTCATGTTGAGAGGACATGCAGATTACTGGTGGGAATCAGTAAAACGTACTCAGCCTTCCGTACTCAAAATGTCTTAGGAGAATTTCCAAGAACTGTTCAACGATAAGTACTTTCCCAAAAGTATTCGTCACATGAAGGAGGTGGAGTTCATCACGCTAGAGAAAAATAATATGACCGTGTCGCAGTACAAAGCTATGTTTGCTGAGTTGCCTCGGTTTGCGTCTGATTTGGTTGATAATGAGGAGAGAATGATGCGGATGTTTCTATGAGGTTTAGAACTTGAAATACGTCAATACCTCATTTCTCACAAACTATATTTGTATTTAGATGTTGTAAATTGGGCTCAGTTATTGGAGCACAATAATGAGTCAACCTAACCAAGAGAGAGCAGCCGACAAAATGATAATATCAGTGGTAGCAGTCATCGAAGCGGTGACAACAAACGTGGAGGGAATCAACATGCCAGAAATGGGAACCACTTCGTTGGTAATCATGGCGAAGACAATAGAGGTGGAAATTTTAAGAAGTGAAGATTCAATAATGATGGAAAGACGTCAGCACCAGCACCCGTTGTTAAAGAAGGAGAACGATTATCGATCGTGCGCTACAAATGCGGAGGGGGGGACATATCAGTCTAAACTGTACGCATCAATCCAAAGCGTGTTATAATTTTAGAAGAGAAGGTCATCTAGCCCGATTTTATCGTGCAGTGAAGTCAAGTCCAGCTGGGATGGAGGCAGCAAAGGCCGTCCCAGAGAAGTCAAAGCCAGTAGTTCAAGGGAGAGCGTTTGTCGTGACCTCCCAAAAAGCGAGGAACCCAAACGAAGTCATCACAGGTAAGCTAATCATAAACTCTAGCGAAATCTATACCTTATTTGATACCGGTTCTACCCATTCTTTTATTTTTCCTACTTGCGCTCAACGTTTAAATTTCACTCCAGAGAAACTAGACTTTGACTTATCTGTTGAAACTCTGTTGGGAGAAACCTTCATTACATCCCCTATTTATAAGTCTTATTTGATTCATATCGACAACCACATGTTACCTGTCGATCTTATCTCTTTGAAAATACTAGCATTCGATGTGATTTTAGGGATTGATTGGTTAACTACTCATCACGCTAAAATTGATTATTTTCGTAAGGTTGTTAACTTTCATATTCCTAATCAACATATTATGCGAATTCAAGCAACCAAACCACTAAAGTTAATCACTGTTATATCAAGCCATAAAGCTATTCGTTTATTGAAAAATGGATGTCAAGCTTTCTTAGCCCATGTCACAGATTTAAACAAAAATACGTCAATTTTGAATGATATTTCTATTGTTAATAAATTTCGTGACGTATTCCCTGAAGAACTTCCTGGCCTACCCCCAAAGCGTGAAATTGAATTTTGTATCGATCTTGAACCCGGTACAAAACCCATTTCTAAAGCCCCATATCGAATGGCTCCTATTGAACTTCAGGAGTTAAAAATCCAACTACAGGAATTGTTAGACATCGGTTTCATTCGTCCTAGTATGTCTCCTTGGGATACTCCTATTCTATTTATGAAGAAGAAAGATGGGAGTCTGCGACTTTGTATTGATTATCGGGAGTTGAACCATGTCACCATCAAAAATAGTTGCCCATTGCCTTGCATTGATGACCTGTTTGATCAGTTGCAAGGCGCCAAATTCTTTTCAAAGATCGATCTTTGTTACGGATATCATCAATTAAAGATTAAAACTGATGACATTCCAAAGACTGCTTTTAGAACTTGGTACATGCATTACGAATTCCTAGTCATGTCTTTTGGATTGACTAATGCTCCTGTTGCCTTTATGGATATGATGAATCGAGTATTCAAGGAATATTTAGATCATTTTGTGGTCGTCTTTATTGATGACATCCTCATATACTCCAAAAGCCGTGAATATCATGAGCAATACTTGAGGCTGATACTTTAAAAGCTTCATGAAAATAAGTTATATGCCAAGTTAAAAAAATGCGAGTTCTGGCTTGAGGAAGTAGCATTCCTTGGGCACGTGATATCCAATCACAGAATATCTGTTGACCCGGCTAAGATTGAAATAGTTTAAAGTTGGGAGCAACCTAAGTCAGTGACTGAAGTATGTAGCTTTCTCGACTTAGCTGGTTATTATCAGAGATTCGTAGAAGGGTTTTCTCGAATCGCTACTCCATTAATTCAGCTGACTCGGAAAGATACAAAATTCAGTTGGAGCGAGGAATGTGGAAAGAATTTTCAAGAACTCAAGAGGAGAATTATTTCAGCACCTGTTCTGACAATACCATCTGGTTCAGAGGGATTTGTCATATACATCGATGATTCCGACAAAGGTTTAGGATGTGTTCTCATGTAACATGAGAAAGTCATAGCCTATGCCTCACAATAACTCAAAAAATATGAGAGAAATTATCCTACTCATGATCTAGAGTTGGCAGCTGTCATTTTCACACTTAAAATCTTGAGGCATTACCTGTATGGGGAGAAAGTGGAGATCTATACAGATCATAAAAGTCTCAAATATTTCTTCACCCAAAAAGCACTTAACATGCGACAACGATGTTGGCTCGAGCTGTTGAAAGATTACGATCATACCATTCAATACCATATTAGAAAAGCGAACGTAGTAGCTGACACATTGAGTAGATGAACATATGCGGGTATGAGTGCGATATTGTCAACGCAAAGGCCCATTTTATATGACTTACAAAGGATGGAGATAGAGTTAAATACTCTAGGGACCCACGTGATGATGGCAAATATACGAGTAGAACCGACTTTAATCGATAAAGTTAAAGCTGCTCAATCTACAGACCTAGAGCTGATGCGTATGAAGAAGAAAGTACAAGAAGGTGCTATCCCAGAAGCAAGAATCGATGAAGAAGGAATACTTCGAGTCAACTTCAAACTTTGTGTTCCTAACCACCTTGATTTAAAGTGTAAGATCATGATGGAAGCGCACAATGCACCGTTTGTAATCCATGCATCTTGGGAGTACCAAAATGTATCGTGATCTTCGACATACATTTTAGTGGAGCAATATAAAAAAAGAGATCGCAAAGTTTATCTCAAGGTGTTTAACGTGTCAACAGGTCAGGACAGAGCATCAAGTGCCAAAAGGTCCATCACAACCACTTAAAATTTCAGAATGGAAGTGGGAGCACATTACCATGGACTTCGTTACTGGTCTTCCCATGGTTTCTCAAGGCATAGATGCAATTTGGGTCATTATTGATAGATTGACCAAGTTTGCTCATTTTTTACCTATACGAGAAATTTATTCACTTGACGTCTTACTCGTATTTACATAAATGAGATTGTAAGACTGCATGGTACACCAGTATCTGTAGTTTCTGATCGAGACCCAAGATTCACTTCACAATTTTGGGTTAGTTTGCAAAAAGCTATGGGTAGAGATTTACGATTTAGCTCGGTATATTATCCTCAAATGGATGGGCAGTCAGAGAGGACTATTCAAACTCTTGAAGATCTATTAAGACTCTGTGTCCTTGACTTCAAAGGAAGTTGGGACAAGTTCTTGCCATTGGTGGAATTTTCCTACAACAATAGTTATCAAGAAAGTATTGGCTTGGCTCCATTCGAGCCGTTGTATAGACGCAAGTGTCGTTCTCTAGTATGCTGGGATGTGGTGGGTGAAGCAACGTTGTTGGGACCAGAATTGGTATGCATGACTACGGAGAAGATTCAAATAATCCGACAACGTATAAAGACCTCACAAGGTCGACAAAAGAGTTATGATGATCTTCATCGAAAGGACGTGGAATTTAATGTTGAAGATCATGTGTTATTATGTGTTGCTCCATGGAAATGAGTTACAAGATTTGGAAAGAGAGGGAAGCTCAATCCTTGATTCATTAGCCCATTTGAAATCCTTGACCGAGTAGGAACTATGGCCTAAAGACTCGCCTTACCGCTAAGTATGTCTCGTGTTTATAACGTTTTTCACATATTAATGTTACGTAAATATGTGAAAGACCCGAACCACATTATTAAATTAGAACCGGACGAGATAGCAGAAGATTTAACGTATGAAGAGGTACATGTTAAAATTTTGGATAAGAAGGATCATATTCTACGCTCTAAGGTTATACCTCAAGTTAAAGTTTTGTGGAGAAATCACGATGTTGAGGAAATGACCTGGGAGTTAGAATCTAAAATGAAGTCAAGGTATCCTCACCTCTTCGACATACCAGGTATGTACCCTTATTTCGAGGACGAAATTTCATAAGAAAGGGAGGTTGTAAGACCCCAACCTTTACGAATAAAGATTATTTTTTCTCGAAATATATTTTTGAATATTATGGTGTTGATTTGATATAATGTTATAGTTATGGGTAATATTTACAAATTTTACAAAATAAGTAAGTTGGTATAAAACATTCGATTGGTCGGGAAATATTCGTTTTAACAGAAAATATTCGTACGATGACACGATTATTGGTGGACCCCACAACAAAAGTATTGTCAGAGTTAGAAAATGACGGAAATATCTTTTTATAAAAATAATGACGAAAGTTTTACCGTTAAACTATTGAACTACCCTGGTAAAAGTATAGTAATACACATGGTTGCATAGTAGCACACGGTATTGATTATTGATGCTTACGTGAGAAGTCACTTAGTTATACTCAATTATTGCTATAGTAATTACTGCATAATATCTCTCATATTGTTGATTCAATTATTGTCATAGTATCATCTGCATAATATTTTATATTTTTAAATCAATAATTGAGATGACAAAGTTATTAATATTATTTTTTCCAATATTGACGATGTCTAAAAAGTTCTGTCGAGGAAAGGGATTTGGTCACCTAATTACAAACCAGTAAGAAGAAATCCTTATCAGAAAGCCCCCTCTTTCCTGGGAATGATCTGGTTGTTAAATATTGTGAGTTATAGTATTAATGATGAATAAGTTCGTGTTGATTAAAGATGAAATTGTTGATAAAAATATTTCTATTGTGTTGGGATTATTTGTGTTAGTGGAAATCAACATTTATTTCGATAATAATTGATTTTTGGATGTTTAATTGACCAATCGTGTAATTAATCGGATAAATGAGCAATTAATTGCTATTAGTTCACATGCATATAACTATTTTCTCACATGAATAGAACTATTGGTTCACATGCATTACTATTAGGGGAGGTGGTGCAAGATTGATAATACTTTCAGGTCAAAATTAAAAATAGAGAAAAAGATAAAGGTACTATACTATAATAATTCGAGCCCTAAAACGTACAATTATCGAAACTATATTTTCTTATAAATAGAAGCTCATTCTTCTTTCATTCTTACCAATTCACTAAGACTCACAAGAGCAATTATAGAGAGAGAAGCTATAGTGAGGAAGAAGAAGAGTATTCTGTTACTTCACTATTTTAGTATCTAGTCTTCTTCTAAGGTAAGGGATATTATTTTTGTTCAGTATTCGTAAGAAATAATATTTTTTTCCATACTCTGTAGTATGTGAGTAATATTATTTCGTTTCGTATTCCTAATTCTACACTTATTCTGTTAAAGTATTGCTTCTATACTCTATGAAATTAGTAGAATATCCTTGATATTTACGCTTCATCCAGTATCTTTTTAAGAAAATATTATCCTAAGCATTCTTGATAATTATTGATCTTTTTATATCAGAATACTATTCACGGGTACTATTCACAAAGTACTATTCCCGAGTACTATTCATAAAGTACTATTTACATGTACTATTCACAAAGAACTATTCCTAGGTACTATTCATAAAGTACTATTCATAGGTACTATTCATGGGATACTATTCACTCGGGTACTATTCACCCAGGGAACTATTCATGATAAAAAATTGATTTCGTTGTTGTCCAAATCATTTTTGATACAATATTATTCTTGAATTTTACTCCACAAAGCAGTATCATGTTGACAATTTGGACATTATTGAATTCTGGATAAATTAAATTATAAATTTTTAAACATTTATCCACTACTTTCTTTTAATTGAATTCTTATATCATTATCATCATCCTCATGCTCATATTGTGATGAAAGTCATCTTTGGCTTACGTGCATAGATGTACTATTGATTGGTATGATTATGACCAGGGATTATTCGGTATAATCATGACCCGTAATGTTACAAATGATGTGGTAAAAGTCCTCAATGGTCCGTAGTGCATTGATGGATAGTTGTTGGTATTATCATGACCATTATGGTGATTACACGAATATTCTTGGCCCGTAGTGCATGGATAATTTGTGGACGTGATACTAATGAATATTATTGGCCCATAGTGCATGGATAATTTAGTGATGTGGATTATTTGTTAAGCTGAGTCTCAGCCATAAAGTTAATGATAAACTTTTTAAATCATAGAAGATAGTAGATATCACGCTCTACTTGACTCTTCTAATGGATTGCTTGTTTCGTTGCAGTTAAACTTGATGTTTATTATATTTTATCAGTTTAACACTGTTGAAGGCTAATGATAATTTATTCTGCATTATCTTAGTCATAATATTTCTTACTGGGCTAGTTGAGCTTACCCTTTTGCTTTCATTGTTCTCTTTAGGAAATAAGAACGTCCCCGGAACTAGTCAGGGAATGGAGTGACGTCTCGAGATGGTTGTTTTAACAGTCCTCACTATTTAATGTGATAATAAATGTAATGAGGATTGAATTTGAGCTTTGATATTGCCTATGAGACAATATTCGTGTAAAAACTCTCAGCTACGTTTTGTCGTATTGTACAAAAGAAGTTTTGTATTTGATTTCTGTACCATGTATTTGGCGACTCAGAATGGGTGATGTATACCTATTTTGGGGGCGTCACAGATTTTCTCGGTTGGTAGAATGTGAATCTAAGAATGGGATGAGTAGCACTCCTGATGCACCGAATTCGGGTTTTAAGGTAGACTCAGATTTGGGGGCGTTAAAAGTTTGTATCAGACCAAAAACATTTAATAGTTCAACCTTGTATATGCATTTGAATCCGTGCCAAAACAACTTGGTTTTGACAGCTCTACTTAACAACCATAATATCTCAAAGATGCAATATTAGTGCGAAAAAATATTTCAACAAGTGTCTAGCTGAATAAAAGTCTTTGACATTTCTTTAAACAATTTCATATAATAAGATAGCTTGAATACTTGTACAAATATTAAAAGATTTGTATAAGTATAAATTTCATACAATCTTGCAAGATTTGTGTACATTTGATATCAAAAGTATATCACATAAACTACATAAAAATTAAATTAGATAAAGTTAGAAAATTTGCCTTATGCGTCTTCTATACACTTTACTTTAACTTGTTCTTTATATCATACACGATTTATCAAAACGACATACCAATTAGTCACAAATAAACTACACATACGGTTTATACTAACTTCCCCCTTCATCATTCATTATCTGATTAATTAATTAATCTCATGTCTTTTACGCTATTTAACGTTTATTTCATTTCTTGATATTAATTAATCTTAGGTTGGGAACCTTAGGATATAATCTGAGAGAAAGTATGAAAGTTAGTAATGAGATAAATTCAGATAGAGTTTGAACATTAAGAAGTAAGTTAGAGATTCATAATGAGGGGATTAAGATATACATAAAAGGATTCAAAGAAGAATCTTGAAGAGTTATAGAAGATAAAAATCATAAGTTACCTAACTCTAGTAATAGATATAAAAAGTGATGATAAATAGATAATATCTATAAGTTGAAGAGCGTAAATAAAATCATAATATGATATGATTAAAGAGAAAAGTTAAAACACTATAGAATGAAGCAATCACAGGATAAGGAATATCGTAATGTAAAATGATTATAGAAAAAGATCACGATGTGATCTGATTAAGTCATAAAATAAAAAGATCATCAATTTATTTAATTCTTATTTTAATAATTTCCAAAAATCTAGGTTATCACATTCTTCCCCTCTTATAAAGATTTCATCCCCGGAATCACAACACCGAATCGTTCTTAATCAGTTTAAATCTTATTATTTCTCATAACCTTATTGTTGAATTATTTCAACATACCATTTCTTTAGGTTTTATATCACATATCTGCTTTCTTTCCTTAATCAATTGTTATAGATTCCAATTCATAATTGTTATTCAAACTCGATTATGTTACAAGTATTATTTATTCTTTATGTCATTTTTCTAAGGATATTTTTGAACCATTACATTATTCATACTCTTCTAAAAGTTCTATAATTCTCGGACTTACTTTTTCATTCTTTCATGTTTCTAATCGTCACGTGACTATTTCTTATCAATTTTCATTATTCGAAATTCTTTATTTCTCATAACTCTACCTTTTTCCTTCTTCAAGTATTCATAAACCATTGTTGTATTCTACGTCTTACTTCCTCTTAAAAACTTCATTCTTTCTATACCCAATTTCCAAATTAGAAATTCCCCAAAATTGATTAATATTTGTGAAGTGATATGAATAATTCAAGAATTTAATAGAATCACTTAGGAAGAGCTTTCTGTATCATAATAAGGTCAGAAAGACCATAAGATTTGTTTCTGAAAAGTTTTCAATAGAAATTTTATCTATAAACCAACATATCTTCCAGACATATAGATGATTAGCCTATTTATGCCCTATGTTGACCCATAATATATTTGCCGATGTTTTGCGCAAATAGAATTTCCCATTTTAGATTTCCTGTGTCGATCAACACTATCTATATAGAACAGTTTCTTTCAGTTCCTCTTTATCGTCCCTAGGACACAATATAAAATAATCCCACTATAAGAAAGTTTTTACTTAGTCTGAAGTCCATACCAATTCAATTTAGTTGGACAGTTCAAAAGCTTAACATAAGTAATATTTGAATCTATGTTTAGCTGATTTAAATGGCATTAACTCATCTTTAATTATTAAAAATACTAAAAATCATTTTATAATGTATAGTACTGCACCGTTTTAACAGTCCGTTGAGAATGTCGTCATTTTATGACTTTGTCATATAACATCATACCATAGTGGGTTGACGATCCTTAGATCACATCCAACACTAAGTTAAGCTGCATTGATGACTTCATCATTTGTCATATCTACATCATATTAATGATGGATTAATGACTATATAAAATATATTTTGATATTTTTCAAATCACTTGTCTAGCTGAAATAATTAGCATAAACATAAGAAACAACAAAACTTTTTAAACCTTATTGGTTCAACACTTGACTCGACAATGTGACTGTAACGGTCAGCACGATTCTAATAAATTATGAAATCTAGCATAGCTAGAATGTAACGCCCCGAAATCTGGTCTATCTTCACACCCGGATTTTGTGCATCACGAGTACATCATCTTCTAAACATACGTCATTATATAGTGAAATATAACAACATACATTCTCAAATCCCAGGTTCTAAAACCTTATAACCTCTTTTATTACAAATAATGATAAATACTTTATTCATTCCATCTTACAAGAGTGACTTTTATCTGCCACCAGGGATACATAACAGTTCTTTAAACTAATCTATAGTTCAATTAAACTATTCTACATTACAAGTCTTCGCTTGATCTTCATGCTCATTCACATACTAAATGGCACTTCGTCTGGATACCGGTCAGCTTGATCTTTACGGGATCCTTAATTTCTTTCTAACATTATTTGGTGAAAATATTTTTCATATAAAGCAAGTGTGAGCATTCAATTTCCTAGCAAGTCATAGCAGTTGAACAAACAACTTCAAGAATTAAAACATTCTTTTAAAACTTCAATAACCGAACAAGGTTATGAAGCAGCTCGAATAATAGGAATAATCTCGATTCCTATCATCTTAAAACATCAATCACTTTCACTTTGAAATGCTTTCATTCTTCTACCTTTTTCATACACATCCTGTTTGGCTAAAATAATTAGCACAGACTTAACAATAACGGTTTATGTATAAACAGAATATACTCATATTGAACAGTTCAATTACAGAACAGTTCATCTCATAGAAACACCGAAGTGTTCAAATTGCGACACAAGGCCTCATACATACTACCACCTTGTACAAATATAGCACATTTTAACATAGACAAGACTTCTCAAGTTCAACATTTGAGAAGTTTACGAAACTAACATTCATGTAATATGAATGAAGTTAGGAAACTTATCTTACGCACAGCTACAACTTACGCTGAACTGCTCATTCCAATCCCTATATAACACATAAGGAGAAAACATAAACACCAATTAGTCATATACTTGACTTATGCATTGGTTTACTTAACTTTACTTCTTAGGGTTTGCATTCTTGCAATATAAGTTTACGTGACTAACTTTCTTTACCAGTTTACGGCTTCATGACATACGGAGATGTCTTACTCATACGCTCATCATCTTCGATGATTTATATTCTTATCTTTTTCTTATAACTTTTGTAGGACTCAGCACACATCATGTCTCTGCTAGTAGTCCATATGGTACTCTGAGTGGTTTCCCATAAACAACCAACAAACAATTTCCCGTCTCATCTATACTGTCATCACAGTGAGTTAGATCGGTTTCCAGTTTTATATATACCTTCGCTCTCTGAAGAAAATGTTTAGCCCAGCTTCATATGTCAACCATCAAAGGTTACGATTGTACTACAACCTAAATTCATCTAACTTATCTGAACTATTAAACTACAATGTTCGTTAAGTTAATTTCTTATTCCTTATGGCTTTCTGACAACTAAATGCCATACCTCAGGATTCATTCTTATCTGACTCACATTCGGCTTTCATTAATCTTATTACCATTCATTACGGCTTTCTTGATAATTCATATCTTACTTAATACTTTCGTTATCCACTACATGAACCCCACGTTCATTACTCATTCTTAATGTCGAAGCCATACCGTTCGTTATATGCTAAGACCGTTGCGTTCACAGTGTCTATACGCTTTAAACTTATATCTCATTACCACTACATAACATCAAAATGTTATTCATTATCTTTGTTACTCAATGTCTAAGGAATCACAATCATAGCAATCCCCCACATTCGTTTATCGCAACTACGGTCCCCGGATATCAGTTCCGTAACCCGCGTTTACATTCTTTATCTTTTAATCTCATTTAGTCTTTCCGTTTAACCTATACTAAAGGTTTAATTCACTTGTTTAAGTATTACATTCAATTAACTATACGTTCAATAGTTTTCGTTACACTTCCCCCATGATTTGAGTAGTTAAAAGCTCATTACTGGGCCTTGCCCTGCACCGGCGCTGCGGCGCCACCCTCTTTGCTATCTCTCACATTGTGGCACGAGTTTCTAGTAGCCTCCGGTCTGGCACTGCGGTGCCACCTTACAAAGAATGGCTGGCATTGCGGTGCCAAGCCCTAATCTTTGAAAAAATTTCTAAGTGTTAACTTTATTTTAAGACGCTTACTTCCCGATCTCATAACTTCTTCGTTATAACTCGGAACGAGGTTGTTCCAAAGCCCTTCTCCTCCTTATCTTATGTACTTCAATCCCTCTCAGACAGAACTTTGTTCTGAATCGGTTAACATGCCATTTGATTGGCTTAATCTTCATCCTTTACTCATTTTTTACGTTATTAATGTTCTTCATTCGTTCGTCTGTTATTCGGTCATCCGAACTCGGAACTTGTTTGTTCTTAAGTGCACGACTCACATTTTCTATGTTCTCTTACTTTCTCATAAAACCCTACACCTTCGGGTTCATTTAAACACTTTCTAATTCTCATTCGTTTTTTACGAAATTTTCACCATAACTTTGTTATAGCTAAGTTTAATCCGTTCTTCATGAACGTTTCTACCATTCCTAACCGAGCAATAAGCATCTAACTTATACGCGATGGTTTTAAACTTGTCCATCAACAACAAATTATACTACAATGGTTTTAAATTTGTCCATCAACAACGTTCTTCACGTGTTCTTCGTTCGTTCTTCATTTTTAATCCATACTTTGATTATGATTTCACTTTTTCTTGGAATTTAGTGTTATAAAATACCATTCCTTAGTAATACCACTGAATCGTTCATATGATTCATTCGGATCGCTAAAATTCATTACGAAACTTATACTTCCTTAAGAAATTTATAAACTAAATTTCTAATTCTTATTTCTTTGTTTTCTCATAATTTCAACCATATGAAAATCTTTCTTACATCTTTTACTTCTATTCTCATTAAGTTATGTTTTGAACATATAAAACTTATAGAAAATTTATACGGAAGTTAGGTTTTCGATACCTTTCTTCTTTAATCTCCTTCTGTCAGACAAAGTTTGTTCACAAGCTAGCTTTTCCTCCTCCTCTTCCCTCCCATCCGAACTCTCTCTCTGCCTTTCTTAAGTGTTGGTGATTTTCAAAATCACCAACAAATGAAATTAAGGCTTCCTTTTATAGATTTTCAAAGCAAGTGGCAAAATAGTTATTTCTCCCCTAAAGTTACTATTCACACCTCCTTACTATTCCATCTCCTTACTATTCACGAGCCTTCTCCCTGAAGCTTCGTGCTTCCGTCTTTTAGGATTCGTACGACAGTTCGAAAATTGCGTTTCTCGGAATCCAAATATTTTTAGATATTTCGTCTTTCCTTTACCGATTAACTTTTACGTATTCTTCGGATCTCCGAAAAATTGAAAAACACTTTTTGATGTTAAGCGTTTTCCTTCACGTTTTCCCCTAACGTAGTTAAACGAATGAAAAGTACGTAACACTACTTTTTGTCCGATTTCTGCACATTTTTCGAGAAAAACTTTTATCAACTTATCTTTTCACTATATATTATTGTCAAATCCTTCGAAGGAATGTCATTTCAACATACCGAACTATCGGAAAGGCTTAGATTATTCAAACCCTAACCTTTAAGGTCGTCGGGTGAATAGTGCCTATTTCGTCTTTTTTCCCGAAAATATTTTTGTTCCCGGAAAATTTTTATTTTCGTCTTAAAAATTCTTACTCGTTCAGTCTAGCTCGTAGCCAGAATCCTCCCATATTATAATCATCCTAGGTTCTAGAACGATTAATAAACACATAGCATAGAATAGTATTAATAAAAATTCATTTTATTAATAACTAATTCTTTAAACTTAAATTCTGGACAATCCGGATTCTCCTGGTTGTTACAAGAAGATTTGGGAATATCCATTTCTTCTTCACCTAGTTTAATTATTTCCAAAACTTCACCATACAATTCTGTTCATCTCTAACACCTTTAACTTTCACTATATTAAACTAATCCTATACCCTGGGATAGTTCATCAAACATTCCACACATTATGTGTTTAGGAACTTGCCATAAAATATGAGTTTATGAACTTTTCCTAGAAATACGTAATCCAAGAACCAATCATGGACTGTCTATATGTTTAGGGGATCAAAAATATACCATATGATTATGAGTTGCAAACTTATCATAAGCATAAGTTTTAAGAACTTGCACCTATTCTTATATTCTCTAACTATCAAATATACACATGAGAAAAGAATCACCTTGCCACCATATGTATATCGATAGCGCGACACCAACATTTCAATGATTATCAATATAATTGACTAAGTGGTCGTCGGACCAAACACAATCCCCTGCCCATACAAGGAATCGATACACTCGGCCACTAATCAATATAGGAAGCTAAGCGGTTGTTAAACCAAGGACAAATCTCTTGCCTATACAAGGAATTGTTCAACTAAACCACTATATCAATATAAGAAGTTAAGTGCTTCTCAAACCAAGCACAAATTCTCCACTCATATAAGGAATTGTACAACTCAGTCACTAACATGAGTCCTCAATTGAAATCCCACCTAATACCATCAAATCTTATCTTGTTCTTTGCTCAATACAAATTTTATTTAATTTGTATTTCATCATCTATAAGTCTTTCTGAGTTTTATTCTTATACTATTACATAGTACCATTTCCATATAGCCATTCTGTTATAAATTGTCAATCATTCAATTAATTACATGTCCTTCTTTGACTTGACCAGATCACGTAGTGATCTTATCTTATAATCCTATTATATTACGATTCTTTCTCATTCTTTGATCGTTTCATTTTTGCGATCTTCTTATCTTCTTTCTAATTATAATATTTTATGATTATTTGAATCAGATGCCCCTGATCCTTAATCTTTTCAAGATTCTTCTTTGAATCTTTGTGTATTATATTAACGCATTCTTTTTGAATTTTCTGAATTCATTTAATATTATTTAAACCTGATTCAAGTTTATAATTAGCATTTTCTTTTCTTTTCATCTATCTTGCTTACGGTTATAGTCTAGGGTAATCTTACCTAAGATTTATAACCCTTGGCTTTCATACAAACTTGTAACGCCCCCAAAATTAAGACTATTTTTCTTTCCGATCTTGTGCGTTAATACTATCTTGTTCTAGCTTTAAAATATTATTTTAATGTTAAAATAGCTAAAAATGCGGAATAATTTTTTTATCTTTCTTCTATTCCCTATATCGCAACCTTTACGGAACTCTTTTATACTGAAATCATATTATCTATATGATTTACTTAATCTTAGTAAATGTATTAAGATCTTCAAGTCTCAATACATAATATAAATTTTTTTTATATAGTAATATCACTATATCACTTTATATTTTTATAAAGTATCTAGTACAATTTATCTAGAACAAATACTCTTTATTGAATATTTTAAACTATACATAGCTTCCAGTTACATATATACAAAACTATTAATCATAGCTTTGTACAATTTCTAATACAAGAAAATGTGTTCACTTCGTACATTACTCAATCTTCATCATCCCCATAGCAAATAATATTGCATTACATCATTAACCTACAAAAAGTTTATTTACACAAAGTTGAGCTCGATAGCCCAGCAAGTCTGATAGTCTATCATGCTTCACATAGCACACAACTCTATATTCATCACAAGCAACATATTTTCTTTATTATGCATATTTTACATGCATCAACAATTTCGTGCAATGTGTAACAATCCAGAATTTTTATAACATGCAACATATTTTCTTCACTATGCATATTCTACATACATCAATAATTTCGTGCAATATGTAACAATCCTGAAAATTTTATATGTAATTTCAAATATTTATTAAATTAAATAAATTTTTTAGTTGATGAGTTTATTGTTAAATAAATATTTGATTGATTTGATTATTTATTAGTAAAATAAATAATTCATGAGTTATGGGGAATTAACTTGATTAAGAGTAATATGTTAATTAAGTTGATATTCGGTAATTTTGAATTTTGAAGTGAATTAAATTAAATAAATGTTGAATTAATTGTTATGTTACATAGTGGTAATATTTTAATTTAATTTAATAATTAAATTAGAGAGTTGATAATGATTAAATGAATTATTATAATGTTGTTTTAATTTAATTTCGTAATTAAAAGTGGTGTACTAATTTTTTGAATAACTTATAATAAAAATTAAAATTTTTGTAGCAATTTGATTATGTGGCATTTTGATTTAGTAAGTTGATATGAATTTCATTTAATTGAATTGGAGTATTAGAATTTAATTAAATAAAGAATGACAATAAACTATGTAGTACGTGAGTTATTAAAATAAACTAAAAATGAGTTTTAATTTAATTTTACCAAACAATGTCTAAAGCTTTTAAGTCTTTATTTTAAATTAGTTTTGCCAAACAAGCCTTAGTGGCTTTTGAAATTAGAAAAAAACATAACTGATATAATATTAAGTTGGGGTATTATATGCTTGTTAGTTTTATATTACATAATAATATGTATTATATGCTATATCAGTTATATTATGTATAGTTAGAAAAGAGAAAGAAGAGAGTTTGCAGAGAGAAAAGAGAGAAGAAAGAAGAAAATTCTGTGATTTTGAGAGCTAAGGAAGGAGGAGAGGCTAATTCTTATTTCCTAACAGACCTAAGTAAGAATTCAAAGGTATAATCTTACCTCCTAAAGTTTTAGTTTTCTTTTTGTATGAGAAGTTTTTTCTAGAATTTATATTGATGATTAATTGTTGATTATATGGTTTTGTAAGTTAATTTGTATATATAAACTGCTTTATATGATTTATATATGATTTAAAGTAATTTAATCTATGAAGTATATTTTAATATGGAGAAAATCATATTACAGTAAGTTTACAGTGATATATATATATATATATATATATATATATATATATATATATATATGGCTTATTTTAGAACAAAAATTTGTGTTCAATTCATATTATAATGTGTAAATTTGTTTCTGATTGTGAAAATACATGGAAAAATGAAAATAAAGTGATTTAAACGGACTGTTTTAGTTGAAAACGAATTCACAATGATTAATTTTGCTAAGGTGAAGAAATAGGAAAAATAATGAAATTTAGAGGTTTTAATATGTTGTTTATGTTGTTTATATGGTTAAAAACATGTTAGGAACATTTGTTGTTGTTTCTATAAAGTACATACAACTTGGGTAAGTTGGAATTGTTGTTAGAAAGGAGCTTTTAGGCCTATTTAGCTTTGTTCTGCGTTTTTCGCGAACTTCAAATTCTGGAACTGGCGCTTCGCGCTGCAGCGCCAAAGTTAGGCTTAAAATCGAAGCTGCAGCGCCAGTCGAGCTGCATCGCTAGACTTAAACCTAAAGTCCGAGCTGCAGTGACAGTCGAGCTGCAATGCTAGTCTTAGTTTAAGTGGTGGAGCTGGAGCCCCAGCCGAGCTGCAGTGCCAGTTTTTATTTCAAATGGTGGCGCAGTAGCGCCAGTTAGCAGTTTGGCCTAGATATTAAATTTTTAATATACAATTGTGTAATTGTTAATATAGTGTAATCTTATGACTATAAAATATGATTAATCATGTTGTGGTGTTGTTATAATACCAAATATAACATTTATTATTCTTAAGTAATGAGTTATGTGATAATTGAGATTGGTGTTAATAAATTCGAAGTGTGGTTTAACCATGTCGTTAAACCTAAGACTAAGAGTTGTAAATGAAATAGATATTCAGTTATGTAACGTGATCACGTGGTAATTAATTATGTCATGATAACATGTGTATAGGATATTGAGAATACAGTTGTATTGTTTAGCTTACACGCAAGGCAAGTTCTCTAATCCTAACTTTATTTGAGCAAGTTTTCGAATCATACTTTTATTTTAAGCAAGTTTCTCTAACCCTAATCTCTATTTGAGCTTATCCTACCTTGTTGATAGTTATACAAGTTTGTCATCCTGTCTTGCTATAAACTACACAAGTTCTTAATTCTGTTTCCTTATTGAAGAATGTAACCTTAGCTTACCATTTTTGTTCAAGCAAGGTTTATTATATCTTTCCAATGCTTTGAACTTTATTCTTAAAGCATGACTTGGATGTTTTACATTATTCATTTATGGTTCATAACTACTCTATAACATGTTGTTGTTGAACCCTCGCATTGTCATTAAACTTTTGATTCAACTAATTCTTTGTTGATGTACGTTGAACTCTAAATTACCCTTAAAACTTATCCAAACCTAACTTCCTATGGTGCAGACTCGTATGGTAAAACTGAGATGAACAACCCTATTACAGGGGATTATTTACGCGGAAGCGTTTAGATGTTTATGCACAATACATGGTATGAAGGTCTGATCACCCTAAGTACGGGAGAGAAAGGTCCCTATAGTTTAATGACTGTTAAGGTTTAAGTTGAAAAATACTTATAACCTAGGACATAATTCATGGTCTTGTGACCCTCAGATGATTTCCAGTAATAGTTCTTGATTATTGATGTTAGAAAATGTTATTCAATTCACTTGAGTTTATTCATTACCAGATATTATGTCCTTTCAAGTGAGCATTTGTTTTGCTCACTCTTGCATATATATAACCATTGCAGCTAAAGTTGAGAAGGTTGACGAGCCAACGACTAGCAAAGGAAAAGGTAAGATGAACAAGTGTTGAAGGCCTTGCCATGCTGCATGAGCACGCAACCAAGTCCACTATGCGAAGCATCGTTATATACTACAAAATTTCCCGTATCATCTGGTAAGGATAATTCATGTGCCTCACTTAACCTCCTTTTTATCTCTTGAAAACTATTTTCACACTTTTCTGTCCACACATACCTCACCAACTTCCTTGTCAGATTTGTCAACGGAGTAGCTATTTTAGAAAAGTCATGAATGAACCTTCTATAATATCCCACTAACCCCATAAAACTCCGAACCTCGGTTGGCATTTTTGGTTGCTCTCACTCATTCACTGCTTCCACCTTCGCTGGATCTACGGATATACCCTCTTTAACTATAACATGTCCTAAAAACTCCACTCTTTCAAGCCAAAATTCATACTTGGTGAATTTCGCATATAACTTCTCTCTCCGTAGTGTTTCCAACACTATTCTTAAATGTTCAGCATGATCTTCTGGCATCTTAGAATAGACTAGAATATCATCAATGAACACTACAACGAACTTGTCCAAATACTGTTTGAACACTCTATTCATCATATCCATGAATGCGGCTGGCGCATTCGTCGACCCAAACGATATAACTAGAAACTCGTAATGCCCATAACGAGTTCTGACGCCATCTTAGGTACATCCTCCTTCCTCACTTTCAGTTGATGATACCCCGTACGTAAATCTATCTTAGAAAAATACTTTGCCCCTTTTAACTGATAAATAAATCATCGATCCTGGGCAACGGGTATTTATTCTTAATCGTTAACTTGTTCAACTCTCGATAGTCTATACAAAGTCGTAATGACCCATCCTTTTTCTTTACAAACAATAGCGGTGCTCCCCACGGAGACACACTTGGTTGAATGTACTTTCTATCTAATAGTTCTTGTAATTGAACCATTAACTCCATCTCTACTGGCACCATCCTATATGTTGCCTATGAAACTGGTGTCGTACCCGGCAGCAAATCAATCACAAATTCCACATCCCTACCTGGCGGAATACCGGGCAACTCCTCCGAAAACACATCTGCGAAATCTTGTACTACCGCTATCTGTTCCAATAATGCTCCCACTTTTGGGTATCCACAACATGGCATAGGTAACCCTTACACCCCTTCTTTAATATCTTCCTAGCTTGTGTCATGGTTTGACAACAAGAACGTCCCGGTGATTTATTTCCATAAAACACTACCTCAGGTTTCTTAGAAAGCCTTAGGTTTACACTCTTTCTATGACAATCTATTATTGCTTTGTGGTTAATTAACCAATCCATAACAAGAATTACATCGAATTCTCTTAACCTTATCGGTAAAAGATCTACCGATAATCTTTTACCCCTAATAACTACGAAACAATTCCTATAAATGTGCTCAATGGGAATTATCTCTTCGTTTTCTACCTTAACGTCTAAAGGTATTTCTAACTTTTCAGGGTTTAATCCCAGTTGTTTAGAAAATCTACAAGCTATAAAAGAACTAGTCGCACCCGAGTCAAATAACACATAAGCATTTATTTCATTGACTGGAATGATACCTGCTACTACATCTGCTGATGCAACCGCATCTTGGACAGTCATATTAAACGTTCGGGCTGAAGGTCTACCCAATGATGGTGTTGGTCCAATAATGGCTAACTTACCACTACCAGAACCCTTACTACCCTCTCACCCCTTCTTCGGGAAATTTCTTGCCATGTGGTCCATCGACCCACACACAAAATAGCCCCGGCTTTTCTTAGGATTAGGACAGTTGGAAGATATGTGACCCTCCTACCCACAATTATAACAACCTGTTTTCCCTTTCAGACAGACTCCTAGATAAGTCTTACCGCATGTCTTGCATGCCTCCATCCTACGTTTAGGATCCCCTTGTTTTACCCCAGTATTCACAGGGTTGAAATTCTTTCTTTTAGGCATTTTGCCACTACCACTGGCAACCTCTGCCATATTTCCTCCCTCTCCCATGCTTTTATTCTTTCGTTCCTTGTGGTATTGGGTCAACGCCTCACTACCACCCTCTCCTACTATTACCTTTTTTAGAATGGTCCCATAGGAAGCACTCTGAAAAAATGAAATCCTACTATAGAGTCAGGGTTTCAATCCCTGCTCAAACCTACGAGCAAACCTTGCCAATTCATTAAATGTGACCGCATATTTGGGAACCGCCATGTCCCCCTACTTAAGTTCTAGGAACTTATTCTCTATTCGCCCTTGCATGCTAGTAGGGAAATAGTTCTCGAAGAATACCTTCTTGAACTGTTCCCATGTAACAGCATCAGCTCTAGCCCCACCCTCGTGAGCCTCCCACCAGTAGTTGGCTTCCCTCTTCATCATGTAAGTAGCAAAAGAAGTCTTTTGCGCCTCACCTACGTTTGTAATAACAAACACCTTTTCTATTTCCTTGACCCATGTTTAGGCCTCCATTGGGTCCGTCGTTACTTTGAACTCAGGTGGACCTACACTTTTAAATTCCTTAAAGGTAGTCGTTCGAGCTACCCTAGGTACTGCGGGCGCTCTACCCCCGGCTTGGTTAAATGCAGCCGTTAATAAATTAACGAACTCTTGCATTGGGTTATTAGGACCCCCCTGGTTATCGTTATGTGATTCCGTCTCTTGATTACGTTGTCTTCTTCTTGGCGGCATTTTTGATTAAATAAATAAAGTTTCGTTATTACTTATTTGCTTACTTATTATTCATCGAACAACTGAACAATAACTCATACACAACAAAACATATTAAATAAATACTTCCTTATATTAATATGCTTCTTTATAGTCAAGACTATTTACAACTTGCTTTCCATAGCCAAAAGCTATTACATTTATATCCCGCGATTGACTTTCACAAAATTTGGATTTACAAAAAGATTACCCTTTAATTATACAAAAGAGGGTTTTACGCCACTACACAAAATATTTATGGTCTTTACTCCTAATACTGCCTAACAGCATTCTCATGCTTCTCGTTCGCTACAATCGACACAATATCTCGACTTATAGTATGTCGAGTCTGTCCCGACTCAATAGAATAACAAGCTATTTTAAGCTTGAAATCCTCGTGCGCACTGTCATTTATATATGACATTCATGCTATCTTCTGGTCTTTTTCAACTAGTTTCTTACGAAGTTCTACGACCTCGTTCTTATAGTCTCTGGCCTTATTTGTCATGACCACCTTCTCATCATGCTCTATCTCATAGTCTGATTCTGCAGACTCCTTGGCCCCACAGAGATCATTGATCTCTTCCTTCTGGTGCTGCACCATATTGTGCAGTTGCACGTTACGGTCAAGCACTGAGAGGTACATCGCCCTCATCGTCTCTATAGGTGTTGACTCTAATGCAGGCATCACCGTATTAACCGATGTTACCTCCATATCGTCCTCCACATCTATCATCATATTCAAATATGACACTAATCCCATGGTCCCCTCGGAATAATCCTCCTCTGAAAAATACTCCTCGGGCTCTGATTCTTCTAGAATCACTAAAAGTATCTCCGCTACATGCATAAGTACTGGCTCTACTCTGTTCACGGACTCCTCACTTACCACATGTATATCCCTATACATCAAGCTATCAATTGACATCTACAATAACACATAACAAATTGATTAGTATATAATACAAAATAATATAAACACAAATCACATTTAATCCATTTAGCGTTACTTTCCATCTTTTAAATCTTTCGGTATTGAGTTTCCTCAATACCTTATTAACTCATTTGACTCGAGTTAACTTTCTTCGGTCATTCCCTTCCCTAACGAGGTTATTAGCCTAAGGTTTTTCTCCCCTTAAGTTTTATAACCTAAAGCTTTAATACCAACCTGTGACGCCCCCAAATTCGGGTATCTTCCAACCCGACAGATGGTACTACACGATACTACAATTCATACATTCATTCCATTGAGATAACAACAAAATGAGTGTATTTACTATATTCTTATTACAATAGTAATAAATCCTTTCCCAGGTTCATAAACCGAATATATTCTTTGTTATTCATAAGTATATTACACACAAATACTCTAGTATATTACAGGATAATTAACTATCCATCTTAGCCTTGCCCTTATCTCTCTTAGAACTCTCAGTTCGTTCGGCTTTAGCTGCAATCATATAGTTCAAGCAAGAGTGAGCATAACTGGCTCAACAAGTCTAACACAGGGTCATATGAATATCACATTGAGAAGTATATGCTTATCTTCTATAACTTGAACAATTATCTACGATGCATTATGAAACATTTGACTAGTATTTCTCATTTCATAATAATGATTCCAAAGTATATATAATAGCTTAGGAATTTCTGAACCGGGCGAAAGACCATGAACATACTCTTTTCGTTTTCATACTTGAAAAGGACATCCGACACTAAGGCCATCCATCCGTCTTTACTTACGAGCACTTCTAGGTGATCAGCCTATTGTACTCTATGTTGATCAACACTCTTCTGTTAAACGTATTTACGTTTAAGTTTTGGCAACCTCGCGTGCCCATCGAATAATCGATGAAAATACTTTTGTTTGTTCATAGACAAACTTACCTTCTCATCCGCACCAAATACTTGGCATAGGATAGCGTTAACAGTTCAATATTGAAAGACTTACACACAAATCAATCAATTCTTCAATACTAGTCTAGCCGAGTTAAAAAAGGCATCGACTCTTTCTTTAAAACCATTCATGCATCTTATAACATGAATCACAGAAAACTTGACTAACTCAGAGGTTAGACAAGCGTTAAGAAAGACTTGCCTTCAAGCGTCTTCGAATATATTATTCAATTAATTCTCAGCCTTTACAGGATTTACATGATATATTCACATAGCACACTGTAATTAGCTACCAAACAAACTTACTTTATTTGTTCTAACCAACTTCTTTCTCTTTTATGTTTTACTTGAATTTATTTCGTCCATAAAGACAATCCGTCTTCCTATTCTTTGTTACGGCTTGTTAACGTTCTTACGTTATTAACCGACATTCGATCACCATTGGTTACCATTGGTGAAATACCCAACGTTGAATATCATTCACTGTTTACTCATTACGTTCTTGTGTTCTTCGTTTTAATTCTTATTAACCATATCTAATCTTCTAACGTTATCACTTTATAAGTGATTTAAAGTAAATCTTATTATGTACATTAAGTACTTTCATTGTCTTACCTTCAGTCTACATTCAAATGGAATAAACCTAACTTGGTCAACCATTTTACACTGCCGGCGCTGCGGCGCGACATCCCTAGTATAAACTCGGCGCTGCGGCGCCAGTTAACAGAGGACACAGCCGGATCTGGCATTGCGGCGAGGCCCTTTTGTGCTGGATTTGGCGCTGCGGCGCCACCCCTGTGCACCAGTTGGCCAACACAGTTGGCTTTCTTAACGAAACTCCTGGCTTCATAACTTATTCGTTTTACATCCGAATTGGCTCATTCGAAAGCCCACAATTCATAATTTACATCCTCTATGTGTTCATATAAGAATTTTTTACTTTTGAATCCGTTAACTCAGAATTCACCTTTTAGTTCATTTTTGAGCGTTCGTTTATCGTTTTCGACCGTTCAATACTCGTTTTCTTTGTTATAAGTCGGAATTCGACGATGTGACAATCCGATAATTTAGAAATATTTTAAAGTTTTAATTAAAGTATTTAAGGTTCAAAATTAGAACCTAGACAAAAAACTAGTGAATGCGTTTGATATTTTTAGGATGGAATTTTAAGGATTTCAAAATTTTGCGAAGGATTTAAGTGAATTATTCAGGATTAAGGGAATAAGTGAATATGTTCTGTGTATATGGTTGTTTATGTGTTCAGTATATGGTAAAGGGTCAAGGGTTAAGGGTTGACCAGATAAATTTTTATCAGTGTCAAACCCTAATATGATTAAGAATGTCAATGTTCTATTAGAAAACGCTAGCAATTGACAAGAAACCCTAAATCCGATTCTAGAAACCCTAATTTCAGTTTCGAGAATCCTAAACCCTAATTCGGGAATTTAAAACCCTAATCTGGAAACTTAAAGGATAATTATAATTCTTAAGTGATATTAATTATAATGTTAATTAGGGTAAAGCTTAATTATTTAGCAAACCCTAATTTCAAATTTATTAAACCATAATTTCGGGACTAGAAACCCTAATTTATAATTCGAAAAAATCTATGTGTTAATTTAATAATTTTAATGTTAATTAGGAAATATTAATCCTAATTTTCAAGTTATAAGTAATTAGAAAATTCTAATCTAATTACGAAATCTAATATCTAATTTAGAAAAATTATTTTTCTATTAGAAACCCTAATTCGTGGGTTGTAAACCATAATGATCAATTTTGACCCTAATTGCTTAATTAGTAATTTTAATTAGGAAATACTAATCCTAATTAGCAAGATTTAAATTATGAGTAAGAAATTTTAATATAATTAGAAAATTCTAATTATAATTTAGAAATATTAATTTTCTATTTTTGAAAACCTAATTTGGAAATTTTAGAAATTTTTTCTAAAACCTAAGGGTTCAAACTCTAAATTCTAAGAGTTCAAACCCTAAACCCTAAGGATTTGTATCAAAAGACCATTCTAGAATTAAAATTATATAGAAATGACCATTTTACCCTTTTAGCATTTCTTTAATGAGTTAGTGTGTAGATCGTGACCTAAATTGGGTGGGTGAACAAACCCTAGTCATAGCTCTAGATATGTGTCCAAAATCAGCCAATTTGACAGCAACATGCATTGCATTATTACATTTTTTAGATTAAAGAGAGAGAGACATGTACACTTTAATTCTCATTCTCTCCAAACTTTTCTCTCTCTTCTAAATCCGAAATCTGGAGTGGGAGAGAGTGATAAGATAAGCCAGTAACAGTTCTTAGCTTAGCAAGATCAGAACTTAAAGATCAGAAATCAGAATCAAAGCCTCAAAGGTATAAGAACCCTAAAATTTCGAAATTCTTAAATCTTGTGTTTTGATGTTAGTTGTTGGTTAGAGTTGTGTATTAGAGTGTCATTTGATGATCTGGGTTGTCAAAACCTAGATCCATATCATTTTGATGCTCGAAATTTGAGTTTTTAGAAATCTGGAATATGCTTGAAAAGTGGCCTGACAACCATATGTCAGAGGCCATAAATCATTATCTGTTAAGTGTTAGTGTTGTTTTATGTTATAGATCTATAGTATGCTATGTGGTCTTTGTTCTGAAGCTTGAACAGAGTCATATCATGCCTAGATCGTAACTTATGAGCAGTCAAAGGCCGTTGACCGTTCACGGAAACTGCCTTCTGGGCAACCCAGAAAATCCCCAGATTTTTAGAACACTCTGACAAGCTTTTCCAGGCTTTAGATCTCACGACGGTTTGTTAGTTTGGACAAGTTTTTGTTGTTATCTTGTAGACTGGTATGTTTACTACACATTCAAGGCTTTATAACACTTTGATACATAACAGGATTAAATCTATTGCTGGTCAAAGTAGCATTGACCGTCTGTTTTGTCAAAATTCTGGAAAACCCAGATCTTAAAGAACACGTTCCTAACAGGTAGTTTGACCGGCATAGATCTACTTCTGGTGATGTTGTAAGATGGATTTAATGCTATGTTAGTATACCCTGACACCTCTACTACACGTTTGAGTTCATAGATCACCCAAACCATTCTTAGAATCAACGATGTAAGGCTGCATAGAAGGACCCTTAACACTTCTTGAGTTTCTAGGCAACCCAGAAACACAAGAACAGCGTTGTCAGAAATTTTGGACGCTTGAATCTCTCCGTTGTGATATGCTATGACCATGAAATTTGTTAGTTAATGTAGTATTACATCCTTATGTTAGGTTTGTAATATTCATGAATGCAATCAAATTGCACAAGATAAGCGGAAACGTGAAAAATAGAGTTTTAAAAATTTACAAACTATATACCCGGATCATCCTTTATGCATAATTATTAATTAAACGAAAAGATATGAAGAATAAGAATCATACCCTTGAAGATTCAAGCTTCCTCAGGTACAAGTTCACCTCCAATCCTTTTCGCATCCAACTTGAATCCACCGGGTTTTGGTGCCTTCCTTTGATCAACGTTAGCCACACAAGTGTTTGGCCTCTAGAGGTGATCCACCAAGAAAGAATAAAGATTCAAGAAGATGGGTGTTTGGCAAAACCCTAGTTTTCTATCTCTCATAGAAAAGGAGCGTACTCTCCAACTATTGAAATTACGTCTGTTGTGAAAAAGTCAACAAAAACTCACTATCACCCATAATAAGACTCCTCTTATTTATAGATGTGGGCAACCCTCCTTAACAATTAATGAATTAGGCTTTATTTTAATTAATTAAACTCCTTTAATTAATTAGGCTCCTAACCTTATTAGGAACAATTAATTAAACTTTTAATTAATTAGCCTCCTAATCTTATTAGAAATAAATGAGAATACTTTTATTAATTAATTTCCAAAATCTTTTAAGAATTAAATAATAATAATAATAGTAATAATATTAATTAGACTCCTCTTATTAATTTATATTTAATATTTCTAAAATATTAAATAATAAATATTAAGCTATTTAATTTATTCTATCACCATAGATTAAATTAAATATACTTAACATATTATTACGATTATGCCATTAACTTCTTAAATAATTATTCTTCCTTTTATGGTGTGACCCTTTAGGTTCTCCATATTAAACCGGTTGTGAATAAATTTTATTCTACAATAGGATAAGCCTCCCTAGCGATCAATGACTTTTCAGATAATATAGATTTCAACATTAATCATAAAAGAACCTTTGAATAAATAGTTACCGTACAATTGAATCCTTCCACCATACAATGTCCCAATTAAATATAAGACATAGAATTATTGTCAAGTCTTATTTTATTTAATTATATGTATTTCAACTCTTAAATGCACAACACCAAATAATGCAAATTAGAAACTCCTTTCTAATTTTATTTTGCCTTGGCCAAGGACTACTAGGTTGTCATTTATCGAATCACATAGGATATTTCTCTTCTTTTACTAGAAGTGGTAGATTCTTTATTGATCATACATTATCTCCATGTACAACTTATTATACCCAAGCATACCCTTTGATATACCCTTAGGGTCTTAAGAAATAAGTCAAAGTATAACTCATTATACACAAGATACTATGATGATCTCAAGTCCAAGGATCACTTGTACTACTAACACTACATGAATTCCTATTTACAAGCAAGTAAAACTCCATTAGGTATTCCTTAGCGAGCCACGCTCAATGAACTTATTCTCTAATAAGCACCTACAAAATTGCTTTAGTGTCTCCACACAAATGATCATGAGATCAATCATCCTCATCCAATGAACAAGCAACATATGTACCAATCTATCCGGATTCATTAATCCCTAATTTAATAATCTAATGATTGGAAACTATTTAAGTTTTAAGCTTTCTATGAATTTAGATCTCACTAGAATGATCATCATCATTATTCTAAAAGCATTGCTTAAAATTATAGGTTTATCACATATTATAAAATAACATCATATAGATAATTAAAAGCCTTTAATAAATTAATACTTTTTATTAATAAATGAATAAGATTGTTACAAAGTATATGATTTTTCATCAAACATGTTTGGCTTGTGTGCATACTACTTTTAATCTCCCACTTGCACTAAAGCCAATCGCCATGGTATCTCATACCTTTCTTCTCTAAGTGACGATTATCATGCTGTTGGATAAGATTTAGTTAATGGATATGTAATGTTGTTCTTGAGAGTCCACTATCTCTATAGTGATTTCCCATCTTTCAATGATTCCTATAATCAAATGAAAGTGTCACAACACATGTATTGATTCAAGATGAAACTTAAGAACTATTCCTAGTTCTGTAATGAACTTTACATCTAAACAACCAACTTACAGCTTCATTTATAGCTATATACTTTGTCTTTATCACTAAACCATCAACTCTTTGTTGTTTGGAACCTTTCTAATTCACTGCACCATTGGTCAAGGTAACACTTTACCTTAAAGTGGATTTTCCGTCGTCTTGGTCTGTCTGAAAAAACTTGAGTCTGTTAAGCCCTCTAGTTTTAATTTAGACCCACCATCAAGTCCTGTACATTTCACTGCATACATGATAGTTACTCACGCGATCTCTCTTTTATGAGTCTATGGGGACTATAAAGAGAGATACACTACATGGTTCATCAACATGAGACATCTCTTAGAGTTTGTCATGCTAAACAACTTTAGCATCAAATGAATATACGTTCCTTGGGTTAAGTCGAGCATCCTCTTAAATCTATCTATATAGATTTGTATCTCCAATTAAGATACTCTTCCCAAATCATTTATGGAGGAATGTTTAGACAACTTTATCTTTACTGATTGTAGCATTAGTATGTCATTCCTTATCCGTAATATATCAATATATAATACTAGGAATGTCACGACGCTCTTTGTACACACTAGGTTCATTCTTATTTTTGATAAAATCAAACTCTTTTGATTTTTTTCATCAAAATGAATGTTCCAATTTTGAGAAACTTGCTTCACTCAATTTCTCTTAGTTCCTACAACTCTTATCTCATCGTATGTAATTGGATCATCATCTTCTATGATGTGTACCTCATCATCATCATCTATGATGAATCCATACCTCCTAGGAATCTTCAGTACTATTCCAGATTTACGATTCGGTTGTGGTACAATAGGTCTATCTACAAGTTCCTCTTATTTGACTTATAGTGTTTTGTGGTTCTTGAACTCTTCAAGATCTATTATCCTCCCACTAGCCCTTTCAATGATAAACACATTTATCTTAAAGGCAGCGTGTTTCGCAACAAACACCTTTTGTTAAGTAGAATTGTAGAACATATACCCTAAAATTACTTTAGGATGTCCCACAAATTTGTATTTATCAAATCTTGTCCCAAGCGTATCCTTTGAAGCCTTTTTCTCATAAGTTGGACAACCCCTTATCTTAACATACTTAAGATTATGAATCCTCCCTGTCCATAACTTTTATGGAGTCTTGGGGCCGGATTTTAAGGTTACCTTTTTCGTAGATATGCAGCCATTTCTAGGATATGATCCCAGAGGAATACTGGAATATCGATAAAATCATTATGGACCGCACCATGTCTAACAAGCTATGATTTTTCATTTCGGATACATCAATTAATTACTGCGTATTGGGAGGCGTCCATTATGAGAAAATTATTTGAGATGATCTAGAAACTTATTGCACAAGAATTTATTCCTTGATTTAATCAAAAGAATCTTAATACTTTGTCAATTTGTTTCACTTCTGAATTCTTTGAACCTTTCAAATAATTCACACTTGTATTTCAGCAAATACACACATTCAACTCTTTGAATGATCATCTCCTTTTTCTTATACTAGTTTGTTCAATTTGAAAAATTATTTTCATGTAAGTCAAGTATACAAAATCCATTAAGTAATATTCCAGTTCTATTATTATTATAAATAGAACAACAATTGTTCTTAAATATAATACCAAAGATTTCATTGTCCAACAACAAAATAGAAATAATGTTTCTAACAAGAACTGAAATACAATAACAACTTATTGACTTAATAAACTTGCCCGTAGGCAATGCTAAACTATAAGTTCCTATGGCTAATGTAGCAACCTTTGCTTCATTTTCCACACATAGGATTACTTGTCTTTGTTCAGCTTTCTACTTCTACTTGGTCCCTTCATAAATCTATATTTATAAATACCAAAGCGGTATCCAATACCCAAGTTGAACATTGACTTAAAGAAAAATTTATTTTAATCATGAACAAAAACTATATTTGTTACCGAAACTTCACTAAGCTTCTTTGGTTAGCCTCTGCAAGATGCTTCTCACAGTTTCTTTCTAGTGTCCAGGCTTATTACAGTGGAAGCAAACTCCTTTACTATCTGTATCAGTTTTGTTCTTATTATCCTTTATTTTGCCTTTCTATTTACCTTCTTTGAATCGTTCTTCTTTCCAGAAGATCCTTTGGCCCCTAACAGTAAGACATGGTATTTCTTGGTTGGAAAGTGACTCTCAACATTTTTCAACATGTTAAGCAAATCAGCGACGCTGATATCTAGCTTGTTCATATGAAAAATTCACAACAATTGTGAAAGGAGTCCGGGAGTGAGTGCAAGATCAAATCTTGGCACAACTCCCCATCCATGACAAAACCCGTTGTCCTAACTGTTCAATCAAATTGATCATCATTAGGACTTTTATCTGTACTGTAGTGTCATCGGTCATTCTAGATCGGAAGAGCTCCTTAGATATCTGATAACTATCAGTCCTACTTTTCTCACCATCAACTACTTGATGTGCAGGAATATAGTAGGAGCATCCATAGTTTCATGCTGACACTGAAGCTCATTACTTATGGATGCGAGCATGATTCATTGACCCTGCATCATCTTGCCACTTTCTAAAAGTAGCAATCTCTTCCTCAGAGGCATTGTCTGCAACCATTGCAGGGATAGGCGTATTAAGGACATAAGATAACTTTTAATCCGTGAGAACTTTTCTCAAATTCCTTAACCAATCCATTTGATTCGGTCCGATTAAATAGCATCTAATATGTTTCGCAGTGATAGTAATTTAGACATTATAAAATTATGTAAATGAATTTGTAATTAACAACATTTTAGCATACATTCTTTTATTAATTACCAAAATAAATTAGGTCTTATTTTAAATTGGTATCTCCCACTATTTTCTTTAAACTATATTATCCTCACTTATATAGTTCGGCAAAATCTAATTAAAGATTTGCTAGTGAGAATAAGGATCCCATTTCAAATGTGTATAGCCATGTGGTGACACAACAAACTATATATAAATAAATAGGTAGACAACTCTTGTCAATTACATCAACTATGTAACTCCTTGTATTTTATCTCTTAAATCATAATGGTTAAGTGTGTTCACATCTGAACTAAAATGCTTTAAGTTAAGTCCAACCTAGCACTCCATATATTCAAAAAAAAAATATTGTCCTTATGGTGACACAACAAAATAATATTGTTCAATTTTCTTTATAAGCATCAAATGCGATAAACTTAACATCTCAAAGAATTAAGATAAGCCTTGTGGTGACATAACAAACTTATAATAATTAATTGATACTCTATTATTTTTATCATGCTAGAAGGCGACGTTCGATATTCCAAATATTTTTGAACGCATTGGACTCAATATAAAATCTTTGAGGGGTTTGTTATTAATTTATCTCATCTTGTTTAGCACGCATGTACATATATATATAAAATACGCGTCATATTAATGAACATTCGAAGCATGTTTGCATAATATAATATATATATATATATATATATATATATATATATATATATATATATATATATATATATATAGTATAAGCATACACATATAGAATACTATATTCTACATGGATTGATTATGGACTTTTATTCTAGTTTGGTTCAATAGAGCCACCAAGTGAACCAAAAGGTCAAACCCTAGGGGTGAAAGAATTAATATTTAAATATAACTTTTACATTTAAACCCGGGCTCCATTACAAACGGGTCTTCAAGCGCTCCTTGCTCCTTGATCTCCAATTCTTCAAAATTAATTCTAACTATTCTTATTACAAAACTATTTAAAATAAATAGAAATATTGATCAGCAGTCAATGGGAAGTACATAGGAGGAAGATAGAATTTACATTAAGAAAAAATTAGAGAAGACGAGGTACGCAGACCCCATTTAATAAAACTCATACATTCATGCATCCAACTAAAATAAAATCCAATCACATTGGTCAATAATCCATAATCAATCCCATTTATTATCATACACATCACCATATGCATCAATAAATAACATTCATCTCATGAACAATAATCATTCAATATATATATTGATATCATTTAATGGGCAAATTTAGTTAGTATAAAATCTAATTTTGAATCAAAATAAACTCCTTTATTTTAATCTAAATTTAACTCAAAATAAACTTCTTTTATTTTAATTTATCCAGTTTTGAATAAAATAAACTATTTTATTTTAATCAAAATCTTTAATCAAAATAAACTCATTTATTTTAATTAATTATGGAATCTAATTCCAAGTAAAAAAAAACTCCTTTATTAAAGGAAACACGGATTCTTTTTCCTATTCACAAATAAACTCTTTTATTTTGAATAATATGAAATCTTATTCCATATATAAATAAACTCCTTTATTTAAGGAAACATGGATTCACTTTCCTATTCACAAATAAACTCCTTTATTTTAGGAAACATATAATCCAATTTTAACTCCAATTAGTTATCATGGAATCCAATTTCAACTCTAATTAGTTAGCATGAAATTCTAATTTTAAAATTAAAATAAACTATTTATTTTAATTATAAAATTATTAAAATTAATATATATATATATATATATATATATATATATATATATATATAATAACCGTACACATCAACTTTCCTGGATAAAGTATAACATTGTTTATCAACTTTCCCGGATGAAAAAGGTGGGCCTCCGTATATTATATATATATATAATATATAACCGCACCTTTATTATTTCATGCACATCCACGTTTTTTATGTTGACTATATATATATATATATATATATATATATATATATATATATATATATATATATATATACGGTCCGGATCAAGTGCATAACTCTTATCTTACTCACCCGTGCTCACCCCCCTTTAGGTGACTGTTTTGATCATACAACCGTCATCTATACTTTTAGCAACGGACAACATATAGCGTCGTTAAAAGTATAGACGACGGTTGTATGACCGAAACCGTCGCCTAAAGGGGGGTGAGCACGGGTGAGTAAGATAAGGGGTATGCACTTAATCCTTGTTCTATATATATATATATATATATATATATATATATATATAAAATAGTTAACATATATACTAACAATATATATTATACCGTAACAGTATATATATAAATTCCGTGCTCCTAGTTTGCGATTTATAGGCATTCGATAATTAATTATTTCTGCCTTTTTTTTAAAAATAAATTTTATACAATAAATTATGCCCAATTAAATTGTTTTAAACACATATCAATATACATATCAAATTAAAATAATTAATAATTCGCATAAAGGTTTGGCTCTGATGCCACTGTTAGGTTTGTAATATTCATGAACGCAATCAATTGAGCTTTATTTTAATTAATTAAACTCCTTTAATTAATTAGGCTCCTAATCTTATTAGGAATAATTAATTAAACTTTTAATTAATTAGCCTCCTAATCTTATTAGAAATAAATGAGAATACTTTTATTAATTAATTTCCAAAATCCTTTAGGAATTAAATAATAATAATAGTAATAATATTAATAAAGACTCCTCTTATTAATTTATATTTAATATTTCTAAAATATTAAATAATAAATATTAAGCTATTTAGTTTATTCTATCGTCATAGATTAAATTAAATATACTTAACATATTATTACGATTATGCCATTAACTTCTTAAATAATTATTCTTCCTTTTATGGTGTGACCCTTTAGGTTCTCCATATTAAACCGGTTGTGAATAAATCAATTAGAACAATTCTAATCTTATTTAAATAAATAAATTAAACAATTAATTTATTTAAATAAATAATATTTATTCTACAATAGGGATAAGCCTCCCTAGCGATCAACGACTTTTCAGATAATATAAATTTCAACATTAATCATAAAAGAACATTTGAGTAAAAATAGTTACCGTACAATTGAATCCTTCCACCATATAATGTCCCAATTAAATATAAGACATCAAATTACTGTCAAGTCTTATTTTATTTAATTATATATATTTCAACTCTTAAATGCACAACACCAAATAATGCAAATTAGAAACTCCTTTCTATTTTCATTCTACCTTGGCCAATAATGTCCCAATTAAATATAAGACATGGAATTACTGTCAAGTCTTATTTTATTTAATTATACGTATTTCGACTCTTAAATGCACAACACCAAATAATGCAAATTAGAAACTCATTTCTAATTTCATTCTGCCTTGGCCAACGACTACTGGGTTGTCATTATCGAATCACATAGGACATTTCTCTTCTTTTACTAGAACTGGTAGATTCTTTATTGACCATACATTATCTCCATGTACAACTTATTATATCCAAGCATATCCTTTGATATACCCTAAGGGTCTCAAGGAATAAGTCAAAGTAAAACTCATCATACACAAGATACTATGATGATCTCAAGTCCAAGGATCACTTGTACTACTATCACTACAGGAATTCCTATTGACAAGCAAGTAAAGCACCATTAGGTATTCCTTAGCGAGCCACATTCAGTGAACTTATTCTCTAATAACCACCTACATACTTACTTTAGTGTCTCCACACAAATAATCATGAGATCAATCATCTTGATCCAATGAACAATCAACGTATGTACCAATCTATCCGGATTCATTAATCTCCAATTTCGTAATCCAACGATTGGGAACTATTTTAGTTTTAAGCTTTTTATGAATTTAGATCTCATTAGAATGATCATCATCATTATTCTAAAAGCATTGCTTAAAACAATGGGTTTATCACATATTATAAAACAGCATCATGTAGATAATTAAAAATCTTTAATAAATTAATACTTTTTATTAATAAATGAATAAGACTGTTACAAAGTATATGTTTTATCATCAAACATGATTGGCTTGTGTGTGTACTACTTTCACCTTTCTACAATTATAACCCTAGTAGCTTCCCAGAAACCAACATGAATACTATTTTAATTTGAGTCAAACCAAGCCCCTCACTGACTGACTATGAACATTTTGGGTAGCTCAAGAACACTCAAGAACACCTATAGCGACGGGTCTGTCGCTATAGGGCCTTTTTGTAATTAATATTTTCCGAAAAGTATTTACTTTAATAAATAAATCGAAATAAATGGTATTTAATTATTAAAACTACAAAATAAATTCTGAAGAATTATTTTCAAGCCTGAAAAATAGTTTTTAATTATTTAGAGTATATTTCATAAATATTTAATATTTTTAGAATATAAATGATATTTAATTTATTTAATTATAATATTAAATAAATTATTAAAAAATAATTTTAATTCATGAAAAATCATATTATGGTATAACAAAATATTTAAACATATTTTTAGTGACTTTTAATATTTTGTGATGAATTTTATTAATTAATTAATTTTAATTATAATTAGTTTATTTAGTTAATATATTAAATAAATTATGGAAAAATAGAATTAATGTTTTATAAATCATATAAAAATGATTTAAGTGTTATAAAAATCATTTAAGTTATAAAATATAACTTTTGATATTTTGCCATGAAAATATTAATATTTTAATATTAATAGCAATTAACGGATAATGAATTTAAGTATTTAAAAATCATATAAAGGTAATTTTATAGTATTAAAAATATTTTATGATATTATAAATATATTATAATATTATGACATGTATTTTATTAATATTTGATAATAAATAAATATTAATGATAAAGAAATTATGTGGTATTTAATTTATATAAATACGTTATTAAGGATTGAAAAATATTGATAAATGATAATAATTATCTGAAAATTATTACGAGCTTACGAAAAATATTTCGACTGTTAATAAAATTATTTAAGTTAATTGTTAAACATTTAGTCAGAGTTTAATTGAACTTAGACTCGATAAAAGTCTGACTAGACCGTCGGGATGTCAGATTTGTGTCGGGTTCAACTCAGACTGCAATAGTTTGACTTGACACCGAGTCCTATGTGTGATATAGACTGATAGGGTTATGTGTTTTAGGTTATTCTATGTGTGTGTGTGTGTGTATATATATATATAATAGTATTATATTGTTATGATATTATTCTAATATTGGAGATCTATATTACTAATATTAGGTCTGTGACACTCCTAAATTCGGGTACTTCTATTTTCGCAGAATTTGGTGTTCACTGTGCAAATATCATCTATCTATCTACCCATAATAAATACAAACCATGCAATAGATAGAAATAAATCCTCCCCTTATGGGTTACAACATCTGAATAATAAATACAATCCCATGTCATACTAACCTTAAACATCTGTGCGGAAACATAAACAAATAATAAGTCTTAAACAACATCAAATCTAAATATCATTACTTAACCACATAATAACCTGTCTTCATTACTTGCTAATCTTGCCCTTGCAGTTACTAGTGTTAGGTTCGTTTGATCTTTCGTTCTTAAATGCAATGTTATTATTACGCAAGAGTGAGCACGATTGCCCACAAGTATAACAATATAACAAGGAAATAATAACATGCGAATAAATCAAAGGCTTCTGAAACATGAAAACTCAGCTTTTGAATCAAGAATGAATAACAAGAAATAAAAAAACTTTTGAGGGTCATAAGTCCTTGAACTATGTCTTAGGTTATCAAGGGTTATACTTGAAACCTTTAACAGTCAAAAGACTATGGACCTTTCTTCTCGTACTTAGGGGGATCAGCCCTTAGTATCATACTGTGCACAATATCTTAACGTTAGCGCATAAGTAATCCATTATACAGGGTTGTTCATCTCAGTTTGATATTAGAGTCCGCACCAAAGGAAGTTTGATTTGGATAATTCATCAAGGGTTCTAAAATTTAGAACGCTCATTAACTATGGACTAGTCGAATCATTAAGGGTTTGCTAGTCTAATAAGATTCACAACATCTAATATTTAAATCGAATAATAATTCCAAGTGATATACAATAGAATAATTATTGTATAACAACATCATGCTTTGAAAGATTAATGTATTTTTGATATAACAAAATGGACTTGAACAATAATAACGAGAATTTACTCGATGTAAAGAGACAACTTATAAACTCATATAATGATAACGAGTAGGGTTAGGAAACTTGCCTCGTGCGTAGATTACACGTTAATTTATACACGTTCCTTGATTTAATCCTACATATCATTTATGTTCACAATACCAATCAATTATAACGTAACTAATCATTGCATTTTCATTCTTTTTGTCTAACTCGACTTAGTCAACTACTACACTCATTGTCACATAATAACATTTCACGAATAATAAGCTCATAATGCACTCAATAATTCAATCCACATGCAATTATGTTATTGACATGTTAATAATATGTTTTAACATCTCACTATACTCTTAACATATTTTTATGTTCATTAGATTAGGTTAACATCACATTCATGGATTGAACACTTTTAAAAAAAAATTTGTTTCTGAACATTCTGGAGAGTGGCGCTGCGGCGCCACTGTTGTACTTGCTTTCGGCGCTGCGGCACGGTGGCGCTACAGCTGGACTTTTTGGCGCTATGCCGCGGGTATTAATGCACGAGATTGGCGCCGCGGCGTGGCGAACCAGTAACAGTTCTGCAATTCACGAAAAATTGCAGAACATAGCCAAAACCTCCAATTAAATTATTTCTACACGAATTTAGACGTTCCCATACATTATAATACTCATATAATCACTTCTTAACCTTTCTAGTATGCTTTTAACCAGTTATAACACATAATTTTGCATAATCAAAACATATAATTTACTGTTCTTGAAGGTTTTGAACATAAATCAAAAAATTTAACACTACGTATTCGTTATAACACCAGTTTCATCCATTCAAGTTTTGTTCTCTTTGTTTTAACATGCATAATTATATAAAAGTGTAAAATTTAGGAATAATATATGATTGACGCATTAAATTTGTGCGTAAGGGCCATATGGCCATAACTCTGTAATCATATACTGTGTAATATTATGAAACTGATGATATGGAACCATCTAATACATAGAAAAACACATTAAAACAACATATTAACACATATATGCACATAATTCTTACTCTTTCCAACTTACAAAGACTTTACAGAAAACTTGAAAGTCATTTTTATAAAAACTTAAACAACGTAATTAAACTGGGTTGAAGGAATTACCCAAAGCCTAGATTAGTAGGAGATGAATTCCTTCTCAACTTTTTTTCAATCAGAAACTCACAATCTCCTCAACAAATATCAATTTTTCTCTCTGAATTCTTTGACTCTCAAGCTGAACACTTAATTGAAAAAATACGTAAAACAAAACAAACTGATCATTTATGCGCACAGTTGAGGTCAGTTAATTCATACGTGGTTTAACTGCCCCCAACTCCTCATAAGGCTTGAAACATGAATAAACCTTCTAATTATTTTAATTAATCTCCTATACTATAGTTTAATAATGTCACACTCCTTTATAAAATAAATCCAATATCTTATTTAATTTAATTAAATAAAATATAATAATTTCTCATAAATCCACTTAGTCACATAATTAAATTTCTCATTTATTAATAATGTCAAATTATTTAATTTTTAATTAATTATTGAATTTATTAAAATACTGTTAGGCTTATTAAATATTTCTTTTAATACAATAAGCTCACATAATTACATACTTGAATAATAAATATTCTCCACATTAATATAGTAAATATAACACGTATAATTAAATTAATCTATCACGACTGCATCCATTAATTATTTAATCTAATAATTAATTCATCAAAAAATATTTATTTAATTCAATAAGTATTGAAAATTAAATTACAAAATGTCGATTGTCACATCTTTCCCCCTTAAAAGGATTATGTCCCCAGAATCACGACTCAATAATTTCGACCCGTTACAAGGTCTTCGGATAAAGCGTTATAAATTGCGTAGCGGTAATCAACAGTTAAGGAAAGTTTTACTTAACTCTACTAAGAGTCGTTTCATTCAGATATGTTTATGGTTAATCGTTGCTGATTGCCACGTAGAATTGTACTCTGTACATATTGCATGTATAAATCAGGTATGAAAGGCTGCTCACCTTCATTACCATTCGGTCCAGATATATTTGTTCATGTTTAATACTTGTTCAGTCAAAAGTTTGTTCGTGCTAATTCACAACTATATTGTTGAATTATAGCCAGCTTATTATTCAGACTCTTTCAATCATGATATGTCGTTAAATTATTGAACTTAAACTTGCTGGGCAACTTTCATGCTCACCCTTGCTATATCATGATAAACATTGCAGATAAGGCAAATGCGTTCGAATTCAGGAAAAAGGATAACACGAAGTTCAGCTTGGGATAAAATGTGTAGCTAATTTGTAATAGTATAGTTTGATAATAATGTTATTTGTTAGATAGTTTATAAATTTTGTATAAGTTAAGGTTACTCGATTTTGGGAAATAGTGTGTAAAGTGTATTGTATAAACAATTTATGTTTATATCTTCTACAAATATAGTAATAGTGATAGAATGATCGAACCGGATCCGCGGTGATTTGGGATCTCAAATTCGGGGCAATCAAAGTTGGTATCAAAGCTGTAGGTTATGAACCTTAGGTAGGAATACTTGAGACTAATAACCGCAGTGATTAGGATAAGTACTAACTCACATAGAGTTAGTTGGTCGGTAAGATTCAAAGACAAATCTCGACGAGTTATAAGATACAGAGTTCCCTAACTCTGATAATAAAGTTAAACAGTAGTGGTGAATAGATAGAGTCTAAAAGACTAAAAGTACAATGATAGGAGATTGTAAAACAAAACGATCATAGTATAAAAATGAATCGTAATATATATGACTAGATCACTCCGTGATCGGATAAGGTTTTAGTATGGAGAAGGATCAAGCGAATGATTGAACAGTTTATAGTAACATTGTTGGGTGTCAGTTGTACTATGAATTGGTACAGATTCAGAAAAAGATTATGAATACGAGTTGAATGAAATTTGTATTGAGAAGGGAGTTAAGATTAGGTGGGGATTTCAATTGAGGATTCTTGTCGGCAACTGAGTTGTATAATTCTTTGTGTGGGCGGGGAATTGTACTTGGTGTAATAACTACTTAGTTCTGACAATGATAATTATTGAAATGTTTGTGTCGCGCTATTTGATATGTACATGTTAAGAGGGTGATTCCTTTCTCATGTGTATAACAGATAGATAGGTCATAGGTAGAGGATATAAGGTTAAGTACGAGTTCTTAAAACTCATACTTATGTGACATTCTTGATTTATAGTTATATGAAATGTTTATGAACCCCTCAGTGAATGGACGCCAAAGGTCTGACTAGGACAAGTTCTTAAACTCATATAATTGTGGCAAGTAAATGAACTCATAAGTGTGGTTTGACGAACTAAGTATAGTTGTGTGTAAATGGAGTATTAAGAATAATAAGAATAGATAGACTGTTTAAGCACATGATTATTAGTGGACACATAAGTTTTCCAAAACTCTTAGCTATGCTAATTTTGACATCAAGCTAAATACGCACTATGTGCTTTTAAAAAAATAAAAATATGTAGACTCGTAATCATTTTTGAAACGGTTTAAAGTATAGTATATGCTACTTATTTCAGTTAGACGCAAATGATTTGAAATATCAAAATATATTTTATTTATCACTCATGTACCATGTAACCTAGTGCAGAGATGATAAAAAGTTGATGGTGTTGTAAATACAGGAATACTTAGTGTGAATTTGATCTAAAATCGTTGTTCCACTATTGTATGATGTGTTATGACAAAGTCATACAATGACGGCATCCTCAAACGGACTGTTAATACAGTACGGCATCATGACATCATTCTCAAAAATATTTTTAAAAATTTTAAATTGCCAACAGGGTTTGGCTACACCTAAATAATTCGATTGAATTGAATTATTGATAGAAGTCTATGTTATTCTATTCAGCTAGACTAATGTTTATGAAAACTCTATGAGTTCTTTGAAAAAATTCCTGAACCAAATTATTTTGGTGCGGATTATGCTAAAGAATGAGGCAAAAGTTTATGCGCCCAAGGCGGATAAGAGGAACAAATTGTTTCGACTAGCAGTACTTGACCAGTACAGGGCATATCGGGCTAATCACCCTTTGTGTCTGTAAGTTATGACGGTTTGCGGATGAATTTCCATATAACCTTTACGAAAATGACAAACAAATAGCCAATATGACTCCTCAGCAAAAATTTGAAAATTTTTACTCTTGTGAGTGGTGTATTAGGTAGCATGTGATAATGTGTGTGTGAATGGTGTATGGTGTAAGGTGTAAGGTAAATTTCGGGGACGAAATTTTTAGAAGAAGGGGTGAATGTGACAACCCAAGAATTTAGAAAATTTTTAAAATTTTAATTAAATTATTTAAGGTTCAAAATTAGAACCTAGACATAAAATTAATGTATGAGTTTGATATTTTTAGGATGGAATTTTGAGGATTTCAAAATTATGTGAAGAATTTAAGTGAATTATTCAGGATTAAGGAAAAAGTGAATATGTTCTGTGGATATGGTTGTTTATGTGTTCAGTATGTGGTTAAGGGTCAAGGGTTGACCAAATAAATTTTTATCAGTGTCAAACCCTAATATTATTAAGAATGTCAACGTTCTATTAGAAAACCCTAGCAATTGACAAGAAACCCTAAAACCGGTTCTGGAAACCCTAATTTTAGTTCCGGGAATCTGAAACCCTAATTTGGGAATTTAAAATCCTAATATGGGAACTTAAAGGATAATTATAATTTTTAAGTGATATTGATTATAATGTTAATTAAGGTAAAGCTTAATTATTTAGTAAACCCTAATTTCAAATTTATTAAATACTAATTTCGGGATTAGAAACCCTAATTTATAATTTGGGAAAACCTAAGTGTTAATTTAATAATTTTAATGTTAATTAGGAAATATTAATCCTAATTTTCAAGTTATAAGTAACTAGAAAATTCTAATCTAATTACGAAATCTAATATCTAATTTAGAAAAATTATTTTTCTATTAGAAACCCTAATTCGTGGGTTGTAAACCCTAATGATCAATTTTGACCCTAATTGCTTAATTAGCAATTTTAATTAGGAAATACTAATCCTAATTAGCAAGATTTAAATTATGAGTAAGAAATTTTAATATAATTAGAAAATTCTAATTATAATTTAGAAATATTAATTTTCTATTTTTGAAAACCTAATTTGGAAATTTTAGAAATTTTTTCTAAAACCTAAGGGTTCAAACCCTAAATCCTAAGAGTTCAAACCCTAAACTCTAAGGGCTTGTATCAAAAGACCATTCTAGAATTAAAATTGTATGGAAATGACCATTTTACCCTTTTAGCAATTCTTTAATGAGTTAGTGTGTAGATCTTGACCTAAATTGGGTGGGTGAACAAACCCGAGTCATAGCCCTAGCTATGTGTCCAAAATCAGCCAATTTGACAGCCACATACATTGCATTATTACATTTTTTAGACTAAAGAGAGAGAGACATGTACTCTTTAATTCTCATTCTCTCCAAACCTTTCTCTCTCTTCTAAATCCGAAATCTAGAGTGAGAGAGAGTGATAACATAAGCCAGTAACAATTCTTAGCTTAGCAAGATCAGAACTCAAAGATTAGAAATCAGAATCAAAGCCTCAAAGGTATAAGAACCCTAAAATTTCGAAATCCTTAAATCTTGTGTTTTGATGTTAGTTATTGGTTAGAGTTGTGTATTAGAGTGTCATTTGATGATCTGGGTTGTCAAAACCTAGATGCATATCTTTTTGATGCTCGAAATTTGAGTTTTTAGAAATATGGGAAATGCTTGAAAAATGGCCTGACAACCATATGTCAGAGGCCATAAATCTTTATCTGTTAAGTGTTAGTGTTGTTTTATGTTATATATCTATAGAATGCTATGTGGTCTTTGTTCTGAAACTTGAAACAGAGTCATATCATGTTTAGATCGTGACTTATGAGCACTCAAAGGCTGTTGACCGTTCACGAAAACTGCCTTCTGGGCAGCCTAGAAAATCCCCAGATTTCCAGGACACTCTGACAAGCTTTTCCAGGCTTTAGATCTCACGGTTGTTTGTTTGTTTGGACAAGTTTTTGTTGTTATCTTGTAGACTGGTATTTTACTACACATTCAAGGCTTTATAACACTTTAATACATAACAGGATTAAATTTTTTGCTGGTCAAAGTAGCATTGACCGTCTGTTTTGTCAAAATTCTGGAAAACCCAAATCTTAATGAACACGTTCCTGATAGGTAGTTTGACCGGCATAGATCTACTTCTGGTGATGTTGTAAGATGGATTTAATGCTATGTTAGTATACACTGACACCTCTACTACACGTTTGAGTTCATAGATCACCCAAACCATTCCTAGAATCAACGATGTAAGGCTGCATAGAAGAACCTTTAACACTGCTTGAGTTTCTGGGCAACCCAGAAACTCAAGAACAGCGTTGTCAGAAATTTTGGACGCTTGAATCTCTCCATTGTGATATGCTATGACCATGAAATTTGTTGGTTAATGTAGTACTACATCCTTACTACAATTATAACCGCAGTAGCTTCCCAGAAACCAACATGAACACTGTTTTAATTTTAGTCAAACCAAGCCCCTTAGTGATTGACTATGAACATTCTGGGCAGCTCAAGAACACTCAAAAACACCTATAGCGACGGGTCTGTCGCTATAGGGCCTTTTTGTAATTAATATTTTTTCGAATATTATTTACTTTAATAAATAAATCGAAATAAATGGTATTTAATTATTAAAAATACAAAATAAATTCTGAAAAATTATTTTAAAGTCTGAAAAATAGTTTTTAATTATTTAGAGTATATTTCATAAATATTTAATATTTTTGGAATATAAATGGTATTTAATCTATTTAATTATAATAATAAATAAATTATTTAAAAATTATTTTAATTCATAAAAAATCATGAAAAATAATATTATGGTATAAGAAAATATTTAAAGATATTTTCAGTGACTTTTAATATTTTGTGATGAATTTAATTAATTAATTAATTAATATTAATGATATTTAGTTTATTTAATTAATATATTAAATAAATTATGGAAAAATAGAATTAATGTTTTATAAATCATATAAAAATGATTTAAGTGTTATAAAAATATTTTAAGTTATAAAATATAACTTTTGATATTTTGTCATGAAAATATTAATATTTTAATATTAATAGCAATTAACGGGTAATGAATTTAAGTATTTAAAAATCGTATAAACGTGATTTTAAAGTATTAAAAATATTTTGTGATATTAAAAATATATTATAATATTATGACATTTATTTCATTAATATTTGATAATAAATAAATATTAATGATAAAGGAATTATGTGGTATTTAATTTATATAAATATGTTATTAAGGATTGAAAAATATTGATAATTGATAATAATTATATGAAAATTATTACGAGTTTATGAAAAATATTTCGACTGTTAATAAAATTATTTAAGTTAATTGTTAAGCGTTTAGTCAGAGTTTAATTGAACTTAGACTAGATAAAAGTTCGACTAGACCGTCGGGATGTCAGATTTATGTCGTGTCCAACTCAGACTATAATAGTTTGACTTGATACCGAGTCCTATGTGTGTTATAGACTGATAGAGTTATGTGTTATTTGTTTAAGTTACTTTATGTATATATATATATATATATATATATATATATATATATATATATATATATATATATATAATAGTATTATATTGTGACGATATTATTCTAATATTGAAGATCTATATTACTAATATTAGGTTTTCAGATAAAGCGTTATAAATTGTGTAGCGGTAATCAACGGTTCAGACAAGTTTTACTTAACTCTACTAAGAGTCGTTTCATTCAGATATGTTTATGGTTAATCATTGTTGAGTGCCATGTAGAATTGTACTATGTACATATTGCATGTATAAATCAGGTATGAAAGGCTGATCACCTTCATTACCATTTGGTCCAGATATATTTGTTCATGTTTAATACTTGTTCAGTCAAAAGTTTGTTCGTGCAAATTCACAACTATATTGTTGAATTATAGCCAGCTTATTATTCAGACTCTTTCAATCATGATATGTCGTTAAATTATTGAACTTAAACTTGCTGGGCAACTTTCATGTTCACCCTTGCTATATCATGATAAGCATTGCAGATAAGGCGAATGCATTCGAATTCAGGAAAAAGGATAATGCCAAGTTCAGCTTGGGATAAAAAGTGCAGCTAATTTGTAATAGTATAGTTTGATAATAATGTTATTTGTTAGATAGTTTATAAATTGTGTATTAGTTAAGGTTACTCAATTTTAGGGAATAGTGTGTAAAGTATATTGTATAAACAATTTATGTTTATATCTTCTGCAAATATAGTAATAGTGATAGAATGATCGAACCGAATCCGTGGTGATTCGGGACCTCGGATTCGGGGCTGTCATAGACGATTCTTGCGTCCACGACTCTTAAATACCTTATCTCACATGTTGACAATGGAAACCAACGTTTACAAGTCACACGACAACTTTTGACCCTTAATCCGAGATTTCTACATTTTCGACGTTTAACGTCTATTTTCACAAAATTTGCCATAACTTCGTTACTCGTGTTCTATAAGCCAAATCAAATGGAACACTCCATTGATTCATCATCTACATCCTAACCAATCAATATGCACATACCTTAGCTATAATGGTTTTCAAATCGTCCTATTATAACTAAGTTCACGTTCATAACTTTCTTCGATTTTTACTTACGTAATTACTTACAATTTTTTTTATTCGATCATGACTTATCAATGGTTCATTACTAACAGTCATCCTTATTCCTCCTCACTAAACATGCTCCACCAATCTACGATTCTCTATGAGAAAGAAATCAAAAAAGATTAAGATTAATGTTTACGGGATATTACCTTTGTCGTTCTTCACGTTCTTGATAAGCGTCTTATGTTTTGCTTGGAAGTAATTTGATTACTTGATTCTAGCTTTTCTCTATCTCAATATATGTATTGGAAAAGGTTTGTAAATCACAAAAAGTTTAACTTAAGCTTTATATTTATAGGAAATCAAAATGGGGGCAAAATGGTCATCCTCCCCCACCTCCTTACTATTCACTACTTTATCACCAAGTAAAATACTTGGTGATCAAGTAGTTCACTTTACTTGGCCACCAAGTGGCCAGCCCACCTCCTTGGATCATCCCATGGGTTGCCCCATGGGTTTTACCCATCCTGTGACCCGTCGGTTCGACCCGCGGTTTAATTTCTTGGATTGGCTTGTCTTAACTTAATATTGGGCCTTGACTTGGGTTTAAACACATAATTCTTTGGGCTTGCTTACTCAATTACTTGGGCTTGGTATAATCCAAAACCAATTGGATTATGCTAAGTCCTAAACTCTAAACCCATTACACAAATCGTATTCTACACGTATAATTTACGTATTCTTTTCGTATAATACTCATACGACATTCGTATTAAATCTTCATATTATACATCGTACTATTCTTCATACCATACTCCTATTCAAACTATTATAATACTCGTATCTTATACGTATAATAACCTAAATGATTATACGCATTTCATTCCCCTTTCGAAAATCTCTTTTATCAACCCTTAGGTTTTAAGTCCGAAGGCGAAAACTTCGTTTGCCATAAATGAAATATTATTAAATAATCTAAGCTCCGAACGAAATCGGATGAATAGTGTTTTTACGAAAAATTCTCGAAAAACCTCATTTTTGTCTTGATAAAGCAAAACAATTAATCCTATCACATAGCCAGAATACTAACCACATCCACATATTCTAGGTCATAGAAAGACCTTTGAATATCTTACTCACATAATACATCCATTAAATTCATTTAATTCACATAATCAAATAAAATTTAATTCATTAAAAATCCGAAATTCTCGGGCGTTACAACTTTAATCACCTGTCTTCACTTGAACCACCAAAGATTATAGTTAAATTCACAATTCATGTAAATCAATAGTTTCTCCTTGCTACAAATGTTTCATAGAACGTTTACTCAATATCCTTACCCCAAAGACCAAAGATATTCCAATGTAATAACAATGATCATACCAATCAATTTTTAATTTAGGGTTAAAACCTAAGGTTCTCAAAAATCAATTTTCTAATATTTTTAATTTAGGTTTTCAAAATAGAAAAATTAATATTTCTAAATTATAATTAGAATTTTCTAATTATATTAAAATTTACTAATCATTATTCAAGCTTGCTAATTAGGATTAATATTTCCTAATTAAAAATAAAATTACCTAATTACCAATTAGGGTTTCTAATGAAATAATTAGGGTTTAAAACTTTAAAATTATGCTTTTCTAAATATTTATTAGAATTTCCCTAATTAGATTATAATTAATACACTTAAGCCTTTAAGCCCCTAAATTAGGGTTTTTCATATATCGAGTTATGGTTTCGAATTCCCGAAACAAAACTTAGGGTTTCCAGAACCGGTTTTAGGGTTTCTTATAAATCGTAAGAATTTTCTAGCTGAACATTGACGTTGTTAATATAATATTAGGGTTTGACACTAATATAACTTATTTGGTCAACCCTTAACCACATACTGTACACATATAATTACCATATTCACAGAACATATTCACTTATACCCTTAATCCTTAATAATTCACAAGAAAAAATTTTAAATTCATAAAATTCCTTCTCGAAAATCTCAAATCTATTCACTTATTTTCTATCTAGGTTTATTATTTAACCTTAATTCAATATTTTAAGATTTAAATGATTTTCTAAATTCTCGGGTTGTCACATCAGATGCCTAGAGAGGAGGAGCCTTGAGATATTCAGGTAGTATGGGAACGACTGGTTCCAAGGGAGTTATCTCCATTGGTCACAATGGTTGAGCAGGAGGGTTTACCTGATGAGGAGGCTGAGGAGACAGATGAGGAAGACCCTGTGGAGCTGCCTCAGATGTATGAGGATGAGGAAGAGGAAGAGTTTCCACCAAACTCTATCGCAACTCATATGTACGATGAAGTATACAACCGCAACATTGAGCTTCATGATAGAGTCGAGGAGTTAGAGGAGATAGTAGCTGAACGTCAGACTTTGATGCCGTAGAAGGACGATTAGATCCGGGATCTGGACGAGCGTCTGAGTAATGTGGAATGGAAGCTGAATCACACAAAAGGGGAGAATGAGTAGTTGACAGAGGAGATTGCGAAGCTGAAGGACAAATTAAAGGAAGAATCCGCCAAGAGAGCAAGAGTCGAAGATGCGTATGAGAAAGCTTCTCAGCGTGTAGACGGAGCAGAGGGAGAGGTACAAGCAAAGAAGATCAAGATGGAAGAGATGAATGGCATTTTCAACACCGTGATAAATCGAGCTCAAGACCGAGTTATGTATTATCTAATTCAGTTTGAGACACTGCCATGGTATATGTTAGATCGCAGAATAATGGTCCGTATTATAGAAGAGGAGTGTCGTAAGGCTATGCAGCATTATAGTAGGTCATCGTAGAGAATGTAATTGTTATTTAATTAATTAATAAATAAGATGTAAATCCCAAGTGTTATGTAACCAATGAGATATTATGATGATGTTATCCTACAACTTTAGTAGTTTAGGAAAGTGATGTATATTGTGACGCCCCCAAATCCGGGTATCTTTCAGCCCAACAGATGGTGCTACACAATACTATCAACTATACATTCATTCCATTGAAACAACATCAAAAAGAGTGTATCAACTACATTTTTATTACAATAATAATAAATTCTTTCCCAGGTTCAGTTAACTAATACATTCTTTGCTTACCATAATATAATTCATACAAACATACTAGTCTATTACAGGATAAACTAATTATTCATCTTCACTTTGTCTTTATGTTTACTAGAACCCTCAGTTCGTTCGGTCTTAGCTGCAATCATATAATTCAAACAAGGAGTGAGCATAACTAGCTCAGCAAGTCTAACAATGTATAATATAAATACCACGTCGGGAATCATATGATTTTTCTTCTATAACTGAACAAATAGTTGTGAAGTACTATTAAACACTGAATAGCACTTCTCATCTCATAAAACAATTTCGAAGTACATATAGTGACTTAGAAATTCTGAGTAGGTCAAAAAACCATGAACATTCTCTTTGATTTCTATTTATAAAAAGGACAACCTGGCACTAAGTCCGTAAGTCCGATATATCTTACGAGCACATCTAGGTGATCAGCCTATAGTACTCTATATTGATCAACATTCATCCGTTAAACGTATTCACATTTAAGTTTTGGCAACCTCGCGTGCCCATCGAATAATCGATGTAAAATACATTTGTTTATTCATACTCAGGCTTACCTTGAATTCGTACCAAACAATTGGCGTAGGATAGCGTTAATAATTTTATATTGAATGACTTGTAAATAGATTAATCAACTCTTCCAGATTAGTCTAGCCGAGGTAAAACTGGAATCGACCCTTTTGTAAAATAATTCATGCATCTCATAACATGAATCACAGAAAACTTGGCTAACACGAAGGTTAGACAAGCGTTAAGAAAACTTGCCTTTAAGCGTCTTCAAATAAATATTCAACAATTCTTGGTCTTACAGTGTCTACATGATATATTCAAATAGCACAATGAAATTAGCTACCAAATAATTTAATCACATTGCTTTTACCAACTTCTTTCTCTTCTATAACTTAACTAAATTTATTTCATTAATACAACTCGTTTCGAGTTACTTATCCTTCTTCACGGCTTATTAACGTGCTTACGTTACTAAACTAACACTCATTAACCATTGGTTAAGTATCATTACAATTGATTACGGTTTAACTTCTTACACTTTACGTTCTTCGTTCAATTACTCATTAAACAACATTAAATTCCTAAAGTCATCACCGTATGTGCGATTTAGGAATGGTCTTATCATGATCATTAATTATATATATGTTCCATACTTGTCTTGCAAACCATTGGGTTCACAATCAACTTGGTTAACAATTTTCCATTACCGGCGCTGCGGCGCCAACCTCAAGTATAACATGGGCGCTGTGGCGCCACTTCACATTACTCAAACCCCGGTCTCGGCACTGCGGAGTGAGACTCATGCTTGCGAGTGGCGCTGCGGCACTACTATGCAGTGGCCTCTCCCCTCGCCCCTACGCTGCGACGCGAGTTCTATACACTTGCGCGGCGCTGCGGTGCCAACCCTTAACCCTTAAGAAATTTCTAATTTGATTCTTTCCGGACTCGTAACTTGGTCATTATAAGTTGAAATTGGCTCGTTCAAAAGCCATTATCTTACATATCTCATATACTTCGATTTCATTTGGATAAAAGTAATTTTTAAATCCGTTAACAATGAATTCACTTATTAACTTTTTATTATGCGTTCGTTTAATACTCGTGAGTGTTCATAACTCGTTTTCTTAGTTTTAAGTCGAATTTTGACGATTCTTGAGTCCACGACTCTTAAATACGTTATTCTACGATATGCCATTGAAAACCAAGGTTTTCGAGTTAAGTGAGAACTTTCGACTACAATTCCAAAAAATCTGGGATTTCAACGTTTAACGCTTAATCTCGTAAATTTCGTCATAACTTCGTTACTCGAGTTTTATATGCCAAATCAAATTGAACAACTTCATTGATTCATCATCTACATCCTAACTAAACAAGATGCGTATAACCTATGATGGTTTTCAATTTGTCCATCAACAACCAAACAAACGCTTATCGGTTTTCTTTGCATAAAATTTCTTAAACGCTTATGATTCTTAATCATACATGGCTTATAATGTTTTAATCCACTATTAGCCATCCTTATTACTCCGGAAGAGACATGCTCCACCAATTCATACTTTTCTAGGAAAAAGAAATAGAAAAGGATCAAAAACTAGGGTTTACATATTATTACTTTAACGTTCTTCGCGTTCTTGATAAAGCTTGTATACTTTGCTCTTAACTCCTCTTGATTACTTGTTAAAGCTCTATTTATCTCTCTCAATATATTATCTAGAGTTGGTGAAACAATAAAATGATCCAACCTAGCTTCTCTTATATAGGAAAACCTAATGGAGGGCAAAATGGTCATTAGGTCCACCTCCTTACTATTCACCTCCTTACTATTCTATTACTTAGCCACCAAGTAAATGTAATATTTAAGAAAATAAATAAATTAAATAAAGTGGTGTTTAGGTCTAATTTATTAATTAAATTAGATGTATAATAATTTATTAATCATATGTATTATTATAATTATAATTATTATAATTACTATTATAAGTTATTTAAATTAACTAAACTAAAGTTATTTAAATTAACTAAAGTGTGACAAAAGTAACTATAAAATATAATACTATTAAAATAATCTAGTTTGGGGGAGTAGGTGGTAGCCAAACAAGGCCTTGTGGCCTTTGGCTTATCCAACTGACGCCTTTTTGTTTTTTTAATTAATAAGTACATGGGAGGTAAGGCCCTATCAATTATATTATGCGTCTTATTTTTTCCTAATGGCTAACTAAGAAGAACAGAGAGGTAGAGAGAAAGAATACAGAGAATTGAGAGTTGAAGAAGGAATAGGATTGAAGAGAATTTGCTAGAACCTTGTTAACATCAAATGGTTAAGGTATAATATACCCCTAATTCTAATATTTAGTTTTTTTTGTAATTTTCTATTCTATGGAAATTGGGTTTTGTTGAATTGTTGTAGAAGATGTTGTTTATATGTCTGTATTCTCTTGCTAAATCTGTTAGTTATCCTATATAGTTCCATGTTGGTGTTCAAATACATCAAATTTGGGTTTGTAGGGAGAAAAGTAAATAAAAGTGTATGTTTATGAAAAATAGATTAAGAAAGTACAAAATTTCGTGTTTAATACGTATGATAATCTGTAAATTTATGTTGGATTATGTTAGCATGTTAAGAAACGAAAGCGGCGTAGTTTGAATTATGTCAATTGATTAAGAAACGAAGTCGTGGCGATCAATTTCGCTAAAAGTGTGAAAATTGAAGAAATTTGAGATTTTGATCCTTCAAAATTTGAATATATAAAGTGTTTATGTTGTTAATATGTAGTATTGCATGTTTATAGATGATATCACAAAATTTAGATGTTGAGTTTTTTTGAAATTCGATGGAATTGGTTTGAGTTGGTGTGACTGGTGCAATAACAGAGCTGCTGCAAGTTTCTGTCTGGGCGTGGCGCAGCTGCGCCGTTACCACAGGTAGAAACGGCGCAGCTGTGCCGTAGGCCTTCTGTGAATCTGTAGCAGCGTAGCTACACTGGTGCCAAGGCTTGGGAAAGCGCAGCTGCGCCGTGCCCTGAGCTTAGGCAGAGAGTTCTGTTTGTTTGTAGACCGTGGTATGTGGGCTTAAGCTCATTTGGCATGCATGATAAAGATGTTTAACATAATGTGGACTACAATAACAGTTGTTGGTATGATGTAATACCAAAATATGGAAATTTTAAGTAGTCATTTGAATAAGTTATGTAATGAAACCAAACGTGATGTTTTTAAAAGTTAAAGGCAAATGATAAGGTTTATGTTAGTTTATAATGTAATTTCAGACCCGTTAAGGATATTAACCAACATGATTAGAAGCTAAGCTAAGGTTATGACTTAAATGGTGGTTTAAACCCCTAAAACTAATATTCATACAACTAATTGTTGTTACGATTTCAATGATATATGTAGGGTAATTGGCGAATATTATTACTTGTGTATCTTACATACAAGGCAAGTTCCTTATCCTAAACTTTTATTGAGCTAGTTTCCTCACTTCATTCTCTTTATAAGAATGCAAGCTTTCTATTCCTAAATTATCATTGTACAAGTTTCTAAATTCCATGTTAAAGTTGAGCAAAAGTAATCTATCTTATGTATGATTGTGCAAGCTCTTGTAACCTAATTCGTTACATCGAGCAAGTTTCACTTTCCTTAATATTATTCAAAGCATATATTGCTCTAATACATCAATTCAAAGGAGAATGTTCTAACTCTTTTGAATATAGCACTTTGCATGTATATCATGTTTACTCAATTATATATTGTTGTTATTTGATCTTTGATCTTGATAACCTTGTTGAATTCTATATTGTTGTATTAAACTTTCAGGTAGTAAGCAAACTCTTATTGATTGAACACATCTATTATGGAATAGTGTTCTAAAATTCTAGAACGACTGATAAGTTAGTTCCGAGCTAAACTTTCTTTAGTGCGGAAATTCTAAATTCAAACTAAGACGAACAACCCTAACATAGAGGATTTTGTACGTATAACGTTTAGATGTGTGTGCACAATACATGGTACAAAGGGTTGATCCTCCTAATTACGTTAAGAAGGGTTTGTATAGTCTAAGTGACTGTTAAAGTTGGGGTAGTAATACCTAATCACCGGGGACATAGTTCGTGGTCTTAAAACCCTCAATCATTAAAGTTCAAAATTGTTTTCTATTTTTGATTCATAGAACAAGTTCATTATTTTTAAATATTTGTTGTTCACTCTCATGTTGTTATCATTACTACTCTTTATATTAGTGAGCAATTGTTTGCTCACTCTTGCATTTAACATTGCAGCTAAAACTGAGAAAGTTGATGAGCCATCTACTAGCAAATGAAACGGCAAAATGTCCAAGTGTTGAAGACTTATGAGAAATTTATTTAAATAAATTATGTTATAAGACTTATTTTATTTTATGATGTATTCCACAAACTTATGTAATAATTTTAAGGTTAGATTACCTGGGATTGTTTTTGTGATGATGTAACCCTTTGATGGGAAAGATTATTGTTTAAGTAATTTTATGTCTTTATCCTTTATTATGGGTAGTTAGATGTAATTATTTTTGATAGTGAGCACCAAATTCTGTGGGAATGAAGTACCCGAATTTGGGGGTGTAACAAAAATGGAAGTTTTTCGAGAAGTTTTTGTAAAAACACTATTCATCCATTTCTTGCTCGGAGATTAAGTTTGAATTTCTGAGAAACGCGTAATGATAGAATACTAAGACGTAATGGAATATCCAATAATATTTCAGTTATGGCAAACGAAGTTTTTGCATGCGGACTTAAAACCTAAGGGTTGGGGAAAAGTGAGTTCCGAGAATTTAATGGCTACGTATAATGATTAGAGTTATTATACGTGAGAAATACGAGTATGATACTAGTTATTATACGAGTATAGTATGAAGATTATTACGACGTATAATACGAATATCGTACGAACTGTATACGAAGAAAATATGAGAATTGTACGAGTAGTTCTTAATAGACTTTAGTAAGTGGACTTTGTCATTTCCAATTGGACTTGGATTATGTTAAGCCCAATAAGATATTATGGCAAGCCCAAAGTTATGTTAATGCAAGCCCAAGCTAGGCCAATATGAATTTATGCTAAGGCCCAAATTAAGAAACTAAACCGTGGATCGAACCGATGGGTTACCGGATGGTTAAAACCCATGGGTTCCTTAAAGGTTACTTCCTAAGGTTTTCTCCACCTAAGGTTCATAACCTAATGCTTTGATATCAACCTTTGACACCCCCAAATTCGGGTACTTCATTCCCACAGGATTTGGTTCTCACTATCCAAAACAATTACTTTTAACTACCCATAATCAAGGATAATTATGTAAATTAAACAGCTTAAATAATAATCCATCCCTTTATAGGGTTACATCAACGTAAATTAACTCCCAGGTAATCTAACCTTTAACTATTACATAAGCTTGCAGAATACATCACAAAATAAGTTAAGTCTCATAACATAAGTTCAGTAAATAAAATTAAACAGATCTTCATCATTTGAACATCTTGCCCTTGCCTTTGCTAGAAGACGGTTTATCAACTTTCTCAACTTTAGCTGTAGTGTTAAATGCAAGAGTGAGAAAACAATTACTCACTAATATAATGATGACAAAAAAATAATAACATAGGAGTAAGCAATGAATATTGAATAATTAAGAACTTGTTCTTTGAGTCAAGATTAGTAAACAAGTTCGAGGTTTATATCTGAGGGTCGAGGGTCTTTAAGACCATGAACTATGTCCCGAGGTTATTAAGTATTTCAACTTCAATCTTTAATAGTCATTAGACTATACAGACCTTAACTTTCTTACTTAGGAGGATCAGCCCTTCGTACCATGTATTGTGCACAAATATCTAAATACTAACACGTACATAATCCCCTATATTAGGGTTGTTCATCTCAGTTTGACTTTAGGATTTTCACACTTAAGAAAGTTTAGTTTGGAATAGTTTAACAGTGGTTCTAGAATTTTAGAACACTCATCAATTATGGATTAGTCCAACCAATAAAGGTTTATTTGCTATTCGAGGGTTCAACTCAATAATATAAGATTGAACAATAATAATTAAGTCGAACATTGAATATCAACAATATACGATTGAATAGACATTACATATACATAGTGTTACATCCAAAAGAAATAGAAAATCTCATTTGAAACAATGAACTTGAACAGTTTATACTTTGAAAAGCAAGAAATAAAAGTTAGGAACTTGCTAAATAAAAGTTGTGGAACTTGCATAACGATATCAAGTTAAGGATCTGAAACTCGCTCAATGTAAAAGAATTAGAATACAAGAGCTTGCATAATAAAAAATTAGGGTTAGAGAACTTACATTCATAATAATGAGAATGAGGTTAGGAAACTTGTCTCGTGTATAAGCTACACAATTACTACAAACGTTCGCCAAGTACCCTACACATACCATTAAGATCACAATACCAATTAGTTATATTAACACTTACTTTATTGGTTTACTTTTCATTTTTAGTCAAGTCTACAATCTTTAGCTTAAAACCCGATTATCCTATTCATTCACATACCATGAATCTGAACTCCTAATTATATAACAGTACCCGACATGGTGATTGCAAAACAACTTCAATTCTCATGACATCTCATCACGGACTTTCACAACTTATTAATTCATAATCTATAGTTTCAATGTTGTGATTACAATATGTTATTACGTCTTATAACATGTTCTAGGTTCCATTACAATCATTAAAGTAGGTTAAACCAACATTTCCCAACTATACTGTTAAGAATTCCTTACTGGGTATGTCTGACCACTGGAGCGGTCACGCCATGGATACAGATTATACACAATCTATAACAAGTTTATAGATTATACTCAAAATTAAACACCAATTTTGGCCTCAAATAAGCCACTTTTGTACACATAAAACACTATTATTGAAATTTTCTTCTTCAAACCAATTTCCATGAATTAATCACTAAATACTACTTATGTACGATAATTATCAGATTTATATTCATATAATCAACACTTTAAACTTCAATCCAACAAAATCAATTATAGAGAACTAAAATTACAAAACTAAAACTTGAAAATTTAGGAATGAATTATACCTTGAATTTCCTACTAGCAAGATGATAGAATGGCTTGCCAAGAACCTTCTTCCTCCCCTAACCCTTCTCAATTTACAAAGTTTACTCTCAATTTCTCTCTAACCCTCTGTGTTTCCTTCCTCTCTATATTCTCTGTGTTTCTTAGCCTTGGGAAAAATACGCATATAAGTAAATTGATATAGGCCTCCCACGTTCATCAGTTAAAAAAAATAAAGCGCCTTCCATTTATATTATGCCAAAGGTCACAAGGTCATGTTTGGCTACACCTTAAATTAGGATTTTAGTTTATTTTTATATTACTTATGTTATATAGTTCCATTTGTCACACATTTTTATTTAATTAATTTAATAACTTACAACTACAATTATAATTTCTTTCCCTTGTAATTATATTTATACTTAACAATTTATTACATATCTAATTTAATTATTAAATTAAACTAGAACATCATTTTATTTTATTTAATCATTTCCTTAAATATTAAATAATTTATTTAATTTGATTATTTCGTTAAATTTTATCTTTAAATCATAAAATTATTACTCATTAATTTAATTATTATTACACATTTTAACTAAATTATTACACCACAATTTAATCAATTATTTATTTATCTATATAAATAAATCATTTAAAATATTTATTTAATTCAATAAATATTTTTAAATTACATAAAAATTCTCGGTCGTTACAGTGCTACTGTGCAACAATGCGTATTACTGTTCTTTTATCACCGGATATTTCAACAGTTTAATGGTAAAAGTTTTGCCGTTATTCTATGAAAATATTATTTTTCTCATTTACAATATCCGATAGTTATTCTGTTGTGGGGTCCACCTGAAAGTAGTATGCACACAAGCCAATCATGTTTGATGATAAAGCATATACTTTGTAACAATCTTATTCATTTATTAATAATAAGTATTAATTTATTAAAGGCTTTTAATTATCTACATGATGCTGTTTTATAATATGTGATAAACCCATAGTTTTAAGCAATGCTTTTAGAATAATGATGATGATCATTCTAATGAGATCTAAATTCTTAGAAAGCTTAAAACTAAAATAGTTTCCAATCATTGGATTACTAAATTGAGGATTAGTGAATCCGGATAGATTGATACATATGTTGCTTGCTCATTAGATGAGGATGATTGATCTCATGATCATTTGTGTGAAGACACTAAAGCAAGTATGTATGTGGTTATTAGAGAATAAGTTCACTGAACATGGCTCGCTAAGGAATACATAATGGGGTTTTACTTGCCTATCAATAGGAATTCCTGTAGTGATAGTAGTACAAGTGATCCTTGGACTTGAGATCATCATAGTATCTTGTGTATGATGAGTTATACTTTGACTAATTCTTTAAGACCCTTATGGTATATCAAAGGGTATGCTTGGGTATAATAAGATATACATGGAGATAATGTATGATCAATAAAGAATTTACCACTTCTAGTAAAAGGAGAGAAATGTCCTACGTGATTCGATTAATGACATCCAGTAGTCCTTGGCCAAGGCAGAATGAAATTAGAAAGAAGTTTCTAATTTGTATTATTTGGAGTTGTGCATTTAAGAGTCGAAATACATATAATTAAATAAAATAAGACTTGACAGTAATTCCATGTCTTATATTTAATTGGGACATTGTAAGGTGGAAGGATTGAATTGCACGATAACTATTTATTCAAAGGTTCTTTTATGATTAATGTTGAAATCTATATTATCTGGAAAGTCGTTGATCGCTAGGGAGGCTTATCCCTATTGTAGAATAAATATTATTTATTTAAATAAATTAATATTTTAATTTATTTATTTAAATAAGATTAGAATTGTTCTAATTGATTTATTCACAACCGGTTTAATATGGAGAACCTAAAGGGTCACACTATAAAAGGAAGAATAATTATTTAAGAAGTTAATAGCATAATCGTAATAATAAGTTAAGTATATTTAATTTAATTTATGGTAATAGAATAAATTAAATAGCTTAATATTTATTATTTAATATTTTTAAAATATTAAATATAAATTAATAAGAGGAGTCTTATTATTATTACTATTATTATTATTTAATTCTTAAAGGAGTTTGGGAATTAATTAATAAAAGTACTCTCATATATCCTAGTTAGATTAGGATGTTAATTAATTAAAAGAGTTTAATTAATTATATCTAATATGATTAGGGAGCTTAATTAATTAAAGGAATTTAATTAATTAAAATAAAACCAAATTCTTTAATTATTAAGGAGGGTTTCCTACATTTATAAATAAGAGGAGTCTTATTATGGGTGAAGGGATTAGAGTTGTTGCCTTTTTGACAACATACGTAATTCTATAAGTTGGGAGAGTACGCTCATTTTCTATGAGAGATAAAAAATTAGGGTTTTGTCAAATACCCATCTTTTTGAATTCTTATTCTTTCTTGGTGGATCACCTTTAGAGGCCAAACACTTGGGTGGCTAACGTTGATCAAAGGAAGGAACCAAACCCGGTGGATTCAAGTTGAACGCGGAAAAGATTTGGTGGTGAACTTGTACCTGAGGAAGCTCGGATCTTCAAGGGTATGATTCTTGTCCTTCATATTTTCGTTTAATTAATAATTGTGCATAAATGGTGATCCGAGTTTATGGTTTGTAAAATTTTAAACTCTAATTTTTTACGCTTCCGCTTATTTTATGCAATTTGATTGCGTTCATGAATATTACAAACCTAATAGTGGCATCAGAGCCAAACCTTTATAACAAATTATTAATTGTTCAGATTTGATATGTATATTGATATGTGTTTAGAACAATTTAATTGGGCATAATTTTATTGTATAAAATTTATTTTAAAAAAAATCAAAATCACGTGGTTATATATTATGATATTAACCGTGATTTAGTGGTTTTCCTTTCTTTTTTTTTTTTTTTTTCGTATTGCCACTTTATCTTAACAAGTAATGGAAGTGTTGGTATATAATCCTGCAACTTGTTATGGGATTTAACGGGATTGCATTTACTTGAATCACTTATAGTATATATATATATATATATATATATATATATATATATATATATATATATATATATATATATTTAATTTAAGTAAATCTCCTGTTGCTTTCCAATATGATGGATCCATGATTCACTATGCATACTGGATGCTCCGTTCGGTTTGAAATAAAGAATTTATTTTAATTTTAAAATAAAAAGTTTATTTTAATTTTAAAATTAAATTTCATGCTAACTAATTAGAGTTGGAATTGTATTCCATGATAACTAATTAGAGTTGAAATTGGATTCCATGTTTCCTTAAATAAAAGAGTTTATTTGTGAATAGGAAAGAGAATCCTAATTTTCTTAAATAAAGGAGTTTATTTAGATATGAAATAAGATTTCATATTATTCAAAATAAAGGAGTTTATTTGTGAATAGGAAAGAGAATCCTAATTTTCTTAAATAAAGACATTTATTTATATATGAAATAAGATTTCATATTATTCAAAATAAAGGAGTTTATTTGCGAATAGGAAAGAGAATCCGCGTTTCCTTTAATAAAGGAGTTTTTTTTACTTGGAATTGGATTCCATAATTAATTAAAATAAAGGAGTTTATTTTGATTAAAAATTTTGATTAAAATAAAATAATTTATTTTATTCAAAATTAGATAAATTAAAATAAAGAGGTTTATTTTAATTTAAATTTGAATTAAAATAAAGGGGTTTATTTTGATTCAAAATTAAATTTTATACTAACTAAATTTGCCCATTAAATGATATATATATATATATATATATATATATATATATATATATATATATATATATATATTGAATGTTTATTATTCATGAGATGAATGTTATTTATTGATGCATATGGTGATGTGTATGATAATAAATGTGATTGATTATGGACTATTAACCAATGCGATTAGATTTTATTTTTGTTGGATGCATGAATGTATGAGTTTTATTAAATGGGGTCTGCGTACCTCTCCTTCTCTAATTTTTCTTAATGTAAATTATATATCCCTCCTATGTACTTTTCCCTTGACTGCTGATCAAGGTTTCTATTTATTTTAAATAGTTTTGTAATAGGAATAGTTAGAATTAATTTTAAAAAATTGGAGATCAAGGGGCAAGGAGCGCTTGAAGACCTGTTTGTAATGGAGCTCGGGTTTAAATATAATAGTTATATTTAAATATTAATTCTTGCACTCTTAGGGTTTGACCTTTTGGTTCACTTGGTGGCTCTAGTGAACCAAACTAGAATAAAAGTCCATAATCAATCCGGGTAGAATATAGTATTCTATATGTGCAGGCTTATACTATATATATTATATATTATGCAAACATGCTTCACATGTTCATTAATATGGCGCGCATTTTATATATATATGTGCATGCGCGCTAAACAAGATGAGACAAATTAATAACAAAACCCCCCAAATTTTTTTATATTAAGTCCTAAGCGTTCAAAGATATTTGGAATATCGAACGTCGCCTTCTAGAATTATAAAAATTAATAGAGTATTAAATATTTAATATGAGTTTGTTGTGTCACCACAAGGTATGTATTAAGTATTTAAGATGTTAATTTATCACATTTGATGCTTATAAAGAAAATTGAACAATATTATTTTGTTGTGTCACCACAAGGATAATATTTTTCTTTTTTGAATATATGTAGTGCTAGATTGGACTTAACTTGGATAATTTTGATTCGGATGTACCACCACTTGATCAAAATAATCTAAAAGGCAAAATAGAAGGAGTTGCATAGTTGATGTAATTGACAAGAGTTGTCTACCTATTTATTTATATATAGTTTGTTGTGTCACCACAAGGCTATATACATTTGAAATGAGATCCTTATTCTCACTAGCAAATCTTTAATTAGATTTTGCCGAACTATATAAGTGAGGATAATATAGTTTGAAAAAAATAGTGGGAGATACCAATTTAAAACAAGACCTAATTTATTTTGGTAATTAATAAAAGAATGTATGCTAAAATGTTGTTAATTACAAATTTATTTACATAATTTTATAATGTCTAAATTACTATCACTGCGAAACATATTAGATGCTATTTAACCGGACCGAATCAAATGGATTGGTCAAGAAATTTGAGAAAAGTTCTCACGGGTTAAAAGCTATCTTATGTCCTTAATACGCCTATCCCTGCAATGGTTGCAGACAATGCCTTTGAGGAAGAGATTGCTACTTTTAGAAAGTGGCAAGATGATGCACAGTTGGCTCAATGCATCATGCTCGCATCCATGAGTAACGAGCATCAGTGTCAGCATGAAACTATGGATGCTCCTACTACATTCCTGCACATCAAGTAGTTGATGGTGAGAAAAGTAGGACTGATAGTTATCAGATATCTAAGGAGCTCTTCCGATCTAGAATGACCGATGCCACTACAGTACAGATAGAAGTCCTAATGATGATCAATTTGATTAAACAGTTAGGACAACGGGTTTTGTCATGGATGGGGAGTTGTGCCAAGATTTGATCTTGCACTCACTCCCGGACTCCTTTCACAATTGTTGTGAATTTTTCATATGAACAAGCTAGATACCAGCGTCGCTGATTTGCTTAACATGCTGAAAAATGTTGAGAGTCACTTTCCAACCAAGAAAGACCATGTCTTACTGGTAGGGGCCAAATGATCTTCTGGAAAGAAGAACGATTCAAAGAAGGTAAATAGAAAGGCAAAACAAAGGATAATAAGAACAAAACTGATACGGATAGTAAAGGAGTTTGCTTCCACTGAAATAAGCCTAGACACTGGAAAGAAACTGCGAGAAGCATCTAGCAGAGGCTAACCAAAGAAGCTTAGTGAAGTTTCGGTAACAAATATAGTTTTTGTTCATGATTAAAATAAATTTTTCTTTAAGTCAAGGTTCAACTTGGGTATTAGATACCGACTTTAGTTATTATAAATATAGATTTATGAAGGGAACAAGCAGAAGTAGAAAGCCAAACAAAGATAAGTAATCCTATGTATGGGAAATGAAGCAAAGGTTCCTGCTTTAGCCATAGGAACTTATTGTTTAGCATTGCCTACTGGCAAATCTATGAAGTCAATAAGATGTTATTGTATTTCAGTTCTCATTACAAACATTATTTCTATTTTATTGTTGGACAATAAAATCTTTGGTACTATATTTAAGAACAATTGTTGTTCTATTTATAATAATAATATTTTGTATAGAACTGAAATATTACTTAATAGATTTTGTATACTTGACTTACGTGAAAAATAATTTTATAAATTGAACAAACTAGTATAAGAAAAGGAGATGATTATTCAAAAAGTTGAATGTGTGTATTTGCTGAAATACAAGTCTGAATTATTTGAAAGGTTCAAAGAATTCTAAAATGAAATAAATTGGCAAAGTATTAAGATTCTTTGATTAGATCAAGGAATAAATACTTGTATAATAAGTTTCTAGATCATCTCAAATGGTTTTCTCATAATGGACGCCTCCTGATACGCAATAATTGATTGGTGTATCTGAAAGGAAAAATCGTACCTTGTTGGACATGGTGCGATCCATAATGATTTTACCGACATTCCAGTATCCTTCTGGGATAATGTTCTAGAAATGGATGTATATCTACGAAAAAGGTAACCTCAAAATCCGGCCCCAAGACTCCATAAAAGTTATGGACAGGGAGGATTCCTAATCTTAAGTATGTTAAGATAAGGGGTTCCCCAACTTATGTGAAAAGGTTTCAAAGGATAAGCTTGGGATAAGATTTGACAAGTACAAATTTGTGGGACATCCTAAAGTAAGTTTAGGGTATATGTTCTATAATTCTACTTAACAAAATGTGTTTGTTGCGAAACACACTGCCTTCTAAGATAAAGATGTTTATCATTGAAAGGGCTAGTGAGAGGATAATAGATCTTGAAGAGGTCAAGAACCATAAATACTATAAGTCAAATAAGAGGAACCTGTAGATAGACCTATTGTACCACAGCCGAATCGTAAATCTGGAATAATACCGAAGATACCTGGGAGGTATGGATTCATCATGGATGATGATGATGAGGTACGTATCATAGAAGATGATGATCCAGTTACATACGATGAGGTAAGAGTTGTAGACACTCAGAGAAATGGATTGAAGCAAGCTTCTCAAAAATGGAACATTTGCTTTGATGAAATAAATCAAAAGAGTTTAATTTTATCACAAATAAGAATGAACCTAGTGTGTACAAAAGGGTCAGTGGAAGCGTCGTGACATTCCTAGTATTATATGTTGATATACTACGGATAAGGAATGACATACGAATGCTACAATCAGTAAAGATAAAGTTGTCTAAATATTCTTCCATGAATGATTTGGGAAGAGTATCTTAATTGGGGATACAAATCTATATAGATAGATTTAATAGGATTCTCGACTTAACCCAAGGAACGTATATTCATTTGATGCTAAAGTCGTTTAGCATGGCAAACTCTATGTGATATCTCATGTTGATGAGCCATGGAGTGTATCTCTCTAAATAGTCCCCAAAGACTCCAAAAAGAGAGATCACATGAGTATCTATCATGTATGTAATGAAATGTACGGGACCTGATGTTGATCATTCATATTCTAGAGAAGTTCACTGTGAGTCAGTGAAAAACATCTTAAAGTACTTAACCAGCACAAAGGATGTGATCATATTCATGGTGGGTCTAAATTAAAACTAGAGGGCTTAACAAACTCAAGTTTTTTTCAGACAGACCAAGACGACAGAAAATCCACTTTAAGGTAAAGTGTTCCCTTGAACGGTGGTGCAATGAATTAGAAAGGTTCCAAACAGCAAATAGTTATTGGTTTAGTAATAAAGACAAAGTATATAGCTATAAATGAAGCTTCAAGTTAATTGTTCGGATGAAAAGTTCATAACAATTTCTAAGTCTCATCTTGGATCTAAACATGTGTTGTGACACTTTCACTTGATTATAAGAATCATTAAAAGATGGAAAATCACTGTAGAGATAGTGGACTCTTAAGAACAACATTACATATCCATTAACTAAAGCTTATCCAACAGCAGGATAATCGTCACTTAGAGAAGAAGGGTATGAGATACCATGGCGATTGGCTTTAGTGCAAGTGGGAGATTGAAAGTAGTATGCACACAAGCCAATCATGTTTGATGATAAAGCATATACTTTATAACAATCTTATTTATTTATTAATAAAAATTATTAATTTATTAAAGGCTTTTAATTATCTACATGATGCTATTTTATAATATGTGATAAACTCATAGTTTTAAGCAAGACTTTTAGAATACTGATGATGATCATTCTAATGAGATCTAAATTCTTAGAAAGCTTAAAACTAAAATAGTTCCCAATCATTGGATTACAAAATTGGGAATTAGTAAATCCGGATTGATTAGTACATACGTTGCTTGCTCATTAAATGAGGATGATTGATCTCATGATCATTTGTGTGGAGACACTAAAGAAAGTATGTAGGTGCTTATTAGAGAATAAGTTCACTGAACGTGGCTCGCTAAGGAATACCTAATGGAGTTTTACTTGCCTGTCAATAGGAATTCCTGTAGTGATAGTAGTACAACTGATCTTTGGACTTGAGATCATCATAGTATCTCGTGTATGATGAGTTATACTTTGACTTGTTCCTTAAGACCCTTAGGGTATATCAAAGGGTATGCTTGGGTATAATAAGTTATACATGGAGATAATGTATGATCAATAAAGAATCTACCGCTTCTAGTAAAAGAAGAGAAATGTCCTATGTGATTCGATAAATGACATCCAGTAGTCCTTGGCCAAGGTATAATGAAATTAAAAAGAAGTTTCTAATTTGTAGTATTTGGAGTTGTGCATTTAAGAGTCGAAATACATATAATTAAATAAAATAGGACTTGACAGTAATTCCATGTCTTATATTTAATTGGGACATTGTAAGATAGAAGGATTGAATTGTACGGTAACTACTTATTTAAAGGTTCTTTTATGATTAATGTTGAAATCTATATTATCTAGAAAGTCGTTGATCGCTAGGGAGGCTTATCCCTATTGTAGAATAAATATTATTTATCTAAATAAATTAATATTTTAATTTATTTATTTAAATAAGATTAAAATTGTTCTAATTGATTTATTCACAACCGGTTTAATATGGAGAACCTAAAGGGTCACAACATAAAAGGAAGAATAATTATTTAAGAAGTTAATGACATAATCGTAATAATAAGTTAAGTATATTTAATTTAATCTATGGTGATAGAATAAATTAAATAGCTTAATATTTATTATTTAATATTCTGGAAATATTAAATATAAATTAATAAGAGGTGTCTTATTATTATTATTACTATTATTATTATTTAATTCCTAAAGGAGTTTGGGAATTAATTAATAAAAGTACTCTCATATATCCTAATTAGATTAGGAGACTAATTAATTAAAAGAGTTTAATTAATTATCTCTAATAAGATCAGGAAGCTTAATTAATTAAAGGAATTTAATTAATTAAAATAAAATCCAATTCCTTAATTGTTAATGAGGGTTTCCTATATCTACAAATAAGAGGAGTCTTATTATGGGTGAAGGGGTTAGAGTTATCGTTGGCTTTTTGACAACATACGTAATTCCAATAGTTGGGAGAGTACGCTCTTTTTCTATGAGAGATAGAAAATTAGAGTTTTATCAAATACCAATCTTCTTGAATCTTTATTCTTTCTTGGTGGATCACCTCTAGAGGCCAAACACTTGGGTGGCTAACGTTGATCAAAGGAAGGAACCAAATCCAGTGGATTCAAGTTGAACGCGAAAAAGATTTGGAGGTGAACTTGTACCTGAGGAAGCTCGAATCTTCAAGGGTATGATTCTTGTCCTTCATATTTTCGTTTAATTAATAATTTTGCATAAAAGGTAATCCGGGTATATGGTTTGTAAAATTTTAAACTCTAATTTTTCACGCTTCCGCTTATTTTATGCAATTTGATTGCGTTCATGAATATTAAAAACCTAACAGCCAATGATTGTGCCGTCGTACGGATATTTTCCGACAAAAAGAATATTCCTCAACCAAATGAATATTTTATGACAACTTGCTTACTTTGCAAAAATTTATACATATCACCCACAACTATAACATTAAATCAAATCCACACTTTATTATTCAAAATAATATTTAGAGAAAATTAAATCTTTATTCATAAAAATTGGGGTCTTACAACCTCCCATTCTTATGAAATTTCGTCCTCGAAATTGGTGTGCGTACCTGGTATATCGAAGAGGTGAGGATACCTTGTTTTCATTTCAAATTCTAACTCCCAGGTCATTTTCTCAATATCGTGGTTTCTCCACAAAACTTTAACTTGAGGTATAATCTTTGAGCGTATAATATGTTCCTTCTTATCCAAGATTTTAACAAGCACCTCTTCATACGTTAAATCTTCCGCTATCTCGTCTAATTCTAATTAAATAATATAGTTTGAGTCTTTAACATATTTACGTAACATAAATATGTGAAAAACGTATGAACACGAGACATACTTGACGGTAAGGCGAGTCTATATGCCACAGCTCCTACTCGATCGAGGATTTTAAATGGGCCAATAAATTGAGGATTAAGCTTTCCTCTCTTTCCAAATCTCGTAACTCCTTTCCATGGAGCAACACGTAACAATACATGATCTCCAACATTGAATTCCACGTCCCTTCGATAAAGATCATCATAACTCTTTTGTCGATCTTGTGAGGTTTGTATACGTTGCCGGATCATTTGAATCTTTTTTGTTGTAATGCGTTCCAATTCTGGTCCCAATAACGTTGCTTTACCAACCTCATCCAAGCATACTGGAGACCGACACTTTTGTCCATGCAACGCCTCGAATAGAGTCATGCCTATACTTTCTTGATAACTGTTGTTGTAGGAGAATTCCACAAATGACAATAACTTGTCCCAACTTCCTTTGAAGTCTAGGACACAGAGTCTTAATAGATCTTCAAGAGTTTGAATAGTCCTCTCCGACTGTCCGTCCGTTTTAGGATGATATGCCGAACTGAATCGTAAATCCGTGCATATAGCTTTCTGCAAACTAACCTAAAATCGTGAAGTGAATCTTGGATCTCGATCAGAAACTATGGATAATGGCATACCATGCAGTCTTACAATCTCATTTATATATATACGAGCAAGACGTTCAAGTGAATAAGTTTCTCGTATAAGTAAGAAATGAGCAGACTTGCTTAATCTATCAACAATGACCCAAATTGCATCTATGCCTTGAGAAACCTTGGGAAGACCAGTAACGAAATCCATGTTAATGTGCTCCCACTTTAATTCTAGAATTTTAAGTGGTTACAATGGACCTTTTGGCACTTGATGCTCCGCCTTGACACGTTGACAAGTTAAACACCTTGACATAAACTGTGACAACTCGAGAATTTATACGATTAATAAAATCTTAATTCATTAAATAAAGGTTGAAAAATAAGACCTAGACTAGAAATACGGTATGGATTTGAAAATTTTCTTGTGAAAGACTTTTATGGTTTTTCATATTGTTATATGTGAGTAAATGCATGTAACAATCCAGATTTTTGTTATAATATTTAAATATTTATTGAATTATATAAATATTTAATGGTTGTGTTTATCGTTGAATAAGTATTTGTTTAATTGATTTGATGTGATTTGATTATTTATTTGTTTAATAAATAATTAATGAGTTAAGAAAAGTAATTATTTTGAAATAGTAATCTAATTTAATTTAATAATTAAGTTAGAGAGTTTATAATGATTAAATAAATTATTATATTATTCAATGAATTGTTATTAGAATTAATTAAATTAAGTATGAAAACTTAATTAATTAGAAGTGTGACAAATAACTATATTATAAATGGTTATTAAAATAAATTAAAGTAGTTTTAATTTATTTTGCCAAACAAGACTTAAATATATTAAGTCTTTAAAAAGAGTTTTGCCAAACGGAGCCTTATGATTTTTGGAATTTAAATTTTGAATTATTAATAATATAATATAAATAATATATATATTAATTTGGTAACTGCTAATTTAATAAGGCCATTAGTAGTGTCGGTTTTAAGCGTTTGAATTAAGACGTGCGTTTGGGGGTTAGTTCTAGCTTACGTATAATGTATTTGGCTTAAGCCTAAGAAGAAAATAGAAATTTTCTGAGAAGGAGAATTACAGAGAGTTTGAGAGAGAAGTATCAGAGAAAAATTGAGCGGAAAAGGTGTCTGAAGTTGCAAGATTGTCTGCGACTAGCAAGGGTTAACACGAATTTCTTAACAACAAAAGGTATGTATTATAATCTTAACATATATCTTTTATAGTATAATTCCTTAGTCTATGTGTTTTTGAAATTCACTGTGTTTTATAGTATAAAGTTCGGTAATTCATATATATAGTTGAGTATGAAATTATGAAGTTGTAATAGTATAAATATCCTATATATACATATAGGGTGATTGTATGAAGAGGATATACATGTACGTGATTATGTGAATTACGATCAAAAAAAGAAGAAGAAAGAAAAGAGTTTTTACAGTAAAAACATATGAGTATGAACATGTTTTGTAGGATAACAAAATTAGTAATTGATTGTATTCTAATTGTAGAATTGAAAGTCGGGTATGTTAATTGGATATGAACTACAGAGAATTGTAGTTTAAAAGTAATCAAATTGGTGGTTATTAGAGATTACAGTGTTCACTGTGTTTAACAAATGTCAAACATGGAGTTTTGTTTTAAAATATGGTTTTCAAGGAATTTAGTTTTCTGTGATTATTGTTTAGTAATTTAAACTAGTATATGCATGTTGGGTAGTGTGTATATGTGTAATTTATATAAGTTATACATGTTAATCAGGGTTAATTGGTGTTAAAAATAAAGACAGTAGCTTTGTTATGTTCTCCGTGGCTGGGTTCTGCAAGTTTCGGCGCCCCAGCGCCAAAATTTGAGCCCCAGCGTCAAAAATCGCGCCCCGGCGCCAAAATTCGCGCCCCAGCGCCAGAAGTCGGTGCCCCAGCGCTGAGATTCGCGCCCCAGCGCCAATCTCGCGCCCCAGCGCCACTTGTTGGCTTAGTCCTCGCGCCCCAGCGCGGGGACAGAAGTCTGACTTAGACAGTTTTGACCTCCTATAGTAAAATGGCCATAACTTCCTCATACGAACTCCGATTGAGCTGATTCAAGATGATCCGGAACGAGAACGAGTAGGGCTACAACTTTTGTTCTTTACGTTTTTCAATTTGAGGTCATTAGGATGGATCAAAATGGTCATCTTTAGGACTATTGTGTTTTCGGAGGCAATCGGAGGGTGTCGGGCATGCACATATGCATGTGTAGTGCTCCAGACCGTAAAAGATGATGTCCTAAGTTATAAAACATGAATCTTAGTAAATATAATGATGCTTAACATTAATAAATAATGTATTACATAAGTTATAGAAGCATAGTAAGCATACACAAGAGAGGCAAATCGGGCGTGTGACGATTGAACGTCGAAACACCGTGCCAAGTGTTAATGAACTTAAAAAGTGTTTCAATTCCATTGAAATGGATATTATAAGATATAGAATGGGTTTAATATAAAATCAATAAGTAGTTCTAGCAAGACTTAAGCACTTGAACTTCGAGTTTGACTAAGAAGAAATATAGTGAGTCATAAGTCGAAAAGTTAACACAATCTAATTGACCATTGTGTATTTATTAATAGGAAAGATTACGAGATGTGGAGTAGAGTTTACATTACAATTGCTATGTGTTGTTATGTGACTAATAGTTGATGTGTATAATTATATAATTGTGTAGGGCACGTGAAGTGCAGATAACTGTAAGCTGTTAAGCTATTATTGGTAAACAACGATCAAGGCAAGTCTTTCAGTTCCTATTTTTTTACGTGGACTTGATGAACTGTTTTAAATTGCATGATATGTTATGCATGTTGAAATCATGAAATGTTAAAGTCAATATATGACTGCATTGTTTTGGCTAAGTAATGATGATTGAGTAAGGAACTCAATCTTTATATTTGCTATGTGAATTAAAAGCATGTATGCCATGTTACTTTAATGAGATGTATATCGAGCATGTTATTATGTGCTATGTGATGCATGAAAACTGTTAGACTTTGCTGGGCTGTCGAGCTCACTCTTGCAAATAACCACTTTTGCAGGTCAAGATTTTAAGGTAAAGATATGTGCTAAGTGAGTTATAGAAATCTATATTCACGAAGATTACTTATGTTTTATGAGAAATGTATTTCATATTTTGAACGTAATATGTTGTTAAATTGTAAGTTGAGCTATCCAATGTATATGAATATTTAGTTATGATGTAAGACTTTGTATAGTCATTTTGTTGTAACGATTCATGATATAAGATTGAATCAAAGAGATGTAATGTAATGGTTGCGATTCAGGGCAAGAAAGAAGGAAATGTATAAAAGTTTTAAATATTCCGCAATTTTATTAAGTTTAATATCGAATAATGATGTAAAATTAGATATTTAATGTATGGTTAACGACCAAAGTTGAGATTTAATTTGTATAGATTTTGGGGTCGTTACAGTTGGTATCAGAGCTGTAGGTTATAAACCTTAGGTAGGAGTACCGTAGACAATAACCTTAGAGAAGAGAGGTGAAGATAAAGAATGAATAAGCTCAAATAGAGTTTGAACAATATGGGATTAAAACTTGCGTAAAAAGATTCAAAGAAGAATCTCGCAGAGTTATCAGGAATATGAATGTGGGGTTACCCAACTCCAATAATAAGGATGTAAGGTGATAATAAATAGACAATGTCTATAAAAAGAGAATGATAAAGAAGTTAAGAAAAGAGAGTTATATCTAAGTATGGTGCAATTGTACTCTTTAGTAGTTGATGTATGGTATCTGGGCTAAACGATTCCTTCATAGAGTGGAGGTATATACGAACTAGCAACTCGGAACCTAGTTTGTTGGTTGTTTGTGGGAAACCACTCAGCATACCATACTGAACTATTAGAGACTCGATGTGTACCAAGTGTAGAGAATGGATGTGTATGATGAAAGTTTAGAACTCGAATGAAATGTTAAGCGATGTAAATGAAGTTTGAATTCTTAAAGGAAGAATTGTTATATAAACAAGAAGATTCAAAGAAGAATCTTGAAGAGATATAAAGATAAGAAATGGGAGTTTCCTAACTCCAAAAGCCAAGATAACAAATAATGTCGTAAATGTTGAAAAAGAGAAAGAATGAGAATCGTAAAACAAAATGATCACGAGTTAACAAAAGAATTTTAAGAGAGATGATTATAGAATAAGGTCACGACGTGATCTGTTTAAGTTATAAAAGAATGATGGTTTGCAATGTTTGAATGATTACAGCTTAATGCTATGAAGATGGTGTACTATGAAATAGTATGAGATAACTCATGAGGAGTTATAGATGATGTGATATGAGGAATTCGTATCGAGCAAAGAGCAAGTTAAAAGAAAGATAGAGTTAGGTGGGATTTCAATTGAGTACTCATGTGATAGCTAAGTTGTACAAACCTTTGTATGGGCGAGGGTTTTGTGCTTACACTCAGTTTATCACATTGATAATCATTAGAATGTTTGTGTCGCGCTATTTGCTATATGCCTGTTGAGAAGGTGATTCTTTTCTTATGTGTATAACAGATAGGTAGAGTATAGTTAGAGAATATTATAAGGTTAAGTGCGAGTTCTTAAAACTCATACTTATGGTAGGTTCGTGACTCATAATTATATGGTATGTTTTTGAACCCCTCAGCGAATGGACGCCTATGGTCTGACTAGGATAAGTTCTTAAACTCATATGATTGTGGCAAGTTCCTGAACTCATAACGTGTGGTAAGTTTGATGAACTAGGGTATAATTAAGTGTGAATGGAGTATTGAGGATGATAGGAATAGATAGACCTATTAAGCAATGGATCATTATAGAAAGTGGAGTTGACGGTGGAAGCACATGTATCCTAAATCTACTAGCTATGCTAGACTTTCGAAATTTATTGACTTCGTGCTGATGTTTACACTTTTATTTTTTGAAAAACATTGGATCAAATGATGGAACCAATGAGTTTTAACAACAATACTGTTATTCATATGTCTATGCTAATTGCTTCGGCTAGACAAAAATGATTTGCAATATATCAAAATGTATTTTATATCATTAATGCATCATGTAACCTGGTGCAAAGATGATAAAAACGATGGAGTCATCAATGCAGTATTACCTAGTGTTGGATGTGATCTAAGGATCGTTAGCCCACTATGGTATGATGTAGTATGATAAAGTCACCAAATGACAGAATCCTCAACAGACTGTAAATACAGTGCGGTATCATGATGTCATAAAAAGATTTTTGAGATTTCTTTAAGATATGGGAATATATATATATATATATATATATATATATATATATATATATATATATATATATATATATATATATGAATATTTCGATTGACGTCCGAATTGTTGTAGAAGTCTATGCTATTTGATTCAGCTAGACGAATATTGAAAGATGTTCATGAAATTCAAGAGTTTCTTGAGAAGTTATGCCAAACCAAATTGTTTTGGTACGGATTCAGATGTTGAAAAGCTGAGATGAACAACCCTTTTATAGGGGATTACGCGGAGGCGTTGAGATGTTTGTGCACAACATATTGTACGAAGGGCTGATCACCCTAACTACGAGGAGTCCCTATAGTCTTTTGACTGTTTAAGTTTAAGTTGAAAGATTACTTATAACTATGGACATATGCATAGCGTTTAAATGTTTGTGCACACTACATCGTACGAAGGGCTTAACACCCTAAGTACGGGGGTCCTTATAGTCTTATGACTGTTAAAGTTGAAGTTGAAAGATTACTTGCAACTGTGGACATAGTTCGTGGTCTTATGACCCTCAGCATGATTTGGAATCTTTTAAATTCCTTTTATTCATATTGCTTCCCAATTATTGAGCAATTGTGGAAGATTCTTGATATTCTAAAAGGTGAATGTGGTAAGGATGATATTCCTTAGAAAGAAGTGAGTCATAGAATACGACACTGAATGATGAATATGTTGAATAAGTGAGAAAAGAGATTTTGAAGTGAGAAGGATGTGAGTTATCAAAGAATAAAGTGAAACTTTTAATAGAAAAGTTTAATAATTGTAGAATGATGTTTGTGGAAAGAAAGTGGTTATAGAAGCCAATGAATGAATGAAGTAGTGATGTAAAATCTACTTTGATAGAATGAATGAATAGAAAATTAATAAATAAAATTTTGAGGACGAAATTCTTAGAAGAAAGGGTGATTGTAATATCCCGAGTGTTTATGATAGCGATTCCCGAGTGTTTATGATAACGATCCTTAGAAAAGGAAATGAATGAGTTAAAAGATATATAATACTCAAAATATAATTGAGTTCAAATGAAAGTTATGAAATGAAACCTAGAATTTGTTAGGTAATGAATATAGTAGGAAATATAAAATCTATATTTAGATAAAATGAAGAAAGATTTCTCTAAGTTATTTGTGTAATTTGTGTCTTCGATTCTGGGGACAGAATCTTTGTAAGTAGGGAAGATTGTAATGAATGAGTGGCTTGAGTTGTGATTCTGAGGACAAAATCCTTGTAAGGAGGGAATGATGTAACAATCCAGATTTTTATTATAATATTTAAATATTTATTGAATTATATAAATATTTAATGGTTGTGTTTATCGTTGAATAGGTATTTGTTTAATTGATTTGATGTGATTTGATTATTTATTTGTTTAATAAATAATTAATGAGTTAAGAAAAGTAATTATTTTGAAATAGTAATCTAATTTAATTTAATAATTAAGTTAGAGAGTTTATAATGATTAAATAAATTATTATATTATGCAATGAATTGTTATTAAAATTAATTAAATTAAGTATGAAAACTTAATTAATTAGAAGTGTGACAAATAACTATACTATAAATGGTTATTAAAATAAATTAAAGTAGTTTTAATTTATTTTGCCAAACAAGACTTAAATATATTAAGTCTTTAAAAAGAGTTTTGCCAAACGGAGCCTTATAGCTTTTGGAATTTAAATTTTGAATTATTAATAATATAATATAAATAATATATATATTAATTTGGTAACTGCTAATTTAATAAGGCCATTAGTAGTGTCGGTTTTAAGCGTTTGAATTAAGACGTGCGTTTGGGGGTTAGTTCTAGTTTACGTATAATGTATTTGGCTTAAGCCTAAGAAGAAAATAGAAATTTTCTGAGAAGGAGAATTACAGAGAGTTTGAGAGAGAAGTATCATAGAAAAATTGAGAGGAAAAGGTGTCTGAAGTTGCAAGATTGTCTGCGACTAGCAAGGGTTAACACGAATTTCTTAACAAAAAAAGGTATGTATTATAATCTTAACATATATCTTTTATAGTATAATTCCTTAGTCTCTGTGTTTTTGAAATTCACTATGTTTTATAGTATAAAGTTCGGTAATTCATATATATAGTTGAGTATGAAATTATGAAGTTTTAATAGTATAAATATCCTATATATACATATAGGGTGATTGTATGAAGAGGATATACATGTACGTGATTATGTGAATTACGATCAAAAAAAGAAGAAGAAAGAAAAGAGTTTTTACAGTAAAAACATATGAGTATGAACATGTTTTGTAAGATAACAAAATTAGTAATTGATTGTATTCTAATTGTAGAATTGAAAGTCGGGTATGTTAATTGGATATGAACTACAGATAATTGTAGTTTACAAGTAATCAAATTGGTGGTTATTAGAGATTACAGTGTTCTCTGTGTTTAACAAATGTCAAACATGGAGTTTTGTTTTAAAATATGGTTTTCAAGGAATTTAGTTTTCTGTGATTATTGTTTAGTAATTTAAACTAGTATATGCATGTTGGGTAGTGTGTATATGTGTAATTTATATAAGTTATACATGTTAATTGGGGTTAATTGGTGTTAAAAATAAAGACAGTAGCTTTGTTATGTTCTCCGTGGTTGGGTTCTGCAAGTTTCGGTGCCCCAGCGTCAAAATTTGAGCCCCAGCGTCAAAAATCGCGCCCCGGCGCCAAAATTCGCGCCCCAGCGCCAGAAGTTGGCGCCCCAGCGCTGAGATTCGCGCCCCAGCGCCAATCTCGCGCCCCAGCGCCACTTGTTGGCTTAGTCCTCGCGCCCCAGCGCGGGAACAGAAGTCTGACTTAGACAGTTTTGACCTCCTATAGTAAAATGGCCATAACTTCCTCATACGAACTCCGATTGAGCTGATTCAAGATGATCCGGAACGAGAACGAGTAGGGCTACAACTTTCGTTCTTTACGTTTTTCAATTTGAGGTCATTAGGATGGATCAAAATGGTCATCTTTAGGACTATTGTGTTTTCGGAGGCAATCGGAGGGTGTCGGGCATGCACATATGCATGTGTAGTGCTCCAGACCGTAAAAGATGATGTCCTAAGTTATAAAACATGAATCTTAGTAAATATAATGATGCTTAACATTAATAAATAATGTATTACATAAGTTATAGAAGCATAGTAAGCATACACAAGAGAGGCAAATCGGGCGTGTGACGATTGAACGTCGAAACACCGTGCCAAGTGTTAATGAACTTAAAAAGTGTTTCAATTCCATTGAAATGGATATTATAAGATATGGAATGGGTTTAATATAAAATCAATAAGTAGTCCTAGCAAGACTTAAGCACTTGAACTTCGAGTTTGACTAAGAAGAAATATAGTGAGTCATAAGTCGAAAAGTTAACACAATCTAATTGACCATTGTGTATTTATTAATAGAAAAGATTATGAGATGTGGAGTAGAGTTTACATTACAATTGCTATGTGTTGTTATGTGACTAATAGTTGATGTGTATGATTATATAATTGTGTAGGGCACGTGAAGTGCAGATAACTGTAAGCTGTTAAGCTATTATTAGTCTCTGTGTTTTTGAAATTCACTGTGTTTTATAGTATAAAGTTCGGTAATTCATATATATAGTTGAGTATGAAATTATGAAGTTGTAATAGTATAAATATCCTATATATACATATAGGGTGATTGTTTGAAGAGGATATATATGTACGTGATTATGTGAATTACGATCAAAAAAAAAATAAGAAGAAAGAAAAGAGTTTTTACAGTAAAAACATATGAGTATGAACATGTTTTGTAGGATAACAAAATTAGTAATTGATTGTATTCTAATTGTAGAATTGAAAGTCGGGTATGTTAATTGGATATGAACTACAGAGAATTGTAGTTTAAAAGTAATCAAATTGGTGGTTATTAGAGATTACAGTGTTCACTGTGTTTAACAAATGTCAAACATGGAGTTTTGTTTTAAAATATGGTTTTCAAGGAATTTAGTTTTCTGTGATTATTGTTTAGTAATTTAAACAAGTATATGCATGTTGGGTAGTGTGTATATGTGTAATTTATATAAGTTATACATGTTAATTGGGGTTAATTGGTGTTAAAAATAAAGACAGTAGCTTTGTTATGTTCTCCGTGGTTGGGTTCTGCAAGTTTCGGCGCCCCAGCGCCAAAATTTGAGCCCCAGCGTCAAAAATCGCGCCCCGGCGCCAAAATTCGCGCCCCAGCGCCAGAAGTTGGCACCCCAACGCTGAAATTCGCGCCCCAACGCCAATCTCGCGCCCCAGCGCCACTTGTTGGCTTAGTCCTCGCGCCCCAGCGCAGGGACAAAAGTCTGACTTAGACAGTTTTGACCTCCTGTAGTAAAATGGCCATAACTTCCTCATACGAACTCCGATTGAGGTGATTCAAGATGATCCGGAACGACAACGAGTAGGGCTACAACTTTCGTTCTTTACGGTTTTCAATTTGAGGTCATTAGCATGGGTCAAAATGGTCATCTTTAGGATTATTGTGTTTTCAGAGGCAATCGGAGGGTGTCGGGCATGCACATATGCATGTGTAGTGCTCCAGACCGTAAAAGATGATGTCCTAAGTTATAAAACATGAATCTTAGTAAATATAATGATGCTTAACATTAATAAATAATGTATTACATAAGTTATAGAAGCATAGTAAGCATACACAAGAGAGGCAAATCGGGCGTGTGACGATTGAACGTCGAAACACCGTGCCAAGTGTTAATGAACTTAAAAAGTGTTTCAATTCCATTAAAATGGATATTATAAGATATGGAATGGGTTTAATATAAAATCAATAAGTAGTCCTAGCAAGACTTAAGCACTTGAACTTCGAGTTTGACTAAGAAGAAATATAGTGAGTCATAAGTCGAAAAGTTAACACAATCTAATTGACCATTGTGTATTTATTAATAGAAAAGATTATGAGATGTGGAGTAGAGTTTACATTACAATTGCTATGTGTTGTTATGTGACTAATAGTTGATGTGTATGATTATATAATTGTGTAGGGCACGTGAAGTGCAGATAACTGTAAGCTGTTAAGCTATTATTGGTAAACAACGATCAAGGCAAGTCTTTCGGTTCCTATTTTTTTACGTGGACTTGATGAACTGTTTTAAATTGCATGATATGTTATGCATGTTGAAATCATGAAATGTTAAAGTCAATATATGACTGCATTGTTTTGGCTAAGTAATGATGATTGAGTAAGGAACTCAATCTTTATATTTGCTATGTGAATTAAAAGCATGTATGCCATGTTACATTAATGAGATGTATATCGAGCATGTTATTATGTGCTATGTGATGCATGAAAACTGTTAGACTTTGCTGGGCTGTCGAGCTCACTCTTGTAAATAACCACTTTTGCAGGTCAAGATTTTAAGGTAAAGATATGTGCTAAGTGAGTTATAGAGATCTATATTCACGAAGATTACTTATGTTTTATGAGAAATGTATTTCATATTTTGAACGTAATATGTTGTTAAATTGTAAGTTGAGCTATCCAATGTATATGAATATTTAGTTATGATGTAAGACTTTGTATAGTCATTTTGTTGTAACGATTCATGATATAAGATTGAATCAAAGAGATGTAATGTAATGGTTGCGATTCAGGGCAAGAAAGAAGGAAATGTATAAAAGTTTTAAATATTCCGCAATTTTATTAAGTTTAATATCGAATAATGATGTAAAATTAGATATTTAATGTATGGTTAACGACCAAAGTTGAGATTTAATTTGTATAGATTTTGGGGTCGTTACAATGCATATGAACAATATGTGTTTGATTTTATTTGTTTATTATAAACAAATAAAAGAAACTAAGGTAACAAAATTATATATTAGTAATGAAATATTTAATAACTTAAGGGTTATGATTCAGGAGAATATTAATATATAAAATATATATACTAATTTTAAGAGATTTATTTTATACATCTTAGTTAACTAATTTTATAACCTAATTATATCAAGTCTAATTGGGTTAAGAAATTAAAGGCATGTAAGTAAAGAATTAAATTATAATTGAGGAAATGAAAATCAAAATTAAATAATTAGGGAATGATAATATTAAAAAGTGTTGGAATATGTTATTTGTTATGGCCCAAAGAAACTATATTAAAAGCCCAAAGGATTAAAGTAGGAGCCCAAATTTGGAGCCCAATGGGAGAAGGGCATTTTAGACATTTGATATACTAAGTGAAGCATTAAAAGAAAGCAAGTCTTGGAAGATAAAATTTCCACATGGCCGAATTATTGTAGGAAGAAAATGAGAGGAAATGGTGGTTACACATCAGCACTTTATAAACCACCCATGTGGCAAAAGATTTTTCCAATTTAAGCTATGTGTCACATTAATTAAGAAGCCACTTTGTTGCTAATCTCTCACATATATTTATGTGATGGTTAAGGACAGAGAGAATTAGTGGAGAAGAGAAAAAGGAATGGCCAAGAATTGGCCACAAGGAAAGAAAAAGAAGGAACTAATCTTGGGCAATAAATAAAAGCACTAATCATGGAATTAAATTAAATGGGTGGGAGAATAAGAGGCCACTTGGCCAAAATGAGAGAAAGAGAATGTAGTGGAGGGAAAGGAGGCCACACATGGCTGACAATATGTTAATAGAAAAGGAGAATGTGTATAGATATTAGTTATATAACTATATGAAATAACAAGTTATCTTGTTTCTTTCTCTTTCATCCCTTCATACTAGCTAACATAAGAAACTAAAAGTGACTAGAGAGAGAGAGAGAGAAGAGGGACGACTAGAGTAAAGGAGAATGGGGAAGAGGCTTTGATCTTCTTTTTACCCAAAATCATCATCTCCCTTGAAGGATTAAGAAAGGTTAGCAATAGACCAAAGGTATAAATATATTTTGTGTATGTATTTTTGATTATTGTTAATAAAACCTTGAATATATGTTTCTAAACTCAAAAATCATGAATATACATGTTAATAAGTGTTTATTGTATAGATATACCCATATTGGGTGTTAATTTGTTTGGAAATCAAAAGTAAAAAAAAAGTGATTTTCTAGTTTATAAACCATAAAATTTCTATGTACTTTGGATTTTTGCCGTTTTTGATCTACACCTTCTCTTTGCAATCCGACAAAGAGAGGTGCTAGATATGTAAGTTATCTACTAAAACCAAGTGGTAGCACCCAAAATTGTTGAGTACACAATCCGTAGTGTTTGTTTTAGCCAAAACAGTTTCGTGTTTAGAGAGAAAAGAAGACTATTTTTGGACAGTCAAGGGTATGGGTAGTTTTGTCATTTTTCTGATTTTCAAAGATTCTAAAAATATTTGGGAGGATACTATGATAAGTTTTCTAACATTTCCAAGTGGAATCATTGAAAAAAGGAGTTGTAGATTTCCGTATGGACCGTTTTTAGCAAAGTACGAAAAACTTATTTTTCTAAAATAACTACTGTCCAAGATTTTGTAAGGGCATTTTAGGCTACTTAATTTGTGAAATAAATTCTGGCCTCTTATGACATGAAAATATATGGTATAAAGTACCTCCTGTCCAAAAATAAGATCATTCCGACTTAAAATGGCCAAGTTATGACCATTTCAATTTTTATGATTTTCTAACAAAAACGACTATAACCGGAGTTCTATAACTCCGATGGCCACAAAATTTAAACTGGAGGCTCACGTTACCACATATAAGATTGTGTAAAGAGATGAAAATTTCTGGAGTTGAACATGATAGGGATAATTTCCTAAGCTACGAACTAAAAATGATTTTTGAAAAATACTAAAGGGAGTTGAAAAATTATGAAAAATACTTTTTGTGTATGAAATATATGTATATATGTTTGGACAAAGGATAGAAAAATAATAAGTTGATTTGATATTTTTGTGAAAAGGATAATGAATCCATCTTACTGGATTGAAAAATCTGATGAATCCAGCTTGCTGGACTGAAAAGCAGTTTACTGAATTGAAAATATGTTGAATCCAGTTTGCTGGATTGCAGTTTGGTTTGCTGGATTGGCCAACCAGATGTTGGATTTGGAATTTAGGTTGCTGGATTGCAATCTGGTTTACTGGATTTCAATCTGGGTTGCTAGATTGATATTTGACTTATTAGAGTTTAAATAAGAACTTATAATATATAAGATTAGAGTGTTAAATCATAATGTATATGATATAGTAATTAAAGAATTATCAAAGGATGATAATAATACTAATGTTGTAAGGTGTTATCTAATATTTAATTATGTGATTAAGTGTTAGATAATTAATTGATAAAGTAGTTGTATTATGATACAAAGTATGATGCTAATTTATAGATCGATTTTATTAATGATATGTCTTACAAAATAAGTTAACTTAAATTGCGTAGCAGTAGTCAACGAATTAGGCAAGTTTCCTTAACTCAACCTTGAGTTATATCTTTTCAAATATTTTGTTGTTTAGTTATTATTGATTAGACCACGTCTGAGAATTTTTGTTGATTATTCGCAGTTAGTGCATGTTTCTTAATTCAAACTGAATTAGTGATTTTGAGAATATACTTGGGAAATAACTTTTGTTGGATATTCACATCCGTAGAAGCTATTATTGATTGCAAATAATACAGATAATTCCTATCTATTGTTGAATCGCATTGATATATGTTTTAGCTAATTATTCTGGCTAGACGAACTTTTGTTCAAACTAGATAGGTTCGAGAATAGAACTCAATTATTATTGACAGGTCGATGCCAATTATTTCGGTTAGATCGATAAAACAAACTTGATAGGTTCGAGAAGAGAAGAGAAGCGATTAGAAATTGAAATCATCATATTTCGTTGTTATAATTCAAATTCTGATTATAAGACTGAGAAGAACAACCTTTTTATATAAGAAGGGAATTTTTTGGTCGTATATTCAATCGTTGCGCGTGTTTTGAGTATTATGCATAATATAGGGTATAATAAAGTCGATCACTTTATAAACTTGCTGGGGGGTATGATTTAGTCTTTATGGTTATTTGATACACCTGGGTATATCAAAGTAAATCTTGGATAGTTACTCGAGAAGAGAAGTTTGAGATCCATTTGGATCACTCAACATAAACCCTGGAAAATATTTCCATCTTGTTATTCAATTGAATATTGTTGAAATCTTGAAAATATTGTACTCTTTCATTATAGAATTATTGTGTTGCATAGGATACGAGAAGACTTGTTAGTGATTAACAATTTGGTTCAGCTATTTCAATGTTCTATGAACTTTGGTGTCATTCTATCGAAATAGATAGTCTGTTAATCTTGATTCTTATACATTCATTGTATGTCTTAACTTGCAGGACAAATTTGTTGCTCACCCTTGCTAAATAAAATATTTTAGCTAGGAACGAAGAAGCCGGAGGGGGTGAGAAGAGCAAAGGCAAATGTGTATTACTGGAATAGTATAATGAACATTATTATTATTATGTTGTATTGGAAACCCTTTTTGTATATCTAAGGGTATGTTTGTAATGTTAAGGTTAGAGAACCTGGGATAATGTATTAACAATATTAGTTAATGAGATGTATGTTTATATTCATAAATGAATGGGTTGTTAGATGTTAATTAATTGTTGGATTGTGAGCACCAAACACGGGGTCAGGTAACTCGAATTTGGGGGCGTCACAGGTTGGTATCAAAGCTGTAAGTCATAAACCTTAAGTGGGTGGGAAAAACCCTAGGATTATAACCATAAGCGAGATATAGAGAATACTCATTTAGAGTACTGAGTGAGAGATTGATAAAGTGTATCAATAGTGAGATGTCTGGACGTCGTATGTATTAAGTTTGTACTGGTGAAGTACTAATCAAGTTATTTAAATTGATAGTAGGATGTCAAGAGAAGATGAAATGAGTACGGAGATGCTAGCGGCTGTTGCACCAGTTCCAGTAGCCAAGGTGCCAGCTCAAAGCGAGTCAGTTGAAGAAGTGGGAAAAGTTGAACCCATGATGAATCTGGGGAGTGATCATGATGATTATCCCGAGATGTATCTGAATGAAGATGAGGAGGCGGAGTACGAAGAAGCTAAGGTGGAGTTAGAGAATAAGTATAATAATCAAAGATTTTATTATTTGTAATTTAAAATATTTATTAAATTAAATAAATATTTTATTGATGTGGTTGTTGTTAGTAAATAATTGTGAATTAAATTTATTATATAACATTATAATTTAAATTAAAAGTTGGAAAGTTGTAAGATAATATGAAATGCTATATTACTGTTTTAATTTAATAATTTAAAATGGTATGTTAATTTATTAAATAAAATTATAATGAAATTATAATTTTGTGATAATTGAATTAAGTAGAAAATTTATTTAGTGTGTTTATTGGATATGGAGATCCAAATAAATAATACGTGATTATAAATTATAAAATAAATTATTTATTAAAAATAAATTAAAGGAGTTTAAATTGGTTGCCAAACAAGGTTTAAAGTATTAAGTCTTTATTTTAAAGATTTTTTGCTAAACAAAGCCTTATAACTTTTAAATTTTGAATTTAAATTATAATAAATAAAATAATATAAAATATATTTATAACCTATACGTTTATATTCTTGTAACTGATATATTCAGTATACGCATTATGGCATGTCAGTTTTATTTTATGTATACTGTTAGTTAGTATTGATACTAAGAAGAGAAAGAGCAGAGAAATTTGAGAGAGACTAGGGAGAGTTTGAGAGAAAAGGCTGAGTATTCCGAAGCAATTCTCTGAGTTTATCAAAGATTATTACCGAGCAATTGAAGGTATTTTCATAACCTTAAAATTATATATACATATATGTTTTACGTCATGCATTTCTATTCTCTGTGAATCCAAATTCTCTTGAATTATTGTATAAACTGAATTATTGCAATTGTAAGTAATTGTAATGCTAGAGTTTATGTTCAGATAAGGAATTGTATGCTAATTACGTTTAAAAAGAAGGAAAACTGTTTATAATATATATTTTTACAGGTGGCTTGTGAAAGTACCAAATTTGGTGGTTAATTCGTATATTAATCAGTAAATTGAGTCTTAAATATGTTAATTCAGTAAAAAACGAAGAAAACATAGTTTGGATAAAGTAATTTGGTGTAGAATTGTGATCACAGTGTGAATTTCTACGAAGGATGTCAAAAATAGAGTTTTTGTATGAAAATATGAAATTTAAGGATTTAAATTAGTTGTAGTTGTTGTTTAATTGTTCTAGGTTAGTATATATGTGAGGAATCATGTTTGTATGTTCTAGGTTACTATTTTGTGGATGAAATTCGTGTTAGTTGGTTTAGAACAGAGTCCAAACTCGCGTTCTGCAAAACCGATACTAGTGCCGAGTGTGGGCGCGTTGCCTCTAGGCGCGGGCGCGCCGGAATCTAAGGTAATTATGGCACGGCCGCGCCATTAGTCAGTTAGACCCAGTGAAGTCTGCTACTTCTGCAGACTTTGAACTTTTAATGTAACCTAGTTTAATGATGTGTTAAGGTAACAAACATGTAATGAGGATGTTAAAACAGAACCGTATAATGTCTTTGATAATTTCAAAGTTGAAAAAAAAAATTAGTAAGTTACGAACGTGTTATGTTATAACTTAGTGTACATAATGAATGATAGATAAGTGTTGTGAAGTTAACACTTGTGAATTCTGAAATGTATATGGTAAAGTAAGACTTGTACTAAAATAACAAGTTTAGCAAGAAGTGAGTGTTGTTTTGAAAAGTGGATGTTAGTATATCTAATAGACATTGTAATTTTAATACTATGTGTAGGTGAACATGAATTGTAAATTTATAGCTTACGCACGAGGCAAGTTTCTACACCTTACCTCTTTACATTGAGCAAGTTTCTTACCCTAAAACTTTAATTAAGCAAATTCTTTTATTCTTAATCTCTATTTGAGCAAGCTCTAACTCTAACGTTATTCGAGCAAGTTTTGAACTCTAATCATTGTTTAGTTATTCTAACTTGTTTATAGTTAAGCAAGTTTTCTTAAGTTTTATTCTTTTATCATAAATGCATATTCTTAAACTCAAATCTTTAACTGAGTTGTTCTGTTTCATTTACTTAACGTAATGCGAAATATTATTGTTATTTGAGCAAGTTTCATTCTTAGCTTGTTATTTCTTAGTACATGTTCATAACTTAATTCTTATATCTTAAGATCATAGCCTTAGCTTAATATTGTTCAAGCAAGATTTATTGTTTTATTCAATACTTATGCTTTTTAGTTGTTTCTAAGCATGAGTTTAATATATAGTTAGTTCACCTATGAATATTCATTGTTCCATATTATGTTATTATTGATCAACAGTAGTGTTATCACACCTTATTGATTTAACTAATCCTTTAGTTGATGATTGTTAAACTCTAAATTACCATTTGAAGCTTATCCAAACCAAACTTTCTTTGGTGTGGACTTTTACTCAAAAACAGAGAAGAACAACCCAATTATAGGGGATACGCGATGCGTTTAGATGTTTGTGCACAATACATGGTACGAAGGGCTGACCCCCCTAAGAACGTGAAGTCCCTACAGTATAACTATTTAGGTTAAAGTTGAAAGATTACTTGTAACCGTGGATATAGTTCGTGGTCTTATAACCCTCAGATATATTTCATATTTTGATTTCAGTTCTTGGTTATCATTGATAGAGTACTATTCAATTTTGATGAGCCTATTCATTAGCAGTTATTATTCTCTAGTTGATTCATTGCTATATCTAGTGAGCATTTGTTTTGCTCACTCTTGCATATATATACACTCATTGCAGCTAAAGTTGAGAAGGTCTATGAACCTATGACTAGCAAAGGAAAGGGAAAAATGTGCAAGTGATGAAGACTTATAATTTCATTTATTGTCATGATGATAGACTTTATATTTAATGATGTGATGTAATTATTTTATTTCCGCGCTTGATTGATGCTTAAAGTTAGACAACCTGGGAAGACTTTTTGATTAATGATGTAATTTTTATATTTGGGTAGTAGATATGAATGAATGGAAAGTTAACACCAAATCTTGTGGGAATGAAGTACCTGGATTTGGGGGTGCCATAAGTTGGTATCAAAGCTTTAGGTTATAAACCTTAGGTGGGGAAAAGCCTTAGGAAGTAACCTTTGAAAAGATAGTGGTGATGAACTCTTATCGAGTTTTAAGAAAGAAATGATAAAACACTTATGTGCTTATGTGGTTGTAACCTATGTGTTCGTGAGTGTCGAGTAGTAATGATTAATTATTGAAACTTAAATTTTTGTTGTCAGGATGGCTAATGTAGGAGAATCCAGTCAGATTAGGGAGGAAGGATCCCAGATGCCTAGAGAGGAAGAGCCTCGAGATATTTAGGTGGTTTGGGAACAAGTACTGTCACGGGAAACATCTCCATTGGTCACAGTGGTTGAGTAGGAGGGTTTACCTGATGAGGATGATGAGGTAGATTCGGACGAAGAGGACCCTGTTGAGCTGCCATAGTCGAATGAGGATGAGGAGGACAAGGAGGAAGAGATTCCATTAAACTTGATCGCTGCCCGTATGTACGATGAAGTATACGACTGCAATGTGGAACTTCGGGATACCGTCAAGGAGTTGGAATAGATAGTAGCTGAACAGCAGATCGCAATGGCACAGAAGGAAAACGAGATCCAGGATCAAGATGAACATCTGAATAATGTCGAAGGGAAGCTGATCCATATTGAAGGAGAGAATGAATAAATGACAGAGGATATTGCAGAGCTGAAGAACAAGTTGAAAGAAGAATCTACTAAGAGGGCAAGAGCCGAAGACGCGTACGAGGAAGCTTATCAATGAGCCGGGATAGCAGAGAGAGAGGTACAAGTAAAGAAGATCAAGATGGAAGAGATGAATAGTATTTTCAACACCGTGATCAATCGAGCTCAAGATCGGGTCATGTGTTATCCAATTTAGTTCGAAACGCTGCCATCGTACATGTTCGATTGTCAAACAATGTTCCGTATTATGGAAGAGGAGCGTCGTAAGGCAATGCAGTATTTTAGTAGGTCGTCATAAATGTAATTACTATGTGATTAGCGAATAAATAAGATGTAAATCTAGGGTATGATATAACCCATGGTATATGATGATGATGAAGTTATCCTGAAACTTTTGTAGTTCAGGAATGTGCTGTAGATAGCAAGAATGCTATCATGATTATGTTTTTAAAATATTATAAATGAATAAAAGTTAGTATTTATTTAAGATATTGTGTGTTATGTGGTAATTTTGTGATGTACAAATTAAGTACAGAATACCTAGAAGATTGAGTAATAATCTAATGAGTGTATTTAACAAAAAATGCCTCCAAGACTTCAACCACGATAAAGGACCCCTGAGAATAACAACAATGCTGAGGCTAATCTAGTTCAGTAATTAGTAACGCTACTGACGGGAGCATTGCAGAATCAACCGCATAATCAAGCTGCGACATTTAAGGACTTCAAGGTGGTTGGGCAACCAGAGTTTCGTGGGTCCATGAATCCAGTTGAGGCACAGACCTGGATCATGGAGATAGAGAAATTTTTCGATGTTGCTAGGGTATGGGATAATCAGAAGACTGCTTTTGCAACATTTATGTTGAAAGTAGAGGCTAGTTATTGGTGGCAAGCCAATAAAACTCGAGGAGGTCAAGGGGTAATGACTTAGAATAGATTTAAGGAGATATTCTTCGAGACTTATTTCCTAGAGAGTTTGAAGAATCAGATGGAGGTGCAGTTTCTAGAACTGAAGCAGGGATCAATGTCGGTATCAGAGTATGCCGTAAAATTTAAAGAATTGGCGAGGTTTGTGCCATACCAAGTCAACACAGATGAGCGCAAGGCTAAGAGGTTTGAGCAGGGACTGAAAGCCTGGTTGTACAGTAGGGTCTCCATGTTTCAGCTGAAGACATTTACAGCAGTGCTGGAGAAGGCAATTTTCACTGAAGGTGGAGGCGAGGCGGTAACAAAGTACAATCAAGAACAGAGAAAGAAGAAGGGTGAGGGCGAAGCTAAGAATGGCAGTGGTAGCTATGGAAATGATAAAAATAACTTAAAGATGAAGTGGAATGCAAATGTGGGAGCTGAAAATCAGCTGGGTAACCAGCAGAAGAAGAAGTTTGAAGCATGTGCTACATGCGGGAGGTTTCACACGGGTGTGTTCTTAAAAGGGAAACGGGTATGCTTTAACTGTGGCCAGGAGGGTCACATTGCTCCAAATTACAATCAACCCAAGAAGAATGCTTGCTACACCTGCGGGTCAAAGGATCATTTTGCTCGCGAGTGTCCAAAGAAGAAAGTTGGAGAGACAGCTGGAAGCAAGAGAGGTAGCAGCGGAGGTACATTGACCATTGCTGGACCAACATCATCAAATAAGCCCACAGCCAGAACCTTCAATATGACAGTGCAAGACGCGGTGCAATCAAAAAATGTCGTGTTAGATAGTATCCCAATCAATGATATAAATGCATATGTATTATTTGATTCAGGTGCTACTTGCTCGTTTATATCTAAAGAATTTGCTAAGAGGTTAGAATTACCTAGTGAGGAGTTGAATTTCCCTTTACAAATAGAAATTACGAATATAGAGGTAATTCCTGTTAGATTCGTATACAAGAACTGTAAGGTAAATATTAAGGAGAATGTTATAACGGTAGAATTAATCCCGATTAAACTCAGAGAGTTTGATGTTATTCTGGGAATGGATTGGTTATTCAATTATGGAGCAATAATTAATTGCCAAAAGAAATGTATAAACATTATAACTCCATCAAAGGTAGTTTTTTATGGTAGCAAATTGCCTAGACAAGCAAGATGTTACACGATTATGCAGGCCAAGAAGTTGTTGAGTCAGGGCTGTGTAGGGTACCTAGCTTACATAGTCGATACTCAAAAGAAGAAGGGTGTGAAACTTCAGGAGATACCAGTGGTTAGGGATTTTGTAGACGTGTTTTCGGAAGATTTGCCAGGACTTTCGCCCGACAGAGAGATCGAGTTCGTGTTTGACTTAGTGCTAGGAACTGCTCCAATATCGAAGGCCCCATACAGAATGGCTCTGGTAGAGATGAAGGAACTGATGGTACAACTGCAAGAACTGTTAGATAAGAAATATATTCAGTAGAGCGTATCACCGTGGGGAGTGCCGGTGTTATTCGTGAAGAAGAAGGATGTGTCAATGCGTCTTTGCATTGATTATATAGAATTAAACAAAGTCACTATTAAGAATAAATATCAATTACCTTGAATAGATGACTTGTTTGATCAATTGAAGGGTGCTAGATATTTCTCAAAAATAGATTTGAGAAGTGGGTATCACCAATTGAAAGTAAGGAAGGAAGATGTGCCGAAGACGGCATTCCGCACTCGGTATGGACATTACGAATTTTTGGTGATGTCTTCTGGTTTGACAAATGCCCCTGCTGCATTCATGGATTTGATGAACATGGTGTTTAAACCATTTTTAGACAAGTTTGTGGTGGTATTTATCGATGATATTTTGGTGTACTCCAAATCTCAAGAAAAACTTGTGGAACATTTATGTTTGACGCTGGAGACACTAAGAAAAGAAAAGTTGTACGCAAAATTTTCTAAATGTGAATTTTAGATGGAACGTGTACAATTTCTCGTCCATGTAATTGACAAGGATGTGATTTCAGTGGATCCATCAAAAGTTGAATCTGTGATAAATTGGGAACAACCAAGAACTCCATCAGAAGTAAGAAGTTTCTTTGGATTGGCAGGTTATTACAGACGGTTTATTCAGGATTTTTCCAAGATTACCACTCCATTGACGAATTTAACGGGAAAAGCTATAAAATTTCTTTGGACGGAAAAGTGCGAAGAGAGTTTTATGGAATTAAAGAAGAAGCTCAGTGTAGCACCTGTGTTGTCATTACCAGATAATACAGGAAACTTTGTGGTGTATAATGATGCCTCACATAAAGGATTAGGTTGTGTCCTTATGCAGAATGGTAAAGTCATTACGTATGCATCAAGGCAATTGAAGGACTACGAAAAAGGGTATCCGACTCATGATTTAGAGCTGGCTGCGGTGGTATTTGCTCTGAATATATGGGGACACTATCTCTATGGAGAGAAATGTGAGATATACAAAGAGTATAAGTGTCTGAAGTATATTTTCACATAGAAGGAGTCAAAGGAGATGGATGGAATTAATGAAAGATTATGATTGTGAGATCTTTTATCATCCCGGCAAAGCCAATGTGGTTGCAGATGCCTTGAGTAGGAAAGGTCGAGAAAAATAGATGTTGTTAACCAACCAGGAGGAGCTCGTTTCAGTGATGGCAAGGCTAGAGTTGGAAATCAAATTTCCAAAAGAATTTGACGAAAGATTGTACTAGATGGAACCTAGTTCAACTTTGATGGACAAGGTGAAGAATGCTCAACTACAGGATGAAGAATGCAAAAAAATAAAGGAAAGTGTGGTCGAGGGTAAAGAAGTGAAATACAAGGTTGATGCTAAAGGAATGCTAAGATTCGAAGGACGAATTTGGGTTCCAGCAGTACAAGATATTAAAGAAGAAATCTCGACAGAAGCTCATGGCTCGAGATATTTGATCCATTCAGGAAGTACAAAGATGTATCAAGATTTGCAACAACATTTTTGGTGGCCACATATGAAAAGAGACGTTGCAGAATGTGTTGTGAAATGCTTGACAGGTCAGAGAGTAAAAGCAGAGCATCAGAGGCCAAGCGTATTACTTCAACTGTTGGAAATACCGAAATGGAAGTGGAAGCATATCACAATAGATTTTGTGGTAGGTCTTCCAACAACTCAGAAAGGATACGATGTGATATGGGTGATCGTGGATAGATTAACGAAATCAGTACACTTTTTGCCAATAAAGATTAGATTTAATCTCGATCAGCTGCCAAAACTATACATCAAGGAGATCGTTTCAAGACATGGAGTTCCAATATTAATTATATCAGACAGAGATCCGAGATTCACATCAAACTTCTAAAAGAAACTATAAGAATGCATGGGAACACAACTGAAAATGAGTACGACATATCATCTGCAAATCGATGGTCAAAGCGAACGAATAATCTAGACGTTAGAGGATATGCTTAAAGCGTGCATCACGGATTTCAAAGGAAACTGGGATGATCATCTACCATTGGCGGAATTTGCATACAACAACAGTTACCACGCAAGCATTGGCATGCCGCCATACGAGGTATTATGCGGCAAAAAATGCAGAACTCCATTATGCTGGGATGAAATTGGTGAACGTCAACTATTAGGACCAGAACTGGTACAACAGATTGCGAAAGTTATCAAACTCGTCAGAGTAAGACTGATAGCTGCTCAAGATAAACAGAAGAAGTACGCTGATCAACATAGACAAGATCGCAAATTCGACGTAGGAAATTTCGTTTTCGTAAAAGTTTCTCCTTAGAAGGGGAAAATTCATTTTGGCAAGAAAGGAAAGTTAAGCCCAAGATCTATTGGACCTTTCGAGATACTACATAGAGTAGGAGAAGTGGCTTACGAGGTAGCTTTACCTCCAGAATTAGAACATGTGCACAACATTTTTCACGTGTCGGTGTTGTGACCGTATAAACCCGATTACAAACATGTGATCAAGTATGAACCATTACAGTTCAGTAAAGATTTATCTTATGAAGAGGTTCCTATCCAGATAGTCGACAGGAAAGAACAAGTTCTCAGGAATAAGGTGATACCTTATGTGAAGGTGATATGGAAAAATCACAATGTCGAAGAGGCTACGTGGAAACTCGAAGATGAAATAGTGAAGAACTACCCTGAGTTATTTATTTAATTTGTGTCTTCGATTCTGGGGACATAATCTTTGTAAGGAGGGAATAATGTGATGAATAAATTATTTGAGTTGTGATTCTGGGGACAAAATACTTGTAAGGAGGGAAGGATGTAACAATCCAAGATTTTACTATTTGTAATTTAAAATATTTATTAAATTAAATAAATATTTTATTGATGTGGTTGTTGTTAGTAAATAATTGTGAATTAAATTTACTATATAACATTATAATTTAATTTAATTTAATAGTTGGAAAGTTGTAAGATAATATGAAATGTTGTATTACTGTTTTAATTTAATAATTTAAAATGGTATGTTAATTTATTAAATAAAATTATAATGAGATTATAATTTTGTGATAATTGAATTAAGTGAAAATTTTATTTAGTGTGTTTATTGGATATGGAGATCCAAATAAATAATATGTGATTATAAATTATAAACTAAATTTTTTATTAAAAATAAATTAAAGGAGTTTAAATTGGTTACCAAACAAGGTTTAAAATATTAAGTCTTTATTTTAAAGAGTTTTTGCCAAACAAAGCCTTATAACTTTTAAATTTTGAATTTGAATTATAATAAATAAAATAATATAAAATATATTTATAACCTATACGTTTATATTCTTGTAACTGATATATTTAGTATACGCATTATGGCATGTCAGTTTTATTTTACGTATACTGTTAGTTAGTCTATATTCATACTAAGAAGAGAAAGAGCAGAGAAATTTGAGAGAGACTAGAGAGAGTTTAAGAGAAAAAACTGAGTTTTCCAAAGCAATTCTTTGAGTTTATCAAAGATTATTACCGAGCAATTGAAGGTATTTTCATAACCTTAATATTATATATACATATATGTTTTACGTCATGTATTTCTATTCTCTGTGAATCTAAATTCTCTTGAATTGTTGTATAAATTGAATTATTGCAATTGTAAGTAATTGTAATTCTAGAGTTTATGTTTAGATAAGGAATTGTATGCTAATTACGTTTAAAAAGAAGAAAAACTGTTTACAGTATATATTTTTACATATGGCTTGTGAAAATACCAAATTTGGTGGTTAATTCGTATATTAATCGGTAAATTGAGTCTTGAATATGTTAATTCGGTAAGAAACGAAGAGAGCGTAGTTTGAATGAAGTAATTTGGTGTAGAATTGTGATCACAGTGTGAATTTCTATGAAGGATGTCAAAAATAGAGTTTTTGTATGAAAATATGAAATTTATGGATTTAAATTAGCTATAGTTATTGTTTAATTATTCTAAGTTAGTGTATATGTGAGGAATCATGTTTGTATGAGTCCTATGTCAATTGGGTATGATCAAGTTACTATTTTATGGATGAAATTCGTGTTAGTTGACTTAGAATAGAGTCGAAACTCGCGTTCTACAAAACTAATACTGGTGTCGAGCGCAGGCGCGGGTGCACCGGACTCTAATGTAATTATGGCGCAGCCGCGCCATTAGTCAGCCAGACCCAATGAAGTCTGCTACTTCTGTAGACTTTGAACTTTTAATGTAACCTAGTTTAATGATGTGTTAAGGTAACAAACATGTAATGAGGATGTTAAAATAGAACCGTATCATGTCTTTGATAATTTCAAAGTTGAAAAAAATTTTAGTAAGTTACGAACGTGTTATGTTATGACTTAGTATACACAATGAATGATAGATAAGTGTTGTGAAGTTAACACTTATGAATTCTGAAATGTATATGGTAAAGTAAGACTTGTACTAAAATAACAAGTTTAACTAGAAGTGAGTGTTATTTTGGAAAGTGGATGTTAGTATATCTAATAGATATTGTAATTTTAATACTATGTGTAGGTGAACGTGAATTGTAAATTTATAGCTTACACACGAGGCAAGTTTCTAAACATTACCTCTTTACATTGAGCAAGTTTCTTACCCTAAAATTTTAATTAAGCAAATTCTTTTATTCATAATATCTATTTGAGCAAGCTCTAACTCTAATGTTATTCGAGTAAGTTTCGAACTCTAATCATTGTTTAGTTATTCTAACTTGTTTATAGTTAAGCAAGTTTTCTTAAATTCTATTCTTTTATCATAAATGCGTATTCTTGAACTCAAATCTTTAACTGAGTTGTTCTGTTTTATTTACTTAACGCAATGCGAAATATTATTGTTATTTGAGCAAGTTTCATTCTTAGCTTGTTATTTCTTAATACATGTTCATAACTTAATTCTTATATCTTAAGATCATAGCTTTAGCTTAATATTGTTTAAGTAAGGTTTATTGTTTTATTCAATACTTATGCTTTATAGTTGTTTCTAAGCATGGGTTTAATATATAGTTAGTTCACCTATGAATATTCATTGTTCCATATTATGTTATTATTGATCAACAGTAGTGTTATCACACCTTATTGATTTAACTAATCCTTTAGTTGATTATTTTTAAACTCTAAATTACCCTTTGAAGCTTATCCAAACCAAACTTTCTTTGGTGCGGACTTTTACTCTAAAACTGAGAAGAACAACCCTATTATAGGGGATACGCGATGCGTTTAGATGTTTGTGCACAATACATGGTACAAAGGGTTGATCCCTCTAAGTACGTGAAGTCCCTACAGTATAACTATTTAGGTTAAAGTTGAAAGATTACTTGTAACCGTGGACATAATTCGTGGTCTTATAACCCTCAAATATATTTCATATTTTGATTTTAGTTCTTGGTTATCATTGATAGAGTACTATTCAGTTTTGATGAGCCTATTCATTAGCAGTTATTATTCTCTTGTTGATTCATTGCTATATCTAGTGAGCATTTGTTTTGCTCACTCTTGCATATATATACACTCATTGCAACTAAAGTTGAGAAGGTCGATGAACCTATGACTAGCAAAGGAAAGGAAAAAATGTGCAAGTGATGAAGACTTGTAATTTCATTTATTGTCATGATGATAGACTTTATATTTAATGATGTGATGTAATTATTTTATTTCCACGCTTGATTGATGCTTAAGGATAAACAACCTGGGAAGACTTTTTGATTAATGATGTAACCCTTTTAAAGGGAGGATTTCCGATTTAATTTTTATATTTAGGTTGTAGATATGAATGAATGGAAAGTGAACACCAAATCTTTTGGGAATGAAGTACCTGGATTTGGGGGTGTCACAATAAGACCAAAGTTGGTGAGAAAGATCAAGTATTTGCAAAAGTTTAAGAACTCCGAAGTAAAGTATTTCTCTTAGAGGAGTTATGGAAGACGGAGCGAGCATTACGCGAGATGATTAAAGAACAAAACGATTTAAAGGTACAGGTGGAAAGGATGAATACTGAAGGTGGTGGAACGTTCGAGGGAACAGTCAAGAAGTAGAAGGGTAAGCAATAAGAGAAAGAGGGAAAACGACAGTGGTGATAACTCTGAAAATTCAAACCCGATGAAGAAGGAAGTCTGTGGTAAGTGTGGAAAGACTCACTTGGGAGAATGCATGATGTGGAAGAATGTGTGTTTCAACTATAAACAGGAAGGACGTATTTCTCCGCATTGTCCTAAGCCGAATATGAGAAAAGTGTTTTTTATGTGGAAGAGTGGGTCACGAATTCAACAAGTGTCCCAGTAAGAAGAAGACTGGTGAAGGGAGTGGAAGGTAGACAACTTAAGTATAAGCGATAGTGTGTGATATTAAAGATTGTAATATCGAGAATGATGTGTAAGCATATGTAAATATATATATGTTTGTATGACTGTAATCTTTATTTTTAATATGAATATAAGATTAAGTTGCAAGTTCTTAAAACTCATACTTATGGTAAGTTTGTGACTCATAATTATATGAAATATTTTTGAACCCCTCAGCGAATGGATGCCAATGGTCTGACTAGGATAAGTTCATAAATTCATATAATTATGGTAAGTTCCTAAACTCATAAGTGTGGTAAGTTTGACAAACTGGGAATAGTTATGTGTGAATGGAGAATTGTAAATTTTTGTGTAAATTAAGTTATGTGGGTTAATCATGATATTTATTAAAAAAGGATAGTAATACGTGTTAAGTACTAAATGTACTATGTGCTATTTGAATAAATATGCGAAATATGAGAAATTTTTGTTAAATTCTTATTGTGTGGTTAATAAGAATTTGTGTAGGGAAAGAGAATTAATGTAAAATTTTTATCAGACAATGCTACCTAGAAAGGGAAGTCTAAAGGGAAATATGGAAGAACAATTTTTGAATCTGAAGCAGAAGAATATGACAGTGGCAGAATATTTTGTCAAGTTCAACGAGTTAGCTAAATTTGCTCAACATCGAGTGGACACTATGGAGCTTAAAGCACGATGTTTTAGGAACGGATTGAAATCGTTAGTACTCGAGAAGTTAGATGTGCTAAAAATTAATTCATTTTCAACTTTATTGGAAAAAGCCATTATCGTTGAGGGAGAAATTGGAGTTGTATTAAAGAATAGTCAAGACCAAAGAAAGGAGGTTGAAGGAAATAATATGATAGGTGGTAGTGGAGGCAGTGATCTTAATAAACGTAAGAGGGATGGTGATGTTAATTCAGGAAATAATCCAGAAGGGAGTAGGAAGAAAGGTGCGTCGTGTGCAGTTTGTGGGAAGCATCATCAAGGAGTTTGTTTGAAGAAACAAAGAGTCTATTATAATTGTGGCAAAAGGGACACATGTCTCCCAATTGTCCCAGTTTGAAGAAGACACAAGGTTATTTTGCGTGTGGATCAACAAATAAACTGGTGCGTGACTGCCCAAAGAAGAGAGTGAATAAGGGAACCTGTAGCGGAACAATATGGATCAAAGAATCAGCTCAGCAAGGAATATCAACAACATTCACTTTTAGCATGACAATTCCAGGTGCAGTAGTTGCCCAGGAAGTGGTGATAGGTAACGATTTCGTTGAGAAATTAAATTACATGAGTAATATTAGATAGATAATGTTGTGAATAGTTTCTTTTATAGATCCAAGTCACAGGTTAGAATATGAGACACAAAATAATATTGTGTTCATAAAAATTAATTGATGATAAAACTTTAAAAGATTGTAGAGGAAAGAAAGCGGTGATTCCGAGGACGGAAATCTTTATAAGGAGGGAAGAATGTGACAACTCTAGAATTTATACGATTAATAAAATCTTAATTGATTAAATAAAGGTTGAATAATAAGACCTAGACTGGAATACGTTATGGATTTAAAAAATTTCTTGTGAAAGACTTGTATGGTTTTCTGTATTGTTATATATGAGTAAATGCATATGAATAATATGTGTTTGTTTTTATTTGTTTATTATAAACAAATAAAAGAAACTAAGGTAACCCAATTATATATTAGGAATGAAATATTTAATAACTTAAGGGTTATGATTCGGGAGAATATTAGTATATAAAATATATAAACTAATTTTAAGAGATTTATTTTATACATCTCAGTTAATTAATTTTATAACCTAATTATAGCAAGTTTAATTGGGTTAATAAATTAAGGGCATGTAAGTAAGGAATTAAATTATAATTGAGGAAATAAAAATCCTAATTAAATAATTAGGGAATGATAATATTAAAAAGTGTTGGAATATGTTATTTGTTATGGCCCAAAAAAACTAAATTAAAAGCCCAAAGGATTAAAATAGGAGCCCAAATTTGGAGCCCAATGGGAGAAGGGCATTTTAGACATTTAATATACTAAGTGGAGTATTAAAAGAAAGCAAGTCTTGGAAGATAAAAGGGCCACATGGCCGGATTATTGTAGGAAGAAAAGGAGAGGAAATGTTGGTTACACATCATCACTTTATAAACCACACATGTGGCAAAAGATTTTTCCAATTTAAGCTATGTGTCACATTAATTAAGGAGCCACTTTGTTGCTAATCTCCCACATATATTTATGTGATGGTTAAGGAGAGAGATAATTAGTGGAGAAGAGAAAAAGGAATGGCCAAGAATTGGCCACAAGGAAAGGAAAAGAAGGAACTAATCTTGGGTAATTAATAAAAGCACTAACCATGGAATTAAATTAAATGGGTGGGAGAATAAGAGGCCACTTGGCCAAAATGAGAGAAATAGAATGTAGTGGAGGGAAAGGAGGCCACACATGGCTGGCAATATGTGAATAGAAAAGGAGAATGAGTATAGATATTAGTTATATAACTATATGCAACAACAAGCTATCTTGTTTATTTCTCTTTCATCCCTTCATACTAGCTAACATAAGAAACTAAAAGTGACTAGAGAGAGAGGAGAGGGACGACTAGAGTAAAGGAAAAAAGGGAAGAGGCTTTGATATTCTTTTTACCCAAAATCATCATCTACCTTGAAGGATTAAGAAAGGCTAGCAATAGACCAAATGTATAAATACCTTTTGTGTATGTATTTTTGATTATTGTTAATCAAATCTTGAATATATGTTTCTAAACTCAAAAATTATGAATATACATGTTAATGAGTGTTTATTATTTAGATATACCCATATTGGGTTTTAATTTGTTTGGAAATCAAAAGTAAAGAAAAGTGATTTTCTAGTTTATAAACCATAAAATTTTTATGTATTTTGGATTTTTATCGTTTTTGATTTACACCTTCTTTTTACAATCTGACAAAGAGAGGTGCTAGATATGTAAGTTATCTACTAAACCCAAGTGGTAGCACTCAAAAATGTTGAGTACACAATCCATAGTGACTATTTTAGCCAAAACAGTTTCGTATTTAGAGAGAAAAGAAGATTATTTTTGGACAGTCAAGGGTAGGGGTAGTTTTGTCATTTTTCTGACATTCAAAAATTCTAGAAAAATTTGGGAGGGTACTATGATAAGTTCTCTAATATCTCCAAGTGGAATTACTGAAAAAGGAGTTGTAAATTTCCGTATGGACCATTTTTAGCAAAGTACGAAAAAATTGTTTTTCTAAAATAGCAACTGTCCAAGATTTTGTAAGGGCATTTTCGGCCACTTAATTTGTGAAATAAATTCTAGCCTTTTGGGACATGAAAATATATAGTATAAAGTACCTCCTGTCCAAAAATGAGCTCATTTCGATATAAAATGACCAAGTTATGACCATATCAGTTTTTGTGATTTTTCGACAAAAACGGCTTTAACCGGAGTTCTATAACTCCGATGGCCACGAAATTTGAACTGGAGGATCATGTTAACACGTATAAGATTGTGTCAAGAGATGGGTATTTTGGAGTTGAACATGATACGGCTAATTTCTTAAGCTACGAACTAAAAATAATTTTTGAAAAATACTAAAGGGAGTTGAAAAATTATGAAAAAATACTTTTTGTGTATGAAATATATGTATATATGTTTGGACAAATGATAGAAAAATAATAAGTTAATTTGGTATTTTCGTGAAAAGGATAATGAATCCAGCTTGTTGGATTGAAAAATATGATGAATCTAGCTTGCTGGATTGAAAAGCAGTTTACTGAATTGAAAATATGTTGAATTCAGTTTGCTGGATTGCAGTTTTGTTTGCTGGATTGTCCAACTAGATGCTGAATTTGGAATCCATGTTGCTGGATTGCAATCTGGTTTACTGGATTTCAATCTGGGTTGCTAGATTGATATTTGACTTATTAGAGTTTAAAGAAGAACTTATAATATATAAGATTAGAGTGTTAAATCAAAATGTATATGATATAGTAATTAAAGAATTATCAAAGGATGATAATAATACTAATGTTGTAAGGTGTTATCTAATATTTAATTATGTGATTAAGTGTTAGATAATTAATTGATAAAGTAGTTGTATTATGATACAAAGTATGATGCTAATTTATAGATCAATTTTATTAATGATATGTCTTACAAAATAAGTTAACTTAAATTACGTAGCAATAGTCAACGAATCAGGCAAGTTTCCTCAACCTTGAGTTATATCTTTTCAAATATTATGGTGGTTAATTATTGTTGATTAGACCACGTCTGAGAATTTTTGTTGATTATTCGCAGTTAGTGAATGTTTCTTAATTCAAACTGAATTAGTGATTCTGAGAATGTACTTGGGAAATAACTGTTATTGGATATTCACATCCGTAGAAGCTATTATTGATTGCAAATAGTACAGATAATTCTTGTCTATTGTTGAATCGTATTGAGATATGTCTTAGCTAATTGTTTTCTCTAGATGAATTTTTGTTGAAACTAGATAGGTTCGAGAAGAGAACTCAATTATTATTGATAGGTCGATGCCAATTGTTTCGGTTAGATCGATAAAGTAAACATGATAGGTTCGAGAAGAGAAGAGAAGCGATTAGAAATTGAAATCATCATATTTCGTTGTTATAATTCAAATTCTGATTATAAGACTGAGAAGAACAACCTTTTTGTATAAGAAGGGAACCTTTTGGTCGTATATTCGGCCGTTGCGTGCGTTTTGAGTATTATGCATAATATAGGGTATAATAAAGTTGATCACTTTATATACTTACTAGGGAGGTATGATTTAATCTTTATGGTTACCAGATACACCTGGGTATATCAAAGTAAATCTTTGATAGTTACTCGAGAAGAAAAGTTTGAGATCTATTTGGATCAGTTAGCATAAACTCTGAAAAATATTTCCATCTTGTTATTCAATTGAATATTGTCGAAACCTTGAAAGCGTTGTACTCTTTCATTATAGAATTATTGTGTTACATAGAATACGAGAAGACTTGTTAGTGATAAACGATTTGGTTCAGTTATTTCAAAGTTCTCCGAACTTTAGTGTCATTCTATCAAAATTGATAGTCAGTTAATCTTGATTCTTATACATTAATTGTATGTCTTAACTTGCGGGGCAAATTTGTTGCTCACCCTTGCTAAATAAAATATTTCAGCTAGGAACGAAGAAGTCGGAGGGGCTGAGAAGAGCAAAGGCAAATGTGTATTGCTGGAATAGTATAATGAATATTATTATTATTATGTAGTATTGTAAACCCTTTTTGTATATCTAAGGGTATGTTTGTAATGTTAAGGATAGAGAACCTTGGGTAATGTATTAACAATATTAGTTAATGAGATGTATGTTTATATTCATCAATGAATGAATACTTAGATGTTAATTAATTGTTGGATCATGAGCACAAAACTCCGAGTCAAGTAACCCGAATTTGGGGGCATCACATAAACTCTGCTATCTCCCTCTTCATATTACTCTACCAAAATGTATGTCAAAGATCATGATACATTTTGGTACTTCCAGGATGGATTACAAATGGTGTGTTGTGTGCCTCCATCATGATTTTATACTTCAAATCAAAGTCATTAGGAACACAGAGTCTGGAGTTAACTCGAAGTATTCATTCTTCATCGGTTCTTGCTTTTGGAATAACATCTTCTTATACTTTCTTCCTCATACGCATCAGCTCTAGGTCTATAGTTTGAGCAGCTTTAACTTTATCGATTAAAGTCAGTTCTACTCATATATTTGACATCATCACGTGGGTCCCTGAAGTCTTTAACTCTATCTCCATCCTTTGTAAGTCATACAAAATGGGCATTTGCGTTGACAATATCGCACTCGTACCTGCATATGGTCTTCTACTCAACGCGTTAGCTACCACGTTCACTTTTCCAGGATGGTATTGAATGGTATAATCGTAATCTTTTAACAACTCAAGCCATCGTCGTTATCGTATGTTAAGTTCCTTTTGGGTGAAAAAATATTTGAGGCTTTTATGATCTGTATAGATCTCCATTTTCTCCCCATACAGGTAATGTCTCCAGATCTTTAGCGCGAAAACGACTGTTGCCAACTCTATATCATGAGTATGATAATTCTTCTCATATTCTTTGAGTTGTCTTGAGACATAGTCTATGACTTTCCCATGTTATATGAGAATACATCCTAAACCTTTTCCTGAAGTATTATTGTAGATGACAAATCCCTCCGAACAAGATGATATTGTCAGAATAGGTTCTGAAATGAGTCTCTTCTTAAGTTCGTAAAAACTCTTCTCACATTTCTCGCTCTAACTAAATTTTGTATCTTTTCGAGTCAGCTGAGTTAATGAAGTAGCGATTCGAGAAAATCGTTCCACTAATCTTCGATAATAACCAGCTAAGCCCAGAAAGCTACGTACTTCGGTTACTGACTTAGGTTGCTCCCAACTTTGTATTGCTTAAATCTTCGATGGGTCAACTGATATTCCATGATTCGGTATTGCGTGCCCAAGGAATGCTACTTACTCAAGCCAGAACTCATATTTCATCAACTTGGCGTATAGCTTGTTTTCACAAAGCTTTTGGAGTATCAGCCTCAAGTGTTACTCATGATCTTCATGGCTATGGAGTAAATGAGTATGTCATCAATAAAGACAACCACAATGATCTAAATATTCCTTGAATACTCAGTTCATCAAATCCATGAAGGTAGCATGAGCATTAGTCAATCCAAAAGATATGATTAGGAATTCGTAATCTTCGGAATGTCATTAGTTTTAATTTTCAACTGATGATATCAGGAACGAAGATAGATCTTTGAAAAGAATTTGACACCTTGCAACTGGTCAAACAAGTCATCAATGCGAGGTAACTGGTACCTATTTTTTACGGTGACATGATTCAACTCCCGATAGTGAATGCAAAGTCGCATACTTCCATCTTTCTTCTTTACAAATAGAATAGGAGCACCTCAAGGAGATGTCTTAAGACGAATGAAACCAATGTCTAACAACTCCTGCAGTTGGGTTTTTAACTCCTGAAGTTCAATAGGAGCCATTCGATATAGGGTTTTAGAAATGGGTTTTGTACCGGGTTCAAGGTCAATACAAAACTCGATTTCACGCTCTAGGGGTAGGCCATAAAGTTTTTTAGGGAATACATCAAGAAATTTATTAATGATAGAAATATCATTCAAATCTGACGTATTTCTATTTAAATATGTGACATGGGATAAGAAAGCTTGACATCCGTTTTTTAATAAACGAATAGCTTTATGGCTTGATATGACAGTGATTGACTTTAGTGGGTTGGTTGCTTGAATTCATATAATAAGTTGGTTAGGAATATGAAAACTAAGAACCTTATAAAAATAATCAATTTTAGCATTATAAATAGTTAACCAATCAATCCCTAAAATCACATCAAATGCAATTATTTTCAAATAGATAAGATCGACAGGTAATGTGAGGGTGCCGATTTGAATCAAATAAGATTTATAAACAGTGGATGTAATGAAGGTTTCTCCCAACGGAGTTTCAATAGATAAGTCAAAGCCTAATTTCTCTGGTGTCAAATTTAAACGTTGAGTGCAAGTAGGTGAAATAAAAGAATAGGTAGAACCGGTATCAAATAAGGTATAGACTTCATAAGAGTTTATAATTAGTTTACTCGTGATAACTTCGCTCGGGTTCCTCGCTTTTTGGGAAGTCATGACAGACGCTCTCCCATGAACTACCGACTTTGACTTATCTAGGACGGCCTTTGGTGTCACCATCCCAGCTGGACTTTACTTCACTACATGACAAAATCAAGCTAGATGACATTCTCTTTCACAATTGAAACACGCTTTGGGTTGCTGCGTATAGTTTGGACGGATGTGTCCCTCCTCTCCATATTTGTAGCATATGACCGATGGTTGTTCTCCTTCCTTAAAAACGGGTGCTGGTGATGCAGTTTGTAAGACACAAACTTTTCTCGAATTATATTTTTGAATATTATGGTATAGATTTGATATAATATTATAGTTGTGGGTAATATTTATAAATTTTGCAAAGTAAGTAAGTGGTTATAAAATATTCGATTGGTCGGGAAATATTCGTTTTAACAAAAAATATTCGTGCGATGACACAATCATTGGTGGACCCCACAAACAGAATTATTGTCAGAGTTAAAAAACGACAGAATTATGTTTTTATAAAAATAACGGCGAAAGTTTTACCGTTAAACTGTTGAAATACCTGGTGGTAAAAGAACAGTAATACGAGTGGTTGCATAGTAGTACACGGTATTAATTATTGATGTTTAAGTGAGAAGTCACTCAGTTATACTCAATTATTGCTACAATAATTGCTATATATTATCTCACGTTATTTGATTCAATTATTGTCACAGTATCATCTGCATAATATTTTATATTACTAAATAAATAATTGAGACGGCAAAGTTATTCATATTATTATTTACAATATTGACGATGTCTAGAAAGTTTTGTTGAGGAGAGGTTTGGTCACCTAATTACGTGCCAATAGGGAGAAATCCTTATTGGAAAGCCCCCTCTTTCCTGTGAATAATCTGGGTGTTAAATATTATGAGTTATAATATTAATGATGAATAATTATTAATAGATTAAAAATGTGTTTATTAAAGATAAGTGATTTGTGGTAAATATTTATTCAATTTTTGATATAAATAGAGGGGTTTGTTATGAGGTGTTTGTTATAAGTTTGGCTTATTATTCCATGAGGAGATGTGCTAATTTTTCAGACCGTTAGTTGAAGTTATAATAGTAAATCAATACGGATCGTTGGTTGAAGATATAATAGTAAATTAATATGGATCGCTAGTTTAAAATTTTAATTGTAAATCAGTATGGACCGTTGCTTTAAGTTTTAATAGTAAATCAATATAGACCGTTCGTTTAAAAGTAAATTAATCTGGGTCGTTCATGAATTAGTTACTGTTCAGTCTTATTTCCTATAAACAGAAGCTCATTCCTTTATTATTTCTTACGAATTTACTGAAACTCTAGAGAGAGAAACTATAAAGAGAAAGAAGAGGAGTATTCTGCTACTACCCTACTTCAGTATTCAATCTTCTACTAAGGTAAGGAATATTATTTATTGTATTCGTAAGGGGTATTATTTCTTTCGTATTCACGAAGAGAGTTATTTTCTTTCAATACTCGTAAGGGTTGTTGTACCATTCTTTATTATTTTGTTGGAATAACCTGTCTACGCGGACTACCGCATGCATGATGAAATCTTTTGTTATTCCATTCTTTATTATTCTGTGGGAATAACCTGTATACGCGGACTACCGCATGCATAGTGAAATCTTTTGTTATTCCATTCTTTATTTTTTTGTGGGAATAACCTGTCTACGCGGACTACCGCATGCTTGGTGAATAACCCTTCGTATTCAATTGTTATTAAATTGTGAAAATGATCTGTTTACGTGGACTACCACATGACAGGTGAAAATTCATTTGCAGTTTTATATATTATTTCTTTTCATATTCTTAAATTTAAACTTACTATACTAAGTATTGCTTTTATAATTCCTGAAATTAGTCAAATATCCTTGAGTTTTGCAGTTCATCCAGTATCATTTCATTGGAATATTGACATAAACTTTCTTATTAAACATCTATATTTTCACCCGGGGTACTATTCACGGGTTACTATTCACTCGAATATTATTCACCCGAGAATTCGAGGTACTTTTCATACCGAGTTACTATTCATTAGTTACTATTCATGGGATACTATTCACTCATGTACTATTCACCCGGGGTACTATTCATAACAAAAATTAATTTCTTTTCAGTCCAAATCATTTTTGATACAATATTATTCTTGAATTTTACTCCACCAAGCAGTATCATGTTGACAATTTGGACATTATTGAATTCCGGATAAATTAAATTATAAATCTTTAAAAATCTATCCTTTGCTTTCTTTAATTGAATGCTTATATCATTTTCATCACCCTCATGCTTATATTGTAATAAAAGTCATATGTGGCTTACGTGCATAGATGTACTATTGATTGGTATGATTATGACTACGAATTATTCGGTATAATCATGACCGTAATGTTACAAATGATGTGGTAAAAGTCCTTATTGGCCTGTAGTGCATTGATGGACAGTTGTTGATTTGATCATGACCATTGATGATTACATGAATATCCTTGGCCCGTAGTGCAGGGATGATTTGATGATGTGGTTTATTTATTAAGCTGAGTCTCAGTGATAAATTTGATGAAAAACTTTTTAAATCATAGAAGATAGTAGATATCATGCTCTACTTGACTCTTCTAATGGATTGCTTGTTCCGTTGCAGTTAAACTTTATGTTTATTGTATTTTATCAGTTTAACACTGTTGAAGGCTAACGATAATTTATTTTGCATTATCTTAGTCATAATATTTCTTACTGGGCTAGTCGAGCTCACCCTTTTGCTTTCATTGTTCTCTTCAAAAAATAAGAACGTAGCTGGGACTAGTCAGGAAATAGAGTGACGGTCCATGATGGTGGCTATAGTAGTCCTCACTATTTTATGAAATAGTGTGATAATAAATGTAATGAGAATTTTATTTGAGTTTGAATACTGTCTATGAGACAATATTCGTGTAAAAACTCTAAGCTACGTTGTTGTCGTATTGTATAAAAGAAGTTTGTATTTGATTAAAGTATCATGTATTTGGCGACTCAGAATGGCTGATGTATACCTATTTTGGGGGCGTCACACTATCGTTCCATCATTATTGAATCTCTTCTTTTTGAAATTTCAAATTCTATTATCTTGGCCAAGATTACCACCGAAGTGGCTACCATTTCTAGCATGATAATTTCCTCCATGTTTGTTGTCACCGCTTCGATGACCACTACAACTGGTATGACTATTATTATTTTGTCGGCTTCTATCTTTTGGTTTGGCTGACTCATTATCGCGCTCCAATAACTGAGCCCTATTCAAAACATCTGAATACAAGCAAAGTTTGTGAAAAATGAGCTCTTGACGTATTTCGGGTTTCAAACCTCATAGAAACATTCGATTCATACGCTCCTCATTATCTACCAAATGAGATGCAAACTAGGATAATTTCGTAAATTTAGCCTCGTATTGCGATATGGTCATATTGTTTTGCTCCAGCTTGATGAATTCTACCTCCTTCATGAGACGAATACTTTCAGGAAAGTACTTGTCGTTGAACAATTCTTGGAACTTCTCCCAAGATATCTTTAGTGCAGAAGGTTGAGTACGTTTTACAGATTCCCACCAAGAATCTGACTATCCTTGCAACATGAAGGTGGCAAAGGGAACCTTTTTGTAAGATCCCAACTTTTATGAATAAAGATGAATTTTCTATAAATATCATTTTTGAATATTAAGGAGTGAATTTGTTATAATGTTATAATTGTGGGTAATGTTTATAAATTTTGCAAAGTACGCATGTGATGACCCGAGTAAGGGTGTGGTTTTAAAAAATTCTGAGGACGGAATTTTTATAAGGTGGGAAGAATGTGACGGCCCGAAAATTCGGATCGTCCAGAATTTAGGTTTAAAGAATTAGTTATTAATAAAACTAATTTTTATTAATATTATTCTGTGTTATGTGTTTATTAATCGTTCTAGAACCTAAGATGATTATAAGTCGGGAGTATTCTGGCTACGAGCTAGATTGAACGAATAAGAATTTTCAAGACGAAAATGAAAGTTTTCGGGGAATAAAAATATTTTTGGGGAAAAAGACGAAATATGCACTATTCATCAGTTTCTGGTCAGAGATTTATTTTGAAATTCCGAGAATTTAGTGATTTCGTATAATTTTGAGACGTGATGGAATATTCAATAATATTTCAGTTATGGCAAAAACGAAGTTTTCGCCTGCGGACTCAAAACCTAAGGGTTAGGGAAAGTGAGTTCCGAGAATACTATGATCACGTATAATAATGAGGGTTATTATGCGTGAGAGATACGAGTATAATACTAGTTATTATACGAGTATAATACGAAGATTATTATGACATATAATACGAATATCGTACGAACGATATACGAAGAGAATACGAGAATACGAGAATGGAATGCGTAGAATACGATTAGTCTTAATGGACTTTGAGTTCACAGACTTTGAGAATACGAGAATGGAATGCGTAGAATACGATTAGTCTTACGGTTATTATGCAGACTCATATGATAGCTGAGATGTATGAACCTTTGTTAAGGGCAAAGGTTTGTGCTTGGTGTAACAACTACTTAGCTTATTACAGTGATAATCATTAGGATTGGTCGCGCTATCAATATGTATATGGTGAGAAGGTGAATCTTTTCTCATGTATATACTTGATAGGTAGAGAACGATAAGGTAGGTGCGAGTTCTTGAAACTCATACTTATGGTAAGTTCATGACTCATAATAATATGGTATGTTTTCGAACGTCTCAGCGAATGGACGCCTATGGTCTGTCTGGATAGTTCTTAAACTCATATTATTGTGGGAAGTTCCTGAACTCATAATGTGTGGTAAGTTGATGGACTGTACTAAGGTATAAGAATGTTTAGACTAAAAGTAAGTATTTTTAGTAGACTTAGCAATAAAGGTGCTAGAGAAGATTAAGTATTGTTACAGTAAGACAATGAAGGAAGATGGAGAATAGGATATTCCAAGTCATCTAGCTATGCCAGATTTTGAACTTTATTGAAATCATGCTGATATGTACATTTTTTAAAGGAAAGAATTGGTTCAACTTTTGGAACCAACGGATTCTAAAATAGTTATTCTTGCTTTGTCTATGCTAATTGTTTCGGCTAGACAGAAATTGATTTTAAATATCAAAATGAATTTTATATCATCAGTGAATTTGATGCAAGGATGGCAAAAAGATGGAGTTATTAATGCAATTGAACCTGGTGTTGGATGTGATCATAGGATCAACAAATCGCTATGGTATGATATATAATGATGAAGTCACAAACTGACGAAGTTCTCAACATACTGTAAAAAGTACAGTATCATGACGTTATAAACCGTTTTGATGTATTGCGAAAAGAATTTAAAGAAGTAGTCAATGTTAATTGAGTTAACTAGATGAATGTTTCACGTTGATATCCAATTTATTGGTATGGTCTAAGCTACTTGATTCGGCTAGACAAATGGTATGTCGTGTTATAAGAAAATTGAGCTTTCTTTGAGAACTTGTGCCAAACCAAATTGTTTTGATGCGGAATCTAATGATTAAGTCTGAGGAGAACATGGAAGAGGTAGTTTACTTTCTTGGTGATTGTAAACTGACCGTTAAAGAAGGGCTTACGGCGAAATGTTGTTTAATCTAGTAAGAGTTCATGGTCGATTTGACCCCTCAGCAAAAGTATGAAATGTTTTTAAAGGAAATTTTATATTCCTTGTTATTCCTTCTATTTCATGATTATTGATAGGTTATGTGGGTTAGGAATGATGGAAAGATAAGAACTCCGTTGAAGGGAAGTTGAGAAGAAGGGTAGGTTAAAATTTCGAGGACGAAATTCTGTGAAGAAGGGGTTAATTTGACCCGAGTAAGGGTGTGGTTCTAAGAAATTCAGAGGACGAAATTTTTAAAAGGAGGGAAGAATGTGACGACCCGAAAATTCGAATAGTCCAGAATTTAGGTTTAAAGAATTAGTTATTAATAAAACTAATTTTTATTAATACTATTATGTGCTATGTGTTTATTAATCGTTCTAGAACCTAGGATGATTATAAGTCGGGAGTATTTTGGCTACGAGCTACATTGAACGAATAAGAAATTTCAAGATGAAAATGAAAGTTTTCCGGGAACAAAAATATTTCTAGGAAAAAAAAGAAATAGGCAATATTCATCAGTTTCTGCTCGGAGATTTATTTTGAAATTTCGAGAATTTTATGATTATGTATAATTTTGAGACGTGATGGAATATTCAATAATATTTCAGTTATGGTAAAAATGAAGTTTTTGCCTGCGGACTCAAAACCTAAGGGTTAGGGAAAGTGAGTTCTGAGAATACTATGATCACGTATAATAATTAGGGTTATTATGCGTGAGAGATACGAGTATAATACTAGTTATTATACAAGTATAGTACGAAGATTATTACGACGTATAATACGAATATCGTACGAACAATATACGAAGAGAATACGAGAATATGAGAATGAAATACGTAGAATACGATTAGTCTTAATGGACTTTGAGTTCATGGACTTTGTAGAATCCAATTGAACTTGGATTATGTCAAGCCCAATGCTTTGTGAAATCAAGCCCAAGATAGGCCCAATAAGAATTAGGGTTAAGGCCCAAACCAAGAAAAGAAACCGCGGATCGAACCGATGGGTAAACGGATGGGTAAGAACCATTGGGGCGACCTATGGGTTGACCCATGGGCATGTGGGCCAGCCACTTGGCCATCAAGTAAGGGTGGAGGCCAAGTTTACTTGGTGGCTAAGTGTTGGAGGAGGTGGGGGCGAAATGACCAATTTACCATAAGCTTTGGTTTTCTATAAATAGGAAGCTAGATTTAATTATTTTAGGATTTTGAAAATCCTACACCTTAGAGAGAGAGAGAGAGAGCTTGAGAGCTTGGAGAAGAAGAAGAAGGAAGAGATTGAGCATGAATGCTCGGATCAACAGTGATCGTGAAATAGAAAAGCTTGCAAATTGTCGGCTTTGTATAGCGGAAGAAGATTAAAGAAGAATGGTAATCCTAAACCTAGTTTCTTTTAATATTTTCTTTAAGTTTCTATGCTTAAAACATAGCTTAATCAGAATAGGGAGAAGATGATGTTAGAAATGATTTCATATGGTTGAAATCATAAGAAAAGAATGAATAAGAAATAGAAGGTTATTTTATAAATTTCTTATGGGAGTTCATGGTCGATTTGAGCAGTTCTGCGTAAGTTGTAGCTATGCGTAAGTTAAGTTTCCTAACTTCATTCATATTCTAAATGAATGCTAGTTTCTTAAGCTTCTTAGATGTTAAACTTGAGAAGTTTTGTCTATGTATGAATGTGTGATATTTGAACACTTCGGTGTTTCTATGATATGAACTATTCTGTGATTGAGTTGTTCAATATAAGTATGTTCTGTTTATACATCAACCGTTATTGTTAAGTCTGTGCCAATGATTCTAGCCAAACAGGATGTGTATGAAAAAAGGTAGAGGAATGAAAGTATTTCAAAGTGAAAGTGACTGATGTTTTAAGATGACAGGAATCGAGATTTTTCCTATTATTCAAGCTGCTTCATAACCTTTGTTCGGTTATCAAAGTTCTAAAGAAATGTTTAAACTCTTAAAGTTGTTTGTTCAACTGTTATGACTTGCTGGGCAATTAAATGCTCACACTTGTTTTAAATGAAAAACATTTTCACTGAACAATGTTAGAAGAACTTAAAGACCCCGTAAAGATCAAGCTGACGGTATCCAGATGAAGTGTCATTCAGATTGTGACTGAGAGAGAAGATCAAGTGAAGACTTGTAATGTAGAAAGATGAAATCAAATTATAGACTAGTTTAATGAACTGTTATGTATCCTTAATGGCGGATAAAAGTCACTCTTGCAAGATAAAATGAATAATGTAATTATCATTATTTGTAATGAAAGAGGTTGTAAGGTTTCTAGAATCTGGGATCTGAGAGTGTATGTTGTTATATTTTAGTATATAATGATTTATGCTTGGTAAGAAGTGGGATAGTGGCGTACGGAATCCGGGTGTGAAGATAGACCGGATTTCGGGGCGTTACAACGCAAGTTGTTATATTATATTCGATTTGTCGGAGAATATTCATTTTAACAGGGAATATTCGTACGACGGCACAATCATTAGTGGACCCCACAACGAAATTATTGTCCGAATGAGAAAACGATAGAAATATATTTTTATGAAAATAACGGCGGAAGTTTTACCATTAACTGTTGAAATACCCAGTGATAAATTACAGTAATACGCGTGATTGCATAGTAGCACACGATATTAATTATTGATGCTTACGTGAGAAGTCACTCAGTTTTGTTCAATTATTGCTACAGTAATTGCTGCATAGTATCTCACGTTATTTGATTCAATTATTGTCGATATTTTATATATTATTAAATCAATAATTGAGACGATACAGTTATTTATATTATTATTTGCAATATTGATGTAATACCCCCAGATTCGGGTCCCAAATCACCACGAATCTAGTGTACTATTTCTATGTCTATTACGAAAGATATAAACATAAACTATTTATACATTAAACATTACACACTATTCCCAAGGTCGAGAACATTCATATAATACCTAAATCAATATCCTATCAGACATACAAAGTTATTATCATACATTACTGTTACAAATTTATCTACACATGTAATCCAAAGCTGACTTGTCTTTTGACTTTTCCTGTATCCGACGTATTCGTCCTAATCTGCAATGTTTATCATGATATAGTAAGGGTGAGCAACAATTTTGTCCAGCAAGTATAAGTTCAATTAAGGTTATATCGTGATTGAAAGAATTGAACAATAAGCTAACTAAATTTCTACAATATATACATTATGAAAGAGCATGAATAAATGTTCATAGCTGAATGAATAATGAACATGAATAAATCAACTGGACCAAATGGTAATGCATATCTGATGAATACATGCAATGTGCACAGAGTACGAATCAATAATTCATAAACATGGTATAATCAGTAATGATTAACCCCAAGCATATTTCAAAAATATCAATTCGAGATCGAGTTAGAGAACTTGCCTGTATCATTGATTACCGTTACGCAACCTATATCGCTTTGTCTGAAGACCTAATATAGATAATACCGATCTTCAAATATTAGAATAATATCAGCACAGTATAGTACTGTTAAATACAGCTATGATATAACCTAACAAATTACCACATAATCCTATCAGTCTATAAAATACCTAAAATTTGGTATCAAGTCAAACTATTTCAGTCTGAGTTGAATTCGGTACAATTTTTGACATCCCGATGGTCTAGTCGGATAATTCATGGGTCTAATTTCCATAAGACTTTGCCTAAATGCTTTACATTTACCTTAGATAATTTCATTTCATTTTCAGTCAAAATATTTTTCAATGACTTATAATAATTTTCAGATAACTATTATTATTTATCATGATTTTTCAATCATTAATATCATATTAATATGAATTAAATACTACTTAATTTTATTATCATTAATATTTATTTCATATCAATTATTAATGAAATACATGTCATAATATTATAATATATTTATAATATTTTAAAGTATTTTTAATACCATAAAATCATATTTATATAATTTTTAAACAGTTAAATCTATTATCCGATAATTGCCATTAATATTAAAATATTAGTGTTTTCATGACAAAATATCAAAAGTTATATTTTATAACTTAAAATATTTTTCTAACCCTTAAATCATTTTTATATGATTTTTAAAACATTAATTCTAATTTTTCATAATTTATTTAATATATTTATTAAATAAATCCATTATCATTAATATTAATTTATTAATAAAATTTATCACAAAAATAGTAAAAGTCATTAAAAATAACTTAAAATATTTCTTACACTTTAATATAATTTCAAATGATTTTTAAAGTATTAAAATCATTTTTAAGTAATTTATTTAATATAATAATTAAATAAATTAACTATCATTAATATTTAAAAATATTAAAATATTAATAAAATATATTCCAAATTATTAAAAACCCATTTTTAGGCTTTAAAATAATTTTTACAAATTTATTATGAATTTCTAATATTTATTTTCTATTTATTCTATAATTTTCGTTTAAAGTTGGAGTCTTCAACAGAAACACTTGTAGACGGTAATCTACAAGTCCGATTTGGGCCCACTTGGTATTGTTAGAACCGTGACTTCCTGAGCTACGTTTTAGGCTCAAGAAATGGTCCATTTGGCCCACTACAGCACCCTGAAAATAGGCCAATACCGACTGACCATTACATGCCTTGTAAACATTTTCAATTTTGGAGTCTTTTACAGAAACGCTTGTATTACGAGATCCACAACTCCGATTGAGGCCCAATCAGACTCGTTGGATCTGTATCTTCTTGAACTATAGTTTTCAGTTATCAAACACCAAATTCCAATCTGTATAGGTCCCGGAAATCAGGCCCAAAGTGACTAGTCAGCAAGGTTTTCTTCAACAGTTGGCTCATTTTCCAGATTTTGGGTCCTTAACGGAAACGCTTATAAAACAATATCTACAAATCGGATTTAGGTCCAATAGGTATCGTTGGATTCGTATTTTCCCAAACTACAGTTTTCATGTATCAAACATCCATTTTAGTTCTGTTTTGGTCCCGGAAAAATGGACAGAAGTGACTGGTCAGTAGCTGGTGTTCAGCAGTTAGGGTAGTTTGGGATTTAATTCATAATTTGTTCATTTCTTAACATATTTGAGTGATTCCAAAGGGGTTTTGCCCTTAACTCATGTATCTAGCATGCTAACATGTTTTAAACCATTAATCACATGAACCCAAAGAATCTAACATAAAAATATATATAGCATACAAAGGAAAGCTTTTTTCTTAAACCTTTTGGTACAAAACTTGATTTTCTCACTTTGGATCTAACTTTTGATTTCAAAAATACTTTGATACATATATAAAATACCAATACTCATATAAATCATGAGTTTTTAATGATCCAAAATAAAAGTTGCTTGGTTCATAAAGATCTAACAAAAAAGACCACAAAAATAGAAAATTTTCAATTTCTTACCTTTTTCTTCTCGCAAGCTTTCTTAATCCTTCAAAGTAGCTTATGATTTTAAGTTGTATGAAGATCCAAGACCCCTCCTAGACTCTCTATATCTATCGAAATCTGTAGCCCCCTTTCTCTCTCTATTGTTCTTAGTTTAGACTTAAGTTTAGAAAACTAACATAACTTAGTGTATATACAATATACATATAAAACATATAATTATAGAATATGTAACTCCCAATATAATTACATATACTAATTATCAATTTAATAAATAAGTTACAAAATTAGAAATTTAAAAGCCCTAAGGCTTGTTTGGCAAAACCATATTATTTTAAAATCAGATTTTAATAGTTAAGGTCTTGTTTGGATAAAACATGTTTAAAACAAAAGTAAGGCCTTATTTGGGAAAATGGTTTTAAAAACTCTTTTAAATCTTTTAATAGATCATTTAACACATATTCTTAATGTTATCTTTTAATTAATTAAATCTTAACATTAATTTAATTAATTAAAAGTTTAACATCAATTAATCACAAAATTGTCACATTATAATTACTCGCTAATTATAACTTCATGTAACAATTACCACATCACTACATTATCGCAATTAAATTAAAATTATAACATAAAATCATTACTTATTAATTAAATATTAAATAATCATTTAATTAATATAATACATTTAATTACATTACTCCGTATTAATCACATAATCTCAATAAATAATTCAATTAAAATATTTATTTACTTCAATAAATATTAAATTAACATTTAAATTCTCTTCACACCAATTCACATATTTCACAATATATAACACATATACACATACTAGTACTTAAACATTTAAAAATAAAAATTTTATTTCTTAAATTCTCATTTATTAATTCTTAAAAATTCGGGATGTCACATTCTTCCCTCCTTATAAGGGTTCCGTCCTCGGAATCAACGAAATCTCCCTTACTCGATTTTCACCAAATCTCTTTTCAAAATTTATCATCGAATATCTTCAACACATTACCTTAATATATGTTTTATTTATTATCACAACCACCATTCTTCATAATAAATTCTTGTAAGCTTTATTTCATAACATTTACTTAGACTCAATTAGATTTGAGTATTACAAGTTCTTTAACCAATTTATTTCATTTTCTAAGGATCGTTATCATAAACACTCGGGATATTACAATTGACGATGTCTAGAAAATTCTGTCGAGGAGAGGTTTGGTCACCTAATTGCGCGCCAATAGGGAAAATCCTTATTGGAAAGCCCCCTCTTTTGTGACACCCCCAAATCCGGGTACTTCCATTCTCACATGATTTGGTGATCACTATTCAAACATCATATATCTATCTACCCATACTAAATGCAAATCATGCAATAGATAGAAACAAATCCTCCCCTTATGGGTTTACAACATCTGAATAATAAATACAATCCCAGGTCATACTAACCTTAAACATATGTGCGGAAACATAAACAAATAATATGTCTTAAATAACATTAACATAAGTCTTAACACATAAGTTCAACATCACATAAACAACAAGTCTTCATCACTTGATAATCTTGCCCTTGCCTTTACTAGTGGAAGGTTCGTCGGTTCTTTCGTTCTTAACTGCAATGTTATTATTACTCAAGAGTGAGCACTATTGCCCATAAGTAAAATAATGAAATAACAATGTATAATAACATGCGAGTGAATCAAAGACTTCTGAAATTAAGCCCAACTTTTGACTCAAGAATGAATAACAAGAATCAAAAGAAATTTGAGGGGCATAAGACCTTGAACTATGTCCTAGGTTATCAAGGGTTATACTTGAAACCTTTAACAGTCATAAGACTATGGACTCTTCTTCTCGTACTTAGGGGGATCAGCCCTTAGTACCGTACTGTGCACAATATCTTAACGCTAACGCATAAGTAATCCCCTATACAGGGTTATTCATCTCAGTTAGACATTAGAGTCCGCACCAAAGGAAGTTTGGTTTGGATAAATCAATAAGGGTTCTGAAATTTAGAACGTTCACCAGCAATGGACTAGTCGAATCAATAAGGGTTCGCTAGTCTAACAAGGTTCAACAATAAATGATACTTAAATTGAATAACAATCTCAAGAGGTATACAATAGAACAATTATTGTATAACAGAATCATACTTTGAAAAGACAAATAATCTTTAACATAACAAATTGAACTTGATTAATAATAAAGAGAATTTACTCGACGAAATTATAAACTTGAATAATGATCACAACTAAGGTTAAGAAACTTGCCTCGTGCGTAGATTACACTTTAATTAAACTCGTTCCTTGATTTAAATCCTACATATCATTTACATTCATAATACCAGTCAATTATAACGTACTAGTCATCACAGGCTCATTCTTTTTGTCTAACTCGGGTTATGACCATACTAAGTCTATTTATCAAACATATTGTCACACAATTTTACACTTCACAAATAATAAGATAATTATGTATTCAATAATTCAATCCACATGCGATTATGTTATTTACATGTTAAGTATCTATTTTAACATCTTATTATACTTCTAACATATTTCTATGATTATTAAATTAGGTTAATACCATATTGCTAGACTTAAATATTTTTAAAAATTTGTTTCTGGACATTCTACATAGTGGCGTTGTGGGTCCACTTTTATACTTGTACTCGGCGCTGCGGTGGGACTCTTGGCGATGCGGCGCCGTGGCGCTGCGGCGCGAGACATTAGTTCTAGAGTTGTCGTCGCGGTGCGAAACTCCAGATTTTGATTCCCAGTTCGCGAAGAACACAGAGTTTAGCAAAATGGACACTATATGATCATTAATTTCACTAAATTAACATACCCACATGATAGAATTCATACATAATCATTACCCAACAATTATAGAATGATTTTAACCCATGAAAACATATAATTACAGAATTAAAATATGTAAATTTCACTGTTCTTGATGTTCTTGAATGTTTTGAACATAAATCATGAAAATTAATACTACGGATTCGTTATAACACCGAATCCTTCATTTAAGATTTGGTCTCTTCATATCAACATAAATAATCAAATAAGAGTGGGAATTTTACAAAAACATTTATGTTTGACATATTAAAATCACATATAAGGCCATATGCCCATATTCTATACTCTGTAAGTTTTGAGCAACATATGCGACATGTTTTATGATACTGATGATATGGTCTACATAATATATATAATCAAATACGATATGGTAACATTTAACACATACATAAACTCATAATCATACCCTTTCCCAATTACAGAGACTTTACAAAAGCTTTGAAAGCCATTTTTATGAAATCTTAAATACGTAAAATAGAAATTGGTTTGGAGAAATTACCCAGAGTATAGATTAGAAGAGATGATCAATGATGATCTTTTCACAAATACTTGTTGATTACACTCTCACAATTTCTCTCTGTGAACTCTCTTTGATTTCTTTGCTAGACTTTTAGAAAAATGAAGAACGAAGAAGACGTCGTATAAATTAAATAACTGACGCCTATTATGGTCAGTTACCCATCATGGGTTAACTGTCTATAACTCCCACTAAGGCCATGTTTGGCTAGCTTTAAAAACTCATTCCTATTTATTTTAATAACTCTTTTATACTATAGTTTAAATCGTGTCACACCCAATTCAAATATCTTATTTACTTTAATTTAAATAAAATATAATAATTTGTCATAAATTTACATAATCATATAATTAATTTTCTCATTGATTAATTATATCAAATTATTAAATCTCTAATTAATTATTACATTAATTAAAATAATACTAGGTTTATTAAATATTTCTTTTAATTAATAAACTCTCATAATTACAAACTTTGAATAATAAAATTTTCTACATTAATTTAATAATTATAACACATATAATTAAATTAATCTACCACAACTTCATCAATTAATCATTTAATCAAATAATTAAATCATCAAAAATATTTATTTAATTAAATAAATATTAATAATTAAATTACAAAAATCTCGTTCGTCACATCTTTCCCCCCTTTAAAAGGATTCTGTCCCTAGAATCACGACTCAATAATTTCGACCCGTTACATTCTCCCCCCCTTTACAAAGATTCTGTCTCCAGAATCACTTAAACATAATTTAAGTAAATAAATGAGGGTAATTCTTCATCATATTCTCTTCGAGTTCCCACGTAGCTTCTTCAGCATTGTGGTTTCTCCAAATTACCTTAACGGAAGGTATTACTTTATTTCTGAGAACTTGTTCTTTTCTGTCGACAATTTGAACAAGAATTTCTTCGTAAGATAAGTCTTTTTTCAAAATGTAAGGGTTCGTATTCAATTACGTGCTTGTAAATGGGTTTGTAGGGTCGTAATACCGAAGCATGGAAGACATTGTGGACATTCTCGAGTGCTGGAGGTAACGTTACCTTATATGCAACTTCTCTTATTCTTCGCAGTACTTCAAATGGTCCAATGAATCGTGGGCTTAATTTTTCTTTCTTTCCAAACCTGATCTTTCCCTTCCAGGGAGAGACCTTCAAGAATACATAACTACCCGATTCAAACTCAACATTTTTATGATATGGATTGGTGTATTTCTTCTGCCTATCTTGAGCTGCTACCAGTCGTGCTCGGATTACATTGACTATTTCTGCTGTCTGTTGAACCAATTCTGGCCCTAGCAACTGTCTTTCGCCAACTTCGTCCTAATAAAGTGGAGTTCTGCACTTTCTGTCGTATAACGCTTCACAAGGCGGCATGCCAATACTAGCATGGTAACTATTATTGTAGCTGAACTCTACAAGCGGTAGGTGATCGTCCCAATTTCCTTTAAATTCCATCACACAGGCTCTTAGCATATCTTCTAATGTCTGAATCGTTCTTTCGGTCTGTCCATTAGTTTGAGGGTGATAAGCCGTACTCATCCGCAATTGTGTACCCATGCATTCTTGTAGACGTTTCCAGAAATTTGATATAAAGCGTTGGTCTCTATCGAAAATAACTGACACCAAAACTCTGTGTCTCGAAACAATCTCTTTCACATATAACCTTGCCAACTGATCTAAGTTGAATCTGATTTTGATCGGAAGGAAATGTGCGGATTTCGTCAGTCGGTTAACGATAACCCATACTGCGTCGTAGCCTTTCTGAGTCATCTGAAGGCCAACCACGAAGTCCATTGTAATATGTACCCATTTCCATTTTGGGATCTCTAGCGGTTGTAAGAATCTACTCAGTCTCTGATGTTCTGCTTTCACTTTCTGATAGGTCAGACACTTGGCAACACATTCTGCAACATCACGTTTCAAATTTGGCCACCAGAAGTGTTGTCGAAGTTCTTGGTACATCTTGGTACTACCAGGGTGAATCAAATATCGTGAGCTATGAGCCTCGCTCAAAATGTCTTCCTTAATCTCTGGTACTGGCGGTACCCAAATTCTACTTTTAAATTTCAGTATTCCTTCATTGTCCATCTTAAATCTCTGTTCAGTTCCTTCATATATCTTCCTTATCACCTTTTTGCATTCATCATCCTGAAGTTGAGCCTTCTTAACTTTATCCAGTAGGGTTGTACCAGATTGCATCTGAAATAGTTTCTCATCTATTTCCATAGGATAATTCACTTCTAACTCCAACTTCTCCATTGCTAAAATCAATTCCTTCTGAGCGGTCAACATCATCAACTTCTCCCGACCCTTTCTACTTAAGGCGTTGGCAACCGCGTTTTCCTTACCCAGATGGTATAAAATCTCACAATCGTAGTCCTTAATTAATTCCAACCACCTTCTTTGGCGTATATTCAATTCTTTCTGTGTAAAAATATATTTTAGACTCTTGTGGTCTGTATATATTTCACACTTCTCCCCGTAGAGATAGTGCCTCCAGATTTTCAAAGCGAAAACCACTGCAGCTAACTCTAAGTCGTGGGTCGGATACCCTTCTCGTAATCTTTCAATTGTCGTGACGCATACGCAATGACTCTACCATTCTGCATAAGCACACAGCCAAGTCCCTTATTCGACGCATCACTATTAACCACAAAATTTCATGTATCGTCCGGAAGAGACAACACATGTGCTGTACTCAACCTCTTCTTCAATTCTTGAAAGCTTTCTTGACACTTCTACTTCCAAAAAAATTTCACAGCTTTTCGAGTCAAATTCGTTAACGGAGTTGCGATCTTGGAAAAGTCTTGAATGAATCTTCTGTAATATCCTGCCAATCCAAGAAAACTTCGTAATTCCGACGGCGTCTTCGGCTGATCCCAGTTAATCACAGCTTCGACTTTGGAGGGATCCACCGAAATTTCGTCCCTGTCGATCACATGTCTAAGAAATTGTACTCTTTCAATCCAGAATTCACATTTCAAAAACTTAGCATACAGCTTCTCTTTTCTCAACACTTCCAACGTTAATCTCAAATGCTCTTCATGTTCTTCCTTGGTTTTTGAATATACCAAAATATCATCTATAAATACCACTACGAACTTGTCCAAAAACGGCTTGAACACACCATTCATTAGTCCCATAAATGCTGCAGGAGCATTCGTTAAACCAAACGACATTACTAAAAATTCGTAGTGACCATATCGTGTTCTGAACGCTGTCTTCGGTAAATCCTTTGGTCTCACCTTCAGTTGATGATAACCACTCCTCAAATCTATCTTAGAAAAGTATTTTGCTCCCCTCAATTGATCAAACAGATCATCGATTCTTGGTAATGGATATCTATTCTTAATTGTGACCTTATTCAGTTCTCTATAGTCAATGCAGAGCCGTATTGTCCCATCCTTCTTCTTCACAAATAAAATCGGGGCTCCCACGGTGATACGCTTGGTTGGATATACTTCTTGTCCAGTAATTCTTGTAGTTGGACCTTCAGTTCTTTCATCTCTACCGGTGCCATTCGGTACGGTGCCTTCGATATTGGAGTCATTCCTGGAGCCAAATCGATCACAAATTCGACCTCTCTATCTGGCGAAAGTCCTGGAAAATCATCTGGAAATACGTCAGCAAAATCTCTCACTACTGGAATTTCCTCTACTTTTGGATTCTCTTTACGACTGTCGACTATTTAAGCTAAATATCCTACACATCCTTGTCGTAACAACTTCCTGGCTTGCATCATCGTCAGACAACTCGCTTGTCTAGGCAACTTGCTACCATAAAACACAACCTTTGAAGGAGTCATAAGGTTAATACGCTTCTTTTGGAAATCAATTACCACCCCGTAATTGAATAACCAGTCCATTTCCAAGATAATGTCAAATTCCCCAAGTTTAATAGGGATAAGATCTACGTTCATGATATTACCCTTAATATCCACTCTACAGTTCTTATGCACGTGCTTAAAAGGGATTATTTCTCTATTTATGATTTCTATGTTCATGGGGTATTCTAACTCATCCTTGGGCAATTCTAAATTCTTAGCAAAGTCATCGGATATAAATGAACAAGTAGCACCCAAATAAAATAATACGTAAGCATTAACTCTATTGATCGAAATGATACCTGACACCACATCACGCGATTGCACTGCATCCTGCACCGTCATATTAAAGGTCCTGGCGGTTATTCGATTGGTTGCGGTTGGTCCTGTGATGGTTAGAGCGCTTCCACTGCTATTTCCCCAACTTCCTCCTGATCCTGCCCCTCCAGATCCTTTCTTAGGACAGTCTCTTGTCAAATGATACTTTGAACCACAAGTGAAGCAGGCACCTTTCTTTGGGTTAGGACAGTTAGGTGCTATGTGGCCTTCCTGAACACAGTTGTAGCACACACGTTTACCCTTCATACACACTCCCAAATGAGCTTTCCCGCAGGTTGGGCACGCTTCAATCCTTTTCTTCTGACCTCCTTACTAGTTTGCAGTTGATGTGTTGTCAGATCACCTTCTCTTCTGATTATTATTATTACTTCCTCCTGTATTACTTCCACTAGCCTTGTTATTTCCTTTACTTTCATTCTTCTTCTTCTTCTGATCCTGATTGTATTTGGTTACTGCATTGCTTCCATCTTCAACGAGTATGGCTTTCTCTAGTACCCCGGCGAATGTCTTCAACTGAAACATCGACACCTTACTGTACAACCACAGTTTCAGTCCTTGTTCGAACCTTCTTGCTTTTTTCTCGTCCGTGTGCACTTGATACGTGGCGAACCTTGCCAATTCGTTGAATCTAGCCGCATAATCTGATACAGACATATTCCCTTGCTTCAATTCTAGAAACTGAACCTCCAATTGGTTCTGCGAGGTAGTCGGGAAATACATCTAAAAAAACATCTCCTTGAATCTCTCCCAGGTAATCATACCTTCTCCTCCACGGACCTTGTTTACTTTCCACCAAAAATTGGCTTTAGATTTCAGCATAAACGTTGCAAAAGCGGTCTTCTGGTCCTCTCTGACCCTTGCGACCTCAAAAACCGTCTCCATCTCCATAACCCAAGTCTGAGCTTCGATCGGGTTCATGGAGCCTTTAAATTCTGGCAGTCCAACCGCCTTGAAATCTTTGAATGTTGTACTCGGTGGAGCTTGAGGTTGATTATTCATTGCTCCAGCTAGTAAGTTCACTAATTGTTGGACAGGATTAGCATTGGCGTTATTGTTATTATTCGTTGACTCTTCCTGAGCTGGTTGACGTTTTTGTCTTCTTCTTGGCGGCATATTTCTGTTAAAATATACGCTTATTATATCTTTATTAAATTTTCTAAATAGTTAAGGCTTAACTCCATAATTTAACATAATCACTTAACACATTATCTTAAACAACTTGATATATTTATTCAAATCAAAAGTTTTAACATCAAACGATAGCATCACTGCTATTTACATCAACTATTTCGAGATAAAAAATCTACAAGATTTAAAACATTAACATATTCATTCGTTCATAAACACGTCTGAATTTACATCTAAAAACCAGATAAGTTTTTCACATAATTAAACAAATACTATCACTGCCTGTTAAGGCGCCGAATAGCCTTGCTACATTCCTCTTCCATGATGTGAGACATCGTTCTGTGATCCAGCATGTACGTTGGTAGACCTTCAAACTAGATTGGGTACCTCAAGACTCGATCCTGGGCTTCATCCATTGCATTATTAAGTGTAGAGTATGTCTCCCCAAGCTTAGCCTTCTTTACACGACAATCCCTTTTTGCAAGATCAGCACGACGTGATTCTCTTACCCAGCCCTCCTCTGCTATGATCATCCTCTCTGAGCTTTCCTTCAGTTCCTTCTTTAACTTCTCTATTTCTTCGGATTTCTCCTCGTTTTGATCCTTCTCATGAACCAAATCCCGCTCCACATTTCCTACATGTGTGTGAAGAGTCACAATCTCCCTATCCTTCTGCTCAATGGTAATCTGCTGAATAATCGTCCGCTCAGTCAAATCCTGGGCAGTGTCACATAACCCTATGTTACGATCATATAGCTCATCGTACATCTCAGCATTAATGGAGTTCGGTGGAAACTCCTCTTCTTCCTCTTCCTCTTCCTCCTCATGATCCTCCTCTAGATCAGTCTCAGGCTCATGCTCCTAACCAACAACTGTGATTAACGGAGACGACTCCCTCTGAATCAACTGCTCCCTTACAACATGAATGTCTCGGGGCTCCTCCTTGGTAGGCACTCGGGGTTCCTCCTCCCCAGCTCGACTAGCTCCTCCAACATCTGACATCCTGACAACATAGTTTTAAGTTTTAGTTACTAAGTCATACTAGTGATCACATAATTTAACACATAAGCACATAGAGTCTTTTATTATCTTTAATGAATTAAGAAATTCATCTCTTAGAACTCGATAAGAGTTTTCCTTCTCTATGTTCTTCCTATAAGGCTATTACCTAAGGTTGTTCCCCCACCTAAGGTTCATAACCTACGGCTCTGATGCTATGCTGTGACACCCCCAAATCCGGGTACTTCCATTCCCACATGATTTGGTGTTCACTATTCAAACATCATATATCTATCTACCCATAATAAATGCAAAACATGCAATAGATAGAAATAAATCCTCCCCTTATGGGGTTGCAACATCTGAATAATAAATACAATCCCAGGTCATACTAACCTTAAACATATGTGCGAAAACATAAACAAATAATATGTCTTAAATAACATTAACATAAGTCTTAACACATAAGTTCAACATCACATAAACAACAAGTCTTCATCACTTGATAATCTTGCCCTTGCCTTTACTAGTGGAAGGTTCGTCGGTTCTTTCGTTCTTAACTGCAATGTTATTATTACTCAAGAGTGAGCACTATTGCCCATAAGTAAAATAATGAAATAACAATGTATAATAACATGCGAGTGAATCAAAGACTTCTGAAATAAAGCCCAACTTTTGACTCAAGAATGAATAACAAGAATCAAAAGAAATCTGAGGGGCATAAGACCTTGAACTATGTCCTAGGTTATCAAGGGTTATACTTGAAACCTTTAACAGTCATAAGACTATGGACTCTTCTTCTCGTACTTAGGGGGATCAGCCCTTAGTACCATACTGTGCACAATATCTTAACGCTAACGCATAAGTAATCCCCTATACAGGGTTGTTCATCTCAGTTAGACATTAGAGTCCGCACCAAAGGAAGTTTGGTTTGGATAAATCAATAAGGGTTTTGAAATTTAGAACGTTCACTAGCAATGGACTAGTCGAATCAATAAGGGTTCGCTAGTCTAACAAGGTTCAACAATAAATGATACTTAAATTGAATAACAATCTCAAGAGGTATACAATAGAACAATTATTGTATAACAGAATTATACTTTGAAAAGATAAATAATCTTTAACATAACAAATTGAACTTGATTAATAATAAAGAGAATTTACTCGACGAAATTATAAACTTGAATAATGATCACAAGTAAGGTTAGGAAACTTACCTCGTGCGTAGATTACACTTTAATTAAACTCGTTCCTTGATTTAAATCCTACATATCATTTACATTCATAATACAAGTCAATTATAACGTACTAGTCATCACAAGTTCATTCTTTTTGTCTGACTCAGGTTATGACCATACTTAGTCAATTTATCAAACTTATTGTCACACAATTTTACACTTCACAAATAATAAGCTAATTATATATTCAATAATTCAATCCACATGCAATTATGTTATTTACATGTGAAGTATCTATTTTAACATCTTATTATACTTCTAACATATTTCTATGTTTATTAAATTAGGTTAATACCATATTGCTAGACTTAAACATTTTTAAAAATTCGTTTATAGACATTCTGTAGAGTGGCGCTGCGGCGCCACTTTTATACTTGTACTAGGCGCTGCGGCGGGACTCTTGGCGCTGAGGCGCCGTGGTGCTGCGGCGTGAGACATCAGTTCTGTAGTTGGCGCTGCGACGCTAAACTCCAGATTTTAATTTCCAGTTCGCAAAGAACACAGAGTTCATCGAAATGGACACTACATGATCATTAATTTCACTAAATTAACATACCCACATGTTAGAATTCATACATAATCATTACCCAGCAATTGTAGAATGATTTAAACCCATTAAAACATATAATTACAGAATTAAAATATGTAAATTTCACTGTTCTTGATGTTCTTGAAGGTTTTGAACATAAATCATGAAAATTAATACTACATATTCGTTATAACACCGAATCCGTTCAATTAAGGTTTGGTCTCTTCGTATCAACATACATTGTGACGAACGAGAATTCTGTAATTTATTTTAATATTTATTGAATTAAATAAATATATTCGATGATTTAATTATCAGATTTAATAATTAATTGATGCAATTGTGGTAGATTAATTTAATCATATGTGTTACATTTATTGAATTAATGTAGTGAATTTTTAATATTCAAAATATGTGATTATGTGAGCTTATTGAATTAAATGAATTATTTAATTAAGCATGATGTTACTTTAATTAATTTAATTGTTAATTAGAGATTTAATAAATTGACATTATTTATTAATGGGATAATTAATTATGTGACTATGTGAAACTATGAGAAATTATTATATTTTATTTATGTTAAATTAAATAAGATATAAGTTTATTTTATGAATTGGGTGTGACATTTTCAAACTATATGATAAAAGGTTTATTAAAATAAAGAGTTTTGTGCCTAGTTGCTAGCCAAACATGGCACTATGGGAGTTGAGGGCAGTTACCCATGACTGGGTAACTGACCACCAACGCGTCTTTTTTTTTTTCACAATACGTCTTCTTCTCATTCATTAATTGTCTAAGTCTGTAAAAGAGAAGGAGAGCATTTGAGAGTTCAGAGAGAAAGTGAGAATTTGTGAGAGATATTATAAGTATTTAATTAACAGGTACTTGTAGAAAGCTTTCATTAACCATCTCCTAACCTATACTCTGGGTAATTCTCCCAAACCCAATTTCTACATTTACGTCTCATAAATTGGTTTTTATATTGTTATGTAAATCTCTGTATTTGGGAGATATGAGATGATTGTAATTTTATGTATGTGTTAATATGTATCAATTCGTGTTTAATTACATACATTACATGATTTCATATCATCAAGTTCATGAAAGTATGTCGTGCGTATGTTTTTCAAAATAAACAGAGTACGTGATATGGCCATATGGCCTTATACGTGATAATTGATGTATTGATGATATATTATCCCAAAATTTTACACCCTTATATTATCGAGCATGTTAATACGAAGAGATCAAGCCTTAAACGAACGGATTCGGTGTTATAACGAATCCGTAGTGTTAAATTATAAGTTTTTGTTCAAAATCCTCAAGAACTTCAAGAACAGTCTAAATTTTTATGATTTAAATATGTGATTATGTTTTAATAGGTTAAAATCACTTTATAGATGTTGTATTATGATTATGCATGAATTATAACATGTGGGTATATGTGATTTGGTGAAATTAGTGTTAAAAATGTGTTGATTTCGCTGAACTCTGTGTTCTTCGCGAACTGAGATTCAGTTTCTGGGGTCTCGCGCCGCGGCGCCAGCTCTAGAACTGATTTCTCGCGCTCGAGCCACGGCGCCACAGCGCCGCAGCGCCAAGGGCCCGGCCATAGCGTCACCGCGCCGCAGCGCGACTCCTTAGCACATTAGTGGCGCCGCAGCGCCACTCTCCAGAAAATGTCAGAAATGTATTTTTAAAATGTTAAAGTCTAACAAGTGTTAGTGGATTGATGTAATGAACATGTAATCATGTTAGGGGTATTATGAGATGATAAAATAGTTGTTTAACATGTAATAAAATATTATATGTGAATTGAATTATTAAATACATAATTAGTTTGATAATTCATGAAGTATAAATTATGTGACAACGTGATAATTTGACTAAGTTTAGTCAATAATTAAAGTAGACAACGAGAATGAGTTTATATTGATTAGTTAATTTATAATTAACTGGTATTGTGTATATGAATGGTATGTAGGATTTAATTTAAAGAACGTGCTTAGTTAAGGTGTAATCTACGCACGAGGCAAGTATCCTATCCCTAACTCCATTCTATTGAGCAAGTTTATTTAAACTTAAACGTTACTTTTATGTCGAGCAAGTTTCCCTAACCCCACTTGTCATTATTGTTCAAGTTTATTATTTATCTTGAATAAATTATCCTTGTTATTATTCAAGTTCAAGCATGATATTAAAGATTAATTATCTTTCCAAAGCATGATTCAGTTATACAATAATTGTCCTATTGTATACTTTTGAGATTATTATTCTAATCAAATATCAATTATTGTTGAACCTTATTAGACTAGTGAACCTTATTGATTCAACTAGTCCATAGTTGATGAGCGTTCTAAATTTCAGAACCCTTGATGAAAGTATCCAAACCAAACTTCCTTTGGTGCGGACTCAAATGTCAAACTGAGATGAACAACCCTGTATAGGGGATTAATTACGCTTTAGCGTTAAGATATTGTGCACAGTATGGTACTAAGGGCTGATCCCCCTAAGTACGAGAAGAAGGTCCATAGTCTTATGACTGTTAAAGGTTTCAAGTATATTTCTTGTTAACCTAGGACATAGTTCAAGGTCTTATGACCCTCATAATTCTTTTGATTCATGTTATTTATTCTTGATTCAAAAGTTGAGCTTTATTCAGATGTCTTTGATTATTCGCATGTTATTATACTGTTGTTTCATTTTATTATACTTGTGGGCATTTGTGCTCACTCTTGCTTAATAATAACACTGCAGTTAAGAATGAAAGAAGCGATGAACCCTCCACTAGTAAGGGCAAGGGCAAAGTTAGCAAATGATGAAGACCTGTTATTTTTTTTAACTGATGTATTTGTTTAAGACTTGAGTTATGTTGTTGTTTAAGACTTATTTGTTTAGAATTCCGCACAGATGTTTTAAGGTTAGAGTAACCTGGGATTTATTTATGATTCAGTTGATGTAACCCTTAAGGGAAGAGATTTTATTATGATTTCTATCCATTGTATGGTTTGATATTATTTATGGGTAGATAGATAGATGATGCTTGTACAGTGAACACCAAATCCCATGGAATCGAAGTACCCGGATTTGGGAGTGTCACAGGTTGGTATCAGAGCTGTAGGTTATGAACCTTAGGTGGGGGAACAACCTTAGGTAGTAACCTTATAGAAAGAAGATAGTAAAGGAAAACTCTTATCGAGTTTTAAGAAATGAATTTTTGGTAATTCATTGAAGATAATAAAATACATTATGTGTCTATGTGTTAATTTATGTGCTCGTTAGTACGACTTAGTAACTAAAACTTAAAATTTTGTTGTCAGGATGACGAATGTTGGAGAAGCTAGTCAAGCTGGGGAGGAAGAACCCCGATTACCTATAGTACCTACAGAGGAGGAGACCCGAGACATACATGTTGTTAGGGAACAGTTAGTTCAGAGGGTTTCATCTCCATTGATCACCGTTGTTGGTCAGGAACATGAACCTGAGATTGATCCTGAGGAGGGTCCTGAGGAGGAGTTTGATGAGGAGGAAGAAGAAGAGGAGCTACCACAGTACACTGTTGATGCTGAGATGTATGACACACTATATGATCGTAACGTGGAGTTACAAGATGAGGTTCAGGAATTGACTGAGCGAGCGACTGTTCAACAGTCTACTTTAGAGGAGAAGGATAGAGAGATTGTGACCCTTCATACACGTTTAGGAAACATGGAGTGGGATCTGATTCATGAGAAGGGTCAAACCGAAGATAAGACCGAGGAGATAGAGAAGCTGAAGAAGGAACTGAAGGAAACCTCCGGAAGACTGAAAATAGCATAGGAAGGATGGGTAAGAGAATCACATCGAGCTGATCGTGCATAAGATGATAGTCGTGCAAAGAAGGCAAAGCTTGAAGACACGTACGCCACACTTAATCATGCGATGGATGAGGTTCAAGAGCGAGTGTTAAGGTATCCCATTCAGTTTGAAGGACTTCCATCGTATATGTTGGATTGCAGGACGATGTCTCGTATCATGAATGAGGAGCGTGGCAAGGCTATTGAGCACCTTGGAAGACAGGAATAGAATCTGTTTATTTATGTGAAAGACTTATATAGTTTTATATAAATTCCGATGTGTTTATGAACTAAGGAATATGTTAATATTTGAATGTTTTAAATCCTGTGGATTCTTTATTCCAGGATAGATGATGTAAATAGCAGTATGCTATAGTTTAATATTAAAACTTTTTATTTGAATGAAAAGATATCAAGTTGTTTGAGATGATGTGTTAAGTGATATGTTAAATTGTTGGGTAATGTCTTAACTATGTAGAGAAATAAATAAAGTTCTAATAAACGTTTATTTAACAGAAAAATGCCGCCAAGGAGAAGACAACAACGTCAACCGGCTCAGGAAGAGTCAACCAATAATAACAATAATACCAACGTTAATCCAGTTCAACAGCTAGTTAATTTACTAACTGGAGTCATGAATAATCAACCGCAAGCTCCACCTAACACAACGTTTAAAGATTTTAAGGCGGTGGGACCGCCAGAGTTCAAAGGTTCCAGAAACCCGATCGAGGCTCAAACATGGGTGATGGAAATGGAGAAGGTTTTCGACGTTGCTAAGGTTCGAGAAGATCAGAAGACCGTTTTTGCGACATTTATGCTGAAGTCTGAGGCTAGCTACTGGTGGCAGGCAAACAAGATGCAAGGAGGTGAAGGTGTAATTACGTGGGAGAGATTCAAAGAGATGTTTTTCGAAATGTATTTCCCAGCTAGTTCTCAGAATCTGATGGAGGTGCAATTTCTGGAACTGAAACAGGGAAACATGAGCGTGCCTGAATACGCGGCTAAATTCGATGAGTTGGCAAGGTTTGCCCCGTATCAAGTACACACTGACGAGAGGAAAGCTAGACGATTCGAACAAGGACTGAAGCCTTGGGTATACAGCAAGGTATCAATGTTTCAACTTAACACGTTTGCGGGAGTTTTGGAAAAGGCCATTCTCGCGGAAGGAGGAAGTGATGCAGTGACTAAGTACAACCAAGAACAGAAAAAGAAAAAGAGTGAGAATGAAGGTAATAACAAGACTGGTGTAAGTAATATTGGGAATAATAATAATCAGAAGAGGAAGTGGACGGATAACTCTACAGATGGAAGTCAACACGGAGGGCAGAAAAAGAAGATAGAAGCATGTCCGACTTGCGGCAAGGCACATCTAGGAGTTTGTTTGAAGGGAAAGAGAGTGTGCTACAATTGTGGTCAGGAAGGCCACATAGCACCAAATTGTCCAAACCCAAAGAAGGGTGCTTGTTTCAACTGTGGTTCGAAAGATCATTTAGCAAGAGACTGTCCCAAGAAGGGATCGGGAGGATCAGGACAAGGAGGAAACCGGGGAAATAGCAGTGGAAATACCTTAACCATCACCGGACCACCTGTAACAAATCGACCAACCGCCAGAACTTTCAATATGACGGTGCAGGATGCAATCCAGTCTCGTGAGGTGGTGTCAGGTATCATTCCGATCAATGAAATTAATGCATACATTTTATTTGATTCGGGTGCTACTTGTTCCTTTATATCCGATGACTTTGCTAATAGTTTAGATTTGCTTAAGGATGAATTGGAATATCCCATGATTATAGAAATTGCGAATAGAGAGATAATTCCTATTAAGCATGTGTATAAGAATTGTAGAGTGGATATTAAGGGTAATATCATGAACGTAGATCTTATCCCTATTCGATTGGGGGAATTCGACGTTATATTGGGTATGGATTGGCTATCCAATTATGGGGCTGTAATTGACTGCCAAAAGAAGCGTATTAACCTTATGACTCCGTCAAAGGTTGTGTTTTATGGTAGGAAGTCGCCTAGACAAGCGAGTTGTCTGACGATGTTGCAGGCCAGGAAGTTATTAAGACAAGGTTGTGTAGGATATTTAGCTTAAATAGTCGATAATCGAAAAGAGAACTCGAAGGTAGAGGAGATACCGATTGTGAGGGACTTCGTCAATGTATTTCCAAACGATTTGCCAGGACTTCCACCAGATAGAGAAGTAGACTTTACGATTGATTTGGCGCCCGGAACTGCTCCAATATCGAAGGCACCATACCGAATGGCGCCAGTAGAGATGAAGAAATTAATGGTACAACTACAAGAATTGTTGGACAAAAAGTACATTCAACCGAGCGTATCACCGTGGAGAGCGCCGGTGTTGTTCGTGAAAAAGAAGGACGGATCGATGAGGCTCTACATTGAATACAGAGAATTAAATAAGGTCACGATTAAGAACAGATATCCATTACCGAGGATCGATGATCTGTTTGATCAATTAAAGGGAGCAAAATACTTTTCCAAGATTGACTTGAGGAGTGGTTATCACCAACTGAAGGTGAGGCCAGAGGATGTACCGAAGATAGCGTTCCGAACGCGATATGGTCATTATGAGTTTTTAGTAATGTCGTTTGGTCTTACGAATGCTCCTGCAGCATTTGTGGGACTAATGAATGGTGTATTCAAGCCGTTTTTGGACAAATTTGTGGTGGTATTTATAGACGACATTTTGGTATATTCCAAAACCAAAGAGGAACATGAAGAACACTTGAGGTTAACATTGGAAGTATTGAGAAGGGAGAAGTTATATGCTAAATTTTTGAAATGCGAATTCTGGATCGAGAGAGTACAATTTCTTAGTCACGTAATCGATAAAGATGGAATTTTAGTAGATCCATCCAAAGTAGGAGCTGTGATTAACTGGGATCAACCGAGAACGCCGTCAGAAGTAAGAAGTTTTCTTGGATTAGCAGGATATTATAGAAGATTCATACAAGATTTTTCTAAGATCGCAACTCCGTTAACGAATTTAACTCGAAAAGCTGTGAAATTTGTTTGAACGGAGAAGTGTGAGGAGAGTTTTCAAGAATTAAAGAAGAGGTTGAGTACAGCGCCTGTGTTATCTCTTCCGGATGATACAGAAAATTTTGTTATTTTTAGCGATGCATCGCATAAAGGACTTGGCTATGTGCTGATGCAAAACGGCAAAGTCATTGCGTATGCATCACGGCAGTTGAAGGATTACGAGAAGGGTTACCCAACCCATGATTTGGAGTTAGCTGCAGTTGTTTTTGCTTTGAAAATTTGGAGGCACTATCTATACGGGGAGAAGTGTGAAATATATACGGACCACAAGAGTCTGAAATATATTTTTACACAGAAAGATTTGAATATGCGTCAAAGAAGATGGTTGGAATTAATCAAGAATTATGACTGTGAGATTTTATACCATCCGGGTAAGGCTAATGTGGTTGCCGACGCCTTAAGTAGAAAGGGTCGTGAGAAATTGATGATGTTGACTGCTCAGCAGGAGCTAATTGCAGATATGGAGAAACTGGAGTTAGAAGTGAAGTATCCTATGGAGATTGATGAGAAGCTATTTCAGATGCAATCTGGTACAACTCTACTAGATAGAGTGAAGGAGGCTCAGCTTCAGGATGATGAATCCAAAAAGGTAACATCGAAGATATCTTAAGGAACTGAACCAAGATTTAAGATGGATAAGGAAGGAATATTGAGATTTGAAAGCAGAATTTGGGTTCCGCCAGTACAAGAAATTAAGGAAGAAATTTTGAGTGAGGCTCATAGTTCAAGATATTCGATTCACCCTGGTAGTACAAAAATATACCAAGATCTTCGACAACATTTCTGGTGGCCGAATTTGAAACGTGATGTTGCAGAATGTGCTGCCAAATGCCTGACATGTCAGAAAGTTAAAGCAGAACATCAGAGACCGAGTGGATTGCTACAACCGTTGGAGATCCCAGATTGGAAATGGGAACATATTACGATGGACTTCGTAGTTGGCCTTCCGACGACTCAGAAAGGCTACGACGCAGTATGGGTTATCGTTGACCGACTGACGAAATCCGCGCACTTCCTTCCTATCAAAATCAGATTTAACTTAGATCAGTTGGCAAGATTATATGTGAAAGAGATTGTTTCGAGGCACGGAGTGCCGGTGTCTATTGTTTCCGATAGGGATCCGCGCTTCACATCAAATTTCTGGAAACGTCTTCAGGAATGCATGGGTACACAACTGCGATTGAGTACAGCTTACCACCCTCAAACAGACGGACAGAGCGAACGAACGATTCAAACACTAGAAGATATGTTACAAGCCTGTGTGATGGACTTCAAAGGAAATTGGGATGATCACCTACCGTTGGTAGAGTTCGGCTACAACAACAGTTACCACCCTAGTATTGGTATGCCCCCTTACGAAGCGTTATACGGCAGAAAGTGCAGAACTCCGCTTTATTGGGATGAAGTTGGTGAAAGACAATTACTAGGGCCAGAATTGGTACAGCAGACGGCAGAAATAGTCAAAGTGATCCGAGCACGACTGATAGCAGCTTAAGATCGACAGAAGAAATACGCTGATCCACATCGTAAAAATATCGAGTTTGAACCAGGCAGTTATGTCTTCTTGAAGGTCTCTCCCTAGAAGGGAAAGATCAGGTTCAGAAAGAAAGGAAAATTGAGCCCAAGATTTATTGGACCCTTTGAGGTACTGCGAAGAATTAGAGAAGTTGCGTACGAGGTAGCCTTACCTCCAGCACTCGAGAATATCCACAACGTCTTCCATGTTTCTGTGTTACGACCTTACAAACCTGATTACAAGCATGTAATTGAATACGAACCCCTGCATTTTGAGAAAGACTTATCTTACGAAGAAATTCCTGTCCAGATTGTCGACCGAAAAGAACAAGTTCTGAGAAATAAAGTTATACCTTCTGTTAAGGTAATTTGGAGGAACCACAACGCTGAAGAAGCTACGTGGGAACTCGAAGAGAATATGATGAAGAATTACCCTCATTTATTTACTTAATTATGTGTATGCAATTCTGGGGACAGAATCTTTGTAAGAGGGGGAGATTGTAACGGGTCGAATTTATTGAGTCGTGATTCTGGGGACAGAATCCTTTTAAGGGGGGAAAGATGTGACGAACGAGAATTCTGTAATTTATTTTAATATTTATTGAATTAAATAAATATTTTCGATGATTTAATTATTAGATTTAATAATTAATTGATGCAATTGTGGTAGATTAATTTAATCATATGTGTTACATTTATTGAATTAATGTAGAGAATTTTTAATATTCAAAGTATGTGATTATGTGAGCTTATTGAATTAAATGAATTATTTAATTAAGCATGATGTTACTTTAATTAATTTAATTGTTAATTAGAGATTTAATAAATTGACATTATTTATTAATGGAATAATTAATTATGTGACTATGTGAAACTATGAGAAATTATTATATTTTATTTATGTTAAATTAAATAGGATATAAGTTTATTTTATGAATTGGGTGTGACATTTTCAAACTATATGATAAAAGGTTTATTAAAATAAAGAGTTTTGTGCCTAGTTGCTAGCCAAACATGGCACTATGGGAGTTGAGGGCAGTTACCCATGACTGGGTAACTGACCACCAACGCGTCTTTTTTTTTTTTCACAATACGTCTTCTTCTCATTCATTAATTGTCTAAGTCTGTAAAAGAGAAGGAGAGCATTTGAGAGTTCAGAGAGAAAGTGAGAATTTGTGAGAGATATTATAAGTATTTAATTAACAGGTACTTGTAGAAAGCTTTCATTAACCATCTCCTAACCTATACTCTGGGTAATTCTCCCAAACCCAATTTCTACATTTACGTCTCATAAATTGGCTTTTATATTGTTCTGTAAATCTCTGTATTTGGGAGATATGAGATGATTGTAATTTTATGTATGTGTTAATATGTATCAATTCGTGTTTAATTACATGCATTACATGATTTCATATCATCAAGTTCATGAAAGTATGTCGTACGTATGTTTTTCAAAATAAACAGAGTACGTGATATGGCCATATGGCCTTATACATGATAATTGATGTATTGATCATATATTATCCCAAAATTTTACACCCTTATATTATCGAGCATGTTAATACGAAGAGATCAAGCCTTAAACGAACGGATTCGGTGTTATAACGAATCCGTAGTGTTAAATTATAAGTTTTTGTTCAAAATCCTCAAGAACTTCAAGAACAGTCTAAATTTTTATGATTTAAATATGTGATTATATGTTTTAATAGGTTAAAATCACTTTATAGATGTTGTATTATGATTATGCATGAATTATAACATGTGGGTATATGTGATTTGGTGAAATTAGTGTTAAAAATGTGTTGATTTCGCTGAACTCTGTGTTCTTCGCGAACTGAGATTCAGTTTCTGGGGTCTCGCGCCGCGGCGCCAGCTCTAGAACTGATTTCTCGCGCCGCAGCGCCACAGCGCTCGCAGCGCCAAGACTCGAGCCACGGCGCCACAGCGCCGCAGCGCCAAGGGCCCGGCCACAGCGTCACCGCGCCGCAGCGCGACTCCTTAGCACATTAGTGGCGCCGCAGCGCCACTCTCCAGAAAATGTCAGAAATGTATTTTTAAAATGTTAAAGTCTAACAAGTGTTAGTGGATTGATGTAATGAACATGTAATCATGTTAGGGGTATTATGAGATGATAAAATAGTTGTTTAACATATAATAAAATATTATATGTGAATTGAATTATTAAATACATAATTAGTTTGATAATTCATGAAGTATAAATTATGTGACAACGTGATAATTTGACTAAGTTTAGTCAATAATTAAAGTAGACAACGAGAATGAGTTTATATTGATTAGTTAATTTATAATTAACTGGTATTGTGTATATGAATGGTATGTAGGATTTAATTTAAAGAACGTGCTTAGTTAAGGTGTAATCTACGCACGAGGCAAGTATCCTATCCCTAACTCCATTCTATTAAGCAAGTTTATTTAAACTTAAACGTTACTTTTATGTCGAGCAAGTTTCCCTAACCCCACTTGTCATTATTGTTCAAGTTTATTATTTACCTTGAATAAATTATCCTTGTTATTATTCAAGTTCAAGCATGATATTAAAGATTAATTATCTTTCCAAAGCATGATTCAGTTATACAATAATTGTCCTATTGTATACTTTTGAGATTATTATTCTAATCAAATATCAATTATTGTTGAACCTTATTAGACTAGTGAACCTTATTGATTCAACTAGTCCATAGTTGATGAGCGTTCTAAATTTCAGAACCCTTGATGAAAGTATCCAAACCAAACTTCCTTTGGTGCGGACTCAAATGTCAAACTGAGATGAACAACCCTGTATAGGGAATTAATTACGCTTTAGCGTTAAGATATTGTGCACAGTATGGTACTAAGGGCTGATCCCCCTAAGTACGAGAAGAAGGTCCATAGTCTTATGACTGTTAAAGGTTTCAAGTATATTTCTTGTTAACCTAGGACATAGTTCAAGGTCTTATGACCCTCATAATTCTTTTGATTCATGTTATTTATTCTTGATTCAAAAGTTGAACTTTATTCAGATGTCTTTGATTATTCCCATGTTATTATACTGTTGTTTCATTTTTTTTATACTTGTGGGCATTTGTGCTCACTCTTGCTTAATAATAACATTGCAGTTAAGAATAAAAGAAGCGATGAACCCTCCACTAGTAAGGGCAAGGGCAAAGTTAGCAAATGATGAAGACCTGTTATTTTTTTTAACTGATGTATTTGTTTAAGACTTGAGTTATATTGTTGTTTAAGACTTATTTATTTAGAATTCCGCACAGATGTTTTAAGGTTAGAGTAACCTGGGATTTATTTATGATTCAGTTGATGTAACCCTTAAGGGAAGAGATTTTATTATGATTTCTATCCATTGTATGGTTTGATATTATTTATAGGTAGATAGATAGATGATGCTTGTACAGTGAACACCAAATCCCGTGGAATCGAAGTACCCGGATTTGGGGGTGTCACATACATAATCAAATAAGAGCGGGAATTTTACAAAAACATTTATGTTTGACATATTAAAATCACGTATAAGGCCATATGGCCATATTCTATACTCTGTAAGTTTTGAGCAACATATGCGACATGTTTTATGATACTGACGATATGGTCTGCATAATACATATAATCAAATACGATATGGTAACATTTAACACATACATAAACTCATAATCATACCCTTTCCCAATTACATAGACTTTACAAAAGCTTTGAAAGCCATTTTCATGAAATCTTAAATACGTAAAATAGAATTTGGTTTGGAGAAATTACCTAGAGTATATGTGATGCCCCCAAAACAGGTATACAACACCCATTCTGAGTCGTCAATAACATGGTACAGAAACAACTACAACTTTATTAATACAGCATAAAAACTGTGAGTGTAAATATAAATATTGTCATCTAGACTGTGACGCCCCCAAAATAGGTATACAACACCCATTCTGAGTCGCCAAATACATGGTACAGAAAGCAAACTACAACTTCAATAATACAAATGTCGTGCAAAATACGACAACACATACTGTGAATTTAAATACAAATATTATCTTCTAGACAATATCCACACTCAAATAAATCCTCATTACAATTATTCAAACACTATTTTACAGAAATAGTGAGGACTGCTAAAACATCTTTCTAGAATCATCACTCCATACCCTGACTAGATCCTGCTATGTTCTCACCTCCTGAGAAGAAAAATGGAACAAAAAGGAAAAGGGTGAGCTCAACTAGCCCAGTAAAGAATATTATGACTAAGATAATATACAAACAAATTATCGTTAGTCTTCAACAGGGAAAAATCTGATAGAATATAATCGACAACAAGTTTTAGATCAACAACTGCAGCGGAAACAGCAAACCATTAGAAGAGTCAAGTAGAGAAAGAATTCTACTATCTTCTAAGATTTAAAAGTCCATCATCAATATTTTATCCCTGTAACATCAATTAATAATCATCTTTATCCAAATATTCATCTTTGCACTACAGGCCAAAGATATTCATTTGTATCACCTGTCAGTCATGTTCATCTCAACACCTGTTCATCTTTGCACTACAGGCCAAAGATATTCATCAAGTAATCATACATCTTTGCACTACAGGCCAAAGATATTCAGTAATATCATCATTTAGGACTGAGGATGATGAAAAATATCTTAAAGAAAACGAATCCAGTGAGACAGAAGGACAAATAGTAGGGATTTGTATAACAGTTTATCCAAGATCAATAATACTTCATAATAATCAATTGTGAAGCAGAATTTAAAAATAAAGATCAAAACATGGATACAATCAAAGATAGTAACCATAATAGACATCTTGGACAAAAAGAAAATTTTTTATTTTTCGGTGAATAGTGCCGTATTCGTGAATAGTACCGTATACGTGAATAGTGCCGTATACGTGAATAGTAACTCCGACACAAAAAATTCCAAATTTGATAAAAACTCATATCAATATTTTAGCATAATGATATTGAAGAAAATAATATCATTTAAGAAGAAAATAATATCCCTTACCTCAAGATATCAGTACTTCTGGTCGGAATTACGGTATAAGGCTGAAAGAAACTTGCTCTGATGAATAGAAACTCTCAAAGTATCTAAATACTCACAAAATACACTCAATAATCTAGAGAGAGAAAGAGAGAAAACTTGTTTCTGGTGTGATTTTCAATTCTAACTTAGCCCTCTATTTATAGGAAAATTTTAGTAGGTTTGACCTGCAACCTGATGGCTTTACCTGCTACTATTCCCACCCACCACATTTGAAATATAATTCAGCACATTTCTTCACCAACCACAAGTGGGGTCCACCAATTCTAGAATTTTCTACCAAAATGATAAACTCCGAAAATTCAATAATTTCTGAACCAGTCATCTCGTAAAATTCATAATAAATCATACGTTCATTTTTAACGGTTCAAAATTTGTGGACATATACTCAACTTATATATGTATAACATATCCAAAAATTACCACGATCCAACGGTCGGATTAAAAATTATAACACCCGCAATATTTCTCAAAAATCCTGATTTGATTTTTAATACCTCCATTCCGATAAAAATACTGATAAAACACCTCAACATTAACTCCTTCATTTTTAACCACAAAAATATATTCCTCATTTATATCCACATAAAATAAATATTTCCTTATCATATGAATCAATAATTAATTATTCACAAATAATATTACAGAATCACATTTATGACAACCAGGCCGTTCCCAGGAAAGAGGGGGCTTTCCAATAAGAATTTATCCTTACTGGCGCACAATTAGATGACCAAACCTCTCCTTAGACAGAACTTTCTAGACATTGCCAATAATGTTATATAATAATATTATTCAAATAATATGAATTATTGATCTGATAATGGAAAATACTGTGCAGCAACAATTATTGAAACAACAATAATATAAAATATCAACGCAGCAATTATTGAATCAATAAAATAAAATATTGAATAATAACTACTGTAACAATTATTGAGTAGTGCCTTCTTACGTAAGAATCAATAATTGGTGCAATACCGTGTGCTACTGTATTTTAACCACCGGGTATTCCAACAGTATTAACGGTAACAACTACGCCGTTATTTATAAATAACTTATACTTGTCGTTTTCTTCATCCAATCGCTTTTCGTTATGGGGCCCACACAAGGCTGCGCCGTCGTACGAATATTCCCCGACAGCAAGAATATTCCCGACCAAACGAATATTCCCCGACAAAATGAATATTTTATAACCACTTGCTTATTTTGCAAAATTTCCACATTTCACCCATAACCAAAGTATTATATCAAATTAACCCCTTATTATTCACAATAATATTTAGAGAAAATTTGATTTTATTTATTAATAAGTTGGGGTCTTACAACCTCCCCTCCTTATGAAATTTCGTCCTCGAAATTGACGTACGTACCTGATGTTTCAAAAAGGTGAGGATACCTCGCTTTCATTTCTGATTCCAACTCCCAGATCATTTCTTCAATAGCATGGTTTCTCTACAAAACCTTAACTTGTGGTATAACCTTCGTGCGTAGGACATGCTCTTTCCTATCCAAGATCTTAACAGGTACCTCCTCGTACGTTAAATCTTCAGCTATCTCGTCTGGTTCTAACTCAATAATGTGGTTCTGGTCTTTAACATATTTACGAAGCATAGATATGTGAAAAACATTATGAACACGAGACATGCTTGGAGGTAATGCGAGTCTATATGCCACATTTCCTATTCGCTCAAGAATCTCAAATGGACCAACAAATCTTGGATTGAGCTTTCCTCTCTTTCCAAATCTTGTAACTCCCTTTCATGGTGCAACACGTAATAATACATGATCCCCAATATTAAATTCCACGTCCTTCCGATGAAGATCCGCATAACTCTTTTGTCGATCCTGTGCCGTTTGTATACGTTGTCGAATCGTTTGGATCTTCTCTGTAGTAATGCGTACCAACTCTGGTCCCAACAATGTTGCTTCACCCACCTCGTCCAGCATACTGGAGAACGACATTTTCTTCCATACAATGCCTCGAATGGAGCCACACCTATGCTCGCCTGATAACTGTTGTTGTAGGAGAATTCCACCAATGGTAGGTACTTATCCCAACTCCCTTTGAGTTCTAGGACACAAAGTCTTAATAGATCTTCAAGAGTTTGAATAGTCCTCTCTGATTGTCCGTCCGTTTGAGGATGGTATGCCGAACTGAATCGTAAATCCGTGCCCATAGCTTTCTGCAAGCTAACCCAAAATCGTGAAGTGAATCTTGGGTCACGATCCGAAACTATGGATACTGGCATGCCCATGCAATCTCACAATCTCGTTCACGTACATACTAGCAAGACGTTCAAGGGAATAAGTCTCACGTATCGGCAAGAAATGAGCGGACTTGGTTAATCTATCAACAATAACCCAAATCGCATCTATGCCTTGAGAAACCTTGGGAAGACCCGTAACAAAATCCATAGTAATGTGTTCCCACTTCCATTTCGGGATCTCAAGTGGTTGCAATGGACCCTTTGGCACTTGATGCTCCGCCTTTACACGTTGACAAGTTAAACACCTCGAGATAAACTCCGCGATCTCTCTTTTCATATTGCTCCACCAAAATGTATGTCGAAGATCGTGATACATTTTGGTACTCCCAGGATGGATTGCAAACGGTGTGTTGTGTGCCTCCATCATTATTCTATGCTTCAAGTCAAAATCGTTAGGAACACAAAGTCTGGAGTTGACTCGAAGTATTCCTTCTTCATCGATTCTTGCTTCTGGAATAGCACCTTCTTGCACTTTCTTCTTCATACGCATCAGCTCCATGTCCGTAGCTTGAGCAGCTTTAACTTTATCGATTAAAGTCGGTTCTACTCGTATATTTGATATCATCATGTGGGTACTTGGAGCCTTCATCTCTATCTCCATCCTTTGTAAGTCATACAAAATGGGCCTTTGTGTTAACAATATTGCACTCGTACCCGCATATGATCTTCTACTCAATGCGTCAGCTACTACGTTTGCTTTTCCAGGATGATATTGGATGGTATGATCGTAATCTTTCAACAGCTCGAGCCAACGTCGCTGCCGCATGTTGAGTTCTTTTTGGGTGAAGAAATATTTGAGGCTTTTATGATCTGTATAGATCTCCACTTTCTCCCCATACAGGTAGTGTCTCCAGATCTTCAACGCAAAAACGACTGCTGCCAACTCCAAATCATGAGTAGGATAATTCCTCTCATATTCTTTGAGTTGTCGCGAGGCATAGGCTATGACTTTCCCATGTTGCATGAGAACACATCCTAACCCTTTGCCTGAAGCATCGCTGTAGATAACAAATCCATCCGAACCAGATGGTATTGTCAGAACAGGTGCCGAAATGAGTCTCCTCTTGAGTTCTTGAAAACTCTTCTCACATTCCTCACTTCATACGGAATTTTATATCTTTCCGAGTCAGCTGAGTTAACGGAGTAGCGATTCGAGAAAATCCTTTCACAAATCTCCGATAATAACCAGCTAAGCCCAGAAAGCTACGTACTTCGATTACTGACTTAGGTTGCTCTCAACTGTGACTCATATCCCAATCTTGGATAGTACGTCACAATGACACCTATCAGTTTACTACCGCACGAATATGGCGTCCCCTACGGAGAGTTTGGCTTCAGTGCATTCCGCAAAGGAAGTCACCAGATATAGGCTCGGGTACAAACTTCTACAGTTAGGTTTTTAACTCCTGAAGTTCAATAGGAGCCATTCGATATGAGATTTTAGTAGTGGGTTTTGTACCGGATTCAAATATGATACAAAATTCAATATCACGCTCCGGAGGTAGACCAAGAAATTCTTCAAGAAATACGTCAGGAAATTCTCTAACAACAGAAATATTATTCAAATCTGACGTATTTTTGTTCAAATCCATAACATGGGCTAAGAAAGCTTGACATCCGTTTTTCAATAAACGAATGACTTTACGGCTTGATATGAAAGAGTTTAATTTAATGGTTTGGTTGCTTGAATTTGAATAACAGGTTGCTTAGGAATATGAAAACTAACAACCTTACGAAAGCAATCAATTTTGGCATGATGAGTAGTTAACCAATCAATTCCTAAAATCACATCAAAAGCAAGTATCTTTAAAGAGATAAGATCAACAGGTAATGTGATAGTGCCAACTTGGATCATGCAAGATTTATAAACTGTAGATGTAACGAAGGTTTCACCCAACGGAGTTTCAACAGATAAGTTAAAGTCCAATTTCTCCGGAGTCAAGTTTAAACGTTGAGCACAAGCAGGAGAGATAAAAGAATGGGTAGAACCGGTATCTAGTAAAGTATAAACTTCGCAAGAATTCAAGATTAGCTTACCCGTGATCACCTCGTTCGGGTTTCTCTCGTTTTGGCCAGTAACGACAAACGCCCTTCCAGGAACCGCTGATTTCGACTTATCCGGGACAGCTTTTGGAGTCACCATCCCCGCTGAACTTGGTTTTGCTACAGAACACTCTCGAGCTATATGACCCTCCTTTCCACAGTTATAACATACCTTGGATTGTTGTGGGCAGTTTGGGCTGATATGTCCCTCTTTCCCACATTTGTAACATACGACCGGTGGTCGTTCTCCTCCCCTAGAAACAGTTGATGTTTGTGCTGACGTCTTCACATTATCATTGTTGTACCTTCTCTTCTTGAAATCTCCTCCCGACTCGCTCCTTCTATTATCACGACCACGATTACCACCAGAGTGGTTACCGCTTTTGTCCGAATGTTTTCCTCCCTGCTGGTTTTCATTGCTTCGATGACTGCCGCCACCGGTATGACCCTGGTTGTGGTCCCTCGGTTGCACATACTCATTATCTCGCTCTAATAATTGAGCCCTGTTTACAACATCTGAATATAAAAAAAATTTATGAGAGATAAGATATTGTCGAATCTCAGGTTTTAGACCTCTCAGAAACATCCTTGTCATTCGTTCCTCATTTTCGACCAAATGAGGTGCAAACCTGGATAACTCTGCAAACTTCGCCTCGTACTGGGACACCGTCATGTTGTTTTGTTCCAGTCTGATAAACTCTACCTCCTTCATATGACGAATACTTTCAGGAAAGTACTTGTCATTGAACAGTTTTTGAAATGTTTCCCAGGACATGTTGAGTGCGTCAGGCTGGGTACGCTTCACAGACTCCCACCAGTAGTCTGCCTCACCGCGGAACATAAAGGTGGCGAATGGAACCTTCTGTTCCTCCGTGCATCCCAAGACATCGAATATCTTGGTAATTTGCTTGACCCACGTTTCCGCCATGATCGGATCCGGCTTTCCCTTAAATTCTGGTGGTCCCAATTCTTTGAACTGCTTAGCTGTGACAAACCGCGCGTTATCATTTCCACCCGTATTCTGCACACGAGTCTCCCTCGTCTGATTTTGCATGAACTGCAAAAAGCTCCTAAACATTCCATCATTCATCGTTTGCTCGGTAACGTTGTTTACAGGAGGAATATTGCCTTCCTGTTGCACGTTCCCCTGGGTGGTGATCAAAGGTGTCTCCACGGTCTGATTTACTCCATTATTAACGTTCTCAGCTGCCATTCTTAAATACTGCCATAAAACAAGGGTTAATAGTCATGTCATATATTATCCCTATACTCTGACCGACCAAATAAACACCAAATAAACTTAGTCAAGTCATACTAGTGAAGGAATTCCCCGTCTCTCCCCTCCTAGTTCTTGTCTCACATCTCAGCCAGGGATCATATCCCTAAGCTCTGATACCAACTGTGACGCCCCCAAAATAGGTATACAACACCCATTCTGAGTCGCCAAATACATGGTACAGAAAGCAAACTACAACTTCAATAATACAATTGTCGTGCAAAATACGACAACACATACTGTGAGTTTAAATACAAATATTGTCTTCTAGACAATATCCACACTCAAATAAATCCTCATTACAATTATTCAAACACTATTTTACAGAAATAGTGAGGACTGCTAAAACATCTTTCTAGAACCATCACTCCATACCCCGACTAGATCCTGCTATGTTCTCACCTCCTGAGAAGAAAAATGGAACAAAAAGGAAAAGGGTGAGCTCAACTAGCCCAGTAAAGAATATTATGACTAAGATAATATACAAACAAATTATCGTTAGTCTTCAACAGGGAAAAATCTGATAGAATATAATCGACAACAAGTTTTAGATCAACAACTGCAGCGGAAACAGCAAACCATTAGAAGAGTCAAGTAGAGAAAGAATTCTACTATCTTCTAAGATTTAAAAGTCCATCATCAATATTTTATCCCTGTAACATCAATTAATAATCATCTTTATCCAAATATTCATCTTTGCACTACAGGCCAAAGATATTCATTTGTATCACCTGTCAGTCATGTTCATCTCAACACCTGTTCATCTTTGCACTACAGGCCAAAGATATTCATCAAGTAATCATACATCTTTGCACTACAGGCCAAAGATATTCAGTAATATCATCATTTAGGACTGAGGATGAAGAAAAATATCTTAAAGAAACGAATCCAGTGAGACAGAAGGACAAATAGTAGGGATTCGTATAACAGTTTATCCAAGATCAATAATACTTCATAATAATCAATTGTGAAGCAGAATTCAAAAATAAAGATCAAAACATGGATACAATCAAAGATAGTAACCATAATAGACATCTTGGACAAAAAGAAAATTTTTATTTTTCGGTGAATAGTGCCGTATTCGTGAATAGTACCGTATACGTGAATAGTGCCGTATACGTGAATAGTAACTCCGACACAAAAATTCCAAATTTGATAAAAACTCATATCAATATTTCAGCATAATGATATTGAAGAAAATAATATCATTTAAGAAGAAAATAATATCCCTTACCTCAAGATATCAGTACTTCTGGTGAAATACCGGTATAAGGCTGAAAGAAACTTGCTCTGATGAATAGAAACTCTCAAAGTATCTAAATACTCACAAAATACACTCAATAATCTAGAGAGAGAAAGAGAGAAAACTTGTTTCTGGTGTGATTTTAATTCTAACTTAGCCCTCTATTTATAGGAAAATTTTAGTAGGTTTGACCTGCAACCTGATGGCTTTACCTGCTACTATTCCCACCTACCACATTTGAAATATAATTCAGCACATTTCTTCACCAACCACACGTGGGGTCCACCAATTCTAGAATTTTCCACCAAAATGATAAACTCCGAAAATTCAATAATTTCTGAACCAGTCATCTCGTAAAATTCATAATAAATCATACGTTCATTTTTAACGGTTCAAAATTTGTGGACATATACTCAACTTATATATGTATAACATATCCAAAAATTACCACGATCCAACGGTCGGATTAAAAATTATAACACCCGCAATATTTCTCAAAAACCCTGATTTGATTTTTAATACCTCCATTCCGATAAAAATACTGATAAAACACCTCAACATTAACTCCTTCATTTTTAACCACAAAAATATATTCCTCATTTATATCCACATAAAATAAATATTTCCTTATCATATGAATCAATAATTAATTATTCACAAATAATATTACAGAATCACATTTATGACAACCAGGCCGTTCCCAGGAAAGAGGGGGCTTTCCAATAAGAATTTCTCCTTACTGGCGCACAATTAGATGACCAAACCTCTCCTTAGACAGAACTTTCTAGACATTGCCAATAATGTTATATAATAATATTATTCAAATAATATGAATTATTGATCTGATAATGGAAAATACTGTGCAGCAACAATTATTGAAACAACAATAATATAAAATATCAACGCAGCAATTATTGAATCAATAAAATAAAATATTGAATAATAACTACTGTAACAATTATTGAGTAGTGCCTTCTTACGTAAGAATCAATAATTGATGCAATACCGTGTGCTACTGTATTTTAACCACCGGGTATTCCAACAGTATTAACGGTAACAACTACGCCGTTATTTATAAATAACTTATACTTGTCGTTTTCTTCATCCAATCGCTTTTCGTTATGGGGCCCACACAAGGCTGCGCCGTCGTACGAATATTCCCCGACAGCAAGAATATTCTCCGACCAAACAAATATTCCCCGACAAAATGAATATTTTATAACCACTTGCTTATTTTGCAAAATTTACACATTTCACCCATAATCAAAGTATTATATCAAATTAACCCCTTATTATTCACAATAATATTTAGAGAAAATTTGATTTTATTCATTAATAAGTTGGGGTCTTACATAGACAATATCCACACTCAAATAAGTCCTCATTACAATTATTGGTACAATATTTTTCAAAAAAAATGGTGAGGACTACTAAAACAACTTCCTAGAACCTTCATTCCATTTCCCGACAAGTACTTGGTACATTCTCGCCTCCTGAGAAGAAAATGGAACAACAAGGAAAAGGGTGAGCTCAACTAGTCCAGTAAAGAACATTATGACTATGATAATATAAAACAAATTATCATTAGTCTTCAACAGGGAAAAATCTAATAGAATACAATAGACAACAAGTTTTAAATCTATATTCGCAACGGAAAATAATAATTCATAGAAGAGTTAAGTAGAGAATGAAATCTACTATTATCTATGAATTTAAAAGTCCATCATCAGCATTTTACCCATGTAACATCAATCAATATTCATCTTCGCACTACAGGCCAAAGATATTCACCAGTTGGTCATGTTCATCTAAACACATGTTCATCTTTGCACTACGGCCAAAGATATTCATCAGAAATCATTAATCTTTGCACTACAGGCCAAAGATATTCAATTATATCATCATTTAGGACTGAGGATGATAAAAAATATTTAAAGGAAACGAATCCAGTAAAACAAAATAATAAATATTAAGGATTCGTATTTCAGCTATTCCATGTCCAAAAATAGCTCATAAATAATCATAGTGGAGTAAAATTCAAGAATGATCAAAACATGGATACAATCAAAGTTAGTATCCAGAATAAATATTTTGGACGAAAAGAAGAAAATTTTATTTTTCGGTGAATAGTAACTCGTGAATAGTAACTCGGTGAATAGTAACTCATGAATAGTAACCCCGACATGAAAAAATTCTAAATTTGATAAAAATTTCCAACCAATATTTCAGCATAATGATATTGAAGAAATAATATCATTTACGAAGAAAATAACATCCTTTACTTCGGAAAGACGGTACTTCTGACTAGAATACTAGATATAGTGCTGAAGGAAACTTGAACCGTATAGCAACATTCAAAGTATCAAATACTCACAAGAATACGCTCGATATAGAGAGAGAAATAGAGAGAAACTTGTGTTTCTGGTGTGATTTTCAATTCTAACCTAAGCACCCTATTTATAGGAAAATGCTTAGAACACCAAAACAGAAAATTTAATATAATATTAATATATTTATCAAATTTTCCTTAGCCCACCTCTAGACATCTGATCTCAGCCCATTTATATCACATGTTAGCCCACTTAAATGCCAAAAAAAACGTTTTTCTTCAAAATAATAAATAAAACTTCTAAAAATCAATTATTTCGGAACTTCAGAACTTTAATAATTCATAATAAATAGCCCTTTATCAGAAAATTCGAATCTCGAGAGTTTTTATAGAAAATTCAATTCTATACAACTTTGCAGAAGAAAGTTTTGCCAAATTCCAAACAGAAATTGACCGAAATCCACAAACGGGCAATTTTACAGTCAATAATAAATTTTCGGTCAAGAATTGTGTCCACCAACACACAAAACATGTGTTAATCATTTAATACCACAAAAATACTCTTCCTCCTCATATACTCATATATCCCACATTTATTGTAAAAATATCACCATCAATATATTATTAAAATAATATATTTAAATGAATTATTTTATCAGAAAAAGATAAAATATTAATTTTAAACAATTGTCACATTAAAAATTTTCTCCATCTATATCCACATAAAATCAATATTTTTCTCATCATATAAATCAATAATTAATTATTCACAAATAATATTACAGAATCACAGTACTAGCAACCAGGTCGTTCCCAAGAAAGAGGGGGCTTTCCAATAAGGATTTCTCCTTACTGGCGCGCAATTAGATGACCAAACCTCTCCTTAGACAGAACTTTCTAGACATTGCCAATAATGTTATCTAATAATATTATTCAGATAATATGAATTATTGCTCCGATAATGGAAAATACTGCGTAGTGACAATTATAAAATATCAACGTAGCAATTATTTAATCAATAAAATAAAATATTGAACAGTAATTACTGTAACCATTATTGAGTAGTGCCTTCTTACGTAAGAATCAATAATTGGTGCAATACCGTGTGCTACTGTGCAACAACGCGTATTACCGTGTTTTAACCACCGGGTATTCCAACAGTATTAACGGTAACAACTACGCAGTTATTTATAAACAACTTATTTTTGTCGTTTTCTTCGTCCAATCGATTTCCGTTATGGGGCCCACAAAAGACTGCGCCGTCGTACGAATATTCTCCGACAGTAAGAATATTCCACGACCAAGCAAATATTCCCCGACAACAATGAATATTTTATAACCACTTGCTTATTTAAAATATTTGCGCATTTTACCCATAACTAACCACATTAATCAAATCAACCCTTACTATTTCAGAATAATAAATAGAGGAAATTAAATTTTATTTATTAATAATTTGGGGTCTTACAACCTCCCCTCCTTATGAAATTTCGTCCTCGAAATTGACATACGTACCTGGTATTTCGAAAAGATGAGGATACCTCGCTTTCATTTTCATTTCCAACTCCCAGGTCATTTCCTCAAAAGCATGGTTTCTCCACAAAACTTTAACTTGTGGTATGACCTTCGTGCGTAGGACATGCTCCTTCCTATCCAAGATCTTGACAGGTACCTCCTCGTACGTTAAGTCTTCGGCTATCTCGTCTGGTTCTAACTCAATAACGTGGTTCGGGTCTTTCACATATTTACGAAGTACAGATATATGAAAAACATTATAAACACGAGACATACTTGGAGGTAATGCGAGTCTATAGTCCACATTTCCTACTCGGTCAAGAATATGAAATGGACCAATAAATCGTGGATTGAGCTTTTCTCTCTTCCCAAATCTTGTAACTCCTTTCCATGGAGCTACACGTAATAATACATGATCCCCAATGTCAAATTCCACGTCCTTTCGATGAAGATCCGCATAACTCTTTTGTCGATCCTGTGTCGTTTGTATACGTTGTCGAATCGTTTGGATCTTCTCTGTAGTCATTCATACCAACTCTGGTCCTAACAACGTTGCTTCTCCCACCTCATCCCAACATACTGGAGAGCGACACTTTCGGCCATGCAATGCTTCAAAGGGAGCCACACCTATACTTGCCTGATAACTGTTGTTGTAGGAGAATTCCACCAATGGTAGGTACTTATCCCAACTTCCTTTGAAATCTAGGACACAAAGTCTTAATAGATCTTCAAGAGTTTGAATTGTCCTCTCTGATTGCCCGTCCGTTTGAGGATGGTATGCCGAACTGAACCGTAAATCCGTGCCCATAGCTTTTTGCAAGCTAACCCAAAATCTTGAAGTGAATCTTGGGTCACGATCCGAAACTATGGATACTGGCATGCCATGCAACCTTACAATCCCATTCACGTACATACGAGCAAGACGTTCAAGGGAATAAGTCTCCCGTATCGACAAGAAATGAGCAGACTTGGTTAATCTATCAACTATAACCCAAATAGCATTTATGCCTTGAGAAACCGTGGGAAGACCCATAACGAAATCTATGGTAATGTGTTCCCACTTCCATTTCGGAATCTCAAGTGGTTGCAATGGACCTTTTGATACTTGATGGTCCGCCTTTACACGTTGACAAGTTAAACACCTCAAGATAAACTTTACAATCTCTCTCTTTATATTGTTCCACCAAAATGTATGTCGAAGATCACGATACATTTTAGTACTTCCAAGATGGATTGCAAATGGTGTATTGTGTGCCTCCATCATGATCTTGTACTTCAAATCAGAATCGTTAGGAACACAAAGTCTGGAGTAGACTAGAAGTATTCCTTCTTCATCGATTCTTGCTTCTGGAATAGCACCTTCTTGCACTTTCTTCTTCATACGCATCAGCTCCGGGTCTGTAGCTTGAGCAACTTTAACTTTATCGATTAAAGTTGGTTCTACGCGTATACTTGACATCATCGCACTCGTTCCTACATATGATCTTTTACTCAACGCGTCAGCTACCACGTTTGCTTTTCTAGGATGGTATTGAATAGTGTGGTCGTAATCTTTCAACAGCTCGAGCCAATGTCGTTGCCGTATGTTGAGTTCTTTTTGAGTGAAGAAATATTTGAGGCTTTTATGGTCTGAATATATCTCCACATTCTCCCCATATAGATAGTGCCTCCAGAAGTTTAGCGCGAAAACGACTGCTGCCAACTCTAGATCATGAGTAGGATAATTTCTCTCATATTCTTTAAGTTATCGCGAGGCATAGGCTATGACTTTCCCACGTTGCATGAGAACACATCCTAACCCTTTGCCTGAAGCATCGCTGTAGATAACAAATCCATCCGAACCAGATGGTATTGTCAGGACAGGTGCCGAAATGAGTCTCCTCTTAAGCTCTTGGAAACTCTTCTCGCATTCTTCGCTCCATACGAATTTGATATCCTTCCGAGTCAGCTGAGTTAACGGGGTAGCGATTCGAGAAAACCCTTCTACGAATCTCTGATAATATCCAGCTAAGCCCAGAAAGCTACGTACATCGGTCACCGTTTTCGGTTGCTCCCAGCTTTGTATTGCTTCAATCTTCGCCGGGTCCATAGATACTCCATGTTTTGACACCACGTGTCCTAGAAATGCTACTTCCTCAAGCTAGAACTCGCATTTCCTTAATTTAGCATATAGCTTGTTTTTACGCAACCTTTGGAGTACCAGCTTCAGATGGTGCTCATGATCTTCACGGCTTTTGGAATATATGAGGATGTAATCAATAAAGACAACAACGAACTGATCCAAATAATCCTTGAATACTCGGTTCATCATATCCATGAAAGTCGCATGAGCATTAGTCAATCCAAAAGACATGACTAAGAATTCATAATGCCCATACCGAGTTCTAAAGGCAGTCTTCGGAATATCCTCAGTTTTAACCTTCAGCTGATGATATCCAGAACGAAGATCGATTTTTGAAAAGAATTGTGCTCCTTGTAACTGGTCAAACAGGTCATCAATACGAGGTAGCGGATACCTATTCTTGATGGTGACATGGTTTAATTCCCGGTAATCGATACAAAGTCGCATACTCCCGTCTTTCTTCTTTACAAATAAAACAGGAGCACCCAAAGGAGATGTACTAGGACGAATGAAACTGATGTCCAACAACTCTTGTAGTTGGACATTTAACTCTTGAAGTTCAATAGGAGCCATTCTCTATGGGGTTTTAGAAATGGGCTTTGTACCAGGTTCAAGATCAATAAAGAATTCAACTTCACGTTCTGCGGGTAGACCATGAAGTTCTTAAGGAAATACATTGATAAATTCTCTAACAATAGAAATATTATTCAAATCTGACTTGTCTTTGTTCAAATCCATAACATGGGCTAAGAAAGCTTGACATCCGTTTTTTAATAAACGAATAGCTTTGTGGCTTGATATGACAGTGACTGATTTTAGTGGTTTAGTAGTTTGAATTCGTATGACAGGTTGGTTAGGAATATGAAAACTAACAACCTTACGAAAACAATCAATTTTAGCATGATGAGTGGTTAACCAATCAATTCCTAAAATCACATCAAAAGCAAGTATCTTTAAAGAGATAAGATCAACAGGTAATCTGATAGTGCCAACTTGGATTAAGCAAGATTTATAAACTGTAGATGTAATAAAGGTTTCACCCAACGGAGTTTCAACAGATAAGTCAAAGGTCAATTTCTCCGGAGTCAAGTTTAAACGTTAAGCACAAGCAGGAGAGATAAAAGAATGGGTAGAACCGGTATCTAGTAAAGTATAAACTTCATAAGAATTCAAGATTAGCTTACCCGTGATCACCTCGTTCGGGTTTCTCGCGTTTTGGCCAGTCACGACAAACGCTCTTCCAGGAACCGCTGATTTTAACTTATCCGGGACAACTTTTGGAGTCACCATCCCCGCTGAATTTGGTTTTTCTACAGATCACTCTCGAGCTATATGACCCTCCTTTCCACAGTTATAACATACCTTGGATTGTTGTGGGCAGTTTGGGCTGATATGTCCCTCTTTCCCACATTTGTAATATACGACCGGTGGTCGTTCTCCTCCCCTAGAAACAGTTGATGTTTGTGCTGACGTCTTCACGTTATCATTGTTGTACCTTCTCTTCTTGAAATCTCCTCCCGACTCGCTCCTTTTATTATCACGACCATGATTACCGCCAAAGTGGTTACCGCTTTTGTCCGAATGTTTTTCTCCCTGCTGGTTTTTATTGCTTCGATGACTGTCGCCACCGGTATGACCCTGATTGTGGTCCCTCGATTGCACATACTCATTATCTTGCTCTAATAATTGAGCCCTGTTTATAACATCTGAATATAAAGAAAATTTATGAGAGATAAGATATTGTCGAATCTCGGGTTTTAGACCTCTTAGAAACATCCTTGTCATTCGTTCCTCATTTTCGACTAAATGAGGTTCAAACCTGGATAACTCTGCAAACTTCTCCTCGTACTGGGACACCATCATGTTGTTTTATTCTAGTCTGATAAACTCCACCTCCTTCATATGACGAATACTTTCAGGAAAGTACTTGTCATTGAATAATTTTTGAAATGTTTCCCAGGACATGTTGAGTACGGCTGGATGGGTACGTTTCACAGACTCCCACCAGCAGTTTGCCTCGCCACGGAACATAAAGGTGGTGAATGGAACCTTCTGTTCCACCGTGCATCCCAAAACATCGAATATCTTGGTAATTTGCTTGACCCACGTTTCCGCCATGATTGGATCCGGCTTTCCCTTAAATTCTGGTGGTCCCAACTCTTTGAACTGCTTGGCTGTGACCAGCTGTGCGTTGCCATTGTTTCTTCCTATATTTTGAACAGGAATCTCCTTCGTCTGGTTTTGCATGAACCGCAAAAAGCTTCTAAACATCTCATCGTTCATCGTCTGCTTAGTGGTGTTGTTCACAAGAGGAACATTGCCAGCCTGTTGCACGTTCTCCTCGTTGGTGAGTACATGTGTCTCCACGGTTTCATTTACTCCACTGTTAACATTCTCAGTCGACATTCTCAACTACTGCCATAAAACAAGGGTTAATTTAATAAATTAACAAATCACATAATATCCCTATATTATGACCGACCAACAAATAAACTTAGGTAGGACACACTAGCGAAGGATTTACTCGTCTCTCCCCTCCTAGTTCTATTCCCCGATCTCCGCTAGAGATCATATCTCTAAGCTCTGATACCAACTGTGACGCCCCCAAAACAGGTATACAACACCCATTCTGAGTCGTCAATAACATGGTACAGAAACAACTACAACTTTATTAATACAGAATAAAAAAATTGTGAGTGTAAATACAAATATTGTCATCTAGATAATATCCACACTCAAATAAGTCCTCATTTCAATTATTGGTACAATATTTTACAAAAAAAATGGTGAGGACTACTAAAACAACTTCCTAGAACCTTCATTCCATATCCCAACTAGTACTTGCTACATTCTCGCCTCTTGAGAAGAAAATGGAACAACAAGGAAAAGGGTGAGCTCAACTAGCCAAGTAAAGAACATTATGACTAAGATAATATAAAACAAATTATCGTTAGTCTTCAACAGGGAAAAATCTAATAGAATAGAATAGACAACAAGTTTTAAATCCATATTCGCAACGAAAAATAATAATTCATAGAAGAGTTACGTAGAGAATGAAATCTACTATTATTTATGAATTTAAAAGTCCATCATCAGCATTTTATCCCTATAACATCAATCAATATTCATCTTCGCACTACATGCCAAAGATATTCACCAGTTGGTCATGTTCATCTAAACACATGTTCATCTTTGCACTACGGCCAAAGATATTCATCAGAAATCATTAATCTTTGCACTACAGGCTAAAGATATTCAATTATATCATCATTTAGGACTGAGAATGATATATTTAAAGGAAACGAATCCAGTGAAACAAAATAATAAATATTAAGGATTCGTATTTCAGCTATTCCATGTCCAAAAATACCTCATAAATAATCATAGTGGAGTAAAATTCAAGAATGATCAAAACATGGATACAATCAAAGCTAGTATACAGAATAGATATTTTGGACGAAAAGAAGAAGATTTTATTTTTCGGTGAATAGTAACTCGTGAATAGTAACTCATGAATAGTAACTTGTGAATAGTAACTCATGAATAGTAACCCCGACATGAAAAAGTTCTAAATTTGATAAAAAGTTCTAACCAATATTTTGGCATAATGATATTGAAGAAATAATATCATTTACGAAGAAAATAACATCCCTTACTTCGGAAAGATAGTACTTCTGACTAGAATACTAGATATAGTGCTGAAGGAAACTTGCACCGTATAGCAACACTCAAAGTATCAAATACTCACAAGAATACGCTCGATATAGAGAGAAATAGAGAGAAACTTGTGTTTTTGGTGTGATTTTCAAATCTAACCTAAGCACCCTATTTATAAGAAAATGCTTAGAACACCAAAGCAGAAAATTTAATATAATATTAATATATTTATCAAATTTTTCTTAGCCCACCTCTAGACATCTGATCTTAGCCCATTTATATCACATGTTAGCCCACTTAAATGCCAAAAAAACATTTTTCTTCAAAATAATAAATAAAACTTCCAAAAATCAATTATTTCGGAATTTCAGAACTTCAATAATTCATAATAAATAGACCTTTTATCAGAAAATTCGAATCTTGCGAGTTTTTATAGGAAATTCAATTCTCTACAACTTTGTAGAAGAAAGTTTTTCCAAATTCCAAACAAAAATTGACCGAAATCCACAAACGGGCGATTTTACAGTCAATAATAAATTTTCGGTCAAGAATTGTGTCCACCAACACACAAAACATGTGTTAATCATTTAATGCCACAAAAATACTCTTCCTCCTCATATACTCATATATCTCACATTCATTGTAAAAATATCACCATCAGTATATTATTAAAATAATATATTTAAATGAATTATTTTATCAGAAAAAGATAAAATATTAATTTTCAACAATTGTCACATTAAAAATTTTCTCCATCTATATCCACATAAAATCAATATTTTTCTCATCATATAAATCAATAATTAATTATTCACAAATAATATTACAGAATCACAGTACTAGCAACCAGGTCGTTCCCAAGAAAGAGGGGGCTTTCCAATAAGGATTTCTCCTTACTGGCGCGCAATTAGATGACCAAACCTCTCCTTAGACAGAACTTTCTAGACATTGCCAATAATGTTATCTAATAATATTATTCAGATAATATGAATTATTGCTCCGATAATGGAAAATACTGCGTAGTGACAATTATAAAATATCAACGTAGCAATTATTTAATCAATAAAATAAAATATTGAACAGTAATTACTGTAACCATTATTGAGTAGTGCCTTCTTACGTAAGAATCAATAATTGGTGCAATACCGTGTGCTACTGTGCAACAACGCGTATTACCGTGTTTTAACCACCGGGTATTCCAACAGTATTAACGGTAACAACTACGCAGTTATTTATAAACAACTTATTTTTGTCGTTTTCTTCGTCCAATCGATTTCCGTTATGGGGCCCACAAAAGACTGCGCCGTCGTACGAATATTCTCCGACAGTAAGAATATTCCACGACCAAGCAAATATTCCCCGACAACAATGAATATTTTATAACCACTTGCTTATTTAAAATATTTGCTCCTTTTACCCATAACTAACCACATTAATCAAATCAACCCTTACTATTTCAGAATAATAAATAGAGGAAATTAAATTTTATTTATTAATAATTTAGGGTCTTACAGTATAGATTAGAAGGGATGATCAATGATGATCCTTTCACAAATACTTGTTGATTACACTCTCACAATTTCTCTCTGTGAACTCTCTCTGATTTCTTTGCTAGACTTTTAGAAAAATGAAGAATGAAGAAGACGTCGTATACATTAAAGAACTGACACACATTATGGTCAATTACCCATCATGGGTTAACTGTCCATAACTCCTACTAAGGCCATGTTTGGCTAGCTTTAAAAACTCATTCCTATTTATTTTAATAACTCTTTTATACTATAGTTTAAATCGTGCCACACCCAATTCAAATATCTTATTTACTTTAATTTAAATAAAATATAATAATTTATCATAAATTCACATAATTATATAATTAATTTTCTCATTGATTAATTATATCAAATTATTAAATCTCTAATTAATTATTACATTAATTAAAATAATATTAGGTTTATTAAATATTTCATTTAATTAATAAACTCTCATAATTACAAACTTTGAATAATAAAATTCTCTACATTAATTTAATAATTATAACATATATAATTAAATTAATCTACCACAACTTCATCCATTAATTATTTAATCAAATAATTAAATCATCGAAAATATTTATTTAATTCAATAAATATTAAGAATTAAATTACAAAAATCTCGTTCGTCACATCTTCCTCCCCTTAAAAGGATTGTGAGGACCCCAAACTCGGATACTTGAAACCCGAACTCGGTTCTTCACGATACCATTTCTATGAGCGGAATAATACTAATAATAATAACAATAATATAAAAGATCAAATTAATTTACATCATTATCAGAGTCTAGCTCCCAAGTACGTAACCTTTAATACATTCATTACAACCCATGATAGCTAATATAATATCATTGTCATACTAAAGTTAACTATTACATAAGATAACATTCATTCATTCAGTAACATTTCCCTTTAACTTGTTCTTAGCAGAGCTCTCTGGTCGTTCATACTTAGCTGAAAACATTTAAATTAAGCAAGGTTGAGCATTTGAGTGCCCAGCAAGCAATAGCAATTATATATATATAAGCTGAAAGGATTTAAATATTTTCTTTGTACTATTCTTCTACAACAAGTCAATAGTTGTGAAGTATTCTGGACCAATAATAATAACATAACAACTCTCTTTCAAATTTTTGAAACTACATAATGACTATATCTGAAGTTATAGTGATATGCCATGAACATTATTTTCATTTTCGAAAAGGTTAAACAGAAATTCATCTGTAAACCGTCATAACTTACGGGCACGGGGGTGATCAGCCCGTTATGCCCTGCATTGATCAATACTACGTGCAAGAACGAGGGTATCGTTCACTCTGTCCGCCTTGGGCGCATAAAAGTTTTTCCCGTGTAGGGATGTTCATACTTTTCTGGGTTCCAAATCAAAAGTTTTATCTTGTTCAACAATAATCTATAATTCAACATATATGTATACAGGTAATTGACAAAGGTATATCAACATGTGATTAAATACAATGATTATCCAAGTGGGGACACTTGTTTAACCATTTCTAGAAATTAACGAACAGAATATATAAGTCCGAATTATTATATACTAACATGTTGATATTCAATGAGCTTATATAATATAAAGTTCATAATCTGTACAATAATAATATAGTTTAGAAACAATCTTACTCACATCCATTGCATAAAGAAAATGCAAAGGTTAGATACTTGCCTGATGCGCTGCTTACAATATGCAACTTAGTTTTATCGCTTATCTCACGACCTATCATTAATAAGATCGCTCGTTCGATTAGAACAATATACTATAACGCATAACACTGCTTATTGCAGTCAGCACATATCCTAATCACATTGACATATAAATTTAACAACCATTGAATCACAAATAATCACTTATACAATCAAAATATCTAAGTCCAGATCAATTTCTGAAATATGTCGGTGTACCGATAACTTTATCGGGTAATTATCGAGTCTAAGACTCTACACTATAACTCAATATCCGTAAATATCAGTCACATTATTTTTAAATGACTCAATATAATTTTAAAACATTTATTATAATTTATCCTAAATTTTCAAACATCGGAATCATATTAAAATGATTTAAATACTAATCAATTCTATTATCATTAATATTTAATTAGTATTAAACTATTAATGAAATCATTTTCAAAATATTAAAGTTATGTATAATAACTCAAAATACTTTTAAAGTATTAATATTACCCTTAAATGATTTTTAAAATATTTAAAATTATTTTTAAATAATTAATATTAATATTAAAGTATTAATGTTCTATTCATCAAAATATTAAAAGTCATTGTTCATAACTTAAAATATTTTTAATTCATTTATATCCATTTTAAATGATTTTTAAATTAATAAAACCATTTTTAAACTATTTATTTAATATAATTATTAAATAAATTTAATGTCAATAATAATAACTTAATCATCATTAATATTAAATTATTAATAAAATTATCCTTTAAATATTAAAAGTTATATTTTATAACTTAAAATATTTTTAAACACTTTATTTTCATTTAATATGATTTTTAATATAATAAAATCATTTTTAATTAATTTACTTAATTCATTTAGTAAATAAATTAATTACCATTAATATTAATTTATTAATAAAATTTATCATAAAATATTAAAAGTCATTAAAAATAACTCAAAATATTTTCTTATATCATAATATAATTTTTAATGATTTTTCTAATATAAAAATCATTTTTAAATAATTTATTTAATATTATAATTAAATAAATTAAATGCTTTTCATATTTCAAAAATATTAAATATTTATGAAATATAATAAAAATAATTAAAAACTAATTTTCGAAATTTTTAATAATTTTTAATAATTTATTTTGTATTTTTTTATAATTAAAAACTATTTTTTTCTATTTTTTTATTAATTTTCGGAAAATAATAAATAATCTGTCGCTAAAGGTCACCTATAGCGACAGAACCGTCGCTATAGGTGTTCTTCATGTTCTTGAGCATTCATAAGGCAGTTTCGTGGGTACCACTTTGACCATTGATTAAACGCTACCAAATCTGTTTTTGGACATGTTGATGGTCCGATAATGTAGTACAAGTACAAGACTACACGATCCAACAGACAACATCATCAAACCATGCATAACTAACGAGATCCGAAGCGTTGAACAAGCTGTCAGAGCTGTTCTTCATGTTCCGGGTTACCCAGAATTGAAGAACAGTTCGACTGCTCATTATTGGGCTTCCATAACTTGTGATCTAGGTGATTTTTTAGCGATTTAAAAGTTGCAGTGTGTAGCCAACATATAATAGAGTAGGTCTATCACATTATATCACAATAACAACAACAGATCAAGTAGATACGATCCGGTCAAACCCCGTCAGAACTCACATTCATAAGCTTTCTGGGTTACCCAGAAAGCGTATGTTGTGATCCTCCAGCCTGGTTTGACCAGCCACTGTAATAATCCGGTTTGATGTTTAGGTGTTCTAATAGCGGTGTTCTGTAGTTAAACTAACAAACTACAACATGGTTACAAGAACAGAATCAAAACAAGAAACAAGTAACAGATCATGGCTTGACAAAATCTTGTCAGGCACTGATTTTGAGTTTCTGGGATACCCAGAAACTCTTTGGTCAAGCTCGGTCAACGGTATTTGACCGTTAATAACTAACAATATACACATCAAATGACCTCGATTCTTTATGAAAATTAAAGACAACATTACAGACTATCAATAACAACTTAAAAACAACACAACCCATAAACAATCAAGGATCTGTGGCCACTGACATTCGTTGTCAGACCACAGAACCAAGTTTTTCCAGATTTTGCAAAAAACTCAAATCCGAGTCTATAGATGTTATGGATCTAACATCTATCAACCCAGATCATCACTAGACACTACTAACAACATATTCTAACACTCAAACATAACATCTAACAACCGAAAAATGGACAGAAATTTAAGTAGGGTTTATACCTTTTCTTTGAAAAATTTTGATCTTAGGCTACTGATTTCTTGTAGCTGTTAGTGGGGCTCGGTTTTGTTACTGATCTAGCACTGAAAATTAGTGGGTTTAGAGAGAGAGACTTAGGTGGAGTGTTTGTGCAAAAATAGCTAGCAAAATAATTTTTTTCTCTCTCTCAATCCTTTTATACAACCTAGATTCATGCATCTAACATGCAAGGTGGCAAAAGAGATAAGCATTGGCTGATTTTAGGCATGTGCTATAGACCTAGGTTGATGAATTAGCAATCTAGGTTGATGAATATACAATCTAGATTATTAAATAAATACCATAAAGGGTATTTTAGTAAACTAATAAATATTTTAAGGTTATTTTGGTCCATGACACTTGAATCTAGGTTTTAATCACTAGATTTTAATCCTTAAGGTATCCCAAATAATTTCCAGAGTTTGAACAATTAAGACTAAAGTTCAATAAAATTTTAATTATAACTTACTAATTAAAAATTAGGATTTTAATAGAAAATTAGGGTTTTTTAATAATTTAGGGTTTCTAGATCTTTAATTAGGGTTCTAATCATTATAATTTTAATTTACTAATTAGGTTTACCTTAATAAAATATATCATACGCGTTATTATCCACAGTAACACAATTTCTGACTAATCAAAATCTCTAGTTTAGGTTTCCAATTAGGGTTTCTAATTATTAGAAATTCAAATATAACCTAGGGTTTTAAATTTACAATTAGGGTTTCCTAATTATCATAACGTTATGTAACACACAACATAAAATATATAACACATTTAAATAACCGTCTTAAACCCACAATTGATTTCCAAATTAGGGTTTAGCCAAATAATATTAGGGTTTTGAAATTAAACACCATAATTGACCAACCATTATCAATACTAATATACTGTACATATTTATAGCACTAAAATTTAAAATTATATTATTATTCTCGTACCTTGACAATAATCCAAAATTAGGGTTTGGATTTCATATCTGATTTATTCTTCCTATTTAACCTTAATAATCAAGGTAAAATAGTTAACTTAATAATCTGTACTAAAATTCATATAATAAAATAATTATTATATTTATTCTAAAAATCACTCCATATATTATTTAAATAATATATGATTATATTTTCATGGAAAATAATTAATAAAAACATTTCTACCATAAAAGTAATTATTATAAGAATAAACTTATATAATAATCAATAATTCTAAAATAAAATTATTTGTAAATATTTATGTAATAAATATATTTTTATTTACCACATAAATACATAATATCTTGTACAAATCCTCATCCTAAAAAAAATTTATACGCAAAATTTCTTATTTATTTATATAGAAAATATCGGGTTGTTACATTCACCCTCCCTTATAAAGATTCCGTCTCCGGAATCACCGTTTTAAAAACCTACACATATACGGTTACTTAGCATACACAATCTCTGCAAGTAGATCTCTATCACAATTGATCGAACTGATCTTTAACTATTTCCATAAAGCTTGTCTTTCTGATTAAACGGAAAAATTGGTTTCCAAAAGAACTCAAATTCCTCCTCAAAATTTCTTTAGAAATAAATTACTATTTATATGAAAATCATGCATAAGAAAATAAAAGTTATACGAATCACACCTGGGGTTCCAGTGCCAGCTGCTGCCGTGTCCTGGACCGTCATGTTGAAAATTCTCGCAGTAGATTTTGTTGGCTTGCTTGACAAAGTCGGTCCCGTGATTGCCAAAGTCCCGCTGCCAGTTCCAGTATTAACACTACCTGCCTCCACCCTCCTCTTCGGACAATCCTTCACCCTGTGCTCAGTCGATTCGCACAGAAAATATCCACTATTCATTCTAGGATTGGGGCAGTTGGGAGAGATATGGCCCTCCTGCCCGCACTTATAGCAAACGAATTTTCCTTTCAGACACTCCCCGGAGTGGTTCTTTCCACATGTCTTGCACGGTACCATCTGCTTCTTCGTACCTTCTTGTTTTACCTGCACACTTCCAAAATTGCTCCCCTTCCTCTTGCCATTTACACTCTTGCTCCCAATAATAATTCCTACCTTCCCAGCTCCTTCTACCTTGCCTCTATTCTTTCTATCCTTGTTGTATAGGCTCATGGCCTCACTTCCCTCCTCAGCTATGATCGCCTTCTCCATGAGTGCTGCAAATGTAGGAATCTGCAACACCGCCACCTTATTGTAGAGCCAGGGTTTCAATCCAAGCTCAAACCTTCTAGCTTTCCTAGCTTCTGTATCGACTTGATGTGGGGCAAACCTAGCTAACTCATTGAATTTGGCGGCATATTCAGACACCGTCATATTCTCCTGCTTCAACTCTAAAAATTTAACCTCCATCCTCGCCTGCATACTTGGTGAAAAATAATTTTCGAAAAATAAAGTTTTAAATCTATCCCATGTGACTACACCTTCTCCTGCCCTAGCCTGATTCGCTTCCCACCAAAAATTTGCTTCCCCCTTCATCATGTAAGTGGCAAAAGCAGTTTTCTGCCCCTCATCTACCCTAGCTACCATAAACGCTTTTTCAATTTCCTTAACCCAAATTTGAGCTTCTACAGGGTCAGTTGTACCTTTGAATTCTGGTGGTCCTACAGCCTTAAAGTCTTTGAAGTTCGCTAAGCGATTGCCCGGTTGGTTTCCAGCGACCGGTATTCCCTGTTGCATAGCCTGAGCTAACATGTTCACAAATTGCTGCATCGGATCTGGTTGTTGTTGTCCCTCATCGTTGTTGACAGATTCCTCTGCCCTTTGATTGCGAGTTCGACGTCTTGGCGGCATTATCTGATTAAAAAAATCATAATTTAACTTACATTCTAAACCTTATCACATAAGTTTAATATTTTAAACTTATTTCATCATTTCTCAAACATAGATTCATATTCATTTAACGAATATTTTACATAGCACAAAATGCTTTGAACTTCAGCTATCCCTTTATGACCTCAAAAGTCGGGATTTACAGTCTTGACCTAATATAAAAGTTGGAAACATTACATTACACAAACATACTTATCATATGTATTATATTAAACACTCCTTCACAACAGAACCTATACTACCTATTTATTACACCTTTTCCTTGGACAACTTCTCGCCTGATGACCTTCTATCCCACAGATAAAACATGCTCCTGGTTTATAGTCAGGACAATACAGAGTAGTATGTCCTTCATAACCGCAAAGGTAACAAATTCTTTTCCCTTTCTTCTTATCAGATTTTCCTAGGTCATGATCTTCTATCTTTCTTTTCCCCTTCTTGCTCGGAGCTGCACACGGAGAGTTACTTGTAGCTCCTATCTGATCAATTTGGATTTTAAGCTTATCTTGTTCTTCCATTGTTTCAATTAATGCCTGACGCAACTGACTATTCAACAACTTTTCTATCTCCCACAGCTTCTCCAGAGAAGAAACCTTGTTCTTCAGATCATGCACCTCCATTGATGCTTGATCAACTTCAATTTTAGTGTCCGAATCGCTATCTGTCAGCTCCACCATCTCGGGATCTTGTATTACATTTTCTACAATCACCACCTCGTCTGAGTTATTTTCATCGTGAGCCTCTATTTCAGCTATTGGCTTCGATATCAGCTCGGGTGTATGGGTTTGATCCTTCTTCATGCTATATGCATATAACAAGCCTTTTCCACCAGACATCTACACATAAATTATCCTGATTAGCATATAGTATATACACACAGCACTTAAGAGTTTTATATGAGTTATCTTTCATTTTGTGTGACGATGAATTTATTCAATTCACCTCTTTTTAAACTCTATATGAGTTATTTATATTTTCAACGTTTCCCTCTGTTCTAAGGTTATAGCCTAAGGTCTAACCCACCTATGGTTTTTAACCCTAAGCTCTGATACCAACCTGTGAGGACCCCAAACTCGGATACTTGAAACCCGAACTCGGTTCTTCACGATACCATTTCTATGAGCGGAATAATACTAATAATAATAACAATAATATAAAAGATCAAATTAATTTACATCATTATCAGAGTCTAGCTCCCAAGTACGTAACCTTTAATACATTCATTACAACCCATGATAGCTAATATAATATCATTGTCATACTAAAGTTAACTATTACATAAGATAACATTCATTCATTCAGCAACCGTTCCCTTTAACTTGTTCTTAGCAGAGCTCTCTGGTCGTTCACACTTAGCTGAAAACATTTAAATTAAGCAAGGTTGAGCATTTGAGTGCCCAGCAAGCAATAGCAATTATATATATATAAGCTAAAAGGATTTAAATGTTTTCTTTGTACTATTCTTCTACAACAAGTCAATAGTTGTGAAGTATTCTGGACCAATAATAATAACATAACAACTCTCTTTCAAATTTTTGAAACTACATAATGACTATATCTGAAGTTATAGTGATATGCCATGAACATTGTTTTCATTTTCGAAAAGGTTAAACAGAAATTCATCTGTAAACCGTCATAACTTACGGGCACGGGGGTGATCAGCCCGTTATGCCCTGCATTGATCAATACTACGTGCAAGAACGAGGGTATCGTTCACTCTGTCCGCCTTGGGCGCATAAAAGTTTTTCCCGTGTAGGGATGTTCATACTTTTCTGGGTTCCAAATCAAAAGTTTTATCTTGTTCAACAATAATCTATAATTCAACATATATGTATACATGTAATTGACAAAGGTATATCAACATGTGATTAAATACAATGATTATCCAAGTGGGGACACTTGTTTAACCATTTCTAGAAATTAACGAACAGAATATATAAGTCCGAATTATTATATACTAACATGTTGATATTCAATAAGCTTATATAATATAAAGTTCATAATCTGTACAATAATAATATAGTTTAGAAACAATCTTACTCACATCCATTGCATAAAGAAAATGCAAAGGTTAGATACTTGCCTGATGCGCTGCTTACAATATGCAACTTAGTTTTATCGCTTATCTCACGACCTATCATTAATAAGATCGTTCGTTCGATTAGAACAATATACTATAACGCATAACACTGCTTATTGCAGTCAGCACATATCCTAATCACATTGACATATAAATTTAACAACCATTGAATCACAAATAATCACTTATACAATCAAAATATCTAAGTCCAGATCAATTTCTGAAATATGTCGGTGTACCGATAACTTTATCGGGTAATTATCGAGTCTAAGACTCTACACTATAACTCAATATCCGTAAATATCAGTCATATTATTTTTAAATGACTCAATATAATTTTAAAACATTTATTATAATTTATCCTAAATTTTCAAACATCGGAATCATATTAAAATGATTTAAATACTAATCAATTCTATTATCATTAATATTTAATTAGTATTAAACTGTTAATGAAATCATTTTCAAAATATTAAAGTTATGTATAATAACTCAAAATACTTTTAAAGTATTAATATTACCCTTAAATGATTTTTAAAATATTTAAAATTATTTTTAAATAATTAACATTAATATTAAAGTATTAATGTTCTATTCATCAAAATATTAAAAGTCATTGTTCATAACTTAAAATATTTTTAATTCATTTATATCCATTTTAAATGATTTTTAAATTAATAAAACCATTTTTAAACTATTTATTTAATATAATTATTAAATAAATTTAATGTCAATAATAATAACTTAATCATCATTAATATTAAATTATTAATAAAATTATCCTTTAAATATTAAAAGTTATATTTTATAACTTAAAATATTTTTAAACACTTTATTTTCATTTAATATGATTTTTAATATAATAAAATCATTTTTAATTAATTTACTTAATTCATTTAGTAAATAAATTAATTACCATTAATATTAATTTATTAATAAAATTTATCATAAAATATTAAAAGTCATTAAAAATAACTTTAAATATTTTCTTATATCATAATATAATTTTTAATGATTTTTCTAATATAAAAATCATTTTTAAATAATTTATTTAATATTATAATTAAATAAATTAAATGATTTTCATATTTCAAAAATATTAAATATTTATGAAATATAATAAAAATAATTAAAAACTAATTTTCGGAATTTTTAATAATTTATTTTGTATTTTTTTATAATTAAAAACTATTTTTTTCTATTTTTTTATTAATTTTCGGAAAATAATAAATAATCTGTCGCTAAAGGTCACCTGTAGCGACAGAACCGTCGCTATAGGTGTTCTTCATGTTCTTGAGCATTCATAAGGCAGTTTCGTGGGTACCACTTTGACCATTGATTAAACGCTACCAAATCTGTTTTTGGACATGTTGATGGTCCGATAATGTAGTACAAGTACAAGACTACACGATCCAACAGACAACATCATCAAACCATGCATAACTAACGAGATCCGAAGCGTTGAACAAGCTGTCAGAGTTGTTCTTCATGTTCTGGGTTACCCAGAATTGAAGAACAGTTCGACTGCTCATTATTGGGCTTCCATAACTTGTGATCTAGGTGATTTTTTAGCGATTTAAAAGTTGCAGTGTGTAGCCAACATATAATAGAGTAGGTCTATCACATTATATCACAATAACAATAACAGATCAAGTAGATACGATCCGGTCAAACCCCGTCAGAACTCACATTCATAAGCTTTCTGGGTTACCCAGAAAGCGTATGTTGTGATCCTCCAGCCTGGTTTGACCGGCCACTGTAATAATCCGGTTTGATGTTTAGGTGTTCTAATAGCGGTGTTCTGTAGTTAAACTAACAAACTACAACATGGTTACAAGAACAGAATCAAAACAAGAAACAAGTAACAGATCATGGCTTGACAAAATCTTGTCAGGCACTGATTTTGAGTTTCTGGGATACCCAGAAACTCTTTGGTCAAGCTCGGTCAACGGTATTTGACCGTTAATAACTAACAATATACACATCAAATGACCTCGATTCTTTATGAAAATTAAAGACAACATTACAGACTATCAATAACAACTTAAAAACAACACAACCCATAAACAATCAAGGATCTGTGGCCACTGACATTCGTTGTCAGACCACAGAACCAAGTTTTTCCAGATTTTGCAAAAATCTCAAATCCGAGTCTATAGATGTTATGGATCTAACATCTATCAACCCAGATCATCACTAGACACTACTAACAACATATTCTAACACTCAAACATAACATCTAACAACCGAAAAATGGACAGAAATTTAAGTAGGGTTTATACCTTTTCTTTGAAAAATTTTGATCTTAGGCTACTGATTTCTTATAGCTGTTAGTGGGGCTCGGTTTTGTTACTGATCTAGCACTGAAAATTAGTGGGTTTAGAGAGAGAGACTTAGGTGGAGTGTTTGTGCAAAAATAGCTAGCAAAATGATTTTTTTCTCTCTCTCAATCCTTTTATACAACCTAGATTCATGCATCTAACATGCAAGGTGGCAAAAGAGATAAGCATTGGCTGATTTTAGGCATGTGCTATAGACCTAGGTTGATGAATTAGCAATCTAGGTTGATGAATATACAATCTAGATTATTAAATAAATACCATAAAGGGTATTTTAGTAAACTAATAAATATTTTAAGGTTATTTTGGTCCATGACACTTGAATCTAGGTTTTAATCACTAGATTTTAATCCTTAAGGTATCCCAAATAATTTCTAGAGTTTGAACAATTAAGACTAAAGTTCAATAAAATTTTAATTATAACTTACTAATTAAAAATTAGGATTTTAATAGAAAATTAGGGTTTTTTAATAATTTAGGGTTTCTAGATCTTTAATTAGGGTTCTAATCATTATAATTTTAATTTACTAATTAGGTTTACCTTAATAAAATATATCATACGCGTTATTATCCACAGTAACACAATTTCTGACTAATCAAAATCTCTAGTTTAGGTTTCCAATTAGGGTTTCTAATTATTAGAAATTCAAATATAACCTAGGATTTTAAATTTACAATTAGGGTTTCCTAATTATCATAACGTTATGTAACACACAACATAAAATATATAACACATTTAAATAACCGTCTTAAACCCACAATTGATTTCCAAATTAGGGTTTAGCCAAATAATATTAGGGTTTTGAAATTAAACACCATAATTGACCAACCATTATCAATACTAATATACTGTACATATTTATAGCACTAAAATTTAAAATTATATTATTATTCTCGTACCTTGACAATAATCCAAAATTAGGGTTTGGATTTCATATCTGATTTATTCTTCCTATTTAACCTTAATAATCAAGGTAAAATAGTTAACTTAATAATCTGTACTAAAATTCATATAATAAAATAATTATTATATTTATTCTAAAAATCACTCCATATATTATTTAAATAATATATGATTATATTTTCATGGAAAATAATTAATAAAAACATTTCTACCATAAAAGTAATTATTATAAGAATAAACTTATATAATAATCAATAATTCTAAAATAAAATTATTTGTAAATATTTATGTAATAAATATATTTTTATTTACCACATAAATACATAATATCTTGTACAAATCCTCATCCTAAAAAAAATTTATACGCAAAATTTCTTATTTATTTATATAGAAAATATCGGGTTGTTACAAGGATTCTGTCCCCAGAGTCACGACTCAATAATTTTGACTCGTTACATCTGTAATAACCAGACATTTTTAATATAAAATAAATAAGAAATTTTGCATATGAAATTTTTTTTTTTATTTTAATGCAGAGAATAAGTGTCAAATAATGCAAATGTAAATGTGTGATAAATAAAAAAAAATATTTATTACGTGAATAATTTCAAATAATTTTATTTTAGAATTTTTGATTATTACAAATTTTATTATTATAATAATTAATTTTATAATAGCAATGTCTTTATTAATTATTTTCTATGAAAATATGATTTTTGTATTATTTAAATAATATATGAAATGATTATTAGAATTATAATAATAAATATTTTATTATATGAATGTGTTCAGAATATTTAAGTTAATTATTTTAGCTTAATTATTGATGTTGCATGTGAAAAATAAATCAGATATGGAATCTAAACCCTAAATTTGGGTATTGATCAAGGGATGAGAATAATAATATAATATTAATTATATTTTAATTTTTTAGTGCTATAAATATGTACTGTAAATGTGTAGACTGATAATGGTTGATCAATAATGGTAAATTATATCATGACCGTTATATCATGTTATTAAACCCTAATTGTTAAACTCGGTTATGAGTTATAGACTGTGTAGTAATTGTGTTATATGAATTTTACTGTGTATTATAGAATTTCTTTAATTAGGAGAAACCTAATTATTATTTAAAAACCCTAATTTGCTAAAATTAGAAACCCAAATTATTATTTTAGTAAATTATAATGATAATTTGGAAACCCTACTTGTTAATTTGGGAACCCGAATGATGTTAAGGAACCCTAATTATTTAAACCCTAATTTTTTTTATTAAAAACCCTAATTTCTATTAAAAACCCTAATTTAATTAGTGTGTTTAAAATTAAAATTTTATTACACTTTAATTTTAATTTTTCAAACCCTAGTAATTATTTGGAAAACTTTAAGATTTAAAATCTAGTGATTAAACCCTAGATTCAAGTACCTTGGACAAGAATACCCTTGAGATTAAAATAAAATTACCATTTTACCCTTTTGTCTTATTTGTTGAATTATTGTTAGCCAAATCTTTGCAAATCTGGCCAACCACCCTACCTTAGACCTACTTATGAGCTAGATTAACAGCACATGATCAGCCATTACAAGTTCATTACACCCATTTGATGTACATATAGATTCAAGAGAGAGAAAGTGCACTTAATGGCCTAAATTATTCACAAGCACTTAGCCATTCTCTCTCAAGCTCAAACCCACAAAATTCTAGTGTTAGATCAGTCACCAATCAAGCCCCACGAACACTAACATCAAATCAGAAGCTTAGGAATCAGAATTTGATCATAAGGAGGTAAACCCTAATCTAGAAATCTGACTTTTGATCTTATGTTAAATGTTGTGATCTATTGTTAAAACATGTTATTTGTAGTCCATATAGTTGATCTGGGTTGGTATTTGTTAGATCCATAACATCAAAGTGCTCAAAATTAAGTTTTTCAAAAATCTAGAAATTGTAAAAATAAGAGTCTGACAGTGAATGTCAGGTCCCACAGATCTCGACCTACTATGTGTTTTTGCGTTTTGAAAGTTTGTACTGGTAGTCTGTTAGGAGATCTTTAATATGAAACTTGAATCAAGGTCATACCATGTACAGATTGAAGGTTATGGTTGGTCAAACATCGTTGACTGACCATGACTCTCAGTTTCTGGAAAACCCAGATCGTGCCTAGAAGGCTCTGACAAGATCTTCATGGGCTCGGATATGGCAGTGTTTGGATGTTTTGTTATGGTTATCGAATCTAAGTTTTAGTTTGGTATATGTACTACATTATTATGCCTTAAAATCTCCTAATCATCAAATTGAGTGAATATAGTGTCTGGTCAAAGTAGGTAAAACGATCACGTTTTCTGTTTCTGGGTAACCCAGAAAACAGATGAACGCTATCTCTGATAGACTTTGACCGGAGTAGATATTCTTGTTGTGTTGTTGTTTTATTGGTTTTATGTAATGGATCTGTAGTCTTACATGTGTTCTACAATCTAGAATCGATAGATCACAAAAACATCACACGAACAACAAGTAGTGGATGTTCAAAAGTGTTCACTCGAAACTGTTCTTCATTTCTGGGTAACCCAGAAATGAAGAACATCTCTGACAGCCTTTTTAATTTCTGAACTTGCAGCTTAATGATGTTTAGACTTGAACCTTGCTTGATTCATGGATCCTGATAGATACTCTACACAGCCCGACGTCTAAACTACCAAATACATAAACATATTATTAGATATAAGGTTAACAAAAGCGTTGACCGGCCATGACCAGAAATTCTGGGCAGCCCAGAAACATGATGAACACTTCTAACATCTAGTTTGAAGGCTTATAACTTGCCATTGTGATGTTATTTGACCCAGTTTATTATTGGTTCTTGTAATACTACATTAGTACTACAAGATCAAAGCTCTAGAACATCCAGAAATATCATAGGTTCGAAATTAGTCTTGGTCAAACTAGTACCCTCGATCACTGAATAATGAACACCTGGTTTCTCAAGAGCACCTAAGGCGACACTTACTGTCGCCAAAGGGCTTTAGCAACAGACATATTAAAATTAATTAATTTAATTTCTAAAAATCATTTAAAAATAGTAAATCAATTCTGAAAATTACGAAAATAGTTTTAAAAGTTATTTTAAGTTATAAAAATTAACTTTTAATAATTTGGCCTATTTTTCATAAATATTAATATTTATTTGGATATTATTTGTATTTAAAATATTTAATAAATGCATTAAATAAATTAATTAAAAATGATTTTATTGTATTAAAAATTATTTTAAATAATAATAAGGTATTTAATAATATTTTAAGTTATAAAACATAACTTTTAATATTTTATGATAAGTTTCATTAATTATTAAATATTAATGATATTAGATTTATTTAGTAATTACATTAAATAAAGTAATTAAAAATGATTTTAATATTATAAAAATCATTTTAAATGAAAATAAATAGTTTAAAATTATATTAAGTTATAAAATATAACTTTTGATATTTAAAGGTAAATTTTATTAATAATTAAATATTAATGATATTAAGTTCATTTAATAACTATATTAAATAAATAGTTTAAAAATGATTTTATTGAATTAAAAATCATTTAAAAAGGGAATAAATTAATTAAAAATATTTTAAGTTATAATAAATAACTTTTAATATTTTGATAAATAATAAATTAATATTCTAATACTAATGGTAGTTATTTAAAAATAATTTTAAATGTTTTAAAAATTGTTTAAGAGTAATATTAATACTTTAAAAATATTTTGAGTAATTATAAATAACTTTAATATTTTGGCAATGGTTTCATTAATAGTTTAATATTAATTAAATATTAATGGTAACAGTATTAGTAAATATTTAAAATATTTAATAATGATTCCGATGTTTGAAAATTTATGATAAATTATAATAAACGTTTGAAAATTATTATAAGTCATTTTAAAAATAATGCGACCGATATTTTCAGTTATTGAACTTCAGGATATAGTTTTAGACTCGATAAGTACCCGATAAAGCTGTCGGTACACCAAAATATTTTAGAAATTGATCTGAACTTAGATAATTTGACTTGATAAGTGGTTATTTGTGATTCAATGGTTGTTAAACATATGTGACAATGTGATTAGAGAATGTGCTGACTGCAATAAGTAATGCTATGTGTTACGATATATTATTCTAATCGAACGAATGATCTTATTACTGATAGGTCGTTGTATAAAAGATTAATCTAAGTTGCGTTATTGTATGCAGCAACTTAGGCAAGTATCTGAACTATCCTTTACATTGTGCAAGTATCCTACCTTTGCATTTCCTTTATACAATGGACATGAGTAAGAATGCTTCTAAATTGTATTATTACTGTACAGATTATTAACCCTATATTATATACGTTCATTGATTATCAACATGTTAGTTTATGGTAAATTCAAATATATATTCTATTCGTTAATTTTTATAAATAGTTATACAAGTGTCCCCACTTGGATAATCATTGTATTTAATCACATGTCGATACACCTTTATCAATTACCCGTATATATATATATGTTGAATTATAGATTATTGTTGAACAAGATAAAACTTTTGATTTGGAACCCGACAAGTATGAACATCCTGTAAACGGAAAAACTTTTTTTATGCACCCAAGGTGGACAGAGTGAACGATACTATCGTTCTTGCATGTAGTACTGATTAATACATGGCATAACGAGCTGATCACCCCCGTGCCCTTAAGTTATGACGGTTTGTAGATGAAGTTCTGCGAAACCTATTAGAAAATTGAAAACAATGTTCATAGTATGTCACCTTAACCCCAATTATAGTCATTACGTAGTTTCAAAAATTTGATAGAGAGTTGTTATGTTATTATTATCGGTTCAGATTACTTCACAACTATTGACTTGTTGTAGAAGAGTAGTACAAAGAAAATATTTAACCATTTCAGCTAATATTTATAATTGTTATTACTTGTTGGGCACTCAAATGCTCACTCTTGCTTAAATTAAATGTTTTCAGTTAAGTATGATCAACTAGAAGGCTCAGGCAAGAACAAAGGGAAAGGAAAGCTGTTCGAATGAGATTTCTAATATGTTGTGTAATAGTTATAGTTTATCAAGTAATGCGTATGTAAATATGTGATAAATAAAAAATAATTATTTATTACGTGAATAATTTCAAATAATTTTATTTTAGAATTTTTGATCATTACAAATTATATTATTATAATAATTAATTTTATAGTAGAAATGTCTTTATTAATTATTTTCCATAAAAATATGATTTTTGTATTATTTAAATAATATATGAAATGATTATTAGAATTATAATAATAAATATTTTATTATATGAATGTGTTCAGAATATTTAAGTTAATTATTTTAGCTTAATTATTGATGTTGCATGTGAAAAATAAATCAGATATGGAATCCAAACCTTAAATTTGGGTATTGATCAAGGGATGAGAATAATAATATAACATTAATTATATTTTGATTTTTCAGTGCTATAAATATGTACTGTAAATGTGTAGACTGATAATGGTTGGTCAATTATGGTAAATTATATCATGACCCTTATATCATGTTATTAAATCCTAATTGTTAAACTCGGTTATGAGTTAGAGACTGTGTAGTAATTGTGTTATATGAATTTTACTGTGTATTATAGAATTTCTTTAATTAGGAGAAACCCTAATTATTATTTAAAAACCCTAATTTGCTAAAATTAGAAACCCTAATTATTATTTTAATAAATTATAATGATAATTAGGAAACCCTACTTGTTAATTTGGGAACCCTAATGATGTCAAGGAAGCCTAATTATTTAAACCCTAATTTTCTATTAAAAACCCTAATTTAATTAGTGTATTTAAAATTAAAATTTTATTACACTTTAATTTTAATTTTTCAAACCCTAGTAATTATTTGGGAAACTTTAAGATTTAAAATCTAGTGATTAAACCCTAGATTCAAGTACCTTGGACAAGAATACCCTTGAGATTAAAATAAAATTACCATTTTACCCTTTTGTCTTATTTGTTGAATTATTGCTAGCCAAATCTTTGCAAATCTGGCCAGCTACCCTACCCTAGACTTACTTATGAGCTAGATTAATAGCACATGATCAGTCATTACAAGTTCATTGCACCCATTTGATGTACATATAGATTCAAGAGAGAGAAAGTGCACTTAATGGCCTAAATTATTCACAAGCACTTAGCCATTCTCTTTTAAGCTCAAACCCATGAAATTCTAGTGTTAGATCAGTCACCAATCAAGCCCCACGAACACTAACATCAAATTAGAAGCTTAGGGATTATAATTTGATCATAAGGAGGTAAACCCTAATCTAGAAATCTGACTTTTGATCTTATGTTAAATGTTGTGATTTATTGTTAAAACATGTTATTTGTAGTCTATATAGTTAATCTGGGTTGGTATTTGTTAGATCCATAACGTCAAAGTGCTCAAAAATAAGTTTTTCAAAAATCTGGAAATTATAAAAATAAGGGTCTGACAGTGAATGTCAGGTCCCATAGATCTCGACCTGTTATGTGTTTTTATATTTTGAAAGTTTGTACTGGTAGTCTGTTAGGAGATCTTTAATATGAAACTTGAATCACGGTCATACCATGTGCAGATTGAAAGTTATGGCTGGTCAAACATCGTTGACCGACCATGACTCGCAGTTTCTGGAAAACCCAGATCGTGCCCAGAAGGCTCTGACAAGATCTTCATGGGCTCGGATCTGGCAGTGTTTGGATGTTTTGTTATGGTTATCGAATCTAAGTTTTAATTTGGTATATGTACTACATTATTATGCCTTAAAATCTCCTAATCATCAAACTGAGTGAATATAGTGTCTGGTCAAAGTAGGTAAAACCTCTACTACAAAATAGTAAATAGACAACGCGGAAAAAACGTTGTGGTTTCAGTCAGAAAAACGTCGTGATTAATGGTGTTGTCTATTTGATATGCTTACACAACGTTTTTTAAACGTTGTAGTTAAGCACAATACACAACGTTTTTTAGGAAAAAAGCGTTGTAGATTTGTTTTTCAAAAATTAGCAGATGCTTAAAAACGTTGTAGAAAGTATGATTCCACAACGTTTTTTGAATAAAAATGTTGTTGTTTAGTATATCAGACAACGTTTTTTAAATGTTGTAGATAAAGAAAAAAAAGAAAAAAAAAAGAATGCCACCTATATTACCAATGCACCTGCAATATGCTAATGCCATGATATATAGCCAAAATGTATCAACCATTCAAAATACATTCCAATAATACCATTCGTTTACAGTTTCAAATTACTACATCCACAAAATATATACCAAAATGTCCATATATACATCTCAAATTCACTTTTCAACCCACAAAATAAACCACAATAAACCAAACTATTCATAAAATTAAGCTACCACTACTACAAAACAGATAACGAAAAAAATCGTACAGATGGTGTAATCTTCTAAAAGGGTTTACAGCAATTAATATGTTCCCTATGTAAGTCTGAGGCACAACATTTGCAATTAATAACCAGTACCTATTATTAATTGAAAATCTTTGTCGACTGATTTGCATAACAGTAGAAGGTGATGCAGAAATTTGACCACTTTAAACATAAAGGAACTGTGGATTATGCTGTGGCAGATCACACCTACTAGCTGTTAGTGGAACAGATGGGCTAGCTACAGTTATAGAGGTTGGCTCAGGTTCACCTTGTACTGGAGCAGCAAGAGCAGATACAGGACCTGCAGAGAGTGAATCGGGATGAGTTAAAAACACCAAGAACTGTCGACGAGCATGAGTAGATGACAGAATCCTTGACCCATCCCTCCGACCAACATGTTGGGCCCTTCCCATTGCAATTTTCATAAGAAAAAGTAGAATGAAAAATATCTGCAAGGTCTATATCTTCTAAATACAGAAAGAATAAATTTCACTCAAGCTGAACCACCTAGCTTAGGTATCAATGAAATATAAATTTATCAAGTGTCCAAAATAAAATAACTTGGAAACTCAAAAAATATCAAATAATACATAAATATATCTGAGAGTTCCATGACACCCAAGTAATGTCCACCCAATCAACTAACATCTAATGAGCAATACGTGCAGGAGGTGAGGAATATTTTTCAGTATAATGAGCAGCATGCCCCAGGGCAGCTAATAGAGTTTGCTCTACCAAACCAATCCTTAATTTTGTCTACACATACGAACTCAAAGCATGTTTATCATAGGATATAGGTGTCAACACAAGAACCTCAAAATGGTTCTGTAGCTAACCTAAAGTAGTCGGATCAAATATTGAGGTTCACAATCAGTGGCAGCAACAAGAAGTGCCTTAATACGGTTCTTTTTCTTCTCTTGACTGTCCTTGCCAGATTCCTACCAATACACAAGTGAATGAAGTCAACTTAAGCTTTAGTTCATTCTTGTTTTGTTCAGGTACATACCAAAGTCTTTTTTGTCCTCACACAAAAATTAATTCACAACAAAATGCAGTGTCTACAAGATCAAAAAGGCTAGAAAATCAATCTAATACGTGCTTTTGGGCATATGCATACACTAAAACGGATACTGGATGATATATCTATACATATAATGTGTGCGTTTGAGGACGGGTGCGTGCATTCTCAGCATCCAAAAAGTAGAAATGACACTTGAAACTTTTCTACTTGGGGGATGTAGTTGGGATTCAAGTACCATCTCCTTAAAGTCCTTTGAATATTTCCACATTACAGTTATATAGGCATAAGATAAAATGTCATTGCCGTGTCTGTTTTTATGAACTCTTCGCCTTGATATATTTTTTTGAATTACAAATATATTAACAGTTATAAGAATCGTTTGAAGTTGTGGCCTCAATTTTATGAAAAACAATAAGAAATAATTATTTAACTTATTTTGATCCACATAAGGTTTAAATAGAAAAATAGAACCAATAAATTATCTATTATTCACCTAAACAGTGTATGGGATTTTACAAGCCTAAAATTAAAATTTACGAAAAAACAACCTTTTACTGCACCAAACAGTTTCAATTTTCAATCTGGCCTTTGTACTAAAATCATCTCAATTTCCCAATAACGGCTATCATTAAAAACCATTGCAATGACAAAATATCTCACTAGAAGTCGCATAAAGCACATCAAAGTAAAAAAAATCCTCTTTAGCTTAGAACAAATTTTGAATTCATCGTACATTGGCAATGAGCTGAAATATATTAAAAACCTTGGTGACAGTCAATGCTTCAGGTTTACACATCAAAGATTGAGAGGAATGGCTTGCATTTGCAACAAGGCCCAAATCTCCCAATTCCTATCATTTAACAACACAATAACGATAGTAATTAGAAAAATAGTCAATAGGAAACGAAAAATGAAGGCCCAACAAGAACATAAATGTTTATTTCAAAGGCATATATCACAACAAATAATAACACAATCATGAAGCAGTTGCATTACTTCAGAGGTCAGAAGAATAAGAATACATAAACAGACTTCATAAGGTTAAGTCTGCAAATAGAAAAGGAAAAAGAAAGATTCCCAAGAAAAAAAGACACATATACCATCCATTATATAGGATTACTTAGCCCTGTGTCAAAATGGAATACACTAAATTTTTGTTGTAACATGATTATAGTGGTCATTTTTTCTGTTTTATATATGGTCAAAATACAGAGAACTTCTGAAAGTAAAAAAAATATCATAGAAGCTGAACGTCAAGTGCATTGAGCAGACAAAAAAGACGGAAGTCAAAGAAGAATTATTTTACTCATTACTTCACATTGCTTTTTAATCTGCGCTTCTCTACGTCCACAAGCTTCTGCTAGAGCTTTAATAATAGAAGCTTCCCCAATTCCAAGCTCTAACCCTTCGTGGGCAGGCATCAATTACCTACATTGTAGAATGAAATACATATGTCATCGAATTGATAACACGTGCATTTTTAGTTCCGTGTTACTTGTTTTTACTTACATTGGCCGTTACGTCTTCTTTTTTTAGCAACAAATGTATGTCTTCCACAAATACAATTCAAAATCCCCCACTATGGAAATAGATATTCAAACCCCAGATCCAATGATTAAAACTGACATGCAAGAAAACCCAATTTCAAGTTTATCAAGCCATAAACTAAATTTATAAAGCTTTTGCATTGAAATCATGCCACATCAATGTCATCAACATCAAGCCAGTCATTGGATTCCTTACTCTCAGGGTTATGGGTACTTACCTGCTTGGATCCAACATGATCAATAATGACAGAATTGATATCCATAGTTGAGTCAGCAGAGCTTCTCCTTAGTGGATGGTACAGAAAGACTTTCTTTATCTTGTGAGCCCTTGCTTGACCAGTCTTGTTCTGGATTGGCCTTAGTTCGGCTCTTATTGTGTGTCAACAAGGTTCTGGCTTCCATAATCTACATTCACATTTTATTTTAGGAGAAATAATATTTAGTGTAACATACTACAAGAAATAATCTACAAGTTCACTTAAAGTGCATAATTTAAATTAAAAGAAATGAATATTCAAAAACAGTAACTCTCTCTTTCAAGTTTTAACTCATCGACAAACATATTCTCAGTACCACAAGGTTTTCCTTGATAAACTCAAATGCCAAAGTGAACCAAGCTAATGTACGTTCACAGTCAATAGCTGCTCCTTTAGCATGAGATTGAACTGATTTGCACTGGCAAATAACTGGAATCTCAACCTCAACTGCTACATGTTTCGAATACAATACTCAGAATGATAATTCTAATTGACCTTGTCATGGGGCTTGTTTTTCCAAGTAGTACATAAAAAGTTAACACTTGCATCTAATTATAAAACAACAACGACAAAACAAGAACTCCAAGTAGTGTTAAGTTAGAGAAGGATCCAGCTCTCATCCCATCAGTATAGAAATCAGTTTTCTTATTCTATCAAAATGTGACTGCATCAATTGTATAGCTTGACATGTATAATACATATTTAAATTACCAGTTATTAACAATGATAATTTTCAGTCCTATAGAAGTTAACAAAAATGAACTTTAACTAGTCCTCAATCAGGAGCATGGCACAAACGGTTCCACAAGAATTAGAAACTCGCAAAATGAAGAGGACACAAACAAAAGTATCAGGATACTTTACAATACCCAAAAGATTTACAGTACGAAGTTGTCAGCATGGACAGCACCCATTAAAGCACTGCATATGAAGTGGACCTTAGAGAAATACCACCAAAACACTAACATTAATGTCAAATTCAAGACTTGTGGAAAATTTAATCGTCACTTTCATTGTGTTTTATATTATAAAAACCTAACACTCCTACAATTTCACCACTATCTATACCTCTATTGCATTAGATCCAAGACTCTTCAAAAAGATTACCTTCAATAACTAATGCTGACACAAGCACCAAACAATTTCTTTTTTTGCTTTCCTTCCAGCTTGTGTGGGAGTTGGAGGTTGAGAAGGAAGAGGGTGGAGGGGGAAATACCACCCATTCATGCTTCCTAGAAGATTACAAGAAAAGATGTGGACTACTAGTAATAAATTCAGGTCTTTAGCTGTATACAAACCTCAATGGCAATCAAATAATAGCGGATTGCAACATCTATATTGCCTTTTTCCTGTGAAGACAAAAGATTAGTGTCAAATCCTATAAAACAGTACCCAAAAGATTACAAATTGACAAATATTCTAAGTCACCTTCCAAGTATTAGCCATATACTGAATTTGGGTACTATAAAGTGTTCCAGCAATAACAAAAGATTAGTGTCAAATTCACCATATCTAATAGAAGCTAACTAGCAGTTCCTGAGATTAACATATGCTAGTCATTTGCCAGAGTTAATGAATGAATACAACTATAAAAGTTTACCAAGTGAACCAGTTGTAGAAGGTAATTGTTCAATTAAGTTTCACTAGCATCTAACCCTTATATGAAGAAAGTATGAAATAAATTTTGCTGTAAATTTTACATTGAGTACACTCTTAAAATGCCATCCAGACCATCTCAGTTAAGACATTGTTCAGAACTTATACTCCTTCCTCTAATTTACACTGATTATGGGGAGCTAAAACTCAATCACGAATTTACATACTTTTGCCCAAACAATTTTTGTCATATCATTAATAGATGCAGCAAGTTCTGCAGCAGAAGTAGTATTACTTGCATAAAAATAAACATTGAAAGTCAAAAAGTGAAAGAACTATAGGAAAGGATACTGAATACAGATGTATGCACTGACAATCACTCAAATCAGACAATAAATCTAAATCAAAGGCCATAACCTATTTCAGAATGCTAGTTACAGCCCCGTTTTCTTGAGATATTTTCAAATCCTTCACTAATTCGAGCAGTAATATTCGGCTGCGAAGCCTTTCGATCGAAATGGGTGAATCGATTATGACGACACTAGGGTTTTGGGAGGAGAATTCATTCAACTGAAAGAGGTCGGTACCTTGATTTTAGGTATGACTTACAAAGATCCAACACAGACGCTCGTAAAAGACCTAGATTTATCTATATTTCTCAAACCAAAACTTCGAATTCCATGCTTGAAACCGTGAAACAAACCGAATTAAAGCTCCTCGATTTTGAAGCTTCAAAAATGGCACAATTTTGAGGAGAAATCGAAGTTATGAGCAGCATTAGCAACTCCCGATTCTCTACAAACATCGCCAGCGACGGCGGTATTGATGATGTGATAAAAATACGTAACTGCAAGTGCACAGTGTCAAATTGAAGCTAGATTAATTTTTTAATATATCCTTAATTAATATTTTAGGCGAATTAGAAATAAATATGGTGGAGAAAATTTATTAACTAAATTATTCAAACTACTAATTAATAACGGAAACTATTAATGAGAAAAGATACCTAGGAATCAGAATCCACCAAATATTAACATAATAAATAATTTCTTATTTCCTAAATCAATTCCCAAATTATTCTCCATTCCCTTTAAAAATAATGATTCATATAATTAATATGGGCAAGCATAAGTTATGAAAAAAATCACAGATTAACTATAACTTATCAAAACCTCGCAATCAATATAAAAATCATATGCAATTTATGCGGAAGAAAATATGAAGGCGAAAATAATTAGGTATTAATTTTGGAACGGAAAGAAATTATTATTATGAAATACTTAGTTTCATCATAATCCTAGGTATTGCAAATTTAGCTAGCCATGGAATTAAAAACAAAAACAAATAATATTAGTACTACAATTCGTATGAAATAAGAACAATAATTAAAAAGAGAATTTCTATTATATAAATAAACGAAAGATACAAATACTCCCTGACAGTAGTTTCACACGTGATTGGAATAAGAGAAAAACAACTCTAAATATCTTACTCCCTTCTACCCTAGTGAAGAACTAAGAAAAAGAAAATAACAAGTGGTGCCCTTATCTCTAAAACAAGAGGCCTATTTATAGGAAAAATAACTTGGAACCCTAATTGAACTTGGATAGTTTTGTCCCCAATCAACTTCTCAAAAAGATCTTATAGATATACTTTTCTTCTCTTGTTGGGTTTGACTTGAACACCAAGATTGTTCAACCTCTTTCCTACTCCTTGTATGATTCTTCTTGGATATTCCTTATATGAATAAAAGCATTAAATATCCCTTGATCACCAAGATTTTGACTTTATTGCAACAAATATTAAATCCTACAAAATAAAATAAAACATATTAATTTAATAAACTAATATAATTAAAAGGACAAAATTAGGGATAATCAAATGTATGAATTACGTGTCTATCAAATACCCCCATACCTAGCTTTTGCTCGTCCTCGAGTAAAATAAAAATAAAATAAAATAAAAATTTCACTACCCCATTTTCGTAGGAAACACGATTTCACTTAGCATGTGCAACAAGCCTTTAAACCCCAAGGTTACCCCAAGTGAACGAGTTGTGTCTCGTGAGGGTTTGCAGTGAATATACCCACAAAATTCAAAAATATATTTTTTTGGTTCAACAAATTATGAAATTGAAAGAAAACTTCTAAATATCCATGGACATTATACATAAGCAAGATTAAATTCAAAATCACACTTTTACCTTATCAAAAATACTCGATCTTCATTTTAGACACCATCCTTCATTAAATCAATTCCATGTGATGCATGCATGTATATATGATGTAACTCTTAGTAGGGATTTTTACCATGAAAATCAAGCAAGCTCATTTTTCTTTTTTCTTTTTTTCCTTTTTCCATTTTTTTTCAATTTTGATTCTTGACTTGTGCAATGTCTCATTTTCTTAGGCTTTTCAGAGTTACCTATGTAGAGCGAGCGTTGGACCAATGACTCCCAAACAAGATGGTTTTAGGGCACTAGGTGTAGAGACACCCCTAAGGGCTTACTTACTCGAGTAACAAAGGCCACAAAATTAGACTAGTCAAGCTGCTTTTATCCATCACACTTTTCAGCGTGAATATCGATGCTTCCCAAGGCTTGGATACCCAGTTATTTCGTTCAATGGACATTGAAGCAGTTATTTATTCCTTCTTCTTTTTTTTCAACTTTTCTCAACTTCATTTTTTTTTCATTCTTTCTTCTTTTCTTTTCTTTTCTTTTCTTTTTTTTTTGAAATTACTCGAATCATGGTTTATACCCCACAACTAAGAATTAGTGCAAACGTGAAGTGCAAAAATGCTTGTGAAATCAATTTTAATCCAGATGGTGTTTCAAACTAAGATTTTGTACCTTAGGAAATATTCAAGAGTTCTAAATCTTTCAATCTTACTCATGAGTTTTGCTCCACAAACACTTATTAGAATTAATTCAATCCATAAAAAGTCAAGCAATTTTTTTTATTTTTTATTTTTTTTATTTTTGTTTTTTTTACTATACTTTCCTAGAAAGAAAAAAAAATTAAATCTAATTCAATAATATACATACAAACTCCCCCATACCTAAATCATGCATTGTCCTCAATGTATGTAAATAAAAAATAGAGAACAAAGATATGAAAGAATTATACCTTGTACGATGGACATTTGTTCTGCAAGAAAATGTGGTGAGAAAGAAAACAAATGTACATATCTACAAATTTTATGCATCCTAAAAAGTATGCGACTGTAAATGATCAGGGATGCAAACAGACAACCTAGAGTGGATTGCGTATGATTTTCAGGAGGTCTGGGTAATTGGAAATAGTTATAATTTGCAACAGAAGAACAATTATGAGCATACCCGACTGATTCTTTTAAAATTGAGTCAAAGAATGATAACGAAAAATGATGGTTCCTTTTGAAAAATTCTAACTTCATAAAATCTATCCAAACTTGTCATCCATATTTGTTACCATGGGGCACTAAAACATTTTTATCATTTTGAATAAATGTTAGACCAAGATGTTTAGACACCACTTGATTAACACATGCATTATCTGAAATGGGAGATATGATCTCATTATCTAAACATGGAAGATTATCATTGTCCACAACCTTTGGTTTATTTGTTAAATCACATTTAGTGTTTCTGGAAGGCGCGTCGGATGGACCTAAGGTAGACTTAAAATGATCATAAAAGGATTGAAGGTCAATTTGATTCTCGTGAAAATGCTCAAAATGTGTCAAACTTGATTCAACTATAGGTTCCAATCTAGAGTAAGATTTTTGGGCTATGGAGTCCAACATCTCATTGACCTCATTCAAGTATTTAGTTTCATCCCAATTTTGACCAAAATGATTTAGACAAAAGTTAATAATTTCATCTTCCCCCATAAGCTCATTTCTCGACATTTGTTGAATCATGTTCACTTCAACGAACTGGTCAAACAAATCACTAGGTTGCTCTCCAACATTAAACACATTTAAGTCAATTGTCATGTTCCCAAATGTCAATTTCATTAGTGCATTAGAAGTTGCTAGAAATGGTCTACCTAAAATGACTGGAATTTGACCCTTGGGATTGGCAACAGGCTGGGTTTCAAGGACAATAAAGTCAACAGGGAAGATAAAATCACCAACCTTAATGAGTACATCTTCAACTATTCCTTTTGGTACTTTAACAGAACGGTCAGCTAGTTGGAGTGTGACACTTGTCTTTTTCAACTCCCCTAAGCCTAAGGTTTGGTACACAGAAAATGGTAATAGGTTCACACTAGCTCCTAAATCAAGTAAAGCCTTTTCAATTAAGGTGTCACCTATGATGCATGAAATAGTAGGACAACCGGGGTCCTTATATTTCACAGGGACTTGACATGACAAGATAGAACTAACATGAGCTGTTAAAAAAGCTTTCTTAGGAACATGAGTGGTTCTTTTATGTGTGCACAAATCTTTTAGACATTTAGCATCTGAGGGAACTTGTTGAATGACATCTAAAAGAGGAATGTTAATTTTTACTTGTTTGAACACTTCTAGAATTTTGTCCAACTGGGATGACTGCTTATTTAAAATAAGTCTTTGAGGGAATGGGGCTTTAGGTTTGAAGACTTTTTCATTTGATTCAGAAGATGTGGTTTGATCATTTTTTGACACAAGCTGAGTAGATAGACCTACTGACTCAGAGTTTGTGGGCTTTTCAGGCTGGGCTAACTTTGAAGATGGATTATTAGATTCAACATTTAAATTTTTCTCTTCTTCATTATCAATTCCAGCATGATTGTTAAAATAATTTCCAGACCCTAAAGAAATTACAGAATTCACATGATTGACTTGGTTGTTTTCAAGTGAATTAACATGATAAGGTTTTTGAGTAGGAACTACAAATTTTGGATTGGTCTCGGGTTGACTAGGAAGTTTACCCTTCTCTCTTTCACTAACTGTAGTGGCCAATTGACTCATTTGGATCTCTAGGCGAGAAATGAATTTTATTACAGTTTCCACACTCTTCTCTAAGGTGCTCACACTTTTCTCTAAGGTGCTAAGTCTCCTCTCACTTTCATTAGAAAAACCTAGTGGATATTGAGGTGCTGGATTTAAATTTTGGTACGGACCAGGATTTGACTTTTGGTAAGTTGAAAAGATTGATTTAGAGACTGATTGACCTGATTTGAAGAATTATTTGGGTAGGGTCCTTGGTTCCATGCAAAATTAGGATGATTTCTCCAACCAAGATTATAAGTGGGTGCAAATGGGTCATTCCTAGGTCGTTGAAACATTGCATTGAGTTGTTCATATTCTTCAAATTGGGACACGACTCTAGGACATTCCTCAATCACATGGCTTGGTGAATTACACTTTAGACACAAAGGTGGTGGTGTTGAGACTTGGTTCACGTGTGATTGTCCCCTAGTTTCTAAATCCTCAAGTCTTTTAAGTACACCAGCCAACTTAACTTCGGTAGCAATTAAATTGTCAATTGTATGAACACCCCTAGATGAACTAGGTTTATCGGTCTCTCGGGTAGTTTCCCATTGCATGGTTTTTTCTGCTAAGTCTTCTAAAAACTCCCAAGCTTTTTCCTCATCGTTATTCAAAAAATCCCCCTTGACACATTGACTCTAACATTGTTTTAGTGGGATAGTCTAAACCTTCGTAAGCAATTTAACACAATCTCCATTTCTCAATTCCATGGTGTGAGCACTGGGATAACAAATTTTTAAATCTATCAAAATATTTCCAAAATGACTCTTTTTCATGTTGGCAAAATTGATGAATTGCAGTCCGAATTTTTGCAGTTTTATGATTTGGAAAATATTTTTTTAGAAATGTAACAACAAATCCCTCCCAGGTTGATATGGAATTATTTGGTAGGCTATATAACCATTTTTTAGCATTATCTTTTAAAGCAAATGTTATAAATCTTAGCCTAATTGAGTAATCAGACAATTGTTGAATTTTCATTAGGGCACAAACTTCCTCAAATTCCTGAATAAATAAATATGCATCTTCTATCCCTGTGAACCTAGGTAACATATTTATAAAATGTGGCTTAAGTTCAAAATTATTACCAGTTACCGGTGGTAGACTGATACATGAAGGTTGGGCAGATCGGAAAGGATAACATTGATCCCTTAAAGAAACAGTTTGTACGCCCTCCATTTTTCTTAAAGTGAAATCCGAAAAATCAAGTGTTCTCACTAATCGGGATGTTTCGTCCCTAATCCACACTTTTTGCATACACTACTTAACAAATAAGCAGATAAACACGAAAAAAAATAACAATAAATTTACTTCTAAGGTCAACCTAATTAAAATCTAGACAGCTCCTAACTGTTCCAAGTTACACCGCAAGGTCCACCAAATTCGAAATTAATCACACCACTAGCCAGGTAAGTGTAAGAAAGGTGGGAGTCTCTCCGTAGAAACGGTGACTAATTGATTAACCACACAATCTTTAGGCGTATACCTTTTGAACCACTTGCCTAGACACAAGTAGTTTGATTAATTTAAAATTCAGACTCCTCTTGGAGTTTCTTGTCCTAATTGAGCTCGAGAGTCCAAGGGGCCAACGTCTACTTGATTTTATTAGGTCATGGTCATGCAAAATGCAAATTGGGTTGTTTGTGGGCCAAGGAAGGGTGATGAAATCCCTACCTTATTTTGTTAAGGATTGTGCCTTTATTGTTAGATTAAATATGAAAATGCACAAATAATAAAAAAAACTGTAAACAAATAAAGTGTCCTAAAACTATGTGAATTACGAAAGAATGAGAAATTTTGACGTACCTCAATCCTCCAGCAATCACCACAGTTTATATTTGACAAAATAATAATAATAATAATAATAATAAATAAAAATAAAAACCTAACAGGATGTGCTCTACGTGAGTGAATGCATGAATGCGGCAAATAAAAAAAAATATTAATAATAATAAAAACTAAACTATTTTTTTTTTTAAATATGGAGATACGAAGTACCGAAGAAAGCGCAGCAACAAAATTTTTATCTTTTCGCTCCTTCGACCAACTTCAATAATCCTGGAAAAAAAAATATAGAGTTAAAGCTAATTCGAATAAATAAAAATTAAGGAATAAATAAAAATTAATTCTAGTCCCAGGCAACGGCGCCAAAAACTTGATGTGATAAAAAAACGTAACTGCAAGTGCACAGTGTCAAATTGAAGAACTGACAAGTACAGGTAGAACCCACAGAGACTAGATTAATTCTTTAATATATCCTTAATTAATATTTTAGGCAAATTAGAAATAAATATGGTGAAGAAAATTTATTAACTAAATTATTCAAACTACTAATTGACAACGGAAACTATTAATGAGAAAAGATACCTAGGAATCAAAATCCACCAAATATTAACATAATAAATAATTTCTTATTTCCTAAATCAAATCCCAAATTATTCTCTCTTCCCTTTAAAAATAATGATTCATATAATTAATATGAGCAAGCATAAGTTATGAAAAATTCACAGATTAACTATAACTTATCAAAACCTCGCAATCAATATAAAAATCATATGCAATTTATGCGGAGGAAAATATGAAGGCGAAAATAATTAGGCATTAATTTTGGAACGGAAAGAAAATATTATTATGAAATACTTAGTTTCATCATAATTCTAGGTATTGCAAATTTAGCTAGCCATGTAATTAAAAACAAAAACAAATAATATTAGTAATACAATTCGCATGAAATAAGAACAATAATTAAAAAGAGAATTTCTATTATATAAATAAAATAAAGATACAAATACTCCCTGACAGTAGTTTCACACGTGATTGGAATAAGAGAAAAACAAACTCTAAATATCTTACTCCCTTCTACCCTAGTGAAGAACTAAGAAAAAGAAAATAACAAGTGGTGCCCTTCTCTCTAAAACAAGAGGCCTATTTATAGGAAAAATAACTTGGAACCCTAATTGAACTTGGACAGTTTTGTCCCCAATCAACTTCTCAAAAAGATCTTATAGATATACTTTTCTTCTCTTGTTGGCTTTGACTTGAACACCAAGATTGTTCAACCTCTTTCCTACTCCTTGTAGAATTCTTCTTGGATATTCCGTATATGAATAAAAGCATTAAATATCCCTTGATCACCAAGATTTTGACTTTATTGCAACAAATATTAAATCCTACAAAATAAAATAAAATATATTAATTTAATAAACTAATATAATTAAAAGGACAAAATTAGGGATAATTAAATGTATGAATTACGTGTCTATCAATCGACACACCAGACTTCGACGAACTGGACAGGTCGATGTGTCCTCCTTTCAGAATCGCAGTCATCAAATCGAACGGAGACACAATCAAAAAGCAGATAGAAAGAAGGAAAACTAAAAGAGAGAAGGAACGAATAGAGGAAACTGAAGAGAGGGATCGAAAAATCGAGAGCGAGAGAAGGAAACTGAAGAGAGGGGACAAAATTTAAGCTCCGTGTTTTTATTTTTGCTCCGTGTTTTTGTAGATAGATAACGTTTTGTTTTTAAAAACGTTATCTATTTAAAATCAAAATTTACCCTTATAAAATACATAATTATTTTTCGTAGGTATCTACAACATTTTATTAAAAAACGTTGTAAAAAAAAATACCACAACGTTTTTATAAAAAATGTTGTCTTTTAAGCGTTGTCTATTTAGTATTTTGTAGTACTGAACGATCACGTTTTCTGTTTCTGGGTAACCCAGAAAATAGATGAACGCTATCTCTGACAGACTTTGACCGGAGTAGATATTCTTGTTGTGTTGTTGTTTTATTGGTTTTATGTAATGGATCTGTAGTCTTACATGTTTTCTACAATCTAGAATCGATAGATCACTAAAACATCACACGAACAACAAGTAATGGATGTTCAAAAGTGGTCACTCGAAACTGTTCTTCATTTCTGGGTAACCTAGAAATGAAGAACATCTCTGACAACCTTTTTAATTTCTTAGATCTTGCAGCTTAAAAATGTTTAGACTTGAACCTTGCTTGATTCATGGACCCTGATAGATACTCTATACAGCCCGACGTCTAAACTACCAAATACATGAACAGATTATTAGATATAAGGTCAACAAAAGCGTTAACCGGCCATGACCATAAATTCTGGGCAGCCCAGAAACATGATGAACACATTTGACATCTAGTTTGAAGGCTTATAACTTGTCATTGTGATGTTGTTTGACCCAGTTTATTGTTAGTTCTTGTAATACTACATTAGTACTACAAGATCAAAGCTCTAGAACACCCAGAAACATCATAGGTTCGAAATTAATCTTAGTCAAACTAGTACCCTCGATCACTGAGTAATGAACACCTGGTTTCTCAAGAACACCTAAGGCGACACTTACTGTCGCCAAAGGGCTTTAGCGATAGACATATTAAAATTAATTAATTTAATTTCTAAAAATCATTTGAAAATAGTAAATCAATTCTGAAAATTACAAAAATAGTTTTAAAAATTATTTTAAGTTAAAAAAATTAACTTTTAATAATTTGGCATATTTTTCATAAATATTAATATTTATTTGGATATTATTTGTATTTAAATTATTTAATAAATGTATTAAATAAATTAATAAAATATGATTTTATTGTATTAAAAATTATTTTAAATAATAATAAGGTATTTAATAATATTTTAAGTTATAAAACATAACTTTTAATATTTTAAGATAAGTTTTATTAATTATTAAATATTAATGATATTAGATTTATTTAGTAATTACATTAAATAAAGTAATTAAAAATGATTTTTATATTATAAAAATTATTTTAAACGAAAATAAATAGTTTAAAAATATTTTAAGTTATAAAATATAACTTTTGATATTTAAAGGTAAATTTTATTAATAATTAAATATTAATGATATTAAGTTAATTTAATAACTATATTAAATAAATAGTTTAAAAATGGTTTTATTGAATTAAAAATCATTTAAAAAGGGAATAAATGAATTAAAAATATTTTAAGTTATAATAAATGACTTTTAATATTTTGATAAATAATAAATTAATATTCTAATATTAATGGTAATTATTTAAAAATAATTTTAAATGTTTTAAAAATCATTTAAGGGTAATATTAATACTTTAAAAATATTTTGAGTTATTATAAATTACTTTAATATTTTGGCAATGGTTTCATTAATAGTTTAATATTAATTAAATATTAATGATAACAGTATTAGTAAATATTTAAATCATTTAATAATGATTCCGATGTTTGAAAATTCATGATAAATTATAATAAACGTTTGAAAATTATTATAAGTCATTTTAAAAATAATGTGACTGATATTTTTAGTTATTGAACTTTATGATAGAGTTTTAGACTCGATAAGTACCCGATAAAGCTGTCGGTATACCGAAATATTTTAGAAATTGATCTGAACTTAGATAATTTGACTTGATAAGTGGTTATTTGTGATTCAATGGTTGTTAAACATATATGACAATGTGATTAGATAATGTGCTGACTGCAATAAGCAATGCTATGTGTTACGTTATATTATTCTAATCGAACGAATGATCTTATTACTGATAGGTCGCTGTATAAAAGATTAATCTAAGTTGCGTTATTGTAAGCAACAACTCAGGCAAGTATCTGAACTATCCTTTACATTGTGCAAGTATCCTACCTTTGCATTTCCTTTATGCAATGGACATGAGTACGAATGTTTCTAAATTATATTATTACTGTACAGATTATTAACCCTGTATTATATATGCTCATTGATTATCAACATGTTAGTATATGGTAAATTCAGATATATATTCTGTTCGTTAATTTCTATAAATAGTTATACAAGTGTCCCCACTTAGATAATCATTGTATTTAATCACAAGTTGATACACCTTTGTCAAATACCCATACATATATATATATATATATATATATATATATATATATATATATATATATGTTGAATTATAGATTATTGTTGAACAAGATAAAACTTTTGGTTTGGAACCCGACAAGTATGAACATCCCGTAAACGAAAAAACTTTTTTTATGCACCCAAGGTGGACAGAGTGAACGATACTATTATTCTTGCATGTAGTATTGATCAATAGAGGGCATAATGGGCTGATCACCCCTCGTGCCCGTAAGTTATGACAGTTTGCAGATGAAGTTCTGCTAAACCTATTCGAAAATTGAAAATAATATTCATAGCATGTCACCTTAACCCCAATTATAGTCATTACGTAGTTTTAAAAATTTGATAGAGAGTTGTTATGTTATTATTATCGGTTCATATTACTTCACAACTATTGACTTATTGTAGAAGAGTAGTACAAAGAAAATATTTAACCCTTTCAGCTAATATTTATAATTGTTATTACTTGCTGGGCACTCAAATGCTCACTCTTTCTTAAATTAAATATTTTCAGTTAAGTATGATCAAACAGAGGCTCATGCAAGAACAAGGGGAAAGGAAAGCTGTTCGAATGAGTTTTCTAATATGTTGTGTAATAGTTATAGTTTATTAAGGCAATGTTACTTATTATCTGTGATGTAATGAATGTTTAAAGGTCTCGTACCTGGGAGTAAACTTTGATGCATATGTAAATTAAGTCTGAATTTTATATTATTGTTATTATTAGTAGTATTATTCCGCTTATAGAAATGGTATCGTGAAGCACCGAGTTCGGGTTTCAAGTACTCAAATTTGAGGGCGTCACAACATCTTTCCTAGGAACGATCTGGTTGTTAAATATTGTGAATAATAATAATGATGAATACATGTTAAAAATATTGAGGGAATTTTTATGAAGTATTTGATGTAAATTTTACTTATTTTATGGACCCCCATTTACCCATTTTTCAAAGTAATCGGTAAAAAATTATTTAATATAATAAAGGTGGGGCCACATGTGGGGCCCATGTGTGGAAAATGGAATGGCAGAGAATGTCACGGGTGGTTGTTATTTGGTTATTATATATATATATATATATATATATATATATATATATATATATATTACAATAAGTTTTGTTTTTTATGAAAAATAGAATATATATTATATTTATTATGCATAGTGTTTGGATAGTGTCTGCATAGTAAATGCATAGTAACTTTTGAAAAATCAGACGTTTTGAAATCGTCCGTGAAATTTTTAAAAAAACTGTTACGTCCGTGAGAAATTCAAATAATATCATTTCCATTCTCCTATAAATAGGATGTTTAATTAGAATTGAAAATCACACCAGAATCAGAGAATTTTTCTTCTATAATATTGAGCGTATATATTTCGAGTTTTAGAAAGCTTTGAGCGTAGAAAACAGTGAAAGTTTTCTTCAAGAATATCCTCGCTATACCAGTTGGAATACTCTTCTTTTTAAGGTAAGGGATGTTATTTTTGTTCAATACTCGTAAGAAATAATATTTTCTTCCATACTCTGTAGTATGCAAGTAATATTATTTCTTTTCAGATTCCGAATTCTATACTCATTTTGTTATGTTTTGGCTTATATACTCCATGAAATTAGTAGAATATCCTTGATATTTGTGCTTCATCCAGTATCTTTTTAGAAAAATATTATTCTGAGCATTCTTGATAAGTTTTAACTTTTTCATGCCAGAGTACTATTCACGGGGTTACTATTCCCGAAGTTACTATTCATAGGATACTATTCACTTGAGGTACTATTCATGACAAAAATTGATTTCTTTTCGGTCCAAATCATTCTTGATACAATATTATTCTTAAATTTTACTCCACAAAGCAGTATCATGTTGACAATTTGGACATTATTGAATTATGGATAAATTAAATTATAAATATTTAAAAATTTATTATTTGCTTTCTTTTAATTGAATTCTTATATCATTGTCATTATCCTCATTCTTATATTGTTATGAAAGTCATCTTTAGCCGTAGTGCACAGATGGACTTGGTATGATTATGACCAAGAATTATTCGGTATAATCATGACTGTAATGTTACAAATGATGTGGTAAAAGTCCTCATTGGCCCGTAGTGCATTGATGGACAGTTGTTGGCATGATCATGAGCATTGATGAAAACATGAATATCCTTGGCCCGTAGTGCATGGATAATTTATGGTCGTGATACTAATGAATATCCTTGGCCGTATGCGGGGATAATGTGGATTATTTATTAAGCTAAGTCTCAGCGATAAAATTGATGATAAATTCTTTTAAATCATAGAAGATAGTAGATATCATGCTCTACATCAATCTTCTAATGTATTGCTTGTTCCGCTGCAGTTAAACTTGATGTCTATTGTATTTTATCAGTTTAACACTGTTGAGGCTAACGATAATTTATTATGCACTATCTTAGTCATAATATTTCTTACTGGGCTAGTTGAGCTCACCCCTTTTCTTTCATTGTTCTCTTCAGAAAATGAGAATATAGCTGGGACTAGTCGGGGAATAGAGTGATGGTCCAGATGTTGCATTAGTAGTCCTCAGTATTCTATGAAATAATGTGATAATAAATGTATTGAAGACTTATTTTGAGTTTGAATACTGTCTAGAAGACAATATTTATATTAAAACTCACAGCTCATGTTGTATATTTAAGTTTGTATTTGTATTCTGTACCATGTATTTGGCGACTCAGAATGGGTGATGTATACCTATTTTGGGGGCGTCACAGTTGGTATCAAAGCTTAGAGATATGATCCTTGGTTGAGATGTGAGACAAGAACTAGGAGGGGAGAGACGGAGAATTCCTTCGCTAGTATGACCTACCAAAGTTTATTTGTTTTTTAATTGGTAGGTCAGAATATAGGGATAATATGTGGTGTGTCAATTAACCCTTGTTTTGTGGAAGTATTTGAAAATGACATCCGAGAATGTTGAGAATAGCAATGGAGCACAGGAGACCGTTGAGTCACTACAGATCAATACCCAGGATAATGTGCAACAGGAAGACAATAATCCTCATATAAACAACAACACCGATTAGATGATGAACGATGGGATGTTCAAAGGCTTTTCGTAATTTATGCAATATCAGGCGAGAGCGCTCCTGTCTAAAATGCAGGTGGAAACACTTGCAACTCTCGGACGGTCACCGCTAAGCAGTTCAAGGAGCTGGAACCACCGGAGTTTATTGGTGAGCCAAAACCACTTAAGGCGGAGACGTGGATAAAGTAGATCACCAAGATATTTAATGTCTTAGGATGCTCTGAGGAGCAAAAGGTTCCCTTTCCCACCTTCATGTTGCGAGGAGAGGCAGATTACTTATGGGAATCTGTAAAGCGTACTCAACCTGCTGCACTGAAGATGTCTTGGGAGAAGTTCCAAGAACTATTCAATGACAAGTACTTTTCCAAAAGTTTTCGTCACATAAAAGAGGTAGAGTTCATCAAGATGGAGCAGAACAATATGACCGTGTCGCAGTACGAAGCTAAGTTTGCTGAGTTGTCCTGGTTTACGTCCCACTTAGTTGATAACGAAGAGAGAATTACACGGATGTTTCTAAGAGGTTTGAAACCCGAGATACATCAATACCTTATCTCTCACAAACTGTGTTTGTATTCAGATGTTGTAAATAGGGCTCAGTTATTGGAGCGCGACAATGAGACATCCCAACCAAGGGAAAGCAGTCGACAAAATGATAATACAAGTGGTAGCAGTCATCGAAGCGGCGATAACAAACGTGGAGGGAATCAACATACCAGAAATGATAACCACTTCGGTGGTAATCATGGCTAAGACAATAAAAGTGGACATTTCAAGAAGAGGAGATTCAACAATGATGGAAAGACGTCAGCACCAACACCCGTTGTTAAGGAAGGAGAACGACCACCTATCATATGTTTCAAATGTGGAGGGGAAGGACACATCAGTCCAAACTGTGCGCAGCAGTGCAAAACGTGTTATAATTGTGGAAGAAAAGGTCACCTAGCCATATTTTATCGTATAGGAAAGCCAAGTCCAGTTGGAACGGTGACACCAAATGCCGTCCCAGACAAGTCAAAACCAGTAGTTCAAGGGAGAGCATTTGTCGTGACCTCCCAGAAAGCAAGAAACCCGAACGAGGTCATCACGGATAAGCTAATCATAAACTCTAGCGAAGTCTATACCTTATTTGATATCGGTCCTTTCCATTCTTTTATTTCTCCTACTTGTGCTCAACGTTTAAATTTAACTCCAGAGAAATTGGACTTTGACTTATCTGTTGAAACTCCATTGGGAGAAACCTTCATTACATCCAATGTTTATAAGTCTTGTTTAGTTCAAATCGGCACTAGCACGTTACCTATCGATCTTATTTCTTTGAAAATATTTGCATTTGACGTGATTCTAGGGATTAATTGGTTAACTACTCATCCTGCTAAAATTGATTATTTTCGTAAGGTAGTTAGCTTTCATATTCCTAATAAACCTATTAAGCGAATTCAAGCGACCAAACCATTAAAATCAATCACGGCCATCTCAAGTCATAAAGTTATTAGTTTATTAAAAAAAGGATGTCAAGCTTTCTTAGCTCATGTCACGGATTTAAACAAAAATGCGTCAGTTTTGAATGATATTTCTATTGTTAATAAATTTCTTGACGTATTCCCTAAAGAACTTCTTGGCCTACCCCAGAGCGTGAAATTAAATTTTGTATCGACCTTGAACCCGGTACAAAACCCATTTCCAAAGCCCCATATAGAATGACTCCTATTGAACTTTAGGAGTTAAAGACCCAACTGCAAGAATTGTTAGATATCGGGTTCATTCGTCCTAGTATGTCTCCTTGGGGTGCTCCTGTTCTATTCGTGAAGAAGAAAGATGGGAGTATGCGATTTTGTATTGATTATCGGGAGTTGAACCATGTCACTGTAAAAAATAGATACCCGTTGCCTCGTATTGATGACCAGCTTGACCAGTTACAAGGCGCCAAATTCTTTTCAAAGATTGATCTTCGTTCTGAATATCACCAATTGAAGATTAAAATTGATGACATTCCAAAGACAGCTTTCAGAACTCGGTACGAACATTACGAATTCATAGTCATGCCTTTTGGATTGACTAATACTCCTGCTTCCTTCATTGATATGATGTATCGAGTATTCAAGGAATATTTAGATCACTTTGTAGTCATCTTTATTGACGACATCCTCATTTACTCCAAAAGCCGTGAAGATCATGAGCAACACTTGGGGCTGATACTACAAAAACATCGTGAAAACAAGTTGTATGCCAAGTTGAAGAAGTGCGAGTTCTGGCTTGAGGAAGTAGCATTCCTTGGGCACGTGATATCAAATCATGGAATATTTGTTGACTCAGCAAAGATTGAAGCAATTCAAAGTTGGAAATAACCTAAGTCAGTGACCGAAGTACGTAGCTTTCTCAGCTTAGCAGGTTATTATCGGAGATTCGTGGAAGGATTTTCTCGAATCGCTACTCCATTAACTTAGCTGACTCGAAAAGATATAAAATTCAATTGCAGGGAGGAATGTGAGAAAAGTTTTCAAGAACTAAAGAGGAGACTCATTTCAGCACATGTTCTGACAATACCAGCTGGCTCGGAGGGATTTGTCATCTACAGTGATGCTTCAGGCAAAGGGTTAGGATGTGTTCCCATGCAACATGTGAAAGTCATAGCCTATGCCTCACAACAACTCAAAGAATATGAGGGGAATTATCTTACTCATGATCTAGAGTTGGCAGCAGTCATTTTCACACTAAAGATCTGGAGAGATTATCTGTATGGAGAGAAGGTGGAGATCTATACGGATCATAAAAGCCTCAAATTTTTCTTCACTCAAAAGGAGCTCAACATGCGGCAACAACGTTAGCTTGAGCTGTTGAAAGATTATGATCATACTATTCAATACCATCTTGGAAAAGTGAACGTAGTAGCTGACGTATTGAGTAGAAGATCATATGCGGGTACGAGTGCGATATTGTCAACGCAAAAACCCATTTTATATGACTTACAAAGGATGGAGGTAGAGTTAAAGACTCCAGGGACCCACGTGATGATGGCAAATATACAAGTTGAACCGACTTTAATCAATAAAGTTAAAGTTGCTGAAGATACAGACCTAGAGCTAATGCGTATGAAGAAGAAAGTGCAAGAAGGTGCTATTCCGGAAGCAAAAATCGATGAAGAAGGAATACTTCGAGTCAACTCGAAACTTTGTGTTCCTAACGATTCTGACTTGAAGTATAAAATCATGATGGTGGCGCACAACACACCATTTGCAATCCATCCTGGGAGTACCAAAATGTATCGTGATCTTCGACATGCATTTTGGTGGAGTAATATGAAGAGAGAGATCGCGGAGTTTATCTCAAGGTGTTTAACTTGTCAACGTGTCAAGGTAGAGCATCAAGTACCAAAAGGTCCATTGCAACCATTGGAAATTCCAGAATGGAAGTGGTAGCACATTACCATGGATTTCATTACTGGTCTTCCTAAGGTTTCTCAAGGCATAGATGCAATTTGGGTCATTGTTAATAGATTGACCAAGTCTGCTCATTTCTTACCTATACGAGAAACTTATACACTTGAATGTCTTGCTCGTATATACATAAATGAGATTATAAGACTGCATGATATTCCAGTATCCATAGTTTTTGATCGAGACTAAAGATTCACTTCACGATTTTAGGTTAGTTTGCCAAAAAGCTATGGCACGGATTTACGATTTAGTTCGGCGTATCATCCTCAAACGGATGAACAGCCAGAGAGGACTATTCAAACTCTTGAGAATCTATTAAGACACTGTGTCCTTGACTTCAAGGGAAGTTGGAACAAGTTCTTACCATTGGTGGAATTTTCTTACAACAATAGTTATCAAGCAAGCATCGGCATAACTCCATCTGAGGTGTTGTATGGATGCAAGTGTCGTTCTCCATTATACTGGGCTGAGGTGGGTGAAGCAACGTTGTTGGGACCAGAATTGGTATGCATGACTACAGAAAATATTCAAATTATTCGGCAACGTATAAAAACCTCACAAGATCGACAAATGAGTTATGCTGATCTTCATCGGAAGGACGTGGAATTCAATGTTGGAGAACATGTGTTGTTACGTGTTGCTCCATGGAAGGGAGTTACGAGATTTGGAAAGAGAGGAAAGCTCAATCCTCGATTCATTGGCCCATTTGAAATCCTTGACCGAGTAGGAACTGTGGCCTATAGACTCGCTTTACCGCCAAGTACGTCTCGTGTTCATAACATTTTTCACATATCTATGTTACGTAAATATGTGGAAGACCTGAACCACATTATTGAGCTAGAACCAGACGAAATAGCAGAAGATTTAACATATGAAGAGGTTCCTGTTAAAATCCTGTATAAGAAGGAACATATTCTGCGCTCCAAGGTTATACCTCAAGTCAAAGTTTTGTGGAGAAACCACGATGTTGAGGAAATGACCAGGGAGTTTGAATCTGAAATAAAATCAAGGTATCCTCATCTCTTTGTCATACCAGGTATGTACCCTAATTTCGAGGGTGAAATTTCATAATAAGAGAATGTTGTAAGACCCCAACTTTTATGAATAAAGATGAATTTTCTATAAATATCATTTTTGAATATTAAGGAGTGAATTTGTTATAATGCTATAATTATGGGTAATGTTTACAAATTTTGCAAAGTACGTAAGTTGTTATATTATATTCGATTGGTCGGAGAATATTCGTTTTAACAGGGAATATTCGTACGACGGCACAATCATTGGTGGACCCCACAACGAAATTATTGTCGAAATGAGAAAACGACAAAAATATCTTTTTATGAAAATAACGGCGAAAGTTTTACCGTTAACTGTTGAAATACCCGGTGATAAAAGTACAGTAATAAGCGTGGTTGCATAGTAGCACACTGTATTGATTTTTTATGCTTACGTGAGAAGTCACTCAGTTTTGTTCAATTATTGCTACAGTAATTGCTGCATAGTATCTCACGTTATTTGATTCAATTATTATCGATATTTTATATATTATTAATTGCAATATTATTATTCATATTATCGATATTTTATATATTATTCATATTATTATTTACAATATTGACGATGTCTAGAAAGTTCTGTCGAGGAGAGGTTTGGTCACCTAATTGCGTGGCAATAGGGAGAAATCCTTATTGGAAAGCCTCCTCTTTCCTAGGAACGATCTGGTTGTTAAATATTGTGAATAATAATAATGATGAATAAATGTTGTTAAAAATATTGAGTGGATTTTTATGAAGTATTTGATGTAAATTTTACTTATTTTATGGACCCCCATTTACCCATTTTTTAAAATAATTAGTAGAAAATTATTTAATATAATAAAGGTGGGGCCACTTATGGGGGCCAAATGTGGGGCCCATGTGTGGAAAATGGAATGGCAGAGAATGTTACGGGTGGTTGTTATTTTGTTATTATATATATATATTATAATAAGTTTTATTTTTTATGAAAAATAGAATATATTATATTTTATTATGTATAGTGTTTGCATAGTACCTACATAGTAAATGCACAGTAACTTTTGAAAAATCAGACGGTTTGAAATCGGCCGTTGTTGCCTCCTTTTCAGTTTTAATAAAAGGACTCTAACTCTGCTTGTATATTTCTAAGCGCTTTCGATTTCCAACCTATTCCGTTAATATTATCTTGAGCAGGTGTCAACTCGGAATTGGATGATCGCGTGTGTATATAATATATACAAGTACCTAAAATACACACAAAAATAAAAATAGAAATGAGATAAGATTAGATTTGTCTAAGTCATACAAATTTAGGTTAAAACTGATAATAATAATAAAATTAAACGCCTTTCCCCGGCAACAGCGCCAAAAACTTGTTGCCTCCTTTTCAGTCTTAATAAAAGGACTCTAACTCATGCAAGTATACATGGGTCAACAAGTAGTACAGAGTAAGAAAAATATCGATCCACGGAGAAAGGTTGTAAATTTAAATTACCATTCATCAATCGTATCACTATTTTTTATATGCTTAGACGAATAATTCACAATTGTAATTAATTCTAAAATCAATTAATAATTAAAAACACAATTCTAATTTAATGTAATCAAATTTGGAAAGAATGAGATTCTAACTTCACCTCATACTTTATCTAAATATTACCATCATGTAAAATTATACCTTTATCATGGAAAATTAGCCAAGAGCACAAAAGTAGACATAACCATTTTTCAATGAATTATGACCTGTTTGCATAACCTCCACATGTGATAGAAATCAAGTAATCGACAATATTACCAAAATCACTATATTTCTATGTGAAATTGCAACAATAATGAATTTAAGCACATGCTGTTATTTTACTACACGCAGTGAAATAGTATATTTCTATCTGGTTCATGAAATATAAAGCTAAACATTTCAGCCTCATAAACGCATGCTATCATGATTATACCCATACTCATATGTCATTTTTCAATTCCATATAAGTATACATGGTGAATGGTGATCAAACATTCAAACAATACACTCAATCATAATAGATAATCCAAACATAAGCATACAATCAAACAATCAGGTAATTAATTATAGATTACATATCAAAATCAGTTAGAATCCCATAATGGAGTTTTAGTTCATTTTTGAATCGAAAACCATTATAGATTATAATTACACATGGAAAGTAATATCATAATTGAGAGAGACTATAGAATTGATCAAACCAATTATAGAATTCGTTCCAAAGTGCTGTCCAAATCACCAATAATTTCCTGGAAAATGAAATGATTAATTATTCAATGACTAAAATCAAGAAACGATGTAGAAAATCTTAAAACTATGCTCAAACCCTCTCTAGAACTAGTTCAAAAGCTTAGAACCCTCATGTCTAGATAAAAAAACTAAGAAAACATTAATAATCCACGTCTGGTACCAACCAGAATAGTTTAGATAAGCTCAAGCGCTTCATATATTTCAAATTTAAAAATAAGTCAACAAACAGCTTTAGAGGACTCACGCGGTTGCGTGAGATCCCATACAAAACGGGCGCGGGCGCGAGTGTATGCAATTTTAGCTTCTGCAGGCTAATGGCGCGCGCTTCTGTGTTCTGCATACTGATGTTTTGCTGTTGTTGCTTGTTGTTCTGCTGCTGTTCCATGTCCTTCATCAATGCTCAGTTCCATGTCTACACACGTTCCACTTGCCATGCCTGTGCTAGTCTCATATCACCTTGCCAATGCCAAACTATGCCACTTCCTGCATTTCCATACCATAGGAGTTCTAATTATGAGTATTGCAAAATAAACATAAAATGCAACTAAAAACATACTAAAATCTACTTGAGATGAGCATAATTCTTGTGAATTGAGATCCAATAAATAGGTATAAAACCTACTTATCATCCATGAAATTTAAAAAAAAATTGTTACGTCCGTGAGAAATTCAAATAGTATCCTTTCCATTTTACTATAAATAGGATGCTTAGTTAGAATTGAAAATCATACCAAAATCAGAGAGTTCTTCTTCTATAATATTAAACGTATTTCTTTCGAGTTTTAGAAAGCTTTGAGCGTAGAAAACAGTGAAAATTTTCTTCAAGAATATCCCCGCTATACCAGTTGGAATACTCTTCCTGTAACGCCCCAGAAAATCGGATTTTTGAGAATTAAATTTTTATTTTTATTAAATGAATTTAATTGATTATTTATGGAGCAAGCTAATCGAACGTCGTTCTATAACCTAGAAATGTCAGAACATCGTAGGATTTTGGCTACGTGGTAGAATTAAAGTGTTTGAATTTCCAAGACGAAAATAAAAGCTTTCCGAGAAATTTTCCGAAAAACACTATTCACGCATTTCTGCTCGGGAATTATTTTTGAACTTCCGAGAAATACGTAATGATAGAATATCGATGTGAGATAGAATATCCAATAATATTTCAGTTATGGAAAACGTAATATTTCGCGTGTGGACTTAAAACCTAACGTTTAAGGAAAATGATTTACGAGAAGGAAATGTAATGCGAGTAATGGATTAAGCGATGATCGTATATTACGTAAGTATTATACGATGTAATGAATACAAGTATGATACGAAGTATTATACGAGTATGTATGAATAATGGTATGTCATATATGTGGAATAAGTATACGAGCTAGAATACGAGAATTATACGTGATTATACGTATAAGTCTTTCAATATAGAATTGCTAACGCTATCCTACCCAACTATTGGTACGGATTCAAGGTAAGCCTGAATATGTATAAACAAATATTTTTTCATCGAGTATTCGATGGCACGTGAGCTTGCCACAAGTTAAACGTACACACGTTTAATGGATGTAGTGTTGATCAACATAGAGTACTATGAGCTGATCACTCAGAAGTGCTCGTAAGCTATGCCGGAGTTACGGACTTCGTGCCGGTCGTCCTTTTCAAAGAAACTAAAGACGTTCACGTCTTGAACTAGAATTGATGATTCATGGAATATTGTTATTTTAAAATGTTTTGAAGGAAAAGATACGCTATTTTAAGTTATTGATAGTACTTCGTAACTATCATCCAGTTATTGAAGATATACGATTCTTATGTTTCAAGCATGCTTTTAAAAATAAAATTGTTATACTTGCTGAGCTTGTTATGCTCATTCTTGCTTGACCATATGAATGCAACTTAAAGGATACGACCAAGGGATTCCACAAGGGTAAAGTGAAGACTAAAGTGAGCTTGTAGACTACCTTTGTAATAGTATAGGTTTGTAATGATAATATGTGATATTATGACAAGAACAAATGTAACGTTATAACGAACCTGGGGAATGGTAATATTATTTTGGTATATATATGAGACATATTCGTTCTTAGAGGCATTTCAATTAAATGTTTGTGTGAACTGTAGTACCGTGGAGCACCATCTGTCGGGATGAAAGAGACCCGGATTTGGGGACGTCACAGGTTGGTATTAGAGCATTAGGTTAAAAACTTAAGGGGGGAAGAACCTTAGGCTAATAACCTCTTTAAGGAAGAGAAGTACGAAGGGAGTAAACTTGAGTTTACTTGAGTTGAATGAGTCAATAAGGTATTGAGGAAACTCAGTATCAAAAGATTTAAAAGATGGAATGTAACCCTAAATAAATTAATTGTGATTTGTGCTTATACGATTCTGTGTTATGTACTAATCAACATATGTGTTATTGTAGGATGTCGATTGATAGCTTGATGTATAGAGATATACACGCGGTGAGCGAAGAGCTAGTGAACCGAGTAGAGCCTGACCTATGCCAGTGGCGGAGGGTACCAATAGTGATTCTAGAGGAGTCGGAGACAGAGAGTACTTTTCTGAGGAAGACTACTCTGAGGGAGAGATGGATATATCGTCATACCTTAGTAGGATGAATGAGGTGGAGGAAGAAAGAGAGGTAACATCGTTACTACGGTGGTACCTACATTGGAGTCATCACCTCCAGATGCAATAGAAGTATTGTATCTGGCAGCGCTTGACAGGAATGTGCAACTGGTACAGTTGTGCAGAATCAGAGTGAAAGAGATTAGTTATCTCCATGAAGCTAAGATTTCACAGAAGCAGATTTTTGAGTTAGAGCACGACAAGCAGGTGCTATGGCAGAGCAGCTATGAATTTTAAGGCAGAGGCCCGATGAGCTTCGTAGAGAA